>JAWWTY010000005.1:12130173-12156652 GCA_035222235.1 Margarornis squamiger
AAGGAAAGGAAAGGAAAGGAAAGGAAAGGAAAGGAAAGGAAAGGAAAGGAAAGGAAAGGAAAGGAAAGGAAAGGACAAAGAAAGGAAAGGACAAAGAAAGGGGAAAAGAAGGAAAAAAAAAAGAAAAGAAAAGGGAGATGGAGAAAACCCCCCAAACACCTCCACCCCATGGGTTTTCTATTTTATTCTATCATGTTGATCTTGAAAAATGTGTATATTTTGTTGCTGATTAACATTAATAACATCGTATGTTCTGAGGTCTTTGGGGTGTGAAAACTTTCAAGTGGCAAAAACCCCTCAGGTTTACACAAAAAATTTAAAAAATCTCACTAGTTGAAAGGCTTCTTGCTGTGTATATTCTCTTATACTTCATGTTTGTTTCATACATGAATAATTTTGGTATTTTTTTCCCCTGCCGTCTGCATAATGGCGTCGCCGTATTTGAGTTTGAAACAGAGAAAAGCAACTAAAAGAAGCAGT
Source organism: Margarornis squamiger (assembly GCA_035222235.1). Taxonomy (NCBI): domain Eukaryota; kingdom Metazoa; phylum Chordata; class Aves; order Passeriformes; family Furnariidae; genus Margarornis; species Margarornis squamiger. Next base: position 12,130,654 of record JAWWTY010000005.1, read on the forward strand.
TTTGCAAATGATGCTCAATTATAGTTCTGATCCTCTGTTTGCTTGGCTAGGCTTCACTGATCTTTCATTTAAATTTATACTGCATTCCTTAAAAAATGTGGATGGTTGCTTACTTGCTTTTAAAAAAATGAATTGTATTTTGCTTTGCAGCATTTAACATCAGAATCTATTTAAAATGTTAGTAAATTAACCAAATTTTCACTGGATGTCACTCAGATACTATTTGTAAATCCTTGGTTGTAATCCCATGGTCAGTTCCCATGGGCTTCTAGCTGTAGGCCGAATAGAATTAATGCCCTCCTCAACTTGTTTCTCCAGAAAGACCGTATGGTTTTCCCCCCCTCTATTTCTTTAAATGAAAAACAAAACAACAAAAAACCTGCTTCTGAAATGAAAACAAAAAAACCTCGGTATGAACACATCACTTTAAAAGGAATCACTTTCATTTGTTAACACTTGTTAGGTATGTCCTTAGAACATTTTTGTTGTGTCAAGGGGGGAGTATCTGATATTAAAGCAGGTTCTGCTTTAATTAGCTGCATGCTCATACTTTAATACAGCATAATATATTTACAATTTGATAAGACAGGAGATAGAGCTGATTAGCAGTTTAGGGAATTAATCCTTCACTGAATACCTTGTACTAGCGCTGATCGTGAGAGCTATTCTGAAGCTCCTTGTATTTAAAATTGTAATCTATGATATCTCCTAAACCAGCAATTTTTCAAAGTTAATTATAAGTCAGTCAGCAGTTGTGGATAATTATATGCAGACCTACTTTTTATCTTATATTTGTTGGTGAATAATATATCAAATAACTTAGTGCACACACTGTAATCTGCCTAACCCACCTAATGTACTTATTAATCTGAAAAAGGTAGCAGGAAACGTGATCAAAGTACCATGAGCATGGAGAACACACACTGCTACTTTTCAGGAACTGAAACTGAAATTGCAGCAGAAACCACGTGGCTAGCATTCCTCTCTGCCAGCCCCTCATTATGGTCACTAATGTCAATGAGTGCCTTCCTATTGCCAGGAACAGGTTCTATGAGTAGCTCTATGGGCCAACCCTCCTTATTCTTCAGGCACATAAACAGCTGCAGAACTGGCAATGTTTTGCTGAGCAAGGATGGGGCAGGCAGTTGGGCTCCATTTCTCTTTGTCCCAGCGGGGCTCCTTTACACAAATACTATTTGCACTGTCCGTTGCACAGGATAATAGGATTTGGCCCTCTGCATTAAAGTAATACCCATTAACTATGATCTTTTCATTCATCAATCCGTTCTAATGGGAATAATCTGTACGTATCAGGGGAACAGGAGAGGTTAATGCTGGCTTCTTGGACTCAGCTGCCAGAACACAATTACTGTACAATATGTCTCAGGTAGCCTTGCAGGAGGTAGTGTTACAGGGTAATGAGGGTGAGCTTAACTTCTGAAACACCCAGTCATTTCCAAGATTTATTAAAGTCTTAAGTTGGTCTTTGCCCCATTTTGAAGCACTCCATTAATAAATAGCAAAGCGAGAGTTCATAGAGTGCCTTTACACAATGTTTGGTGTCTCAAGCCAGTGGTTTTTAAGCAACATAGCATTCCACTCCCCACCCCCCCTTTTTTTTTTTTCTTCTTTTCAGCATAAGTTAGGGGCCTGTGCAAGTACATTTTGTCCTTTTAGGGGGGACAAAATATATAACAACAAAGTAGTTGCAACTGTCCTGTGACACAGAAATGCAGCAAAACTTGAGCGAAAACAGTAACATGAACTCATAAGTAAATCATCCAGGAGAAAGAACTACCTAATGTAAATAATGTGTCAAGTGTGGCCTTTAGAGAAAGCTGGCAATCCAAAAGGTATTCTAAACTAATGTATTCTCCTTCAGCCTGATATTCTGCATGTTCTTTGCTATGAACATACCAGCAGCCTCAAGTATTTCTGGGAAATGTAAAGTAAAAAGTTCATATTCCGTGGCTGGACTGAGTAGGAATACTGAGAAGTTTGACTTAGAAGAACTAAATAAGAAATATAACTGATATCCCCAAGGAGTCATATGTATTCCAACAAATGGAATGTGAGTCAAGTCACCTAAAATGTCTGGTCAAACATACAAGCACTTAAGACGTTGGAATTTGTATCCAAAACTGAGTTTCAAATGAGCAGAAATTGAGGTAATAGGCAAGAAAAGTCATCCAAAATATAGAAAGACTAAAGGAATCCTGGATCCAAAAATCTTCCATCTGGGACCACCTGAGTGACTTCTGGATGAAAGACACTGAAACATCTAAAAAGGTTTCAGCTGCTACTTGCAGCCAAATATTGTTTTACACTTACTTTGGTTGTAATCATGTGTTTTCATTTTTATAATTAAAGCACAATCTTCAGATCTTGTTGAATAAACCTTCAATGACATTATAATTAAGACTGCCTTAAGGTGACAGGCAAGGTGAATGAGAATGAAATGGCAAACATAAGGCATGCTGTCTCTGGAGAGGGAGCAAGTTGGAGCAGAGCAAGATGTGCAGGCAACTGTGAAACTGAGCTCAGGACAGGCACTGCACGGGGCTGGAAAGGGCCAGCCTGGGGACAGCTGCTGCCACGCGTGGGCTTTGGGGACAAGTTACCTGTATAATGAGCAGAGTTACTCTGCAGCTTTGGGCAAACCCGAACCATGAAATGTTGTGGCATGGCCACAGTTTTATCAAGTGAAAAACGATGTTACAGTGTGACATGGCAAGTTTTGTGTCTTTGTTTTCAGTGTTATTACATGGCTGAGCAGTCAGAGAAACTGCTGCATGTCCTGAGAGGGGCTTCTTGGCAAGTCTAATAGACTAAAGGGGAATTGCATTGATTCCAAGCCCAGAACTGTAGTATTTTATTTTATTTTATTTTATTTTATTTTATTTTATTTTATTTTATTTTATATTATTTATTTACCAAAGCACTCCAAACTCCTATTGGGCAAACGGCGCACTCAGTCCTTACTATTTCACAAAGGAAACCTCCTGCTTTCTTCCTGCCAGCCCAATTCTGTGAAGCACTCAGCATCCTGAGCCCTGCCTCCTCTGCAATTCAGTGGGAATTATATTTCACTCTTCATGCTCAGGTGCACTACAGAACTAATTTTAATAATTAATCTATTCCTTTTCTGGTTGTTTTTTTTTTTTTTTTTTTTTTTTAAGTGGTTAATCAAAGACAAGGGCTGATGCAGAAACAGCCTCCACTCACAGCATCTTCATGGAATCAAGTCTCCTTAAAGATGTTTGTAAAGGTATTTTTAGCTTTCTTAAATTCTAGAAATGTTGTGGTATGTTTATGAACAAATGGAAAACCAAAAATGTATTTATGTGAAATAGACATTGAATAAGGGCAATTATTAGGATCCCATGAAATCACGATTCTGTAGATATGGGCAACTGCATTTATGTGTCTTTATAACCTTGGGTAATCTCTAAGGAGACACAAATCTGTATGAGCTAAGTTTTACTGTACACCCATGACTGAGTTTAAAGGGTGGATGGCAAGTGTTTAGTACATCTCTCTCAGGGAGATCACTATGTGAAGGGTCAGAAGGATTTAGGACTTTGGAGTGACTTCTGGCCATGTTAAACCAAAGGCAAAACTCCAGTTAAATAGTAAAACTCCCATTGCTACCAGCATTGTCAAAGCTTTACCACTACACACCATAGAGAATGGCAGTCTCAAGGGATTCAAGGCAGCAGTGGACACTGGTGCAGGTTTCACTCTGCAAATTAGCAATTGCATGTACTGTGGATGCACTCTGTTGTATAAAGCAGGGCAGTGAAATTTTCCTGCAGCTGTTTTGGGGATCTCTGTGGTGTAGTCCCATGTTCAGAACTATGATGTTGATGAGTAAGATCCAGCAGGTACACAAGGAATTGTTCAGAGCTACCTGAAGTGGTACAAGTCCTAGGATCAGATCTGGCCCATGGCATAGGTCTGGATAATTTCCTCTGGCAGGAGAGAAAAAGCAATTGAAAATTCTAAGAAATTTCCTAACTGTCTTGTCAACAATAAGGAGGCTTTGCCAAAGGAATTAGCCTGGGGAGTGCTGTTCAATCAGTCATATGTATTTTAGGATAGCATGGGAAAAGCTGTGTGTGGAGTTAACCTACCTCCACCTACAGCTAGAATGGCTCTGGAAATCTGTTTGCAGATTTGCATTGCTCCCCCTGTCTCCCTCTTACCACGGCTACCTGAACAGAGGGCTTCTGCATCGGCCTCTGCAAGGAAGGAGAACTGCCCAACAGTGGGCACAGGTAAAGCAAGATACTGCTGCTCTGGCTTCTCCTCCTAGCAGGTCTGGGACTGCCACAGCACAGAGCACTGAGGAACAATCTCATCTATTGTCTAAGCAAATCGCAAACTTCTGTGTTAATTGCTAACTGTATTTTGGAAACTAAGTAATAATATAGAAATGAGCTTGTAGAGTCCTAAAATCATAAACGTTCCAAGCTGTTGGAGTTCTTCTAATAGCACATTGCTTAGCAACTGCTATATTTAAAATAGGTCCTTAATTTCACTGTTAAATGTACATATTTTATATACTGGAAGAGTAACATAATGTTCTGTCCTCGAGTAAATATGATGTTAGTGCTTCACACTGCATGAAACTCGCTCTGTGTAGGTACAAAATGATAGTTATTTTTAGTTGAGCACTGAATAGCATAAACTACACAAAATTTAATAAATCATGCAAAACATCTGCCTGCAAATAAAAATATTTGCACTCATGTTGAAGAGCTGTAGTTTCTTTCATAATTAATTACAATTAAATTGTAAGATACTGAGTGAAGTGATATATCATCATCTTGCCCCATCACGATAGCTGACAGCTGTCAAATTTGACAACTGCGACATCTTTTTTCCTTCTCCTCCACCCCCCCCCCCTTCCTTTTTTCAAGCAAGACAAAAGAGCACTTGAAAGCTCAGGGGGAAAGGGTCCATCTTTCATGGTGGTAGCTCAGTTAGCACCTGGACACTTGGTGAAATGAAATGGATCAGGACAGGTTGTTAAAAAAAATTTGTCCAAGACTTTATTTTTGTTGAAATGTCAGTTCATTAGCACTAAAATACATTTACTGTTTTAGACTACGCTTTCACCAAGAAAGGCTTCCTGACTAGACTAGCTTTTCTGAATAAAACCAGAAAGGACAGTCCTGAACAATGAAAATCCCCACGGACAGGGCATTTATATGGGACATTGGAGACACAGGCACAATTTTCTGTTGTACTTAATATTCAGACTAGGCTATGACCCTTGGTTTCTCCAGGCTCTGTACCAGTTATTCACTGCTACTGCTACTGCTGGATCTATTCCATGCCATATAAATAATTAAATATTCACTGAAGGAGGGAGACTTGGATTTCCCTCATCCCCCAGTTCCTCATCTAGGGTTATCTAAAGACCATTTTGTTTTTTTAACCCTGGTGTAATTGTTTAATATGCTAGTAAGTTTTTGGGGCTATTTCCAATGCGCATTATTTATAGAATGAAAAAGGAATTGGTAATTTCATATATGACATTCTTGTGTAAAAGATACACCCCAGCCTTTCAAAAGTTATTAAAACATTTCAAATACCAGCCTTTAAAGGCTCTCTAGTATTACAAAGAAGAGAAGGTAGAAGAAAGAGGCAGCTAATTCTAAAGACTCAGACATACTAGTTCTGATTCAGTCTGAGCACTTTACATTCCAACTTCAAAAACGAAACCCCCAAATCATTCCCTTTCCCTTTCTTAGTCTCTGTCTCAATAATTGATGAAACCATCTATATGCTGATGTCAGATCTCACAAAAAAGAATGAGAAAATTTCTCCTGCTGCTCTCTCTTAGGCATATACTTGAATTTTTTACATATATCATATTGAATTTGGCTCTTTCAAAAAATGTCTGAAGTTCAGAGCAGCTGTATCTGTATCAGTCTGTACAATGACCCTCATTATGAGTGTTTGAATTAATGAGCTTGTGATGGTCTGAATTCTGCCACGGAGAGCAATACATTTCTCTCTTTCTGTGTGTATGTCTAATGGCTGGGTGAAACGACAACATTCAGTGGGTCATCCTTATTTCAGTCAGGGGAGAATGGAATTAAGCTATTAACAATACAACAGTTTAAGCTTCAAAATGAAAATGTATGCTATATTAATTGCATAAGATTGGACACAAGCTGGCAGTCAAACAGTCTGGGTTTGTCTCCTGACTGATTTATCTCATTACCATGTCCCCAGTGAATATATTTTCTTGAATGCTTTAAGTATACAACAGCAGTCCTATTGGGGAGTAGGAAATGTAACAGAAACATTGACAAACCCCCTTTAGGCTATACTTTGGGGAAATATTTTCAATTATGCAGGGTTAGAATTTTATGGTTCTAAGATTTTAATGATTTCACTTGTTTTAAAAGTTAAAACATAACTAAATGAGTTTATTTCAAACCTTGTCTCAGGAAATATAAGATATTCACATAGGATTGCTATTTATATATGAATACTCCAAAGTTTTCTTTTACATACCTCAAGCTATAGATTTAGACTCAATTAAGCATTTCCTTTATATTTTTAGAACACTTACAACAAGCTGTAAATAAATAAATAAATAAATATTTTTCTATGCTTTTCTTCAGTGTAAACAGCTTCTCAGACTTGTGAATTTAATGTTATTTCGTATTGGATTTCAAAGCTAAACACATACTGACATATTTTTATTTACCCTCAGTTCTGCAGCCAAGGGCAGGAGGGATAAACACACAGAGCTGTACCTGACCTCAGCCATAAATGTTAGCGCAATTAGATCCCGTGGTAGGACTGAGGTCTGTCTTGCTCACAGCGTAATTAATTACTAGATTTACTCTTCTGCTATTCCAAGAAGCTTTTGAGAAGGTATATTTTCTTATGAGTTTGTAGTGAAATGAATCAGGCTGTTCAATGAAGTGATTCAAGATGCATCAAAGACTTCAGACTACATATTACTCCTCTCCTATGGTTTCTTTGCATACATGGAAACCTTTCTTAGGTTGCATTTAGAGCCTTATGCAGGAGCCCTGCAGAAGGATTTTCACCTGGCAAAGCGGAGTGAAATGTTTGTATATTATCTTTTAGCACAACTAGCTTCAGTGAATGGATGACCTACTGGGAAGGAGGCAGCATCGGGAGCGTGACTGAGATGTCAAGTCTGAAAACAAGCTGTATTTGCCATTTTGGAAGTGTGAATAGTTGGCAGAAAGCTGTCCATGCCTTCCACAGTTTGCCAAATCCACTAGAGGATTTGGCCTTTTGCTTTCTCAGAAATATCCATGATTCTGCTATGAATGTGGTCACAAAATCCCATGCTGTGCCTTATTCAAAGACACAAAAACTTTTTTCAGTCACCCACTGAGATTTCCAAGCAGAGTATTCATGTACAATTACTACTGTGAATTTAAATTTGCTTCTCTAAATGCCTGTCAGTGATGAATTAAATGGGCAGTAGAATAGTGGAAGAAAATGTGAGTGGGAAAATATGTCATGTGGATACAGTCATTGTTTAATTACTAAGGAAGTCCAAAAGACATTATCAGTCTATGTTAACTATCCAAAGCAAGCCAATGGTGTCCTTTCAATGAACAATTGAGGGTAAGCATATATGTTTACAGTAATTGTGTTTATAGGAAGGCAATGTAAAGACTCACCAAGAGGATATTAAGCAATTAAAAAAAAAACCAAACAAACCAAAAAACAACAAAGCCAACTGATTTCAGACAGTTATGTGGCTTTCCTGAAAAAAAAAAAAAAATCTACTGCAGCTTAATATCCACACATCCATTAAAAAACTGAGCACAGTTTATCTTCCTAGAATTGAAGGAGGGTGCATGAGACATTAACCTGCACTGAGCTGTGGAATGTCTCAGGAAATCTGCACAGCCAGCTGGCACCTGCAGGTGCTCTTCCCTTTCCCTTGGCATCCACCTGTATTCCCTCACCTGCTGTGTCTGATTGCTTCACTCCTGGTGAGAGAGGGCACGCTTGAATTTCATGTCTAACGTCCTTTCAATGAATGTGAGGGAGAACTTCATATACTTTTTCTTCCAACACTACTAAGCTGATTTTTTTTAAAAAAACCCCACTTTTAATTGGAACATCCTTCAAGGATCTTTCAGCCTTACGAGCTAAATCTGTTCCTATAGGATCAAGTAATTTTCATGTTGTAGACTCATGGCCACAGCCTCTTTTTTCTAATTATTTCCAGAAACATTTGAACAGGGCCTTTAGTGGCAGAAGGAAGGAAGAAAAACCCTTAATTCATGTAAAGGTTCTGGTCTTGCTGAGAAACTGCATCCGTTGGGTATGGCAATATGGAAGCTGTGGCTTGGAGATTTAAGCTGATCCTGTCCACTGAACAGGGCAAGCGTTTTCTGACTCAGTTATTATTTAGCACAGCAGGTATTGTAGTTGCTGAACAGCACTGTGGTTTGAACTAATCTGTTTCAAACAAAGTTGCAGACACTGCCTTTAATGTCACTATATAATTCATTATCTCCACTTTATCCACAATGGCATAAGAAATGCAATGGAGACAGCTTTAACTGAAGCCACTGAGGGGCTTCATGAATGAATGAATGGGGGACTATTACTCTTTAATAAAGAATAATAAAGCCATTGCTAGTCCCTGTAGGAAATTTATTTCCACTAAAAAGGCAGACTGAGGAACAGCAGTTGATATAAAAAAATGTTTAAAACAGCTATTTTCTGAGAAACACACACTAAATGGTAGAGTATATTTTTCTCATCTATCTAAGAAACATAACTAGGCATTTATCACAAATAACCCTTTGGAAAAAAAAACCCCACAGAATTTTGAAAACATAAATATTCACTAAAAATGTGAGACAGTGCTATGTTTTGTTGCTATGGAAGTCAGAGGTCAAGCAACTTTTTAAATAGCAATTCTTAGAATATCAAGAAAGATCAAGAGTAACAAACATGAGATGCTTCACTGAAGAACAGGGATAATAAAGTGAAGAAGCCCAAACACGCAGTGGATTTGATTACACCAGTGCACCAGTGTGATGTGAGGGGGCTGCTGCTTTTTTAATTATTTATTTTTTTAATGGTAACAATGGACTGTCAGGCCATGTTCAATATTGAAGCTTGGGAAAATGTAAAATCTCAAGTTTTTTGAGTATTTATTTTTCAATAAGAAAGATGTTCAGTTTGAATAGCCTAGATTAAGTACATGAAATTTGTGAGTATATGAGAAAACAGCAGGGTAATGGATTTGCCAGGAAATTTTTCTGCATTGATTTCAGCAGTATTACTAATCCTGAATCAACCTAAATGTACAAAACTGAATAAGTATTAGAGCTGTCCAGTAAGATTTGATAAATGAACTATTCCATTAATTTTACCTTTTTTTCCTTGAATAAATTATTTGACAAATAATGGTAAAATTCATCAAATAAATCATCTGATGAATGTATTTTTTAAGTAATCGACTAGCTCTAATGAATATGCAGGCAGTTCCTTAATGAAAAGCATTACTCTACTGTTAGCCTGCTTTCATCACTCATATGTCACTTTTTTGTATTTTGCCATTGCAATCTGTATATTTTATTCATTTACCCATTCATTTATACAAGAAAGGTTCAAAACACTATGGTTAATCAATCATTCCAGTTCTTCGAATATTTTTGCTTTACAGTTGATTATTCATTACATTTATTAAAAAGGGCTTGGATTTTCTGAGGACACTGCTCCCAAGAATTATTCTGGGCTTCTATGTTCCAAGTCAAGTGTACAAGAATGCTCTGAAAATTACAGGGTTCATTTATAAGCCATTTTTATAGTTGCAAACACTACAATTACCAATTGTTTCAAGAAACTGGAACTTGAAGCCAAGCCAGACACCTTCAAATTCCCTGAAAACACTCATTAGAGTAATAAAACAAGGAGCAGTGTACAGGAGCTCCCTTCTCACTGCACAGCATTGGGATGTTTGGATAACAGCCACAGACTGGATTATTTGGATGATGTTCAATTTTGGAAATGTTCCAACCTCAAAGAGCAACTCTGTATTTTGTCATTACAGAGGTGATCTCAACAAATGATACTGATAGATTTATACTGTCAAATGGCAAATTGCACCTATTAACGTTACAACATGCCACACTTCTGAGTCCTGGTTCCTCACAGAGATATGTCAATTTGTTGTGGCAGTGACAGTGGGTACAACAAGCTTGCATGACTCTGTTGATACTATAAAGGTGCAAATCATGTTTTCATGAGTGACTTTGAACTTGCTGCACAAATCTCAGCCTAACAGATTTGATGGGAGAAAGTTGTGGGAGACAGGTGAATTAGAGGGGTTGGCTATAACTGCATTTGGTGTAGCAGTGGTTCTCTTCCAAATTTTTCTTTTAATGGCTTGTAGACTTTCATAACTACAGCATTAATAGTCTTTGGCCAACCCCTCCAAATGACATAATTTCTACTGCCAGTTGGATAATTAATATACAGCTGTTCCTCAAAAAGATACAAGTGGAAGGACTTAAGCTGTGTCCACAGAGTTTAAAAGATGAAGTTTCCTTGCACAGGTCTGCTCCCACTCAACAAGCTATGATGCCAGAGGTGGGGAAAGTCGTGGGAAGGGGTTTATTATTGACTGACATTGGATGCTCATCAAAACTGCAGCCACATTACCCTGGTGGCAAATAGTTATTTCCATTCAACACATTTCTTATTACAGATTATTGTTATAAGAATGTATTACAATAGAAACGAGAATGGTCTAGGGCTTCTTCTTATTCTCACCTTCCCCGCCCCCCCCCCCCCCCCCGCCCCATACCTTTTCTCTCTGGAGTTTATATTTGTCTTTGCCTCAGTCAGACATAGGTTGTGGTGTGTGTGAATGTTTGTCCCTTAAAGCTTGAGATAAACTCACTTTTCTATTAAAAAGTTTAAATACTTCTTATAAATAATTTCTCCATACTTGTCTGCTTTGATCTAATCTACTGCATAGTTTTAGGTAAAATGGTCGTGGTTCTAAAGATTACAAATATTAGGAGGAAAAATAAGTTGTAGAAATTATCTTCAGCTTGCAGCTTGCTTTATAAAGGTTTAAAATGCTCTTTCTTTGCTAACTCCATCTAAAGAGCTTCTGACCTACTCCTTTTCATGTACAGTCACCAATCTAATAACAATAATAATAATTTTTAGATAGGATCAATAAGGGCATCACTTTGCACTGAAGACTTCTAATAGAAACTTAGTATTAATAAGCAAACACCTTCAGAAGTAGTATTTCTGCTTAGGCAATCAGAGGAGAACTTAATTTGTACTCTTGATAAACACTTGAACTCCCTATGCTTCATTATTATTGCAGATTTACAGTCCAAGAGTGTGTTTGAAGAAATGTGCCCTGAGACAGATAACCCATTGGTACAGGACTGGTTCTTCATCATTTACATGCTGTCTCAAAGGCATATTACAGTATAATCCAAACCACAAATCTCCTGAGTTCCCACTCACAGAAATGGAGAATACCATTTGGGTACAAGGGCATTTGTCCTTACAATGAGTTTAATGTTTTTGTGCAAGAATCAGATTTGTGGTGAGTGGCTCTCCAGAGATTTGGTATCCACACTCTCCAGACTGTCTTGGAAAACCTGCAATTTCAATGCTATTAGTAAATGAAGCTCAGGATTAAAGGTAAACTTGAAGCTGCCAGATTTTTCAGCTTTCAATATGAGGGTTGGAGTGACCTATCTGGCTATTGTGGAACAAAAATGACACTTTCTTTTCAGAGTCCTTAATTAGAATTTTTTTTTCTAATTTTTTCTTTAATTAGCTGTGGGCAGAATGGAAATATTGGCAAAAGATCAGCTCCTGTAATTAAAAGGACTTCCTGAGTGGCACCACTTTGGAAGCAGTTTAATCTTTGTCATGGTGGTGCCCATGCAGTATGCTCAACAGGACTGGACAATGGAAACACAATTACCTCTAGCAAGGTGCCTTCCACAGAGAAGACATCTGACACCACCTTCATATTCTAGCATGGGTGCCTATTTTCATAGGGTTTTCCGTATTTTACTGAGATGATTACCTGGATAGAGGTAATCATTGAGCAAATTACCTAGCTACCTGCACTCTTTGAAAACATCTCTCTTGCAGTTCAGGCTTCAGTTTGCTATCACTCCATGAAAACAAGCTGTCCAAATCCCCCAAGAAAAAACCTCCCTGGGAGCAGCTGAAGCAGCTTGCTGAAAGGAGGTTGCCTTTCCCCTCAGGCCCAGTGGTGCATGATTATGAAGAGACAATAATAAAGGTATATGAATACTGTGAAAACGAGTTTGCACAAAATACTTCTATAACACACGAAAAATAGCTCAACAACCACAGGGCTCTTTGCTGTCCAGCTACAGCTCCTTTGTGTGGCTTTACTTAGGCAAAGGAGTGAGAAAAGGAAGGAAGTGTCTGGCTGCTCTCCTCATCTATAGGAGGGCTGCACTAGCACACAAGCCTGTATCATCTTCTATCACCTCCCCTTTTTCTTTTAATTTGCAGGGGTTACTGGAAGATCTGGAGTGCTCAAAGAATGGCTAAAGGCCTCAGAGCCCTGCTCGCAGGATTTGCTTCTGCAGCCAGCCAGTCTTACAGCAAAACCACTGCAGACCTGCTCTGCCTCTGTGCTGTGTACCTGAGATCCTCCTTAGGCACCGCTCAGCTGGAGCTAAAAACAAGGTTACAGATGCATACACTTGGGGCATTTTGTATGTTTTGATAATGCAGTTTTCTTGTGCTAACTGTACAGCGATACATAACTGCATAAATCTTCACTTGAAGGCAGATGAGCAACAGGAATGAGAGAAACAATAAAAAAAAAATCCCAGCCCTGCTGCCTCGATGGAAGAAAGAGATAATGTCCAAACAGGAAATAAGAAATTGTAAACTTAAACCTAAGAATTCTAAGAATTTCCGAGTAAAGGATGATGTCTTCCCATGATTTTGTTTTACTGTAGTAAGCTGCTGGCCATCAGGGTTATCTGAATCCAGAAGCACTGAGCCAAGGGAGTCACAGTGCTTTGCCTCTCCCCAAATCTGCTGTCCTCACCAGGAGGGTGGGATGGGGAGACATTGCCTTGCATTTGCATCTGGCAGGTTGTTCCCAGCTGTCCCCAGTCTGCAGTAGGAGTTTGGGGGGATATGTCACCGAAATTATACCTGATACTTTATTAAGCTTCGAAATGGCTAATGCCTTGAAATAAAATTTACTACCAAGTTGTATGTGTTAGGCACTGCCACTTTTTTTTTTTTTTTTTTTTTTACAAATCCTCACATTCTCACCGAGTAGCTTAATAGCTTAAAAGGCAACAAAGGATTATAACTGACTTGACCATAGATGCCAGGAGGCCTCACCATTGTACCTTCTCCTTCTCTTAGCTCCAGCTATTGCCAGATCACTGTCAACACGGTCATACACAATAATGCCCCATTACAGCTGGAATGGTTCCTTAAACTTCATAGCACTTAGAAATGCTCCTAAGGCCCCCAAAATGTCTCGATTCAGAATTGAACATATAATACCTGCCAAATTTGCAGGTTTGAAACCACTTCCAATAAGAATTAAAAAGGCCCTCTTCACAGCAGAAATAGGGCTATCAATACTTGACTTGTCTGCCCATGTGAAATAGTGGGTTCTTTTCTCTGACGTCGCAATTTAGTTTAAAATAGCTTTGATGATGACAGGGTACATGGGAATGATAAAACCACAAAGATGACAGTCTAATCTTACAAAGATGACCGATCACTGATAAGAGATTAAGTCACACAACATTTGAAAAACCAGATTATCTGTCTGCTAGGATAGTGTCTGTGTACACCTCCTGCTGAGCCATGCTGAGATGTCAGCAACATACAAAGGTACTTCTCTGTAAAAGCCAGAAATGATTCACAGAATTTCTCAAACCATTGGGATAAAAGAAGGAAAGTGAGTAAGAAAAAACGCCTCTGATATTATATTGAGCTTTTTTTGTCAAACATTCATTTTTCAGACTCTAAAGTATTTAGATGTACAGCATATAAATAATTTAGAGGCACTATAAAAAGGACCAAATTAGTCAATCCTGCCCTATAATTAGCACTCATAGCTATGCTGGCAATGGGTGGGTGATTATTAAACACCTTTTATTATTGGTTTTATGTACTATAATAAAAAATTAAAATTATACTTACAAGAATTATTAGACATGCTGGTCCTATAAAACTCCATATAAAGTTATTCTTAGTGCTGAGCCAACATCTGAAAATTAAACAGCAGAAAATGCCTTGAAATGTGCTATTGTGATTATTGTCTCCTTATGTATGATGATTTGGACACAGAAACAGTAACTTACACTTCTGTGGTGCCATAGTACTTGTACCCCAGTGCAGCAGAAATTCCAACCACCACAGCTGGACTGACATAGCCAAAGACATAGAAATTCTTGTGCAAGAAACCCTTGTTGTAGATGACTCCCACAACTATAAGGTAGAGGTGAATGCCTTCAATGCACATCCATGCAAAAGCAGCTAGGAGGAAATAATGGAGTAATCCAGCAGTAATTGAACAGAAGAGCTAGAAATTCAATCAGAGAAATAAATCATAATTCTATTAATATGCCTTTTTCAATGTATTATAATAGTACATGCACAGCAACCAAGTGACTCTGAAGTGGTGACTCAGCAGCCCATTTGTAATGCTGGTTGACAAGACCTTGGCCTACACCTATGAGCACACTTGTTTTCCGTAGCAACTGGTAAAATAAAGAGACTACATTCAACTTTTAAAATTGGTATATGTTTTCCCAGAAAAACTGTATAAATTACTTGACCAGGTTTATCCTATAGTTATAAGTGAATAGTCTATATGCTTTCCTGATCTACACAAAGCTAAATTTTAAGATTTTGATAACAATGTAGTTAGGCATCACAAGGAATTATTTCTTAAATAACTTTTGTTATACAAAGTGTTTGTGAAGTCATATTTTTCCATCAGTCGATACTGGAGTGCTACCTCAGGGATTGCAGCTCACATTTTTTTAAGTAACTTGTAATCTTATTCAGCTACTTATAGTAGGGGCATTTTGATAATTTATGCATAATTTTATTTCCTCAAACTAATCACAGATGCAAAAATCAAGAGCTTAGCTTTCTGAAAAGCAAGAAGGGTAGGTCAAGACCTCACACACAGGAAGGAAAACTCTTCCATCCAACAGCTCAATATCTTGGATGTCAGCTTGGGATCGCAGCTCAGGCCTGACTTTTAGTGAAAACTGTCACCCTGAGGGCCACCAGTGTGGCTCTATACAGCACCCTAAGGGCTTTGAACAGTGAAAATGCTCAACACGTGAGATTAGAGTCTCAGTAAAGGTGACAGGTTTAAATGAAACGCATGGAGCAAAGTCAATACACACTGGCTCAGACGAAGGCCCTACTTTAAATGCCCATTTCATATTTCCTTTTACTCTACTGGGAAGTCAGGGTCACTATCGTAGGTAGGAAATGTGGGGAGTAGACAGAAGATCATATCTTATACTGTATATTTACTTTGTAATACAAAATCAAGAAAAAACTGAAAACTACCCACCTTGTTATTGTTCATATTAATTCCAATCAGAAAGATAAGTTCTGCCAGGAAAAGGCTGCAGCAGAGGTTTTTGTGAATTGTCGTTCTAGTGCTTTGAATTTCACTGAAGAACCAGAATGTAAAAATGCACATGGAGAGGCAAATCAACGAAATAATTATTCCTAGCTGAGTGATTCTTGTAAGAATGTTATAATTTGTAACACCCTGGGGGAAAATTATAATATAATATTTAAAAGAACAGCTTTGTACCTTCTCAAGAAAGACCTCATTCTATAATACAACTCTTTTACTCTTTTCTACAAAATATTAATCAAAACTGTTTGTAGAGTTTCACTGGAAATGTACACTTTGGATAATCTAAAAAGTATTGGGTTTTTGTGAGACAGATATAATTCTAGGGGAAATTAGTAATAAGCTGTATATATTCCTGCTCTTGCATTTTATGATATTTCTTAACAAAACTTTTTATTAACATCAGTATCTCCTAATAAGATTTTCAAAATCAGATCATTTTAGTGAATGACAAATACACTGGCAGTAGGACATATATTAATATGACATGAACATTTTCTAATATAAAAGGACTTATCACAGCAGTGACTTAGATAAGCAAAACTGAATAACTGTCTTACTGAATTTTCAACGTGATCAAAACAAGACTCTGAAATAACAAGCACTTCAAGCAGATGCTATTCCAGACACATAACATGAATATTCTCCAAAGAAACACAGGATATTTTAATACCGGATGTGAATATTTTCTATATAAAAATATAATTTCTTTTGCTGCTTGCTATTTGCACAAAGAATCTCTGAAATGCATGACTGTACATCAGCAAAAGGATCGTATTCAGCTGACCGTAAAATGTATCTTTTTTTTTTTCTAAATAAAGGATCAGAGATTATTCACCTCCCAGCCGTTCTTTTCAAAATAACTATATAAGTACCTGCAAAGGTTTTAAATTTGAACTGAAGACTTAGGATGCTATTTAGCAACCAGGAAACAGCCTCTATCAGCATGAAATTCACAGTGTGAGAGAACTGTCTCAATACAGTATATTCATGCTAATATTCTGCTTGCTTTCAGTTCTGATACCTTATAAAGCTGCCTCCTGAGGCAGGACCTAAGCTCCTGCAGATCCCCACTGAGACCCTGGAAATCTATGGGGCTTCTTAATGTAAGACAGACATAAATTGAGTGGTCATTCTCCCAATTTTGTGCTCGTCGTGAGTGTCCATATTTAATAGTCATAAACTTCCAACTGATTATGCTGCTGCAAACTCTCAGGAGAGAATTTAAAGTAGATTTTTAGATGCCAAGGTTAGATAAATGGGTGGCAAAGTTTTGTGAAAGAGAAATTCAAGGCCATATGGTTGCTGACCACCAATGAATGGCAGATAAATCCCACGGCAGTCTTAAAGTGGGATTTAAAATGAAAAGCAATGCTCCAAAAATAAGCACAACAGACTGTGTATTTGGAACAAGACACTTTGCTGCATCACTGCTCTGTAATACTGCAGAAAGGACATAAGGAAATTCAAACACATATGGGAGGAATTTTGTTTGCTCTGTGCACAATAAATTGTGTGTTTGCTGAACAAAACCAAGAGAGAACCTAAAGGGGGGGAAAGTATGTAGATTGCACAAAAATAAAAACATAAGGAATGAAAACAGGAGAAAGTATCAGGTAAAACACTAAATTAAAATAGCACTTACAACAGAGCCACCTGAGGACATCAAAACAGCAAAATGAGTCAGATGATTACATTTGCATGAGATATGAGTGGAGTTGGAATGTGTCAGCTCACAGCCTTCTGTAGCCCAGTTGCCATTCATTGTGTCTGCTGAATAGTTCCAAAACGCACATTTAATGTCTTTATCTGCAGTCTGGAACAGAAACAAGATGTTTTACTGATGGCAAAAGGCAGGATATTTCCCATCAAGAGACCTTTCTTATGCTAGCCAGTGCAATTCATTAAAAATTGCTTGTTACCACTGGAAGGTTGGGAAACAAAAAGCAAGGCCTATTCCAAGCAATTAAAACGTGGCTGGGAATTGAAGCATTTTATCCACACAGATAAAACCCCACCAAACATGTAGTCTAAGCATATTACTGAACTCTTCTGGCACTTGCAAAGATGTTGGAATTTCTACCTACTGAAAATATTGTTATATATACACTTGCACCTGCTGAACATGGACTGAACTCCAAGGTTACAGCCACATTGCTTGTTCTACTCATGGTCCATTCCAAATGAGCAGTTCAAAATCTGAGACTCATTCTGTTCATTTCACAAAGTAATCTGTGACAAAACCAGGGTCATATCACAACTGTTATATCACCTGCTATGCAACAGTCATGAGTAAGACCATTAGTATTATTTAGTACAGTTAGTGCTTACTAAATCTTGTCAAAGATAAGGTCCCCACTGTACTATATGCTTTATAAATATATATACACAAAATATATATATAAGTGATTTCTAACTCAGAAGGCAAGTAACAAATTTGAAAGTTAGGTAACCAAGGTCAGAACTTTGTCCCACTGCTCACCTCCCTACAGAGTTGCTTTCTTGTTAAGTTTCTGATAATTCTTTGTGCCATGTAAGATGATTCTTCACATATTAATGAAGCCAGCAAAAATGTATATTTGCTGAATTAAACCTCTCAGTTTTAAATAAATGCATTCAGAGTTCAGAAATAACAGTCTCAAAACTATAGGTTCTGCTATTACCCCCTAACTACAGGTTAACTTTTTGAGTTAACTTTGAAGAATTTCTTCCCTTTTTTTACTATACATGCTCAACTGTCCAAGAAAATTCCAGGAAAAAAACCCCACCTAAATATAGAACAGTCATGATCCTGCAACATTCTCTGGTTCAGGCATCTACTACAACCCAGCAAAGATGACACGGTTGCTGTTATTTTAGTCCCATAGCAATTTTCCACTGTATCACATTTAGTATATTTCACTTAGGATGTCACATTTGAGATTAATCTTATTATAATAATAAAAAATGGCATCCTCAAACCAGCAAACAGAATGATGTCTCAGTTTATCATATGCTGCAGGTATGGTTACGTCACATAAAATGATCAGCTAATGCTTTGTTTTATTTGAAGCGGATAATAAAAAAACCCCTTACCTTGGTGTACTTTAAGGTAAATGTTATTTTCTCGAGCTCATAGAGTGTAGGTGGATTTGAGCTAATTGCAACAGCTATAACTGATGAGCTTACTGTCTGTCTCTGTTCTGAAGGATCTTTGGAGGAGCGGTTTTTGGACGATGAAAGCAAAGAACCAATATTGCTATACCGCAGAAAGACAACTGCAACGGTGCCTATCAATCAAACAGACCATATTTAGTAGTTTGTGGTTTTTTTATAGAAGAACAAAATTGAAGACATTAAGGAAACAATAAACAATAGATGTTATTGCTGCTATTGCATAAAATATGCAAAGCAGATGGAATCTTTGTGGAATACTTATAAAAATGTTTTAGAGACAATGAAATATAGCTTTATTTAAAACAATGTAACCGGCATTAGAAATAAAAATGTGTATTTGCGCTGGAAATACTAATTAGTTAGATGCATATATATTTTTCCTAGAGTAACATATGCTTGCTGCTGTCCTGCAACTGGTTACACATGTCAAGTCTTATAAACTAAAAAGTCTCAGACCTGAGGTAAATACTGGGTCTTTCTGAAGTACCTGGCCTGCTTTGACTTCCATTACAGTGGACCTAGTATGGAAGACAAGTAGGGAAAAAGAAAAAGGTATTTTAGGATGCAGTGCTGATCTTAAAAAATGCTGTGACTTTCTTCCTGGTATCAAAATAAACCACATTTTTAGATACTGATAGATTTAAAAAATCTTTTCTATGTTTATTGTTATATGGTTTAATTCCAGCGATGTTTAAACAGATTTATTTATTTTTAGTGATGACAGTAGTTGTAAGCTCTTTCTGCAGCACTCTGAGGTCCAAGCCAGATTTGGGTCCTGCTGGTTTTGGTATTGGAGATTACACGTTCTTGCCCCAGTGAGCTACCAAATAAATGGAAAAGATGCACCAATTTCTGGAGGAGAAGTAGCACAGAGAGTTGAAGAGGCAAGTCCAAAGTCATACAGCAGATCTATGGCTGAGAGAAGGATAAAGCTCAGGTACCAATAACCAGTGTGAAAACTCACTGGATACTCAGTGTGCCACTGGAAATGTTAGAAACATCAGTCTTGAGACAATAAAGGCGTAGGAGAAATGGTGATAAAAATACTAAAAATACCTTGTCCCTTTGTAGTTAGCAGTGCTGAAGCTCAGTCTTGGTAAACTGCACATTTGGTTAATTGCTAGTGGGTACAAGTCTATCCAAGGTGTTTATTAACCCACCTACTCTCTAACCTTTGTTTCTTACCATTACGATGAGATTCCTTTCGCTTCTTTGGAGAGATCTTTATGTAATCTCCCCCCGTGTATACATGAGGGTGAATGTGTTTCATGTGGTGTGAATCAAAAGCAAAAACCTTGAGTGCTGTAAAAGAAGAAAAATGCAGTACAAATCACAGGTCCATTATGGTTTATCATAATTTACAGTTAGTTCAGTTAATAAATGTGCTATTGGATTGCATAATTACTGTGAATTTTAAGAATATATCATTGTGCAAAATAATTCAAGAAAAATGCTATTAATATAACATGTTTGTTTAAACGTCTATGTTTTGTTATTTCCATGCATACATTTTGCTGTCATACTTTTTACTCTTTTCATGAAAAATACAGTCTCTTATTTACCTTGCCTTAAATTAGGTACTGGAAAAAACAGTGTAGGTTACTTTGGGAAGAGCTATTGCTTTATTAAAAATGCATTTTTGAAAGCAGTCACAAATCACAATTATAAAAAGCAAAGCGTAAAATTCTCTACGGAATACTAACATTTGATAAAAGCCAATTTTTGAAAAGTATATATTTTATAGTTATCTATCCATGCTACCAAATGCACATTGCACCATGAACTAATGATGTGTCTTGTCAAAAAGAAAACAAACAAGCATCACCCCTCAGGACAAAAACTACATTAGAGGCCATTGAGCTCTTTACTTGCTTCATTACAGTGCTGAGTTTCAATCATCAGGGATGGGAATGAAAAAAAGTCAATCAGGCCTTTTTCTTTTTTACAAAACCAAACCAAAACAACAACAAACAAATCTAAAACTTGACTGATGGAGGAATATCACTAAGCTAGACCATCTGCATTGCTTATAGCACAGCACACAAAAATAATATGAGCTATTCAATAGACCAGCTGTCAGAAAATGTTTGTCAGGGCATAAGAAATAGTTTTATTTGGCTGGAGTTTTGAAAAACTCATAGTTCAAGAGCTTGCACCATAAAAAGCAGTGGAGAGAGAGCGGTAATGTTGTAGGTCTTGTCCCAGAATAGTTGTGTGTGGCACATAAGACCTGTGGCAAATTTATTGATGCTGAAAAACAGTAACAAAAAATTTTAGTGCTTGGGTCTAATTTGGAAATGAGCTCACATAGTTTACCATTTTAGAACAAAAGCCAAAAATCATTAACCTCTCAATATGGAAATTCCTCCACATTTTCTTTATCAGCTCTTTCTATTCCTTTGGTGACTCATATGTATGTTTCCACTGGAGCCTGCACCTCAATGCTCTCCTCTGTCATGACCTTCATAGCCTCAGCTCTGTGGCCATAAAGCCTCTGCTTTCCAGCAAGTGAGATGGGGAAGCTGGGGTGTGTGTGGGGATGGGGAAGGTGGGAGGTGTGGGGAGGTAGGGAGCACGGGGGGGCTTTACAGGCAGCATGTGGCACTGTTGTGGACCTGCTGCAGACCCAGAGGTGGTCTGCACTAAAGTAGGTCTGATTCTATAGTCTATATAATGGAAAAAAATTCCCCCCTATTTTTTCATCACTCTAATTTACTTTCAGAGAGGTAAGGGAAGAACAGGTGGTTTGACCTGCCTCGGGACCACAGGAGGAATCTTTCTCATCAAGTCATCTTATAAAACAGCAAGCCAGTAAGAGGCACTGAAGCACTGTACTAAATCTAAAATAAGAAATCAGATCACATACAGTTTGGGGACATTCAGAAAAATAAAGATGAAAGAATAACCATTGACAAAGGAATCAGCAATGCATTATTAGGATTTTCAAAAGCAGCTGGTGTTAGCCTTACTCTGCTCCCACTGAAGCAGTGGTAAAACTATTATTACCAGAGGAAAGTCAGTAGATATTGGTGGGAAGGCACCAGCACACAGGCAGAAGGTAAGGGAACAAAATGGTGCAGTTCAGACTAACCAATTCTTCTCCTGTGGAATTCCTCTTAAAATGAGAAATTTCTGTTGAGATAAAGCCACTTAAGATCGAACTCACTAGGTATAAACCTTATTCGAAGTTCATTTATAATACCTTCTCTGAGCCAAAAAAGAGTGAAAAAATCTGTATAAAGAAAGTCCAAATTTCATTCCATTGATGTTTTTTACTCAAATAAGATGCATAGGATAATTTTGTGCTTATAAAATGAATTCAGATTCACTGTGAGTGTGGCCATAATGAGAGATTGAAAGAGAATCTGAAAACAACTTTCCACAGATTCAATTTTTTTCTGGGCTCTGGACTCAAATGTTTAGCCTTTGAAAATTATGATACCTACACTAAAAGTCAGGTGTTATTTATGAAAATTGTACAAATTAACACCTGTGTCTTTCCCATAACACCATCTCTAATCTTCATAATTGTGGTGAAAAACTCCTCAGTGTAATCCACATCTAAAGTATACCTTAGATTAATTTTCTTTATCTTACCTATGTCACTTGCATTAGCATCTAGCTGTGTTGTCTTTTTGAAGTTCTGTGACATGAGAAGTGTTGCTTGTTCTGCAGTGTGCAGCAGCTTAGTCAGACTCTGCCTTTGGTTATCTACGGGAAGAGCTTCCCAGACTGTAATTTTGTCTTTTTGTAAAAAATTGTTCACAGTGTTGACCAAAACCTGTAAATAAAAACATATGTTTGAGAGGAGTCAGATGCTCTCTGTAGAATAAGGACAAACCTCACAAATCCAAGGCTCAACCCACTCACGTTAATGGTGGTATTACGAAGTGCTTCATTGTCAGAGACAGAGTCACGCATAGTATTCCATGATGAATAAGACAGTGCTTCAACATATGAAACCACATCTACAGGTAAAAGCGGTCCCAAAGTATTTTTATTAATTTCTTGCAGCATCTCCAGAGGTGTTTTTAAATGACTAATCTGAAAAATGCCAGAAAACACATATTAATGAAAAACGTAAAGTAATATTTTTGCAGTTGAAAACAAATCCAATACAAATGACTGACTGTTGTGGTTTGACCTTGGCTGGTCCCAGTGCTATGTGAATTATCATGCTGGTTTTCAAGACACTTGTGCAAAAAACCCCCACTACTGAAATCAATGGATTGACCTATAAAGTATTGGGGTTACACGTGTCTAGTATAAGCCTAACAAGCAATCATAATTAAAAGAAGTCATGTGCTATCATTACACTTTTTTTTTCCCTACTGGAGTCTGGTTTATTTATCCCAGTGATCCAAAGTGAACTACTAAATGTTCTGCAAAAATAATTAATAATCAGTGATGTGATTATTCTGTTGACTTTTCTATTACATTTCAACTGAAGAGGTGGGAGCAGATGTACAGTATTTGTATATTTTTAGTTTGTTTTTTCTTTTAAATGCAAATTATAAAGATGTAGTTGAGTGAACTGTACTGCCTATTTCACCTTCACTGCTTCAGCTTATGAACTACTAAGTGCACTTACATAAAACAACTAGTTTAAAAATATAGGCAAGAGAGGGTGAGATGAAGATTAAGCTTGCAAATTTCAGTCTCATGGCTAAATAAGAAATTAATTCTTACTTCACAATACTGGAATCCAACAAAACCCCCCCAACATCTGATTTTGTATGATATGTACGCATTCTCTGCTGCTGAACAGCTTTTATGAGGCTTGCTTTGTCTTTAACTGAAACTGAATGCAACTGGAACAGAGGCTAAAAAGCAGGCTGGAAATCTGACAGTTATTTACATGAAATGAAATTATTTTGACTTATTAATTTAAGTTTAGTTTGACTATGTATTTAAAAAATCTCACTCTAAGATCCTACTGTGGTATTTACCATGCCTTTGCACCTAAATGTGATAAGAATGTATTATATTTGATATAAAGTATTACATTGCATGTAAACATAGAAAACAACACAATAAGACTAGGTTAATAAACTCTATCTATATAACAAACACACACTATATATAACACTCCTATAAGACTAGATTAGTAAAAGTTTTTAAATTTATATCTTTCTGAATCCAGTAACTTCAGGAAACTGCTTAATATCAGATGCAAACATATACAATTGGTTTTAATTTATTTATGCTTATGCTTAATTTATCCTTTAAAAATAGACAATAAGGTAACTGTAGACTAATGAGTAGTGCATTAATTAATATATTTTTAAATTTGCTTCAGGAATCTCTGTTTCTGGTGAAAAAAAATTGAGTCCAGAGTCTTTATTTCTATAAATTCTGCATCACTTTACATATTACCCTTTGAGGAGTAAATAAACCAGCATACCAAGATGTTATGGCTCCCTTTTCTATTTAGTCACTTGTTGACATTACTTTTCTAAGCCATCTTGCTGCCTTTCCTTCCGAACAAGCAAATAATTGCACAGCAGTAAATGCAGCAGTGTGTAACTTCAGAAATTACAGAAACAGCTGAGTGATTACCACACTTCTGAATTTTTCATGCATCACAATTCGCTTTGCTGGAGACAGAACACGCAGATTCCCAGCAAGTTATTATCATGATTTGAACATACAACCCAGTTCAAATAATTTGAAATTATTAAAAAGACTTCTGTAAACATGCTAAAAGTTCAATTGTATGCTTCAAGCCCTTGTTAAAAGCTCCTTAAGTACTATTATAATTGAAATAGCAGTTTCAAACAGAAACAATTAAAAAATGTGGAAATTAATCTATAAACCACTGCTACTTACTCTCGTTAAAGTTCTATTAATGTGTTCAGTTACACAGTCTTTGAACAGCTCACACTTGGCCTTTGGATTTTCTGTAGAAATAAAAGGAAACTAATTTTACATTCCAATTCAGTCAATATTTAATATATACTACTTGTAAAAGCTCTAGTCTAGGTCATTGCCCAACCCACCAGCATTCTGAATTTATGCACATAAGACACAGCATTCCATTCTCAAAGTCCATTACAAAGACTTTATCTTGGCCAAAGTTACAGGACTGGATTGGACTCTAAGCTGTTTTACCAAGGTAGGGAGTTTGGCCCCCTTCCATGGGACTTATACAGAAGGAGTTGGGAGACAGCTCAGATTTACAGAAAGGAATACAGATCTGACAACTATGAGGAGGCAACCATTATTTCAAATGGGTTTCATTACACTGTTTAGCAAAAATACATTTAAAAAATTATTCTGTTCTCAGGAATTGTATATGCCACTGCCTTGCCTCTTTTTCATGTCTTGCTGGTTAATCTAACCAAAGATAAATAGGCACTGGTGGGTTTCTCAGAAGATATATCTCTATAATAACACATAAACCTTTATAATATCATGTACCTTGGCAGGAAGTGCCATCATTTGGCTTAAACTGCAATTTTCCTGTGGATGGTTGATAACCTTCCTTACAGGAGCAGTTAAACCCTCCATCCACGTTTTCACATTTTGCATGATCTCCACAGGCAACAGTTCCTTCATTGCTGCACTCATCTACATCTGCAAATATCGTGAGAAATTGAATTTTTTATTAAGTATTTACAGACTAACACCTTGCTGCTTTGTTGATAATAGCCCTGCACACTACAAGCAGTTTCATAATAAAATTTCACATAATAAAAAAAGCAAAAACTAAAAATGTGATATTAATGGCAAAACCCCCTGCCAGTTATAATACTTACAGATTAGAAGGATAAATCATAATTGATCATATTTTTATACCACCAATTTTATTACTATATAATACTACATTGCTCGTGTTTTAAAACCATATTAATTCTATCATAGCAAAATGGTTGGCACGATGCAAATCATCTGAAATCAATTTTTTCAGAGATTAGACTAAATAGATTTTCTCAGCTTTGTATTTCAGATAGGAAAAGAAAAAGAAAACCTGTAGACTTTTCTTTTAAGTTGAAGCTTTGAAAAGATGCTGAAAAAGTTCACTCTGTCTATCTCATTAACCTAAGAATTAAACTCTGTCCTTTAAAGTGCTTGGCATATCTTTTCCTTCTTTCTTTCTTTCTTTCTTTCTTTCTTTCTTTCTTTCTTTCTTTCTTTCTTTCTTTCTTTCTTTCT
>JAWWTY010000005.1:12156752-12299371 GCA_035222235.1 Margarornis squamiger
TCTTTCTTTCTTTCTTTCTTTCTTTCTTTCTTTCTTTCTTTCTTTCTTTCTTTCTTTCTTTCTTTCTTTCTTTCTTTAAAATCCACATTTAGATTACATTTGCCTAAACTGTATTTTGTGCTTCTAAATAGTTTGCCATTAGGTAGACAGGTTCATTAACTGGGTGGGGCACAATACAAGAGTAAAACCAATGAATTCCAGTAAGGGAATCCATGAATTGATTGACTTAAGAGAGGTGGGTACTAACTCCCTGGCTAGAACACAGGTTATTTTGCACTATTTGGTTGGCTGAGGATACAGATCAAATAACTCAATGGAGAAAGTAAACTGGGAACAAAACCAAATAATTCTGAAGAATGAAGTAATGGACTGTGAAGTGCTGTGCTGGAAAGGAGAAAAAAGTGAACAGCTTTGGGAAAGGTATACCTGATGAAAAGAGTTGAAAAATGAAGAAGTGATACATGAGCAGGTTTAAAGTAACAGCCTGAGAACTGAACTGAAGGAAAGTAAAGGTAGTGTGGGGAATAGATTAACTAGAGAGGATGGCAACTCAAGCTAAGAACTGGTATGACAACTCTGGAAAGAAATTGGTGAAAAAAGAAGTAACTGACTGATCAGTGGAGGAGAAGAGTTACCTGAATTGATAGGAGGTCCCTGCACAGCCAGAGGGCTGTTAAGAACATACAGACAGGAAGCAGATATGGGGTGGCTGGAAATGCCCTGTTGGAATATAGGAACTAGTTTCACACTTTTCTTTTGATATAAGAATCTCGGTGGTTTTCAAAAAGGAGTAGAACAAAAAGGAGCAATCATGGATGTGAAATAAGGATATTATTGAAAAATGAGAAAATAAAACTGAATGTCTATGGATATATGTAGGGAATGCAAAAGAATACCTGAAAGATACATCGGGCCATCTACCTCTTTGGACAGTGTATTGGTAGCTTTGTAGAACATTCTTTACTAATGGCGAGAGCACCAGCAAAAATAATCAAATGAATGGAGTTTTTTCATTGTGTGGTATTTTTCTTTTGATTATTTTTTTTGTTTTGTTTATGTTTTATTTATGCTTGCTTGGTTGTTTTGTATACAGGCCAACAGTAAAATGCATATAAACTTTTAACAGAGCATCCCAACGTTTCTTCTGCTCATAATCCTAGAGCTCTTCCTGGGATTCAAGGTGATGGTTGAGGTGCCATCTCACTTTCACATATCTATTTTTCTCCGTAAGCCCTGCTGCAGGGACAGCCACCAAGGAAGCTATGGGTTTGAATAGACTGGTGCCAGCATGGAATTTTAAAGTATGAGGTTAAATTATGATTATTTGCATTAGGGTAATAGTTTGTTTCCATATTTAATGCTCCAAACTGCAAATGTTTCTCTTTGAACAACTGAGTTTTGCATTAACTGTATTTGTATGGTTTCTGTGACCTCAGTATTCATAATCATGGAGCTAACCCCATTATACATGAACCAATGGGACAAAAAGGAAGTCAAAAAGCGTGATATAGTGCTACATAAAGGATACCTCATAATTAAATGCTGTCTTTTAAAGACATAAGGCTAAAGTTCTTACTCTTGGCATTTAAATAACCTTTCACATCAGTAAATTACAAAGCTCTGTTTGAAACAAGTGGGTGCCTGTCAGTGCCTTGTTGTGTGATTCTGTGTAAGACAGAGAAACTTTGAATGAATTGAAGTGGCAAGGGTGAAAATCATGACAATGCCAGTGTGTATAACAAGAACACACATCAGCCTTATACCAAAGGTTTCTTTGGCCTTGTCAGCTACATGGAGGACACGTACGTCTTAACAAGACATTCATCATGCAATTCAGTGCTAAAACACCAGCAATTGACAACAATCTTTGCTAAAACTTACAATAACTTATAAATAATAACTATTTGAATTTTTTTCAGAATACTGTTGCTAAGTATCAGGTTTCCATGTGATTTACTGATGCAAATGTTTCAGAATTATGAAGATATTTTGCTTTTCATAAGCCTTTAGTTCAGTAAATCATTTATTTGTCATTACTGGGCACCCACACAAATTACCTTTTTTTTTTTTTTTTTTTTTTTTGTGATTATGTCAGATATTAACTGTAATGGAGTTTTAATGAGAAGTCAAGATTATCCAAAACAACAACAGAAACTCAAGCACCACGGCAAATCTCTGGCAACAGGATGGCTATTTAAAGTCTGATAGAGACACCCTATTGAGTATATGCAAGTAGAATTTCTGCAGTTGAGTTGTCCATATGGAATGAGTCCATACCACGCCTATCTAATTTACTGTTTCTGGAACAAAAAAACAACTCCTGGATGACAAAATTAAAAGGCAGTATGCCTGATCTTGCAAGGTACTAATCATCTTTGTATCCCTTTTAAATCAACGAGATTGTCAGGGGCAGCCAACAATTCGTGACAGTTACAAGAACGCAGCTTTTAAGTTCCTGCTTTGAAATGCTGTGTGCAGTAGCTGTAGGCTTTTGTTTCTTTATGTTTTGTAGTTATGCCTTTTTAACCAAATATGCAATTGTTGGACCACAGGCAGACAACAGCTTGTCAGTGCTTTCAGCAGTTCAGTTCTAGTGAAGCTTTGGGGTGAGGATCTCAAACAGTCCTCCTTGATCTGCTGTGGGAGCAGGAGTGGGCTGCCAAGGCTTGCGTGAGCAGTCTTCACAAACAGCATTCCTGAGCAAAGGTTGAGGAACAGCAGCTTTTTAAGCAGAAGAGCATTTGCCATAGCTCCGTAAAAAACCCCCAGCCTTTCAGTAAATATTCAAAACAAATCCCAAAGCTGAACTTTGAAGCTTTTATAATAGTTCCAATCAGAAAAATATTATCACCAACACCACTTAAGGTAGTGTGAAAATAGATTTACAACCTTCTATTTTATTTCTGTCTTTGCCACTTCTCATTTACTGTAGCAGGCAAGGAAATTCCAATTAAATTAAAAGTACTGAGAACAGTTATTATGTTCAGTCTTGCCAATTACAGGATTGTACCTACATCGCTTTGATTCTTCACCAGTCAGTCAAGACAGCTTGATGTCTACATTATACCTTCTGCTTCTTAGTAGCTTGCAAGTGATTGAAAAGTCCAGTTGCAAAGGACTAGATGTTCCCTCCCCACGTCTCTGTACTGTGGAAGGCAGCACCACACACAAAGTAGAAATAAAAAAGGCTATGAACGACACAGGTAAAAGAAAAGTTAGCAATGTGGCACAATGCCAGATCCCATCCACTGCACAGTTTCCTTATCACAGCAAAGGATGAGATGGAGAACGGATGCCTTCCCAGTGCTCTCAGAAATACTTGAAGAAAACTAAGAGCATGTTCCTGGAAAAGGCAGAGTGGCATGGATGTCATTTTCATTTTACAGATGGCCATTTTCACATTTTTACTCTGTTGGCTGGGGTGAAAAAAAGTAGGTTTATATTTCACTTTTTTATCTGCAGTCGAACATTCAATAAAATGTGAAGCTGAAGGAAAAGCATGGCTTTTACACAAATCAAAAAATAGATTTTAATAGCTCACTTTCATGACAGCAGACAAATATCATCTTCAGAAATATCACATCTCTGCATTCTTAATTTTTTCTTCTCCATTTCATTTTTAATGTTTTCCTTCATTTCCCTTCCTACCCTCCAGTTCCTCCTCTATCTGCATGTTCTTTTGTCCTCTCCTCATCAATTCTATCAGATAACACAGATGAAACACTGTTGATGCTCAATTCAAAACTCAACATTCTGCTTGGATTAAGGGTGAACTGGCATTACTCAAAGCCCCTGTCCCAAGATTTCTTTTGGTCTGCAACTGTGAGAGTTACAATCACTTTGTACTTGGAAGCTTATTGTAGTCTCCAAAGAGGAGAAGAACACATATATATGCAGATGGGCTTTGAAATGGACACGCGCACACACAGTGATGTATCACCCTTGCACTGCTGGAAAGTCTAGATAGGTTTGATGGCATAAACAAATAGGCTGCATAATGGCATACTCTTCAAAATTCAACCACTGTATTTTTAAAGTTACTGCCATGTACATATACACATATATTAAAAACAAGATATAAGACTTTGCAGAATCCGAAAATATACTGGAGCTCTATAAATTTCGGTAGGATGCGTACCTGGTAGCTCTGTTGTATGATTTGTGCTAGATAACTCGCACTGTATTTACAATGTCAGCTTTGGTGTTTGCTTTAGCTGTGTGTAGTACACTCTGACTACACAACTGTCAGCTGTTTGTATGCAAGTCATACCTCCTACCTGTAGCAGGTCAATTGGGTACAATATATCCTATTGTGGCTTCCATGACCGATAAAGTAGAAAATTAATCGTGGATTGAAAGGCTGTCTTTAGGACTCATGTCTTGGTAAAGTAACTTGTACACTTGTTTAATGAGAAAAGGTGCCCACAGGTAATTTTTTATTTCAGTATGACTTTGGAAGCTCTTGGCTCCTCCATATGGATTTTCAAAAAGAAGAAAAGTGTTAAACTAAGCCCCAGCAGAGTATAAAAAAGATCAGTCTGCCTGGTAAAGAAAAGAGGGGGCAAATAAAAGAAATTATCAAGCTAATGGTAAAAAGTGACACCAAAACAGTCAGATAAATAACTTTGAAGACAAACTTCTGAAGCTGACAAAATGTTATAATATAAAAATCAGAACCTAGACCAGAAATGGCGAGAATATTTACAGCTCAATGTGCTAACAGTCTCCAGCCCAGCTAATTTAAGAAGGGTTCATAGCAGGTGGATAAAGCAGAGCACTTTTAGATGGATGTGATCAATGGGCAAGAAAGGTCGATTAGATCACTTTCTGGCTTAATATGCAACCATTCTGCTGATACTAGGAGCAGTAAGAGGAGAGGTCGTCAGCACTCACAAGCTCACAGGAGACATACCTAGAATGAGACACAGTCAGCATAAAGGTGTAAAGGGCAATAGATTTATTTCTCATTTTCCCATTCCCTGAGGACTCTTGCAACATACAGAGAAAATTACCAGGAGTTTGAAAAAGGAGAAATAGTTAGAGTTCCTCCATTCAAAGGAAATCCTAAAGGATTGCATAGTTGTTCAGAAATAACATTTTTCCAGAGAACTTTTCCTCCTCTCTACTCTTGAACATGTTCCATCTAATTGCTATAGAAAGAGAGGCTGATGATAATGGCACAGGAGGTAGAATAACTACTGATCTTGCTCATTGCTTTTGAACAGACTTGAAAAATTAACAAAAATATCCCAATCAAAGTTTCCAAACAAAAGATATTTGAAGTATAGTGGGTCAGATGCAGAGAATTTTTTTGGTCCAGAGTGACCTGAATGCAGAATATTTTGTCAGTCTGCTTTGAGAATATGACCACCTTGCTCACAGATCAGTGCAACAGTGGCATAAATGGCTGGATTGGTGATTTTTGTGTAGCCTTAGCTATATATTCATTGTCTAAAAGTGTGATGTGTGGATTCAAATATATTGCAAGCAGAGTCAAGATGGAAGTGTTATTGAAAGCAATGGCAGCTGCTGTATTGTCAGTGAGTAATGTGGACCTGAAATGGAATATTAAGTCTGTACCAGTGCAAATTATAGGAATTTTATAACCAGACTCCAAAATTCGCAAATATGAAAGCATTTTTCTAGATTTCTATAATTAACAGAAGCATTAAGAGAAGAGTGACAATGTAAAGGTAGGTGGCAGACAGTAATAACTTACCCACACAGGAGGTTCCATCATTAGGTACAAAAGTTTGTTGGCCATTGCTGGATTTGAAACCAGGCATACACATGCAGAAATAACTTCCCACCGTGTTTGTGCAATTGGCATGCTCTCCACATGGCTGAGTAGCATTTTCACACTCATTATCATCTGTCAAGACATAAATTATGGAGAAATATATTTGCATTTGATGACTGAAGAAAGCAATATAGTACAAGCTTAATTTGGCTCTGGTATTTTATTTGTATAAGTTTTGAATGCTGAGCTGGCACACTTGGTGTTTGTCTATATAGTTTTCCCATTGCCTAGGATGTAATCAGGTGTTCAGCAGCACTCTTCCTGCATGACTCAACAAATGAGAAAATCAGTGGGATGCTGAAGTGAATGGTTTAATTGGATATACACTTGGAATAAAGGATCGAGACAAGTACATGTTCTGCCATGGTTGTATTTGATAACATTTTTTCCTATCCAAAAATCTACAGGTAGAGAGACACTTTGAGGATGCACCTGGGAATTTAGAACGGTAGAAAAGAGACCTCAGAAGGACATAAAGAAGCCCCCCCACTTCATTCCTTAACACAAAAGCAAAATCACTATAGCTAAATACACAATTTTTACGGCCTGTTTATAAAGACCTTCTGTGGTATTTCTAAGCAGTACCAGAAAACAAACTTGCAAATTTCTCCTGTTGACTGACCTGAGTCCTCAAGTATATTGTTTTTTCTTATTTATCTCAAAGATCTTAACAAAGAGATGAGCAGGATTTGTGGCTTGATCCTTACCTCTCAGCAATTGCTGTGCAAGTCATCATTTCTGTACCTGGAATTTAAATGATCTATTTTACAGGGCTAATCCCATGCCTCCAATGATACATTGAAAAGGAGTGATCCTTGAGCACAGGATCCAGTGAGCTTGATCAAAGCTCAAACAGAATCATAAGCTCTTGCTTTGAACTGCATAGTTGATCTGCGATGACTCAATAAAGTAATTTCCTCTCCAGAACCTTCCAAGGTCCCTGTTGTCTATTAACTAATTTTCAGACCAAACAAGAGAAGAATTTCAAAAGCTTTCTTATCGAGGCACATTACTTATCAAACTGACAGAAACACTCACAGTACTGATAATTCCATCTTCCCAATAGCCCATTTCTTTTAAGGCACCCCAAAACTTTGAAACAAACAAATCAGTGAAACTCTCCCAAAGAAGCATTCTGGGTGAAATTCTCTATTTTCTGTATCGTGAGAAAGGAAAAGAGTTAAAGATTTCCTCAAGTCTACTGGGATTTTTTTCATGTTCTCAAGCAAAAGGTACTCATAACATGATGAATGACAGGAAAGAATTCTAACAGGGAGAGAAATAACAATTTATTGCAGAAGAGAAATGATTAAGGAGCATGACAGGGAGAAGAAATATGATTTCAGAAAAGACACCCAAGGATGTGTTTCAGAAAGGTGCTCCTGCTTCCTGATGGTCAGTGTTCTCATAAGGTGTTTACAGAGAGATAGGGTGCAGATAAGTAAAGTGTCACGTAAGCAGTGACAAGATTAAAGTACAGCAAGAGGCATAAAGCGTTGCAGGAATACATTTCTGCAATATAACTTAGTCACAACCCCCAGCAACTCTGGAACAGGACATTTTTTGAGATTTGAAGTCTGACATGATTTTGAATGTGACTCAGTTGACTCAGACATGAAAATATCAATTCAGAACTGCAGTTTGCCTCTGGGGAATTTGGGTCAACAGTATCAAATGGATTATGCTCATTAAAACTAAAATTGAATGTAATTTAATGAGGAATCCAAGTATAAAATCACTTTGCCAACACATGTCAACAATATTTATTCTACAGCTTTGGTATTCATGAGAATGCAGCAGAGAACGCGTATGATTTGGATCTTAAAGAATACCAAAGTAAAACCAAATTAGCTTAAGTGGAATTATGATAGGGAGGAAAAAGTGTGGTGTCGATCCAAGTTTAAAAGCAAAGCATGAGAATACAAAAAAGTCTGGTTTGGCATGTGGCACTGCAGAGACCAGGTCCCAGAATACTTTGCAAACCTTGATAACAAGGTCCATTTCTAATATAATTTTTGTGTGTCTGTTTGACTCCTTTGCAACCCAAGTGGACTACACTATTACAGTTGCCAAGTAAACTTGATCTTTGGAAAGTATTGCAGATTCTAGAAAACAGTACATGTTGACTTTGGAAAGCTCATGGGAAGCCAGGGAAGATGAGAAATAGAAGGTCACCAGTGGTGGTAGAACTTGATTCAAAGTAGAGGAAGAACAGAGCTAAGGAGGCTACATGCAACATACAAGAATTTTTCTTTTGGATCTTTTTTTCTAGGAGTTCAGCTATAATCCTCAATACCCAGAAACACTGCCTTTTTTTCAGGTGGTCCAAAGGATTTATAAACAATATTAAAATGACTCACACAGTGGTTATCAATAAATTTTCTACAATTATGCCTAAATAAGTTCACTGGGTTATTGGTGTTTTTCCTCAATATTTATGATGTCTGTAAGGGGTTTAATGGTGACTATATTGCCTTAATAAGCTTATTGAGAGAGCCTTTCAGATAATTTGAGAAACCTTTTGAACACTGAAGAACGGCAGTAACTTCCATTGCAAACACAAGAATGAATATTTTAAAGAGTTAAGTTCATATGGAGCTTTCTTTTCACTATTCCCATGGTCTAATGTAATACTGAGCAGACCCTGCTGGGGGATAATTTACTGGACCACATCCTGCTGCCAGTGAAATTAATGACATAAAAGTCACTGACGTCAGTAGGCTGTGGAAAACTACTGGGTTAATGAGAAAGGCAAGTGAAGAAGAAGTTTTCAAGAAAAAAAAAAAGGAGTTTCATATACAGTCTATCTAAATGTGTTTTTTTGCACAAAATATTATACACGATCAAAAAGGATTGAAAAAATATCGAGTTCTCTGTGTAAACAACTTGAATTTTTTATTCAGACAACATGCCAATGTGAAGCCCAGGGGCTTAAAGTAATTTTCCAAATTTTACAAGATTTATAATATTATTGGATTTGTGTTTTAAAGGATGTCAGGAAAACATAATGGGATTTATAGATGAAAAAGTGTTCTTTTTTTTTTTTTTTTTTTTAAACAAAATTTTCTTCCTATACAGAAAGGATACTTTGAAAGACAGCACTCATATAATCTGCCTGCTTTGTTGCCACCTAATTTAATTACAGCACGTGCATTTACTGCTGTGCAGACACTCACTGAATACTGCAGGCAGTATCTCAGGAACAGACATTTCTTTAAAGATTTTTTTTTTTTTTCCAGTAAATGATGAAAAATTTGGAGACTTTAGAGACAAGACTGACCAAATGACAAAGTTATCATGGCGAAATGGCAATGTTGCATTCACGTTTGATATACAAGGCATTTCCTGAATAGCTGCACTGTCTTGAGAAATGCCAGCGGGGGTGTGTGGAGCAGGTTTTCCAGATGGTGAATTTGGTCAGGTTTTTTTTTTTTTTTTTTTTTTTTTTTTTTTTTTTTTTTTTTTTTTTTTTTTTTGTGTTTTTTTTTTTTTTTTTTTAATTGTTGTTGGGTTTTTTGTTTGGTGCAGGATACAGGAACGTGTACCTGAATATTGGTAGGATATTTGCATGGTACAGTTGTAGAATAAAATCAATTTTCCATTCTTAACTTAAAAATACAACTAGTATGTATTTTACTGTTCACAAATGTAATTGTCATTGGATGGAATCAACTATCAGCTGCACGTAATCATACCTCTACTAGTCTGTTGAAAATATATTAGGGATTTTCAAAAGCAAAAAAAAAAAAAGTGAAAGGCTGTTATACCCCTTTCAAACTCCATTTTGATTTGAGCTAGTAATTCTGTATTAAAACACTTGTACATTTGTGTTTATTGACATGACAATTCCATTGGTTTAGGATTGAGTAGGCTTACTAAGAAACTTGGGCATTGATGGAAGCCTTCCCTGGTCACAGAGGGCTAGAAATTGGAACCAGTGTTTGAACAATCACTCTTTTGCACCAGGTAACATTGTTTATTAAGTAAAATGGGAATGAATTTTGTTTAGCATTGATACAGTACATTTTTGTATAGAGAGCATTAAATTCTTTTAGAAACTTCAAAACATACTGATACAGAAAGGAAGAATGATTTGTGAATTTTAGGGCCATCATGCAGTTGGAAGCTAGAGGAATCTGATAATATTTTAGGGGAAAAAATCCCCAAACCCAACCAAATAGAAAGTTTCTTTTGTTGTATTCCATATCCTAATAAAGTGCAAATTTTACCCTGTCATATATCAAAATTTAATACTGGATGGTTATAAAATTATGACCTACAATAGGAAAACACCAGGGCAGCTACAGCTACAAAATTACATAATTTGTTATTACTGTGACAAGCATGAGAAAATGCTTTGAGTTATCAATTTTAGATATAAGATTTTTGTAATGTTGTTTGCATATTTTACATGAAAAATGTCATGAGGAAAAGTCTTATGGTAGTGGATTTATCAAAGAGCCGTGAAAGATTGTCATTGCACTGGACACATCTCTGTGATAGACTTTTGATGATATGATGACATATAATATGAAGAGTTAGTTTTGGGGTGAAACTTGTCATATTGATTCACACTATACAAAAGTTTTTCTTTTTTTCCCTTTTTATAAATTTCAAAGTAAATGGTTTCTTTCTTCACTTCAAGCAACAAACGAGGTTGACAACCCCAAAGTTAAACAGAATAATTTGTGTATTTTCAGTGCTCCCCAATCCATGAAAATGGGGTTTCCGTAGAATTGAATAGAATAATGAATATGGAATATATTCTGGGCTCTCTGGTATTGAATGAAATTGACCAAACAGGCTGATAGCCTTAATGAATTGGCAAACAACCTCATGAGAAAACTAGCAATGTTCAGTTTGAAGTTTGGTCTCTGGTGCCAGCCATTGGTGGTGGGATGGCCCATGGTTGCAGGAGCCCCCTGCCCCTGGAGCTGCATGTCCTGTGAGCTCAGCCCTCAACTACCTTGCTCTTATGCAGACAAGCTGAAATTCAAACGCATTTTGTTCTGATTTTGGATCAAAATCTGACAGTTAGACCTACATCATCCAAGGCTTTCTACTGGTGCCTTGCTACAAGCAGAGCATTTGAGGCTCTTGTTCCTCTGCTTCTGTAGCGGTGACCACAGTCCTGGCTCTCCACACAGGGTAATCTGTGCTATGGCCAGGGCACTCTGTGGGCTCTGACCTGGCAAACCAGCCATGCTGGCCAGAGAAGCAGCAGCCCTCCCAGGGCAATAGCAATCTGGCTGTTTCAGGCAAGCTCTTTGGATTCCCTGGCATTCCAGAGAAGGATTTTAATGAATTACGCACTCCTGACCAGAGCTGGATTTGTTAACCTGAGTTTTCCCTAAGCCATATAGGAACATGCATAGGCTGAATGGTGTGATCATCATCATTTTAAAGAAGCTTCATGTTACTAAGGACTACAAGCAGCTCTTATACTGCAATATATGCACATTTGTGCATTCCCCACATGACATAAGACGATGCAATTAAAATATCGACAATTAATTTTGCCCTAATCCAGGCCTATGGAAACCAGGGTTGTAGGCATCTGGGGCATACTTGCCTGTCAAGATCAGTGATGGCAGCACAGGGCTGGGCACCAGTACTGGACACAGTAGTCTGGAAAGTGGACAGCACTGGGTAGGAAGGAAATGCAGCTGGAGTGGCAGGGAATCAGTGAATCAGTGACACTGATTCATTGCATCTGGCTGTTCTCTTTTGACAGTAGCCTCTGCTGCCAAAGCTGCTATGGAGCCCCCGGGGGAAACAAAAACTACCCTTCCCTAGTGTAACCCTCGTGGGAGAACGGTGCTTGAAGTGCCTCACTCAACCCCTTAAAAGCAAGGAAATGAAAGGCTTCCTGTAAAACAAATTCCAGTGCTGCTCACCCTGCTGTGCTTAGCTTGTCTGGAGGTCTCAGAACAGTGGGTGATCTTACATACATTACTTCTGTGCTGCAGGATTGTGCATCTACAGCTATCAAAGCCCAAGTTAAGAACGGCAATACCATTAATAACCTTGCCTTTGCTTTCTTGTGATTTCTGTTAATGGCAATTTAACACAATTTGTTTATGATTCTCCAAAGATTCAGCATATGAGCTTGGTCTAAATCAGCATGAAAGAGCAGATGCTTAGAATAACCACTTGAGACTGTACAACTGGGCTGGAAATCTCATTTAAATATGAATTTCTTTCATAATGGGCCTGATTCACTTCTGTCCTTCACTGAGGCAGGGACCCATGCAGTAGCTGCATAGGAAATCTTGCCACTGCAAACTCTGTTTTGTTAAGATTTTGTAATTCCCTACCCCCTTGCAAGAGCTTTTCACAATGCCTTCTCAGGATGTTTTTATAGCTTGTCAGGAGTTTTTGACCGATATGAACTTAGTGGCTCTGCAATTCGCTGATCTCCTAAAAGTTCTTAGTACAGCAAACAAATATTTTCTTTCACAGTCTTCACAGGCTATGTGTATATGCAGAAATGATTGTGCATCAAAAGTTCTTTCATTTCTGATGAACTAAAGGGCCTCACAAAAGAAATTCCCTTAGTTCCACTTTAAGGAACTGGGCAGAACAGTGTAAAAGGAGCAAAGAGAAGTTTCCTACATAGTAAAATCACACTCAGTTTGAGTTTCAGAGACTGGACAAGGTTTGGACAAGTTAATATATTATCTAAACTATTGCCCTTATCTCTTGCTGGTATTTCCAGACATTGTAAATTAAACATGAAAAGCATTTATTATCAGGTAAGTGCCAGTGATGAAATTGTCATTTGTTTAGCGACACAGAACAACCTGCCTTTTCAACACTTGTGAAATATCAGAAAAAGAAAATCTGTAATTTGTGATCACTCACACATGAAGAATGGGGTTGTGATGGGGGTTATATCTTTGAAAGTGCTCCTTCTTGACTGGAAACAAACTATTTACCTAGAGAAGCATCTGCAAGGTGCTCAAATTAGTGAAACAGAAGGAAAGGGGAGAGTAAATAATTGAAGACGGGAATAAATATTGAGTGGCCCTGTCCCAGTTTTTCTCCAGCACTCCCTCCCCTGTACCTCTGGATAGCAGGGGACTAAGTGCAGTGCAGAGAGCATCAACACCCCCCACACTCGCCCAGAGGAGAACTTATTGCTGCACTGACCAACAGAGACTCAGCAAGAAAGCCTCAGAGCTGTGCAGCTGCAAGTGGAGAGCATCTTTGGGTGTCCAAACCACAAATTAGTTATTTATTTTCTGGCTGACACCCCTACCCTGACCGGGTCATGAGGGGAAGACCTATGACCGCTTTGAAGGTTCACCCCTTCTACTGCAGGCAAAACTTAGAGCTGGTCAGGCTTCCCCTGCTGATGTAGAAGCAGGGTCTCAGGGTACCTGTCAGTGGTGTGGGTGAAGAATGCAGCCCACATTGTGGCTCAGGCACAAGGGACTGCCACTCACATTTCAGGGTAGCAGACCATGACTTCCTTGTACCTGGGGCACTCCAGCCTCCCCTTTTGCCTTTCTCCCAGGAAATCTAAACCTTAAGGAGTCTAGTATGGGCATCAGAGCTACAGAGTTCACTATGTACTTTTGTCAAACCCAAGGTACAGTACTAAAGACCGGAGTAGCTTGCCGAAATTTGATTGCCAGTACTTTTCATGAGGTAGTTACATGCAGTGATCTAATGCTGCTTTATGAGACACGTGGACTTATACTGATCTAAGCTAATATTAAAGTTAGGTCATTAGAAGACGATAACACAATAGTAAATAACGGATTTATTTATTTTTAAGCCAATACTGTTTCATTCTTGTCAGAAATTACATGTGAACTATCTATTTTCTACAGTGGCCCACATAACTTTCATGTGACTTGATGACTGTGCTTTTTATATGAGCCCTATTTGTACGTTATCCCATTTAAATGTTCTGGAATTCAATAGCTTCACTGCTGGATGGTAGACTAAATCACAAAAGGAAATAATTTCAATCTATAACTGAGGAAAGCCATTAATTGCTGGAAAACATTCAGTCTCCAAACCTGAAGATATCAAATATGGTCTGGCAAGGAGGAGACAATTAGGCTGAGGAATTCTACCCAGAGGGAAAACATGCCAGCATTACTTCAGCTAGACTAATGACTACAACAATAACCACTGAAGTATTTCCAGCTACTGTCAATGCTGCAAGTATTTAACTCCATGGTGAAAACATCTTAACTACTGACAGTGATATTCTCAGAGACTGACCCCAGTGGATCATTTCCGGGAAAAAAAAAATTCACTGTAAAATCATACAGGGTTTGGTGTCATGTATTTCCCTCATTCCCCCTTTTTTTCCTTCTGATGTGAATTAAAGCTAAATTTAATGATGTAAGTGGAGGTTATAAAACTCAGGAGAAGTTAAGTCCCTGCTACTGCTCGGCTCAGGTAAAAGGCTGCAGATTTTTGGATGATTATAGTCATTTTCCCATGTAATAGCCAAATATCATCTCAGCAGAATTTGTTAATTTGGAAAGCATCTAGCCTTCCTCCTTTCTGTAGCAATCTTTTCCAAAAACCAGACTGCTCTTAAGGCTAGATTTCCTCTTTCATCTCTCCTTCCTGAAACCTACAGTTTTGAAGTGATGGAAACCATGGTCTCCTCATGCCAAATAGTCTTGTTAGCTCTTTCTGGACCTTTGTTTCCAAGACATACAATCTGGAAAACTTTAGCTTCATGTCAAATGGCAGAATGAGTTAACTTACTCAGGTCCCTTAATGAATTTTGAGTGTGAGGGGAGTGCATAGCATCCTAAATCAATCTAAAGTGACTTTTCCCTTGCTGACTACACTAACAATTCTACTCTTCAATAGTTATTACATCCTAGGTTGAAATATTCTGTTTATTCATAATCACTGTTGTCTACATAAATTTGTCATTTTGTAGTGAAGGTTTTTATTCTTAGGTACAGGTGCTAAGGACTTCATTATCCCAAAGATACAAAACACACTCAGTAGGCAAAAATATAAAAATTCCATTAAAAACATATCTAGAGTTTGGACAGAAGTAATACTTATAACAGGGAATAATGTTGAAATGTGGCACAACTCAGGACTGAAAACACTTTCAAGTTTGTCTACCATAATACAACCTGCCACATAAAGTGTTATTATGTGCATTTTATGCCTGGGAGTACTGACAGGTGGGAGGGTGTAGATATGTTGTAAAAATGCTGTGTATCTTTGGGCAACTGGAGATACGCCTGTGTGTCACAGCGGAGGACTGCACGGAGCTCAGAGGCAGGTCATACCACAGGAGTGATGCTACAAGAGTGCAGCTCTCTAGCCAGGCTAATTAGAACTTTAAATACAGCCACTATTAGCCTGGCCATCTCAGCACACTGCACAACCACACTGCTCTCTAAATTGCTTGACCTGGTTTATCCAGTACTGTGCTGTGTCAGCCCAGCAGACTCTTGGAGGCAAAACCCCAGTTACAAAACACAGAGAAAACGCTGCTGCCACTGATTAAAGTCAGCGGTATAATTTACATACTAAGATTAGAGAAGCCACAGGAAAGGAGAACTGTCATGAGGTACTGAATAAAGGCATATAAAGCAACAGATTTCCACAGACTGCCATGCTGAGGATCTGTCAGAGAGGGAGGCACTGCAGAAACTTTCATTAGTATTGTTTGCTGAGTATTAGTCAGCTGCAATGGTGTCAATTGGAAATGCAAAAACTTGCTTCCTGAGAAAATCACTCAAAAATACTAAAAGTAGCTTCCCCTCGTTTATTGAAGTAAACCTCTCAAAGTGAGTGCCTAAAAGTAAGTTCAAGAAAACATAATCAAGTTAAATATTTTGATTTTCAAATAGACTGAACTTGTAAAAGCATTGGGTAGATTTCTACAGCATATTAAGTATCCCTGAAAATTGGGCCATCTATTAGAAAAGCAGAGAAGCGCTGCAAGCTGCAGTAAAGGTGGTTACTTTGTTTTTAATCCAGGAAAATATTACATCATGTATCCAATGTTTTGTCCATCAAAAGAAGTCATTGCCTTGTGTACTCCGAACCTGTCTCGGAATGTACCAGCACAGGCAGTTCTATAGGATATCCTCAGTTTTGCTCTGGAAGTCCTAGCTCAGTCAAAGTACTGAAAAATCCCGGTTTCAGTTTGTTGGGAAAGGTTCTCTGTGCCGGATTTGTTGGAAACTTATGTTACATCAAGCATTAAAGATTTCATTTGAAGTAAGTTTACATCTCAAATCTAAATTCAGACTATGGACACAGAAAAGTAGTGTTTAAAAAGACATTTATTTTCAAATGGTCAAGCTGTTAAATATGAAAATAATTAATTAGAGCTCAAATTCTTACTCCAGCTGCCTAAGCTCCAGATCAGGCACTGTAAAGTTGACCTCCAGGACCTCCTCCAGAGACCCACTTAAAGATCTGGGATCAGAAACAGCTGGAGCCAGGGAAAAGGCATGCTGGGGATGCGACAGCATGCCATGTTTTGGAAAGGCTGATACTTTACAGAGGGCTGAGTATTGTTCAGAGGAGTCCTCAAATCTACCTAGGAATTTAAGTAAAGAAAGGTCATGCCTTTCCTCTTTACTGGTGACATCCATGTTACATCTGTTAGAGGCAAGTGGCAGAGTCACCCTGTGAGTTAAGGCTCAGGAAAAAAAGAAAAAACTCTTTTCTAAGCAGGCTCTCCTTTTAGGCCATTAAACTGCAAGATAATGATGGGTTTCTTGAGGAGCAATGAATTTCTTTAGAACTTCATTTGGTGCCTGTTTTAGCCAAAGGCTGCTCTGTTGTGATATTTTATGTTTAAACGTACCCTACTCTGACAAGCCACTGAAGTCTCTAAAGTCTTCTCATCTTTATTGCAGACAGTACTTTGATCACAATGCCAGAAAAGGTCAACACAAGAACTTCAGAATTAGACTTGTTTACATCCAACATAAAATACAAATAAATGAATGTGGCAAGGACATCCCAGGCAAATTAAACAAGGCCATGTTTTCCTAGTTCCACTCAAAATGTTTTTGTTTTTGCCAACCATTGTGCAAGCAATGTCATCATGAAATCCAACGAAATTCACTTATTGAAGTGCTTTCCCCCTCAAAATGTTTCATCAATCATAGCCCAGAAGGGCTCTGTCATAGGATAATTGCAACTTGGCGTACCAACAAAGAGCATCCAAATGTCCTCAGCTTCCTTATCTATACAATGGGCAGGGATGACAGTCATTTTATTAGCTGAGATATTGTTACCCCCATCAGATAAAGTATCGTGTTTTGTTGCTTTGATGTTTTCTGTCACCAGAGCAGAGCTGTTGTTTTCAACTGCATGTTTATAGAAGGACTCTGGTAGCAGCTTATGTTCCCACACAGCACTCCTGCCTACAAACACCTCAGAGAAGTGAGTTGAGGGGTGTACCAATTGCACTTTATCAGAAAGAGATGGGAACAGCAAACAAAGTTTCTGCTGCAGTTATTTCTAGTGAAAACAAAGTTGTGGAGTCATTTCTTGTTTAATTTTTTTTCCTTTGAGGAAGAAAAGATCCCCAGAGTGAATCCCCTCTGAAAGCAGACAGCTGAGAAGCCACCCAGAAATGGTTTCAGCCATTCCTGTTCTACTGTCTCCACTTACAGTATTATTAATCCACAAAATATTTGGTAAACTAAAATAACATTTGAGTTAACTGCTTATATTTAATGATTCTCCACAATAACAACTATTATATCACTCAGAAATATGTATCTCGCTTCCACATGCTTGGTTAGATCATGCAGACTTTGAAGGCTAACAAAAAATCTGTCATGCAGAGCAATATGCAAACCCATTTAATTTTCTATTTAAATTCTTCCTGACAGAGTGGACTTTTCTTGAATTTCAAAATAGCAAGCCTGTTAACCAAACTGCGAAGGTGGAAAATTCTGCTTGTCGACACCAGGCTTATCTTGCTCTACTATCGCTTGGGCAATAATTATATGAAGTGCTGTAGACATAATTTAATAATTCAACATTTGCCAACTGCTACTGAAGACTTCCCATCTATACTAAACATGGGAAAGTGCACTGGACTCTCCAAGGGACTGCGTGACAAATACTGTCCACATCTTTTATGGCCCTAGCATACCACTTTCTGCCAAGGGATGTTGTTGAAATGATAATGGGAACAGCACGATTAGAAGTCATCACCCCAACAGGAAATCTCATCTTTGGTGGCTGCTCAGCAAGGGGTTTTCCCTGATAACAAAGAGTGAAATAAGCAATTGTAAACTATTCTGGCAAATACTGGCATCTCTGTTGACCTTCATGGTTCTACACATGCAAAATGCCTCTAGAGAGTCAAGGCATTTTCACTGATGCTGAATCCAAGTTTCACCATAATGACACTGCTTCCTGCTGTGCCTCCCTGACCCCAACCCCCAGCCTCCAAATAACTCCCAGATACAAAAGGTTAGTTCTTTCCTTTATGCAGCAGTTTTCTTTCTTGATTTTCCACCTCCATCCATGCTCCTGAAGTCACCTCCACAACTGGAGGTTATGAGCAGGATGCACCCTTGAATATGTGACCTTGAGAGACTTACAGATTTCACATTCATTTATTGACTTTCCTGTAGACTGTGGGTGGAAACCTGTGGAAGCCTGTAGAATCACTTAGCCTTCCTTTGTCTCAGTCCCCCAGCTACAAAATCCTTTAGTTTACCTTGTCTGTTTTGATTTAAACAAAACAGGCTCAAACCCAAAAGGTCAAATTTGCTTTGATAGCAATATGAACTCATTTGACACCTTGATCTTGTTTGGGTAAGCTTAAACCACATAATTATTCTTAAGAAATGAAACAAACTGAAACTTCCTTTCAAACACTGCTCTCCAGAATGTTTTCACTTTGGGTGAAGGTTGGTGCAGGATTAAGTTGCATAGTTAGAAAGGTACCTTATTTCCATTAAAAAGCAGAGTTAAAAAGGAAATTCTGTCATGGACTTAAGTGGTTGGGGGATTTAACCTTGAATACAGTTTT
This sequence comes from Margarornis squamiger, assembly GCA_035222235.1. NCBI lineage: Eukaryota > Metazoa > Chordata > Aves > Passeriformes > Furnariidae > Margarornis > Margarornis squamiger. The sequence goes on from JAWWTY010000005.1 coordinate 12,175,562, forward strand.
GATATCACAGAGAAGTTACATGTTGCTTGTACTTGTCTCTAAGCCCTGTACTGTTGTTTCTCTTGTTGAAGACACAGAGGGGAGGTCTTCCAGCCCACTCAGCAGATGACCTCCTTGCCGTAACCATCTCAAGCAGATTAAACCCTTCCTTCAAGCAAAGTTTCTTCTCCTATGGACAAATTTTTCTAGTGTAGAATTTGAGGCAAAAATTGCACACAAAAAGATTGTTTTAATAGTCTGTTTTGAGCAGAATTGCTTGCTATTTTTAAGCACCTCAAGACTACAGTGCTCAGCCTTTGAAATGCCTCCAGTGTATGAAATGAATACTTTTACAATATTCAGTATTTTTTTTTACTTAAAGCTTTAACTCCTGAAATAACATTAACAACTCTTATGCTTAGAGCTTATACAAAACAAACCAAACCCCAAGTATCAGACTCATACCAAAAGAAAGCACTTCTTTTAAAAAAAGAAAATTACGTATTTTCATGTTTCCACTTTCTCAGTTTGCAGGGTACATGCATACATGAGACCTGACTCACAGATACACAACTTGGCAAAAAAGCTACTGCAAAATCTAGTGGTCCTATCACTTTTCTCATGAAATTCTTTGGTTTTCCAATTTTGCAGACACATCCAGTACATACCATCTATCAGATATCTTGAACATTAATAAAATATTAATAGTTAAATAATTTTGCCTCCTCATTTTTTGGATGCATTTCTGAAAACCTCCTCAAAGAATTTGACAGATGATAAACTAACAATAAAGAAAACAGAGACCAGCAAGTAGTCAAGGGAAAGTCAAGGGCAGAGAAATACTCATTTCATTATCTGTCCATATTTCTTCAAACAACAGATGCTGCCACACATCAGACTTGCAGCTTTGTCTAACACCTACTGACACACTTAGCTCATGCCTGCCTACCTGCTTCACAGAGAAAATAACTGTGTAAGGGTCCTACCTGGCTGTCTGCATTTAAAAACATGGAAGCACTTACCCTTCCTGCTTTTATTCCTTCTGCTGCTGCTGCTCACTGCCATGACTCCCTGAAAAACACTGTCAGTGGAAATCTCAGTGCTGTTTCCACTTCCTTCCCTTTTAATAGCTGGTTCAAGAAAGGGGTAGTAGATTGGCATCTGGAGCATTGAGGCCCAGGAAACTACTCAGCTGCAATTGAAATCTTGTCTGTGTCAGGTGTGACGAGTTCGGAGGAAAAATCAGAAACTTGCACAAATGAACTGCAACTGCTGGAATTACAGCACAGTGATGAGAGGGGCTCTTCAATGAACAGAGTGCTCCTTGGCCATTTATAAAGGATTATTCAGTTATCTAATAATGAAACCTTTAGATAATGAAATATTTTTTGAAAGATGGAGGGGGAAAAACAGCAACAAGGACTTTGCTTGAGCAGATGTAAAAGCAACACATCTGCCTCCCTTGACACTACCAAATTGGCTGTTTCAATATGTTTCATTTGTTCTCCTGCCAATTGCTGATCTCTTGTCAATTTACTCTCAAACTTGGAAGAAAATTAAATGGTTTGATGACATATTGGTTTCTGTATTTTATCTTTGAAATGCAAAATATATATTTCAATGATCTTAGAAATGTTTCATATCTTTGAAATCTTTGCAATTGTGGGATGTTGGACTTGATCTCCATCTGGAACAAAAGAGCATAACTCCATCTAACTAAATTAAGCTGGGCAGCTTATCACAGCTGGTGATCTTGTCCGTAGTTTTCCCCAGATTAACACAGAACAAATCGTATCCTTATTGAGAAATATGCAGTGTGAAAGGTGGTGACTCCCTACATGCTTTAGGCATGCTTGAAAATACCTATACTAGATGATTGCCTAAAAATGCTTCCTAATAGCCTTAAATACTCAAAATGAAATGACAGAACTGTCATCACAGCAAATCACATAGGGAAAGAAAAATAATACCAGCATTAACTTCATCAGCCACCTGCTCTATAAAGGTTATTAAAATGATGGAAACAGTATGTTGGCTATTCCATACATGCAGGCTAGGACCCCCAGCAGGTCCAGTATTCCATACTATTAGTTGTAATTTATATGCCTATAAATTTATACTATACTATAATTCATACAACATTTCTCAAAATGCTGACTGGAAAAAACTGGCTACTCACTGGGGTACTCTAATTCCTTGGTCTGTGACTACTTCTTTAATCACAACTTGACAAAAAGATTTTTTCAGCAAAAGCACTTTGGCAAATTTCTGTGCTGTGCTCCTTGATATACTCTGGACTACCTTGACCCTGCCAGCAAAAAGAAGACCAGTCTCTGTTTTTTAATGATGCCTCAATTCCACAGGGAACTCTTTGCCAAGGTCCTATAAACACCTATGGGACCCTGTGCTATGATCAAGGGAGTTGCAGTCACTTTTATTCAAACACAGAAAAAAACCCCGGAAGACAAGGAGATAGTGGCAATGTCCTCTTCATTAGCAGTGTTTTAGTATGCAGAAGTTTAGAGGCAGTCCTGAACAAACCTGCTCTCCCTTGGTCCTAAAAAGCACCCTGATCACCCAGCTGCAGGCAATGCCTAAGCAGAACTGCACTCCATCCTTCCTACTGATGCTACTTCAGTTGGCAAGAGCAATTCAATCACCCTGAGCCCATGAGCACATCTCTCCAGCCAGGCAGGTAATGTCTCATGTGGTAATCTTGATTTCAGGTTCCTGCCCTAGGGATGCCTAATGTATTTTATCCAAGAATTGTTTAAAGTAAAATAATCTGTCATATAAATGAATGGAAAAAAGGCTCATTTTAGGAGCCATTGTCTATATGGCTGACCAGTATAGATGAAGGTGCTTACATTTAGGCATTCTTGACTGAAAACAATGGCTTCCCTCTCTTTATGCTAAGTTTACCCATCTGTAAAGCAGACACATCACAGTTTACCTAACTCAGAGAAATGAGATAATACAACTTTGCCAAAAAAAAGAAAGGCTCCATCGCATTGCTTTACTAGACATAAAAAGGTAATATGAATAAATGATTTTAAATCAACATTAAGATAGTGCAGACTCCAGGACATTTCTGATATTTCTTTGGCTGGATAATGTAATTCATTTTCTAACAGGTTCCTTGAAGTGCTTAATATTCCAGAAAGCCAATGTTACAAGATGTACATAGCTAATCTGCTGAGAAAAGAAATCATAAGCAACACTTTATCCTGCATTATTTTATTCATGAGAATATTATTCCAGTTGGTGCAATCTTGAAGTATGGATTGGATCTTGGGATCATATAGTCGTGCCAACACCCCCCAAGTTAGTGCTTTAAACATTCTTTAATTCCAGAGTATGAAAGTGCTGCAAAATCTTTAATGCTGTCATAGCTGGTTTAAAACATCCTTATAATTTCTTTTCTTTCTTCTTTTGTTTTTGCATGAGGAAAAAAAAATCTCATCACATTATTACCCATGCTTTCCTAAGTGAGTAGGCTGAGCAGAGTATTAACTGCAGTAGCAGTTAGTTTCCAGGGTGGAAGTAACAGCATCTGCCTCCGATTGTCCCAGCACAGGAAGTATGACTTTTGGGAGCTCTCAAAGCAGGCACTCAGCACTGCCAAAACCAGGAATCTATGGAGCAAGTTCATGTTACGTTTTTTTTCCAGAAGCTGGATTGAAATTTTTATAACACGTACAAAGTGTCCCCACATTCCTTACAAATCAGCCATCAAGTATTTTCATAGCATTGTTCTCACAGGATAATCCTTGATGAGGTACAAAATGAAACCTGTTGTCTCTGATGAATGCCTTTTGAATTCCAAGGTAAAGCATGGGTAAGCAACACAAAGACAGTGAAGACTTCCTAGGAATGACAAGAGTTGACAGGAAGGAAAACTAGTTTCTTTAGAAGTGCCTTCTCAGAAGTCATCTCCCAACCTAATTTAAATGTATGAATCCACATTTGTGCAGTATATATAAGTTAGTACCAAAACTTCATTGGATACCATCCCTAGAAATTATTTAAGAGAGATAGATTCCAAGGTCATGCAGATATTGGCCAGAAGATCTTGCTAGATTGGATGCTGAGAGCTGTCTCCCATGACAGTGCTGGATACTAAGCCACTGGTAAATGTCTGTCTTGACACAGATTTATTTTGTATGTGCTTGAAACTGAACCATGTCACATATTTGGCAGGAAATGTAATCCCTTCACAAAGAGGATTTGATCCTCGGTGTGATCTTGCCGTTCTCAGGCAGGAATAGCTCTTGGTAAAGCCAGTGCAAGGTCTGTCCACTTATTTCCATTTGAGCAAGGGGCAAGCCCCAAACATGGGCTTATGAGAGCAAAAGCTCCTGTTTCCACTAATCCACATGGCCCAAATAGCATGGGAAGAGACGGGCTACAGATATAAACTGCACAGTGCACACACATGATGCCTACATGTGAATTTATGCAGAGAAACTGGATTCTTTTCTAAACTGTTTTCCAAAGCCCCAAGTGGCATTTGATGCAAACAGCACCACATAAATTACTATGAAAGAGAGCAAGGCATGGCTTCTGGTTTGAACAGCACCAGACACAATCACTGAATGAATGACAGCTCCCCTAGAGCTGACAGCTACAGAATTCCCCTGTCAAACTGACTTTCAGTTTTGAGACTCTCTTTGACTTCCCCTGCTCCTTTCTTCAGACATCAAGGCAGTCCTCCTCCCCCTGCTATTAGCCACACCATGCCTTTATATACTGTTCTTCTGACTGTATCTTCTAGACTGTAGCTAGTCCAATCTCCCTAGCATTCCTTGTGTTCTGTCGGCACTCCTCACATGAGATGTCCCATTGCTAAGTGTATGTGTTGGGATTTGCTACCCCCTTTTGCCTTAAAACCTTATGTGTGAATATCAGCAACTGCTGAAACTACAGTATCTAGACTGTAGTATAGCATTTGATGCAATGGCTCACAAAATCTTATTAGAAAAATACTTTATAATATCTTGGATAAGAGCACTGTCATGTGGATTGAAAACTGGCTGAAGGAATGTAAACAAAGGATAATGAGTCATGACAAACAGCACTGCACTGAGCTATGAAGAGGTATCCAGTTGGGTTTCCCCAGGAACTGGTATTAAGCCTAGTTTTATTTTACATATTTATTAATTCTCTGGAAAAAGAGATAAACATTCTGAGAATTAAATTCATGGATGATGCTAGATTACTAGACGTTGTTAACATCAATGAGGACAGAGATATTTGATAGAGGGAAAGTAGAGAGGATGGGACTGGGAAGAGTTAATGACCAGGTTTAACTATACAAGTATGTGAGGGAAGGGTTTATATACCATCTACAGACCAGACAAAAGCCATTTACATCTGCTCTGTCAAAGGCTGAAACAAAGAAATAAAAACAAAACAAGCCAGGAAATATTTATTAACTATAACATTTCCCCCCAAAGATTTTTTTTCTAGCCTCAATAAATTCCTATGTTTGGGATTTTCTAGGATTTTGTGTGGTTTCATGCCACAAAGTAGCATACAGCAAGGTAATGCAAAGTCATCTGTCATCACATCAACATATTATGCCTCTTTTCTGAGGAGAAATCAGTGGTAAAAACATCACCATTTCTTTTGTATGCTTTGTATACCGATACCATTAATAGGAGGAGAACATAATTAGCTAAAACTGACACAGAACCAATAAGCTCTTTCAGGAATTTTACTCTCCACGAGCAAAGTACAAATCGTGAATGTTTGAGGGTCTGATTTCAAACACAGAGTAGAGTCTGGCAATGGTTGCTATAAGAGATGAAATGAATCAGCTTTTTGAAATACCTATCGCTCCTAGTGGCTACTGTTTTTTTCATATAAGTATGCCCAAAGAGACTACTCAGGGAGCAAGGTTAAATATTGGTTGTTGTAGTATCCAAATAGATATACATTTTGGTTTTGTACAATGCTATTGCTTGTATGACATAAACCAGGAATGTGTGGATGTTTTGTTTTTTAAGGAAATGTTACATCTCAAAATTCTTAGGACTGGCAAGGAAAAAATATCTGGGCCTGAATCTCATTTGATGAAAACTGGTGTAATTATTAGGACTGGCAAGGAAAAAGTATCTGGGCCTGAATCTCATTTGATGAAAACTGGTGTAATTATTTTGAATTTAAAGAATGCCTTTCAAATATGATAAAAAGTGTCTTGAATGGGTTCTATTATATTGTAATTTTCTTTCGTCTCAAGAATTTAACACATCTTTTCTGTGGAATATTTGCAGAGACTCTTTCTTCCACCAAAATTTTTACAGAAGTTAAACCCAAATTTTCCTAGAAAAGTTATGTTGAGCTAGTTTTTGGCAGCAATCTGGCAGCATCTTTATATCTGCACAACATTGTGATTATCTCACAAATTCACAATACTTTAATTCTGAACTATACTATTTTCCATAGAGGCAATATCTTCAGTGCTAGTCTGAATGCTCTGAATGTTAAGTGTTTCACTCTGGCTGAATTCCCTACATTTTCTGTCTGTGGACACGTAGCACATGGCTCTTGATTACTACTTTTAAATTGATCTGTGTCTGCTATGAAAATATATTGCTTCATAAAAGTCTTTCAGAGTATCAGCTTCCAAATTAATGATTTTTTCTCTCAAGCTCTGACTTTGAGAGCTTACAGTACAGAATCATGCAGTCCAGCTACTTGAATCAAATTGAAATCCATCCATCTGCAATTCAGATCCAAATTCTTTCAGTGCTCTTGGCTCATCTCTAGGTAAAGAGCAGCTGTTGTCCTGTTAAAGTGACTGTAAATAATTCTAACTTCAAGCTTCAACAGGGAAATTCACCCTGCTTCGCTGGGGACCACTTAATCCCCAGGATGTTCCTGGGTTTGGTCTTTGGCTGGTGGAAGCTGCATACTGGTGCTTCAGTCAACAGAGCTGTGCTGCTCTACACTCGGTGGAGGTCTGGCCCTGGCAGAGTCAGTGCCCAGCAGTGCCCTGATGTGTGCCAGCTCTGCAGGGCAGGGTGCCCTTCAGGGTACAGAGGGATGTGGGGACATGATGCTGAGCCAGAAACCCTGACTTGTGCTAATTGCACAGGGCTCTTGCACCCGTACGCCACAGGTGAGGAGGTGAAAAAGGCCAGGGTTTCTTTCTCTTGCGGTTTTCTCATTTTTCATGCCAGATAAGCCTGTCACTGTGCTTTTTTAGGTGTTACATGTGTTCTGTAACACAAACAGTACTACACCAGAGAAAGACTTGTTTACAGCAGAGATTCAATAAAGTGTTTAAAGGAAGAATTTTCCAGTGAAAAGAAATGGGCCCTAACCAAGCAGGAAGGTACTTGTGAAAGCAGCTATATCAGAATAGGAAATGAATCATGATGTGATATAGCACTATTTGAAAGAACGTTTTGAATGGAGCTGTCAGCAAGTATTTTAATAGCAAGTCTTCAATTTCTGCTTTATGGGGTTTTTAACCACCAAGAAGAAAACATAAGTAACAAGGAGGGATTTAGGAATTGTTTAGTGTTTGGCTGTTTAAAGAAAGAAAAGAGCCCTCCACATACATTGGAACTAATGAAAATTGCCATTATGGGTTTTTTTACACCATTTGTGGATGTTAAACACTGTAATAATGCAAGGTCCTTATGATTTTCTAAATCTTCTCAATAAGGAGGATATTATCTACTTATTTAATTACTGAATCTCTGATGGCAAGGAGCTGATACCACCAGCAGCTCCAGCTCATTCACATTAGTTCTTCTCTCTAATTAAAGGGTCTTTACAGTTAAAAATAAAGAAATAAATCAATCAAAAGCCCAAACTGCCAACAGATGACAGGAAAATAAAAAGCACTTCAGGGACAGATTTTTCAATTGCTCTGCACCCACAACCGGGAGTATGCTTTTGAAACAAGTTAGTCCTCCTTTAGGCACCTAGGATAGAGCCAGACAGTTCAACAGTGCTCAACATATATTTCTTTGGAAAATCTACCCCTAACTGTGGCTTTGTGTCCTACAGCCATTGTGGCTTGCCAGACTCACTCGTAAGTCACCTACCTCCCTGTTGGAGGAATGTCATCACCATCACCCCTTCTGCAGGAAACTATAATAAAATACCTTACTGTACTCATCCGTGCTCTTGTCATTGCTTACTGCTACAAGAACAGAGGCAGCAGGTCTATTTTTACCACACTGCCAGTGAAAGCAGCAATAGCCCTGCTCTTGGATTTCTCTTGCAGCACTCAAAGCCAGATGTCCATATTGTAGCACAGACCCCTTACTAGATTGAATATCAAGCTCAAAATGGAATGTTGCTCTCTGCATGGCATTCCTTGGGGGTAATGTGCCATTGTCAGGTTAAAAGTTTTCTGAATGTCCATCAGTCTACGGTCAAAACTTGAGTAATAATTCAAGAGCACTTTACAGCTAATAAAAGCTGTGATAGCTTTCTCTGAGAACAGAGAATAAAGCCCAGAAGTTTCTTAGCACAACTTTCTGCTCCGACAAGAAACATTTGGTGGTATTAACATAGTACCTGTTTATTCAAGAGGAAATACAAACAGTTCAGTTAACAGTTCTTTTCTCTGCAGCCTACAGCTGTGTAAATATTATCCCAGCCTCTCCTTTGACATCCGCCTAAACCTCAGACCTCATGTGCAAAATGATACAAGTAGAGCTCAACACTTCTGTGACCCACTGCTGTGTCCTGATACACGTAGGACTGAATATTTCACTTTTTGAGACCAGTGATGCTGTATGACGCATCCCTGAAGTGACCTCATTTTCTAAAGACAGTTTTACTATGAGCTTCCTAGGTTTAAACCATGGAGCTAAGTATGATGAAAGCTTTGTGGAATCACCGTACCATGATTTGCATGACAACCCTAGAAAAGAAGCCAAATCATAGCTCTGCATCATTTACAGCTGCCATCCTGCATAGTTTTTTTGATCTGCTCAGATGAAAAGCTGTGTTAAGTTTTAGAAACTTCTCATCTCTGCTTTCAAGTCACTTTTGAAGGCTATTTGCCTTTCCCATTTTCTCTGTGGTAGCTAAAGAGATGGAATTCTTTCTGTATGCAGCAGATATCTCTTACACAATGGGAGACAAATATTGATATTTTTATATTGCACAGTGGGTCAGATTTATGAATTGATGCATGCTTCATCATAGTTCTAAATAATGGAATATTTTGGATAGGAGCAAAGGGTCTAAATCTGTTTGTCTGAGTACCTCCAACTTCCTCTCCTGAACTTCTTACAGGCTGATTTTGGAAAGGATGGAGCTTCCTCAGGATCAATGTTATCCACCAAAATGATTTATTAAAGAGAAAAAGCAAGGTAAAGCCTTTACTGTAATACAATTTTCCGCCTACTCCTTTTCCAAAACCAAAAAGAACAAATGCAGGCCTCAGAGCTCCTATTTAGGCCTGCAGAGCTTAGCTGAACTTCTCTTTGAGTCCACACCAACATCCTGAAGTTTCTCTGGGGTTTCTTTAGGGCCTCTGATGTTCCAAAGATCAGTGATGAAGATTGTCATGTGAGGCATAGATCACTGCTGCAATAACTCCCTGCCGCTCATGACATTCCTGATGCAAGTTATGAGGCAAGGCGTGTTGCCCTCAGCTCTTTTGCACTTTAGGGTTACCCAAAACCCATTATAATATTAGGAAGGTAGTGAAAATCACTGTGTTCTGTCCCAGCTGGGGTCTGAACATGAGGAGATAGGACAGGTTTTTTGGGAGTCGACCCACGGCTCCTCTGCACAGATGGGGCAGAAGAGAAACAGTGGTCTCCTGTCGTAGGCTGAATTCACCTTTTCTCTTAGTCTTCTGTTGGTAAATTTCTGAAAATGAAAACCTCAGCCTAATTTCACATTTTTAAAAATTGTGATTCAGACACTTTGTCACAAATATAAAGTAAATATATAAACATGCAAGTCACCATCTATGCTTATGTTCTTCATCACTGTAACTTATGTAGATTGCTGCCTATGTGCATAGCTTTCATTACAAATAAAACATAAAAGCCAGTACGTATCCTGAAAAGCTATTTTTCTCTATTGCAACACCATTACATGAAGCCTAGTAACATAAACAAAGATTAGGCTTGGCTGTTTTGAACAAATAACCATTTATTGTCAAGGCTTTTCAGGAGCTTTCATTTTCCTTTTTGAAAAACAAGATCCCGTGCCAACCTAACAAATGTGTAACATTAAGCAATAAGCAAAATAATGGGACACCCTGCCACACTAGTTTATAGACAACTTGCAGACTGTCAGAGTTGTGCAAATCCATGCTAAGACAGAAACCCAGTTAAATAAAGCAGACATATTAAATCAAAACCCCACCAGTGGAGTCCCTTGGGTCAGCAGCTGTTCCTAAATGCTGCAACTGGCCCTTCAAGTGGGACAGTACACAGACGAACAGTCCAGGTGCAGAGCAGTCCATGTGCTGCTCTCACCTCCCTGGCACTGGAACAGCACACAGCAGAGCACAACCACAGAGCCTTTTCCCAGTTTCATTTCCTGGCACAGCAGCAAAAAGCACAGGACAGAGCTGTCTCAGCCCTAAAGCAGTAGCCACACTTGTGGTGGGCCGATGAAAGAAGAACCCTCAGCACCTCAGCCGCTCAGCCTGGTGTGTTCGCTCCAGCTGCTGCACCACAGCAGTTGAGGCTCTGGCCTCTGGTGCTCACTAAATGTTAATGCCACCAGAAGTCTCCATTTTAAAGTAATTGTGAATCTCTTAAACTCAGCCCGAAGTAATCACACAACAACCTATCCCTTAGACAATGAGCAGAGATTATTCAGCTTCCTTGTACCCCAGTGAAACGGCAGCTTCCTTCCTGCCTGTGATTGTGGCTGTGATTAACTGCACAGTTCAAGGTGAAAGAAGAATGCGGTTCCAGGCATATATGGCTTCCTTTAACCTCAGCAAAACACAGTGCCAGATATTTCAATTAGTGTGTACCAAGGTCACAAAATCAATTTCTTATCACCGAAAAACACACATACTGTAAATTTCATTTTCAAGCCATAATCTCTAAATTAAATCTGTGTACCTAAAAAATATACAGTGCAAAACTGCAGTCCTTCAGCCCCCTCCTTCTCCAGCAGCCCAGCAGCATTTTCACAAACATCACCTGGCTTTGTGCTCTATATTTAGAGCACAATGTTTGGTTAGATTCTAATCTTCTTGGACAACGTCATTATCTCTTTCTTTGGCAAATAGAGGCCCAAAGTGTCAATTACCTTCTTAAACTCTTTTATATACACAGAGCTGAGCTGGGTTTGATATTCTGTCTGCCAACAGCTCAGTCGGCAATTTTTCAGTCATACACAGAAAAATTGTGCACCAGCATATCATCCTAGACAAATTACACATTTCAAATGTGGTTACATACAACTTTGCCACTGCTGGCCACTTTATTCTGGCAGAGGAAACAAAGAAAAACAATTAACAAAAGGCAAAAAAAAAGGAAAATAAAGGAAAGGTCCCAAAGAGAACACTTTTCTGTCACTGAACTCTATGAATTCAATATAGAATTAGAGAGACAAAAGTAAAATGAGTATAACAGATTGGTGGGATATTACACATAAATCAGTGTAGCTGTGCAGAAATGGCATAGCCTCTTATATGTGTCATTCCTGCTGATACTTCCCTGGTTACGTGGGAAGCACTGACTTCGTAGGCCCAAAGGCAGCTGCAATGTCTGATGGCTGCAGTGGCCTCTGCCATGTGCATGTTTACACAGAGTCTCAAGGAAGTGTAATGTGTGGAAGCAATTTCTTTCCAATAAATCCTGGTCTTTCCTTAACAAAGCTATTTTCAACTGTACAACCACAGAATGAGTAAAATTGATAATTTTGAGATTGCCTTACATTTTTTAATAGAAAATTCAGCTTTTTGTTCACATGCCTACTTATACGTAGGTCCCTGTGCATTTAATACACCTGTATGAGTATACATGTTCTGGAAATACTTTCCATCCTTTTACTTCAGACCAGCAAGTAAAAAGAATGTTTTGTTACTGTTGGGCCTTCTGGGACCACTTCAGATGTTAGAGACACAGGAAGGGAATCATATCTCTGGTAAACACAAAGTAAGCAGACTCTGAAATTATAAGTTTAAAGCTCCTTAAATTAATTGTCCCACATCATCTAAACATGTAACATATTGAGTCTTAATACCATAAAGCAGGATGAAAGGAGTATTTTCTCAAGAAAGGAAATTAGCATTATTTGGCAAGGGTTAAAACACATTTTGAATTAAACAAGTAAGAAACCATCCATGTGCAGCTGATCAGCCCGAAAGTTTTGATACATTTTTGAGAGAGACAAATAACTCTTTTCTACTGCATCATCTACACACATTTAAAAAACTGGTTTTAGATGCAAACAAGACTAATTTAAAAGAGAGACTCAATACGATTAAAGATATAACAAGAGGAAGTTTTGTTTCTTTGTGGTCCTTTCAAGAAATGTGTTATTGTATTTTAGTAACACTCAAAGTATCGTTTCAAGAAAATGTAAACAAAACCCATAAAAAAAGATAAAGATGTCTTTTTTTTATTTTTTTTTGGCTCAAATCTGTGAATGTAGTGACTCTATCTAAAACATCCCTAAAATGGACTTTGTCCAAGACTCCTTAAAGTCAGGGTCAATCTTACAAATGGTTATTGTGGGCTATATCTTTGGCTGAGGCGAACTATGTTTTCTGGCAGTAGGAAGAAGAGCTAAACTTCTGAAGATTCCTTTCTATCTCATTCAAGTGAGAAACTGGGAGGGATTTTTTCATACCAGTGAGGAAACTGGATTTGGAACTTTGAATGCATAAAACGCTTTGAGTCACAATTTTATGGACTCAGCCATTTACAGAGGTGAGACAATTGGAATGAGACAGCCCCCACCGTGTCTTATTCAGCAGGATTGAACTGTTACTGCAAACATCCTGCACTGTTTTCTGCCTGACTTATGTTCTGATGCATCACAGGCATTGTAACACACTCTCCCCTTTCAAATTTCTGATTTACTCTTAAAAGTTTCAACTAAAATATACTTTCAAAAGTAGGCAGTTAAAGTAAGCATTTTCCATTTTAAAAAGTAAATTCAAACAGTTTAGACTAACACTGTTAGCCAAGTGTATGGCTATTTTCAGGAACATAAACATAGCTCCATCCTTTGCGACTGGAAGGCAACCATAGAACAGCTGGTAAGTCCCCAGCAGTCTGCATGCATCACAGCCATCGAGCCCTTCCACAAATTCACAAAAAAGTATGACATCTTGCACATGAAAAGGCAAAAGCCATGCATAAAGCTGTAGGTCCCCAATTGGCCAGGAACCCGCTATGTTAACATTAACACCCACGCTTTCCCAGGCAAGTGGACTATCATGCACCAGAATATCAAATTCTCCCAGCTAATTTGTCCAGTCTTTTCAATTCCATGATCTGCCTACAAATTTAATCTGGAATGTGGGATCAAGATACCTCAGCTGGGTAACATCTCACAGCTCAGCAGTCAACCTTTGCAATTCAAGAAAAGTCGAAAAACATTCAGCTACATTATGGACAAAGAAGATATATGAGGGAAGAAAACTTTCTGTCTCCTGGAGAGGAGCCCAGAAGGCATGGATTTAATTAAATATAAGACCTATATATTCAACAAACAGGATGGTGCATCCTAGCACTTCTTGGGATCACCAAAAAGCCAGACACCTAAACCTGCAGTAGGAGATTTGAAGATTCCTGCCCTTTCACACAGCTCACAGTCTGTTTTTACCATGCTCCACCCTGAAACCACATAAAAGCTCCAGCAGAATTTAGATGCAAAGCAGCAGAGATTGGGAGATAGAGAAGGAGAAAGGAAAAGGAAAAGGGTAAGGAAGAGTGAGATGAGCCCAGAGGCTAAGAGGAGCATGTCCAAAGGTCTGGGAACTGGTGGTCTGCTTGGGCCTTCTGTAAAGCACATCCCAAGTTTTTGAAGCTGTCAGACACTGATTTGAGCCCTGTTATTAGTGTTTGGCTAAGGCATATCTTTCTCCTGCTGTGCTATGCTAGAGCAGCTGCAATTTGCCTTTTTATAGCTTGTGGTAACTGATAGCAGTGAAATGAATTTAGGAAGTGTGTGGATTGGATCTTCCGTATCAGTGATTTCAGACTATTTGGTAAACACAGAAGTGACATCCAGTGATGTATGCCTGCTGGTAACAAAAAAAATTAATAACTTCTCCTCTGGTGAACCAGCATTTGGATTAGATCATTTTCTATTGATGAACACTTCTGGATAGAATAAAATGATTATATGCAGTGGCTTTACAGGGTCATGTTAATTTGAAAGCAAAAATTCCCTCAAAATTATACACCAGTTGGGTGGTACAGAATGGCAACTGTGACACCAGTGAATCAAAAATTCAGTGACTGCAATAAAAGCCAATGGTGGGACACAATCGTGGGACACACATCACCCTATATCAAGGAACCGAATTCCCACAGGAAAGCTCCTTTTTATAGTGGCAAAAGACGGAGAGTTGGTCGTTTGACCCCCAGTAAAACAAGAAAATATGTTTGTGTTCGGATATTGAGTAGGCTTTCAATTTGTTTCAGTGGAGTTTACACAAATTGCCCTTTGTTCTAAAAAGGATTTTGTATTTTGATATAAAATACCACTTTGGACTGATGTATTTTTTACCTGTGGAAAATGATAAATCTTCCTACACTTCCCTTTAGGAACGGAGTTAGTGCTTTGCTTTAGTACAAAGTTTCCCTGACAGTCTAAGTCCCTGCTCAGTATTTCTGGAAGAGCTGTAACTATTTTACAAGTAAGGCTGATTAGTCTTGCAGTATAATTTGCAAGTGACATTTACAAGGGAATATTGTGTAGGGATATCTGAGAGGGATATTGTGTTCAGGCTTTTCCTGCTTGCCTGCCTACCCTCCTGGAACAAACAGCACTGCTTCATTTTCCTTCCGTATTTTAGAAAGTTAAAGTAAACACTGTGATCACGCTGTTTACTTTAATTTCCTGCAGTGTGCCAGCAAAGCAGCAAATTGGCAGTCAGCAATCAAGAAGCAGCCAGTATTGAAACAGCAGAGCTGCTTAGGAAAGCATCACTGATGCCAACTCATTTTCCCCTTTGTTTTAAAAATAAAATATTGGCTTCTATGAAGTTTTACTTCCACCCCAATCTTCTGTAAAAGATCTGAAATTTTGTTTGTTTCCTTTATTTTTCTTTTGGAAGAAAGCTGGGATTATGAGCAACACCCAGTTTATATGTCCAACTCTTTATATCAATGCATTTACAAAAGTGGCAGATGTAATGCTATTTGTCTGTAAAATATCCATGGTATTTTTGCATAAAAGGAACTTAACTTGTCTATAAATTAGTCTTATCTGGATATATGTTGATTTTTATTTTTATGCCAAGAGCTTTAGCCCATGTTGCTTCAATTAGGTGTATGATAATGTGAAGCTAAAGCCTCATGCATTAAATTCAGAACACACATCTGTCCAAGAACAGAGTCCTAAAAAGAAAATAGTTGTATTATCAGAGGTCGTTCTTTCTCATCTAATGCTACATAAAACATGAAACATAAATAGAAAAGAATAGGTAAGAAGACTGGGATATATTATGTACCTCAGAAGTGTAAAGCTTGACAAGGTGACTCATTTATGACTTTCTGGAAGATACTGTATAGAAGGAATTTATTGCTATGTAAGTTATAATTCCAATATATAAAAGAGGCCAGATGCCACAAGCAGTTATTCTCCTGACTATGTGCATTCTTGCACATATTCTTCCTGAAGACAATGAGATTATGAAGAGGATTAGCTTTTTGTTAGACTGGCCAAAGTATGCCTTCAGAAAGTCCAAAACATGACCTAATTTAAAGTGGTTGAAATCTTGTGGGAAAGATTGTAAGAGGATAATTATTTTAAAAGCCATGGCTTTGACACCAGGAAATTAAATTCATATCTATGTGTCTTTATCTATACACAGCAAATCCAATAATCTTGAGCTCTCTGCAGTCACTTAGCCAGCTGGCAAAGGGAGCAAAGTCAAAACTAACAAACCCCATTCCTAAGGTATGCTGACATCAGTGATTCATGATTCATCAATAATGATGCTAGGAAATAAATGTAACAGGACATTATTGCCTTTTGCAGCACAATAAACTAGAGGGAAAATGTCTAAGTGTGTCACATTGAAAAGACAGGCCTAGAAAAGAAATAACATTTACAAGTATTTAAGAGGAGTTACAAACAAGTGAAAGTAGACAAATGAATGTAAATCTTTCAAAAAAGTGAGAATGTGCCTATAAATACAAAGGAAGAGTTTCTCACCTATAAAAGCTGAAGAGGACTAACCTGAAAACTAGCATTATTTATTCAACATTTTTACAAGGAGAAAGAATTTGAATTGCTTGTTCCAGAATAAAGCGTCAAAACAATGACTGTTCTGGTTTAATTGTCTACCAGGATAAACACAATGAAGAAGTTTGTTCTACTTTTTGCAAAATTACTAATGTTGTTGACAGTAATTATGGCTCTCACAACCTATGTAAATAACTAAAAGGGCAAATATGCAAACACAAAGTACTATATATACTCTTTATAAAATGCCTGTATTAGCACATAATTGATGATCACTTTTGAAGGTGACTGCACTATCATTGTAAAAGCCCAAGATTATTAACTGAATAAAAATGGGTAGCTATCTCTAGAACAGCAGATACACCTGCTGCTTTCACCACACAGAACAGCAAGATCTCATACATCATTAAACAACTGAGGCTTTGCTTTATGTTTTCATAGCTTTAAACTATTTATGATAGGGTGTAGCCTATATTTCTAATCCTTTATAGACCCCACCCAATTAAAATTCAGGTTACATTTTTATGCTATTAGAGGACTATTGCACAATATTAATAATGCACCGTGTAACATGCTGCCCTAGAGAAACATCATCCCTCTTTCAGGGCCAACAGCCACACAGTTCTGATATAAACTTTCCTGCTTAGCTGGAGGGTAAGTGACTTTGGTGGTTGTTGAGGTATTTTACCAGAGAAAATGTTGGTCTCCTGACACAAGGCTTGCTTCAGACCACTGCCACTTAACTGCAAAGCACCACAAATACATCTAGTGTCTTGTTTGGCTGGGCCGACATTGGAAATTTTACTTTAGAGAGTGAGTTTCCTCACTGAGTATAATTCTTAATAAACAATTAACTGATTCACAAGATTTGTGAATACTTTTTTCATTGCACTGAATTTTCTTTAAATGCTCAATAAACGTTTTTATGAATTTTGAATATAAGTTTCCCTAAGAAAATACAGGTAAAAAAGAAAGTGAGAAAAAGATATTCTGTGAAACAAAAGAACATGGAAGGCAAGATAAATCCCTCCTCACGCAGGTGGATTTAATAATATTATAATGGGTACATAGATAATGGATGGATTTAAGATCATCAATCATGTCAGTGAGAAAAACAGGTATCTTTACTGCAAATTTAATTGGTGATTCATAATCACAACTCCCTCGAAAAGTACAGACAATGCAGTGGGTACCAGATGATGCCAGATAAGTAAGTGCTGGTTTGATTTATTCCAGGCAGTATTGCTAAAATTGACTTGGTTTTCCACTTTGCATGATTTGCAAGTGTAGGCCTTTGACTCTGCAAATACAATGTGCACTTATCTTTCAAATCAATCAACTTTTTCATGGTAGTAAAATTGAACTAGTGCAAATGCAATACTAGTGTTGTGAAGGTGGGTTTTAGTTATTCTCTTTTGGCCAGCTCAATAGAGAAATAATGATTGACCTATATTCAGGACAAGATTAGCATTAAATTCAAAAAATACGTTTAGAAACTACATGACACTTGATGCAAAGATGAGACGGAGAGAACGGTGTTTGTTCAGACTTGAGAAGGGAAGGCAAAGGGGAAATAATATTGCTGCCTACAGCTACCAAATGGTAGGTCATGAGGGCTTATAGAGGAGATGAAACTAAACTATTATTAGAAATGTACAGCGGTAAGTGCATATGGGAGGCAAAAGTTACAAGCTGCCATAGGAGAAACATCAAATAGATATCATAAAATTTTTCAAAACTATGATAGCCAGACACTAGAACAAGGGCCCAGAAAGGCACAGGTTTCATCCTTGGAGATACTCAAAACTCAGTTGGACAAGGCCCCAACCTACCTTCCCTAAGCTGAACCTGCTCTGAGTGGGGAGCTGGACCAAATGACCTTCAGGAATCTCTTCCAAAAAAATTATTCTGTGATTTCATGATTCCTTATTGTTTATTATTTTAGCCAGCTATATTTCTCTCTAAGCATTCCCAGCTTATAAAAGGGTAGACAGCTCTCTTAGAAAAAAGGCTTTGCATTCTGCATTTTCCTAAACAAACACACTTCCAAGTATACCATGGCAAATGAACTACAAAAATCCAAACTATGTGTGGACTGCTTACCTGTGCTCATACTGAACCTGCTGGGCAGTAGCTGCTAAATTTCCTAAGATGCTTGAAACACAGAAACTGCCCAAATAGATGGTTACTATTCATAACTACTTCTCGAGATACTGAGAACAGACAAGATTCATATGGATTTCAGCTTGTCTGCATCTGAATATAGCTATACCTGACAGTGGAAATAAGTATTCGAGCTATTCATAGTGGAGGACAACTCAAAAATGAAGGCAGGAAAAATACAATTTTCTTTGGGTGGAAGACAGAGGCATCCAAAAGCAGACCCCTTCACAGGATTTCTGGCATATTTCTCTTGAAAGCAGCTGTAGTGAAAAAATCATCACTGTCATGTCTCTGTGGCATACACAGCTCCTCAGTCTTCTGGAGCAGCCCAGGATCTGTGTTGTCTGATCATAGCCAGCTACTGGGAAGAGTGGATAAGCGCTATGTGTGTGGGAAAGAGTGGTGAGGGCTGTAAAGAAGCCATCATGCCATTTTTAAACTTCAGAAGTCCTGAGTCACAAGGAATATTGCTGAAGATAAATCAGCAAAGATGCATTAACGACTCTCATGAAAAAGGAAAGCAGGTAAACAAGTCATACTCATCTGAGATACATGGTATGCTGTGTGCAAATACCAGGCTGAGAGTAATTTGCAGAATTTCTCAGAAAATGTTAAAGTTTTTGGCTTTGAAAACATGTTAGTGTACGTTGTTGTGACATAAAATTTAATCCTTGAGCTAATGGGCTCTTGAGTAAGTTTTTTGAGGGAGCACATAATAAAAATACATATAGGTAAAATCTGTTTACCGTAGCAGAATGTTATGCCATTTCCTGTGTATCCCTGGGAGCAATAGCAGCCTGTTGTTCCACCCTGAACTTCACATCTGGCGTCTTTGTGGCATGTCATGTTACAGCTTGCAGAAGTGCAGCCATAGTCCAGCAGACTGGAAATCAGAACTGGAACAAAGGAAAATCAGACTTGTTTCATTATCTAAAAACTTAATTCTGAGCTGTAAAACAAGATCTGGGCCAAAGGTTTCCACAAAATGGTTGCATTCCAGTAAATTTATCATCACAGACTCAGCTCTGTTGAAGGATGGGGCAAGGGCCACCAACTACAGGGGCTTCTTTGGTGAAACAGCAGACACCATAGATTAAGAATTTGTATGTGTTCTCAATCAGTATAGAATTAGTAAACAACAATAGAAGTTACCCAGTGATCTGGGGAAAACATTTGGATGGCTTTCAAAGCTCTCTAGTACTTTCCGGTAAAGCACAGCAGTTACTTGCACTCTGAATTATGTATTGAATATAATCCAAACTGCCCTAAGTGTCCAGGGGAAAAATACCAAAGAGACTTTTTATTTTTTATAAGCTCTTCCATATTTTTGTAGCTAACACATAGGCATGGTCTGAGAGATTAAGATGATATGTCACATATTTACAGCATTATGACAGCATGGTTTATAAACTTATTGAAATTTTTTAAATTTAATATCTTAAAATGCCACTTCCTTGTTATGAAAGTATTGTCTTCCTTTTTTCCATCCACTGGATGATTCCTAAATGGCATAACTACTTTCCCATTGTATGAATGCATACGATTTTCAACACAAAGAAAAAAAGAATCTCTCCTTTTGAGAGGACAGCTCATTGCATTATTATACACACTCTCTAATAGGCTAGAAGTGAGGCATTTAGCTCAGAAGGGAAAGCAAGTTTTTGACTTTGTACTTTATAAATTGTTAGCAGGACATAATGGAAGTGCAGAACACAAAGATCCTTTTAGATGCTGTCTTGCCCTGCAGTTCTGCTTTTCCCTATCTAAATATTATTCTGGACATTTTCTAGCCTAGTATTATAATCACATGATAAACTGCTTCATGAGATCTCACTTAGGTGTTATTTTCTTGGACAAATTAAAATTTCATTAAAAATTCAAAATACTAAAAAATACACACACAAATTTTTAACAATTATATATAATACAAATCAATTTAGCTATCATCCAATTCCATCTTTTCCCTGTGTTTTTGAAAGAATATCTTCCAGCGATTAAAACAGAAACCTGTGGGATTCTGTTGTCATTTTACTGTTTATAGCATGTAAAATCTATAAATCTCCCAAGCAGATGGAGAGAGAGATGAAAAAAACCCAAACCCAAACCAAACCCTCAGAAACCCACAATATTTCTGGTTTTTACAGTACAAAACCCACAGTGAGATAAAGACAGGCATTTGTGGGATTTGGTTTTGGAATGATACTAACCATGCAATTACGGAATCCAGTAACAACACTGATCAAAGCTATGGGGACTTTCAGTCCCATGTACCCAGCAGCTTTCCACCATCCCCAATACACTAATTTCTCCTTGCCAGATCCCACTCCCTTCTCATCTGCCACGTGCTGCCCAGGGACAGAGATTTCACCTACCTAGGAATGGAAGCAGTTTCATTGGTGATGCTGTTGCTGTGCAGTGCCTGGTGCAGAGTTTCTGTGTCACAGAAAAAAACTCCCTGTCTTAAAATATATGACCATGTGCAAAATAAACATATGCCTATCAGGAGAGCGATGTCCCAGTGCAGGCGCAGCCCTGACACTGCCTTTTGTCCCAAGCGTCACGCTTCCAAAAAGCTCCCGAGGCTCAACAGGCAGGACAGGAAGGCTCAGGAGGGGCTGAGAACCTGCTCTTCTAGCAAGTAGGAAAGAATGAGAAAGTAAAAGCCAGAAAGGAGCCTGTGTCTTGCAGAAGATATCAGAGAAGATTCTGAAGTGAGGAGGTTAGAGGAGCATGTTTGGGAGAGCGGGTCTCGGGCAGAGGGAAAATGAAGCTGGAAGGGGTGGCCGCAGCCTGCTGGCAGGAAGAGTACAGGAGCTGCAGCAGAATGGAGCAGCAGATGAAGGAGGGTGAGGAAGAGGTGGAGGAGATTAGTAACTTGCTCAGTGTTTACGACCTCAGAGGTAATGATCTACATGCTTCCTTCCACCTTTTCCTGGTGAGATGAGTATATGTGAGCCCCAAGACTCCTTTTTTTGATTCAGTCTTGGCTGATTGCAGTTGTTCTTCCTACAGCTTTCTTCAGTTTTGAGATGAATCCTTACTGCAGCTAAGCAGTATTTCTTTAAGGGTAATGGGCTGTAAGGGAGGTACAGGAAATCACTGAGCTCCACTTTGTGAGAAAAACAAAGACATACAGGCAGGGAGGAAAGAGGCAGGAAGACAATTGTATGGCCAGGATTCTCAGGAGCCAAAGGAGACCAAGTTTCTATGAGTTCATGAAATAGCGTGTTGCGTAACAGGACACATTCAATATAGCCAATTTGGTAATGTGCTTGGCATGCCTTTCTATTAAATGTGTGAGCATTTCTCATTATAGCATCCTAATTGATGAGGATTCAGCATGTACTTATATTACACATCAATATGGCAGTATTTTCTCTAATCTTGCTGTGGATGATGTGTACGCTGTCATTTCGCAGCTTCCTGGAGATGACGGCTCTCGTATTGAAGCCCTGTAAACCTGAAGTGTTGGTGTATGCCTGCCTTTACAGATGAAAGCTGAGGCACATGCACAAACAGACATGCTGCTGGAAGAGTGGAGAATCTCTCTAAACTAGATAAAACAAACATGAGGCTGTGGAATGTCAATGTGGCAAAATACACTGTGTTGACTAGAAAGTTTTGAGGCTGGGACTTTGGTAGGTACCTGGTGCAAAAGCATTGTTTGTCTGATCTTAGGAATTATCTCTGGATAGGGACATGGGATATTTTTTCTAAACTTTTTAGGAACTATCTTCCTACCATCATTTTCCAGTTTCATGATCATTGCTGGTTGGAGTTGAGTGGGTTAAACTCTACTCAGGTCAGGGAGGTGTGAGGCATGTAGAAATAGCACGTAGGTGTCTGGTTGGCACAAAGTACTTCTGGAGCACCTTGACAAACAGAGAGGAAGCTCCATGAACCGGATGTTAATTTTTGATGAACTACAGAAAAATGTACAAAGAGTCCAGGTGTAGGAAGACTGTTTTCCTTCTGTTTGATTTTGTGAGGGGGGAGGACTTTGAGGGTAAGAAAGGAAGGGACTAGGAATTAGTTTGTTTTGTAAAGTTTTCCCGTAATCTAATGCATGGACACAGAGGAACACAAAATCAGATGGCCTGAGGAGAGCTTTGATCTGTACGTCCTGTCCCTCATGCTGGCATGAGCTGTATTGTAAACTTGGCTGGTCTGAACTAACTTACAGATCCTGCTGCTAAACTTCAGTGTATTAATATGGGCTGTAAAACCCATAATGCAGAATTATACCTTATTACCCTGTGTCTTTTTAGTCCCCAAGATAAAAGATTTTAATAGTAAGCAGGAGGAGAGAGCAAAAAGTTACAACCTAAAATTCAAGTCTTAAGAGCTGGAAATGTATTTTTGAAAAGTAAGAGATGGACATTTCAATATGGCCTAGACATCAACTTTTTGCAAGGGGTATTTGGATAGAGTGGTTGGAAAGCAATTTTGTAATCACAGTGATAGTAAATTTATAGTAAGAATTTTAATTCTTTTTCTGATTCAGGACTCACGGACACAGGAAAAATTGTGGATTACTCAGAAAAAAAAATTTCTTACAATCAGAAGACAAACGCTGCCTTTCCTTTTTGCCATAAAAACACACGATAGCTTGCCTTTTTAGTAGTCAATGATTCAAACTTATAAAGGGGACTAATCACACTGAAATACTTTCCATCTGGAATAGTGACTCCACTCACAGGTATTGTGGATGACATTGAAGGCAGTACATAGGTCTAATTGGCAAATGGTTTACACTGTGACTGGCAATGGAGCAGGAAGCACATAAAGAAGAAAGATGTGGAAGAACAGAGCAAGGACAGAAGAAGGTAGGCTAGGTCAAGGGGAACTCTGGGTGATAAAAGGAGCTTCGATCAGATTTAGAAGGCAATAGGGAGACAGAGAAGAAGAGGGATTTACGAATATCTTAATGAGATCTCAATACTGGGAGCAGTGGATTACTTTTGCATTACACTACTTTAAAAACTGGCTAATGTGAGTGTCATTTAGAGGCTGAAGACAGCAAGGTCGCAATAGACATGGATGTGGAGAAGGATGGACCTGACAAAGATTTTGTGGGGAGAATGAAGAGGAAAAAAGAGATTTCTGAGACATTTTGGAGATTAAACTAGGAGGATTTAGTGATAATATCTATTGGCATACAGGGATAGGATTTAAACAAGTGGAGATGAGCAGGTGAACACATGAGAAAGCAGACACTTTCAAATTTGTGCTGTCAAAATTTTCAAAATATGCTGAGAAAAAAATATTGAGGTGTCACAAAACTGAAGTATTGATGGGTGCCTGTCTTTATAGGCAGAGAGGAGGGACACAAACAAACATTCATATTCCTGGAAGACTGGAGAATATGTCTAAGCCAAATAACATGGGTACAAGAATGTGGAAAGCAGAATTCATCTCTGCTTTCCTCGAAGTACACAAACATTAAAAGTAAATGGTTTGTGGAAATACTTCAAACAACACTCTTTCCATTCTTACACATGGAAAGCAAAGGCCCAGTTCTATACTTACATGTGTTGTTCATTTTATAAAGGGCTCATTTATCTTTGCAAGACTGAGTTAGGAGGACAAAAGTAAATGAATATACACAGGCTAACATGCTTGACTTCAAACCTCACATTTTTGATTACTGATCATTGTGATTACAATATCTTATATACAACTGTAGAATTCTCAAGTTTTTTTTTTTTGCTGGTGAACTGATAGGAAGACATCAGCCTGCTTTAAGGAATTATTGGATATTTTCCAAGTTTGCATAATAAAAAAATGTATTCATTCATAGTGGTTTTAAAGGTAATTGGGATGCTAATTGTGCAGACAATGCTATGAAACTAACACCCACAGCTGACTTCCTAGAGCTCAATCTTAGGTAGCTTTTAAAAGATAGATATAAATAAATACAGTGCAACTGATTTCATTCCAGAAACTGCCTATAATACCAACAAAAGAGCAAAAACTGCACAGAGCTAGTCTTGGTGTATTTCTTTTGAATGAGCATAAGCATGATCTATGAATAAAGATATTCATTCCTTTGATGTGATCAAATTTCAACTGCTAGCAGAATATATAACAAAGAATCTCACAAAATTTGCACTTTGCAGTGGGGAAAAACAACTGTTGTATTTAAGGATATATATTTCTTTCTGGAATTGCAAGTCAAGTATGCCTGTAGATAGTTAAGAAGAGACAAAAAAAAAAAAAGGCATTTCATGAGCATCTTACAAATGTATCAGCCATAGGTTGCAGACTGCACATTCAGACCATTATGGATCATCCTGAGAGGGGCTGGTGAGAGGGTGTATTAAATTGAGAGATCCTGAATACTCCAAGCAGAGTTTGTACAACTTCAGCCTCCTTGATGTTGAGTTCCATGTACAGTCAGTACCCTCAGATTTCAGTATCTAACCCTTCACAGTGTGGTCCAATATAATCCACTCTGTATGTGCACAACAGCCACAGGCTTCTGCATGCACACACTCACACATTTATCTCTATCACATATGCACATACATGTATCAATTATTGAATTAGGATGAAAAATATTTAATGCTAATAATAAAAATGTGATCATGATCTTTCCTTTCAGCCTTTTCCTTTTTTTTGACAAATGACTGTTCTTTTGAATCATCAAGTTTACTGCCAAAAGGAACAAATAACCTAAACCAGACAGAGGATGAACAAAGGCATTTGATAAAGTTTTTTCTATGATGCTTACTGTTTCTTTATATATCAAATTTATTTATTGGTTTCAAAACAAATCCTATCACTTCTAGAATTTAAATGGTGTTTATAATACTTCAGAAATGTTTCATTTATCCTTGTTTTTACAGCAAGTATAGTTTTTTTTCCCCCTAGTCCTTAAAATCTGGATACAATCAAAAATGTATTTAAATGTCAAATAAAAATAATAAATTTCCATGATTGGTTAAAATTATTTTCAAACAAAAAAATTCAGAGAAAGTACTTTTCAAAAGCAACTAGCCTATCATAGGGCAGCCTACCTCAGAGGACTCTAGCTCCAAAGTAGTGTCAGTATCTGTTTTATAACTGTGTCACCTCACCTTCCTGTCTGAGTGCTTCACAAATCCTTATCATTTTATGTGCAAACACCATATTCCATCTGAGCATACAGGGCTGAATATATCTCTTGGGATGATGTAACTCTAGGCATTTCTGAAGCAATAAACACACAAACTCACATAAACATATGCATGCACACATCCTCCTAAATCTGTGTAGCTATATGTCCATCTGAAGGAAATGGCACATTTCAGTGCTCAGAGCCAGTTTCTTTCTGCTCTTTGTTTTACCCTGGATGAAGTCATGAAATGAGGGAATTTAAAGTGAATGCAATGTTTCTGAAAGCCAGATTAACTAACCTGAAATTGAGCTCTGTTTCCGCATCTGCTATAATACAGGAGAGATGTACAGACTGAGTATAAAGATCCTCACAGCTAAAAGGGTTAAAGTAATTCAGTTTCCATGTCTGTTTGTGCTCTCCTGGGACTGGTCATGCTATGGTGGAATTGCAACAATAGTCACATCTCTGCAGTAGGAATAGAGTGAACTCTATGAGTAATTACACCAATGAAATGCCAGACTACCAGTTGCTTTTAGTACATTCATTTTATACCAGAGCATCAGAAGCAAAGCGCTCTTACAGTGCCGGGCTAATATGTGAACCACCAGACAACCAGACTGGCTCCTACAAGACCGCAACTACATCCTTTCTTCTTCTTTTTTTTTTTTTTTTTTTCCCCACATGGGACAAGAGTTCTGACACCTCTTGTTTGCCTATCATGCAGTGCTGGATTGTGGCAGTCACTGTTCTGACCTGTCCAGGTGTCTACCCTAACATTACAGTCAATCTTTCAGCAGGGCAACAGTCGAATTTTTCCTCCTCAGGTAACCTTCAGAAAAATAGTTCAATTATGACATGGGTTTGGGTCCTTATTGAATTAACTTCCGTGTCTATTGAGGAATGACTAGATCTTAAGCAAGGATATCAGGATTTGATCCTACACTTCTCAGGAACCTTGATCTGCCATGGGGTTATATCTTGCAGAAATGCAGGTCAAAGGGAGCAGAGGAGGAAGAATGACCAGCTAGATGTGGCTGCAGAGATGGCGAGAACTGTGGCCAGATGAGGTATACGCAGTACTGGAAAAGAGTATGCTCTTTTCCATCCTCTCAGTCCCTCACAGTTAACAATGTCCCGGATAACAGCTCATAAAAGTGCTGGTTCTCTGCTCTGCTTCTCACTGTCCTGCCATGGCCAGAGCCCTGCCCTCCTTCCTTCCTTACCATCTTCCCCCAGCTGCATCCCTTCATCCTTTCTCCCAGTGACTCCTCAGGAATTTGTGCATTTCCTATGTGAGAACTCTTGCAGAAGGAAAAACACTTGAGGACCATGATGGGGAACAAAGTAATACTTAGAACAGGAAAATAATGAATGATCATTTAGGACTTAGAGTGGAAAGTTCATTGTATGAACTGTCAAGAGTGCTGTAAGTCAAACCCAAACACCTGCATTACAAACAACAACAATGACTTTTTGCATTATCCCGTCTTAGGCAGAAGGTTCTCTGCAATGCCTGGGCCAAAAAATAAATTATTATGTAATATTCTTTCCCTGTGATATTATCTCCTCCATTGAACGTTTCAGGAACATGTTGATTCACTGCGAAGTTGTAATAACTCATAGAGCACAAGTGAAGTCTCTCCATTCAATGACAGCACAGATAATGATTTGACAGAAAGGAGGAACAGAAGGGACAGGTCCTCAGGCAAACCTGCTATTATCTAATTGCTTTTCTATCATCCCAGTCACTTGGTAAACTGTATTGTTCATGTGGACTGACTCCGGAGTTTCTTCTCGACCCTAGTGCTACACAGGAGGAAGTTTGTAGCAGCTACAAAAAAGTTCAGACTTTATTGCTGCATGGAACAGTGACTCGGAACCATGTTCTCACTCATTTCAAGCTAGGGGCTCATTTTTCTGTGGTGTTGGAGCACTGATGACTAAGCAAGTCCTACTGAAGTGGTTTAAAATTAAGGCGTGTGGTATGCTGGTTTGACCTTCTGCTAGAGATCACCACAACAACTTATCTCAATTACTTCAATAAAATGGTTAGCATCTTAATATAAGCCTAATAACTAATTGCTAAAACTTTCTGTCTGTTCTCTAATGCTAGATACTGGAATATAGCATGTCTTGAAGAAGCTCAAAACATGTCCATCACAGAGTTGCATATTTGGTATGATGCTGATGCTCTCCTTATTTAGAAAGTAAACTTGCAAGGTTAAGTTTCATCCTTCAGACCTCTTTTCACAGGTGCCTGCTCTTTCCTCTGTAGTTGTTTAACTATGTCCTTTCAGAGTTGCCTTTTAGCTTAAATTGATGTAATTCCACCCCCAATAAGAGAAATTAATTAATTATAAATAAATAAATAAATAAATCTAGTGATTTTTTCCCTCCCACTTGCACTCCTGTAGATGGGTCTAGAGGTCACTATTTCTA
This sequence comes from Margarornis squamiger, assembly GCA_035222235.1. NCBI lineage: Eukaryota > Metazoa > Chordata > Aves > Passeriformes > Furnariidae > Margarornis > Margarornis squamiger. The sequence goes on from JAWWTY010000005.1 coordinate 12,203,616, forward strand.
TCTTACATTAGCCCTGCTTATGGCTGCAGTAGGACTGAACATGTCTTCCTGATCTGGACTTACCCTCCTCCTGTCTTGCAGCACTTTTCCTTCCTCACTGCTCCTAACCCAGAGGTTAGAGCTAATTCATGCCCCTCCAATATGCTCAAGTAGTTCAAATTATTTCTTATAGTGTTCATTATCTTGTACTTGTCTGCATTGAACTTCATCTGGTATCTTGTTAGTCAGTCACACAGGTTGTATTAGCTCCTCCTGAAATTCCTTACTTTACTCCTTAGTTTATATTAACTTAAATAATTGTGTATTGTCAGCAAATTTCAGTTCCTTGTTATTCATTCCATTTTCCATATCATTAAATATGAGCAGTAGGCAAATAGAGGAGGAAATTATTCATGAATATTCATTTGACGTTAAAAGCAAATTCCATTTTCCCAGCATTCGTGACTAGCCCTTGTTCACTTTCTGCAAACAACTGAGTTCTAAAGATTTACTCGTGTAAATGCATGCAGGATATTCACATTTTATTCCCATATACAAATAATCCCTTCAAAAATTTCAACTTGCATGCTTCTAGACAAAATTCACATTTCAGGGGTAGAGGGGATATCTTTAGAAAGGGGAGAGAATCCCAGAAGCTGAGAGTATATTTTGAAAGACCTCTTCCTTTATCATGCAGAGATAATCTGACAGAAGAATTGAAGGAGAGAACTGAATTTCTGACACAATCCCATTCCACATCTGCACCAGCATTCACCCAACCAAGCAAAGACCTGTAGACCTGACCAGGCCTCTGCTGCCATCTGTATGGACTCCTGACCAATCCCACATTTCCACAGTTTGGCTTATGGATTGACTGTTCCATGCATCCTGGCATTCTGGTCCAGTCCTGTCTGGTAGGGCATCGTGGACTTCCTCCCAGCACTGGTACTACCTAACACTGGTCAGCTGAGCCATTCACAGCCCCTGCTGCCAGGCTGCTGGCCTTGATGTCCCTGCTCTGCCCTGCAGCTGCACACCCAGATGAAGCTCAGGCAGATAACTGCACTCTGTGGGTCCCTGACAACCTCAGCCATTTCAAGAAGCTGTGGTTTCCCTCACCCATGAGGCAGAGATTTCACTGCTCACATGAAGCACAGCTTCTTTCTAAACATTACCCTGTGTGTTTCTGAAACAACATAATGAGATATGTCATAAATCACAATCATAAAAGAATGAGCTATTTTTATAATAGCAGTTAAGGGCTCATCCAGTCTGTTAGGAATTCTGTTATGCATTGCACAGCAGTGCTAACATAGACCAAGGTTATCTTTGGAATCCATGTAGATGCTAGGAAGAGAAAACAGAAGCAAAGTCTGTGAATGACGTGAGGAGTCTGCAAAACTGTAAAACAACGCACAAAAAACATTGTTGAGCAGAATGATTAAATTGATTTGTCTTCCAAATGCCAAGAAGAGGTTGAATGGAGGTAGCTGGTGAGCAGTTTGATTTGATTGTCCTCATCCTTTATTCCTTATTATTTTTAAATAGCATCAATAACATGTTAAGTGTGCATACAAGAAAAAGAGCCTCTTCAGTTGCTTCAGTAAATTCAAATCTATACTCCGCATTAAGCTCCATGTGAACACAATGTCAAAGTTCTCACACACACACCCACAGAGGGCTGTTTGGCCTTCTGGGTGATTAGCCTAAATTGGTTTAAGGTCTGCTCTGCTCGTTAGGATAATGACAAAAACAAAAGAGAATATAGTTTGCAATGCTTGAAAAAGCAGCAAGAAAGACATGTTTGCCTCAGTCATATATAGTTATGTATGTGAACACCCAGGTGTGGCAGGCAGGTCCTGAATACACTCCTGCTTACAAGCTAACGTTAGTGGGAACTTTGCTTATGCATGGCTATAGGACTTGCTCTTTAAATGAACTAAAATACGAGTCTATTCATGTACTGGTTGGACTGGTATACTGAAGTCTTCATTTACTAATTCAGAAGTTCTCAGATCAAATATTTAAAATATTTTCAAAACACTGCTGCTATATTCATGTGGCACAGTCAGTGCTGATTGTACCATATGATGCAACTTTTTTCATAAGATTGCAGGAAAGGAGACGTGCAGATACTCATATGCAACTTCCTTCACAGAAATGCCTGTATTTAAAGTGGAAAAAGAAAGGAAATTAAAATGAGATTCCATTGTTTAGATGAAAAAGTGCAAAGGTTCATGACTAAATTAATGTAAGTCTGACTTTGACCCTTAGACAAAGCATTTAAGAGCTTTCCAATAATGACATTATATTTACTTGGTGCCTATGCCTTAGTTTGCATTGTTTAATTACTTAAAGAATAAACTATCTATAGATTTACAGCATATGCTTGATATACTATATGTGTTATAACCCTTACATTCATTACACCTGCTTTATTTAATTCAAATGATGATATTCTGGACTTCAGCCCACAAATCCCTTCCCTCCAGCCTCACAGCCATGATCCTAGAAACACCGGGGTGCACAAATGGATGCATGTGAGAAGTTCCAGTGGGTTTCAGGGAACTGGAGGGATATTGAAGATGCACATATACATTTGCTATTCTATATTTCACACTGTTTGCCAACCTTCATTCTTTAAAATTCTCCCTAGGTATCTGGAATAATCTTTTATTTCAGTATTTTCAAAGCCTCCCTATCAAGAGAAGGTTTCCTTGGAGATTTTGAGATTTTAAGTTCACTGAAGTCAAGGGAACTGTGCTGCTTTATGCAAGCTGAGAATCTAGTTTGATAGTCTCATCTTAGTGAATACAGAGCAGAATGCATTTATCCAAACTTATAAAAGCTACATGAATAAGTTTGTTTGAACAATTCTGTTGTATCCCCTCTGTATTTACAGTGTAATTTAGCAGACTGAAATTAATTTTTCTTCCCTGATTATGTTTTCTACAGACACTGGAAAGGTTGATGAGCACAATATAATTTTAAATTATGTGTCTTGTTCATGCTTTTTTCTTTATGTTCCATTACTGTAGGATTTGAGTGGAACCATATGATTATAGTCTTAGGCTGTCATGCAAATGGACTAATTTTGTTCCACTTCCCATTCCCCTCACTGTCCTTGTCAATGCGATGGATAAATCTTGCTCTGTGTTCTGTTCCTCATAGACTTGCAAGGCTGTCATCAGAGTGGATTAATCTACTGTCTGTGTTATCACAAAATTCTCTGTCCTAACAATGACTTATCCCTGAATTTAAAGCTTGATATACTTTATACTCAATCTGTAGACATAGTCTTGCAACAAAAATTGTAATGAGAGCTAAAAATGGTACAAAAATAATCCGTTCTTATCACAGTCTTTGAATTGTAATTTCATGGATTTCCTTGAATACAGTATTTTACCTAACAATAATAAGAAAGAACATGATAGAATAATGTACTTGAAATTTCAATTTTAAATGTCACCTAAAGTAAACTTCCAAATTGTTTAATTAAGTGACCATAACTGTGTTAGAGGTTATTGCCAGTACAATTGCTGTGCAAGCAGTTCCTTCAATAAAAGCCAGGATGTGGACAAACTACTACTCAACAGCATATAAAAGCACCATTAAAAATAATGATAATGGCGTGACTTAAACCTAGAATAATACAAATTTTAGAGTTACTTCTTCCACATATAATCTCTTAACTCCCCCCTTCATGCTTGGCTATTGCATGGTTTTTAAACTGACATGTAGTTGTTATGTATGCTTGTAATTTATTCTTTTCTCAGGGTTCTCACAGTGGTCTACATTACAAGAAAAAGATGTTTTAAGCATTTATTTAAAATATATATTTATGTGTGTGTTCAAGATGCTAGATGAAATAATGAATGTTTCATATTTCTTGCCCTCTGATATAATGTATAAAAGGCCAAAAGAAACTGATTTAAGCTACTCTGGATAAAAATAATGTCTTCTAAACTTCAAGTTGTCTTGGTATTTTATTAGCATATTAGGCTTGCCTACATGAGAATTTTGAAATAAGACAAAGAATTCAGAGCTAGGCTAGGTTTAAAGGAAGCAGGGGCTTCCCCTCCACTTCCTAAAGCTAATTTACAGAAATTCCCATGTTAACCATTTCATTTACAAGTTCTATTTGTTTGACTTCCTAGCTTGCAATTTTGGCAAGGAACCCAGTGCAAACTTTTGCATGTCAGCTCTGCGATTTTTCTCACCGTGCTTTATGAGTTGCCTCCTACAACTGGCAGGAGGCCTGAGACTGGCTGTGTTAAACTGCCATGATGCTTCTCCCATAACTCAGCTGTGTTTTGCCAGCTCCATTTCTAAACTGCCATGAGAGCAGCCTGGAAGACACACTGCTCACTTACAGCAGTCTTTAATATAAACAGGATAATGTCATGTATTGCCACTCACACAGTCAGATGGATTTGGCTTTGGAGCTTCGGCGGAGCAACGTTATGGTTTCAAGAGAAGGAAATCTGGAGGATGAAGTAAAAAGCAGTGTGTGGTTTGTTGAATTTTGGGCGATTTTTTTTTTCCTTTCTTGGAGACATCTCTGCCAATGTATTCAGAAAGTGCAACATCACTGCTTTCCTTGGTAAGCCTAGTAGGATGAAATCCTGTAAGAAAAAGCACTGCTGAAGAATTTTATGCTGCAGAAAGTGATGGTCCTGCTAAGATGTTTGGTGCTAATTTGGATAGACTGTCTGCCCCTGGCTGGGGAAACACTGCCTCAGAAATTGAAGGAGACCTAAACAACTCACAAGACAAAACCTGTCTTGAAATGATCATGATAAAACAAACTGTTTACTCTGCCATGAGTTGTCCATTATGACACCCACTCCCACAAATCTCAATTAACAACCACAGTATAAAGAATGTTTTAAAAATTATTGATATTTCCCAAGAAGTGCTCCTAGTTCAAACATCAGCCCATCAATGCCCACACCTATATATTCTGATCTGATGATGCCATGCAGTGTTTCAGCCCCAGTGCTCTCTCTCTGCACTATAGCACTGTCATACAGCTCAGTCTTGGGAGTCAGATTCCAGTCCTGACTTTTACAAGCTTCACAATACAGACACAGAAATGAAGAGCTCTCACTTGTCTGCCAGGTCGTATAATTTATGATCACTGTTAAAAGTCTCCTCCTGGTCAGATCCCAGTATTTATGTAGAAAAGGTGTTTTTCTCTCTTTATGGTATCTTGGGAATCTGCCACCTTTTCGTTTGATTGCAAGAATTTTTGAGAACCTTATCAGTGTGTTGCTAAGCATAATGTAGGTGTTCACTGGTACAATATCTTGCCAAAGTGCTCTCTGTTTTCCAGGAAAACATGCAGGTGTTGGGAGCACTGACTGAGGCTTGGTCCTTTCTTTTCTTCGTTCACCATCACAGAACATTTTTTCTTTGACTTGGCACCGGGAGTAGGAGCAGGAATTACCGTCTCAGTTTTATTTACTCCAACAACATCTTGCAGACATTTGCTTTTGTGACACCCTTCCAGATGGGACTGAGCATGCAGTTCTTTGAGTCCCAGAGCTCTACAGATGTCCAGATGGAAGACTAGAGAGCGCAGCAATCAGTGTGTAATTGGGTAAGTGATAGACCTGCTGCAAAGCTGCATTACCTCAGACTTAAGGAGGATTAATTACAAAAGACCTATGATGCCAATTAATTCTCTTTAAAAAGTTGCGTGGATTCAAGGCACTTTAAGTCAAAGAAGCTGTAGTTAATTGAACATAATATGCCTATATAAATAAGCAAATGTTGTAAGATACTATGCACTTTATATAGCTCACAAAGGAAAGTATCTGAGATTTCTTTTTGTAAACATGTACTGGAAACAGTAAGAAACTGATCCCCCTGCCACCAGAGGTGGTCTTCCTAAAGCATACTGTAACCTCTAATTTTCTTTCACACACAGCACCCACTGCTGATACTGAACATGAAGTTTGATCCCAAAGTGCTGATAAAATACAGCTGATTTCTCAGCTTAGGCTGACAAGATTTGTTCATGCTTAAAAAAATAATGCCTCAAGTGACAAGCCCTCAAGATTTCAAAGGAATCCTAAGAGAGTTTTGTTCAATCAGAAGGTAACAGAGATGCTCTTCCTGATGCATCGCTGCAGTCTCAATGGAATAAGATAGACACCAAGGAGGGGGAAATACCACTGATCAGGTTAACATGAAAACTTTTTTGCAAGCACTAATTGGAATTCAAATCTTTGTACCATAAAAACCTGGCCTATGAATAGAGCATTGGAGTTTAATTGATTAAATCTGTTAGTTTCTAAAAAAGCCAGAGATATGTGCTCTGATATATAGTGCTTAAGCTTCCTTAGAGATGAAGGTATAATGCCCTGTGTATTTTTATACCGAGGTGGACTTCCTATGAAAGGAACACAACAGGGTCTGATTCATAAGGTGAGCTGGAACGTGCCTGTCAATGGGGCGCTGGCACTGCCATCACCGCCTGAACTGCTGAGGCTGCAGAGGTGCACAATAGTGTGAGCTGGGGCTGACAGTGACTGAATATCACTGACATATAGAGGTTTTCCATTGTTCCATGAAAGAAATTACAATAAATTGTCTTATACACAGGCTTGTAAAATACAAGAAAATCAAAGAGAAAGAATACCCCTCCCCACCACAAACTCACACTCCTTTAGGCTAATTGCTGTTTTAATTTCATTGCCATTTTCCCAAGTTTCTGCTCTAAGAAGCTATCAAATTTATGAATCATGCACTGAGTGATGTACTCATTTTGGATGGGTGTGACAGAGTGTGTTGGGGGGTATGTGTGAGGAGGATATCGGCCCCTTTGCACAATGCTTTGGTATGTTTAAGGTTCATGCTTAACGTGACAACTTCCCTCACAGCTGCTTCCTTGTTATAACTCAGGTAGGTTAGTTTCAAAATCATATAACCAGTAAGTCACTTTACAGATGTTCACTGTCACCCTATGAATCCTGTCCCTTATTTCCTCAAAGTGAATTATTTTTTTCTCAGTTCCTGGGCCAACATTTATCAGAGAGTAAATTGGAATTTTTCAAAATTTCTGTAATTAATTGAAAGCCTGTAGATTCCTTTTCTATCCAAGGGCAAGTATAAAATCTTGCCATCAATAGTCATTAAAAATTATTGTATAAATTAAGCTGAACCAGAATGTGTTTGTTAATCTTTCCCCCTACGCTTAACTGAAATAAAAACAAAAAGAAAAGACTTCATGATTCTGTAATCCAAAATAGCAATACTCAGGTATGTAGCATGATGCATGGTAACATACTGTTTCATTAATATTACTGCTATATGCTTTGTGTTTTATTACAGGAATAGTATTTAATAGATTGTTATTTCATTTTGTGTTGCATACTTGGTCTCCCATTATAGCTCAGAGATTTATTCTTTAAAGGAGACAATATGAAAAGAGGAAATAAAAAAGTTGAATTAATGGACTTATGTTTCTACTTTGTGTAGAACCTCATGAACCTTTTCTGATTTTCCAGCAATTCCATAAAGCCTGAAACAGTTCCAAAAAACACCTGAGTCAAAATGAGAAAGCATGAACTACCTGAAAACACAAGATAGCAGTTTAAAAATTAAAATTGTAAAGAAAAAAATCTTCAAGTAGAAAAATCCTTTCAATTTGAAATACTGAAGTATCAAGATATTGAATCAGAGCAAAGCACTTTAACTTCTATTTCAGTTTTTATTTAAATTTCCATCAATCTCTTCTTGACAAAAACAATTCAGAGAAATTGAAATGGAGCCAAGGAAAAATTCATTGCACCCACTCAGTATTTTCCAACAAAATTTGACCTAGCTTTCTCCTGAGACTTGGCAAGGAGATTAATTTATTTATGAATTTTTCAAGTTTTTTTTTAATGTTTTTCTATTAAAAAAACCCCCAACAACTACAACTGGGGAAGAGGTTCCAGCATAAATATATTTGACAGCTCATGGAGAGATAACTTGCTGCTATTAATCCTGCTGGCTAATAACAGCATAAATTTACCCTGCACAGAGTCCTTCTTCTAAGGTACGAACAGTCAGCTTTGGACATATTAAATAAAAAGTGAGTGACTTGTTACACTATGGTGTGTTGAGACTTTGCGGGTGTGGGATAAGTGTGGGCAACATCTTGGGCACCAAAGCCCAAAGCTGTGGTGGGCCTGTGGCACCTGAGGGTGGGTGATGTGGGGTAGGCTCCAGCCAATGTTTCATGACCAAAGCAATGGCAGCAACATGAAATTTGGAATGGCCACACACTCAACAGCCCATCACTGACCTCACCCAAATGAACCCTTCGGGACCAAGGGAAATGAGTCCCACGGGGAGGTGGTGGGCAGCAAACCTGGTGGTTTGGTGCTTGGTGGGGACAGACAAATCAGAAACATGACATGTAAACCATTCCTTCACATGCAAGGGAATCTGGGCCTGAAACCTGTAGATTGTGAGTTTGTTCAAAAGCAACCAGTTTCAGGGTTCGGGGCACTGCAGTAGAGGAGCTGAGATTATAAATATTGCCATTTAATTAACATTGTACAATATGTTTCCTATACAAGCTGACATAACTGTCTATATTTCAAGTGGTAGGTTTATATAGCAATGGTTGGAATGAGCAGATTTACTGCAAATACTACCATAAATAAACTTTCCCAAACCAACATCAGTAACACAAACAAATGATTATGTCTGTTGTCTGAAATGCAGGAAAAAAAACAAAATTGTGGCAGGTGTGACACCTGATAGCTAAATTGAAATTTATAGAATGCATATGGCAGAACTTCATTTTTCTTTTTCATTTAGTGATCAAAAACTAGATGACAGACAGTGTAAAATGAAAACAGATGAAATGAATTTCCACACGGATCCTGCCAGGTTTCATTTTCTCCACAAGTTCTTGGAAAGCCCAGAACCTATTCCCACGTGCATGACCAGAATTTGCAGATTCTGTGCTTTACCTCTTCATCCTGCCATCTGACAGTTTGCCAAGTCCTGTGTGCTAAAGAATGATTTCGAAGAGAAGTATGTTTATTATGGTACCAGGATCTTTCTGTCAGACTTGATAGCCTAATTTTTATATGGAGTATAAATAAAATATAATAATATATAAATATATACATACACATACACACATTAATTCTAAAACTTTTCAAAGTCACAGTCATTATAATGCTTTCTCTGATGAAAGTGGAAAGACTGGATAATAAACGAAGTGTAATAGAAATTTGATATGAGTTTTTAAATGTGGGCTGAGGTAAAAGGTGAACATAAGCAACAGATCCTTTTACTCATCTGATATGAAACAAGATTCTCTGTGGAATAAGTTTCAGACAGGCATAGAGAATTTATTTTTAATCAGCTTTAAAATACAGTCTATAATAAGCGTGCCCTTAGGCAGTTATACTGTGCATGCCATCATAAAAAAGAAAAAAAAAAAGAAAAAGCTTACAATGAGGCTTAAGAAAAATGGTCAACTGGATGCTAGGTTTTTTAATCCGTGGTTTTCTTTGCCCCTGCTGAGGATTCCTATATCATCTTTTCATCAGGAGAGTTTGGCAAAGCCACTCAGCGGGCGCTGTATGTTGGGAGCCACAAAAATCAATATAAGGAATATGAAGGCAATTTTTAAAAGCTAATGTGTGAAACATTAAAAATCCATGCAGCATAAACCATGTATAATCTTACTAACTCCCCAGCTCAAATGGATCAAACAGCAGAAATTGTGGTATATTGCGCACTAAAGTGAAATAACCTTTAAGGCTGAAGATTGATTCTTTTGGGAAAGTTTTTACAATATGGTATATTAAGCACTTCAAATAGAAGTAACATGTCTTCTCATAACAGGGAAATACACTTTTGAAAGAAAACAACTAGACTGATCTTATGGGCTAAATGGAGGGAATTAAGCTTACAGGGGGAGAAACACAAAATGTATGTCTTTTCATAAGAAAATTATCAGATAGTTTTCACAGCATAACATCATTAAATTTCAGTTTTTAATTAGGACATACTAGTTAAAAAATTGTCTACTGTTTTGTTGAACACAAATATGTCATATAGCATTAACAATATTCTGGCTAAAGCTTTATAAACATCTTTAACATCTGATGAGGTCCAGTGCTAGAAAAAAATTGCCTTTGGCAGAGTTTTCATGCACTGAAGTTATCCCTCTAAAATCAAGGTGATTGTTCTGGGGAAACATTAAGCAAAACACCAAGGCATGTTACAATCTGCCCCAAATGGATGAGAGATGGGGAGAATTTCTGTCTTGGCTGGGTAGCTGGGAACATTAAGAACAGAATGAGAAGGGGACATGCCAAGGTTATGCACAGAGTCTTTGTCAAGGCAGGATCTAAATATACATCTTGAGAGTCCTAGAGGGCACAATATCATCTCATTTTGAATCAAAGTACTCTCTCTAATTCAGTGCAATCTTCCAAAACAATTATAGCCTACAGCAACTGCACAATACCACTGAAAAAAATTAACATGTGTGTTGTATAAAATTCTTAGCACAATTATCCTCCTAGTACCCTGGTATGAAATCAAGAATAAATAGAGAGGTAGGTAAAAGGAATCAGCAATACACAGAAAACATTAAAAATTGAGAATCTTTACCAAACCCTAAACAGAGAAATAAACCAGCCATTCCTGCACTCAACTGTACCAATTTGCCCCTCTTCTGGCCTACCGGATTAACAGGGCAAAAGAATCAAAACATAAGCCTAATTGGAAATTGTCTACATTTCTGTACAAATACATACACAATGTCTCTAAAGAGATGTACTTTGTAACTTTGCCATAGGAATAATATATTTCACTGTTCCTTTCTTAATTATTTCATTGAGACCTATGAAAAGTCCCTTGTTAAAACTTTTTCTGTGATGTAAAGTCACACTTTTTATTATTTAACATTTTAGTATTGTGGATTTTGTATTTGAAGAATTTCAACTAAAACATAAAAAAACCTTCTCCTTTAGAGCAGAAGTGTATTAAGTACAGAACAGATTTGCATAACACTTCTTAAGAGAGAGAGAGCGATTAAAAATGCCCCTAACACACTTGAAACACATTCTAGCAGTCAAGAACTGAAGGAGGAAAATGAGATGCTTCAAAATATAATGAACTCCTGTATGCTGTAATATTAAAGGGAAAAGAACAGAATTTTCAAAAATGTCCAGGGGAAAGAAAAACAAAAGCCTAAGTAAGATTTCCGAATAACAGAGAAGGGGAAACATCCACAAAGGACTAAAGTATGGCAAAATTACTGTGTAAACACTTCTCTTTATACTTCTAACAGGAATAAATCAGAAACAGAGATGCATTGGATGCAAAATCCAAGAAAACAAAGGAAAAGTGTAAAACTGATCTTCAGTGAAGGGAATGTAAACATATACTTAAGTTAACCAAAGAAGACTTCAGGATCTGAAGGTCTTTGCTGCTTGGGGATAAAGAACTAGCAGAGATGATAGCAGGGGGCATCTGACAGATTTTGCAGACCAGGCTCCACTACCCAAATGTTAAACAAAATGTAGTGCTCGAGTTTAAACAGAGAGGAAAGCATGAGTGACCGGGACATGTAAACTTTTAACCTGGCTTTTGTTCCAGGTGAAGAACTCGAGAGGATCACAGAGGAATTAATTTATGAGAACTGATGGAGTGGAAAGCATCTCAGCAGAGTCGGCTTGTGTTTGCTGAACTCAGGCTAACATTCCCAATCGACTTTTTCCACATACTGAGTTGGGCAAAAAAAGATGAGGTAAAATTAATCTGGACTTCAGCAAGATGTTTTGATCTAGTTGCAATCAGAAGAGCCATTGAGATAATGGAGATGAATTGCTGGCTCAGGATGATGATATGGTGGATGGTGATTAGTTTTCAGATAGAGTATTATGAGGCTGAGTCATGGTTCAGCTCAGCTAGCACAGTACTGCATAACCTCTAATGATTATAAGGCAGTGATTAATTTGGTCTTGATCAAATCTGTTGTTGGAATTGGGAGCAACAATATATAATTATTCCCTTAGAAATATAATATAAAATGTTACGTAAATTTAATGCTTCTGAGGAAGACTCTGGGTATTGATGGAGCAGCAGTTATGAGCTCTTATGTCAAGGAATGGAAGAGACAGTGAGTCACAATATATAAAACAATTTTTAAAGTGTTATTTAGAAAATGATTGCAAATACAGTGATGGGGATAAAGTGGATGAAGTAGGGGAAGAGTACACATAAAATGGCCATTGAAAAGCCAGTTTTCTCCTGGGATAAATACAGGGGACATAAGCTATGCTTATTGCATAGTAATGTGTACTTTGGCTTGAGCGGAGTACAAAACACTATCAAGTAGAAGCTCTTGCAGTTTCTCACTACTTCCCGGAGCATGACAGTCTGCTTGTGATACCATGTGGGAGAATCCAGGTAAGCAACATTCCCAATTCAGAGAGAAACTTCAATTCTAAATTGTCTCTATTAACATTTAGAATGCCACAAACTATGCATTTTATGTCCAGTGGATTTTTTTTGTAAATGATATCACAAAGGGAGAAGTGGCTCATGAGGTGGAAATTCAACATGAAATGCAAATTTCGCTAGAGATGCCACCGAGCCTACCAGTTCTACTTTGCTTCAGCCATGTTGGTTTGATGGGGGAAGAAATGTCTCAAAATCAGAAATGCTGGCAGTAGCAAAGTTATGCTGATTTGCCTCAGTATTCTCATTCAGAAATCCATCATCCCAGTTCCAGTCCAGATCTGTTGCAACTGGAATACTAGTTTTTATTGTCCAATGTTTTCTAGATTTTTCCTTTGTATATACAAAATTTTGTATTCCCATCATTCTAACAGGATGTGTTTTTACTTTTTCCTGTATCCTCTTCCTGGCAGGAAACTATGTTAGCCTCTCTGTATTTAGTCTAAAAGGAGATTAAAGAGTCAAGACTGTGACTTTGGACAATATTTTGCCATGACTTATATTCACAGTTTGCTTCTCAACAGTAGGTACCGTTTCCACAGCATTTCTTCCTTCTTTTTTAGCATCTTTTCTCCAGGAAAATGAAGAAGAATAATAACATTTTTTTTTTGGAGTATCAGCCATCCTGACAACAAAAGAGAAAGAAACTAAGCTGGCTTTATTTTAGCAAATTAACCATATGCCTGACATCAGTGGGAGATGTGCCCCATTGAGAGAAAATAATAGCCCCCGATTTTATGGAAATCTATGCCAGGCAATGGGTTTGGCTTCTGATCTGCACACAGAACTTTTATTGATGCTTACATGTTTGTTGAAACTATTCCTCTGTGCTTATGCTGATAAAGACCAAAGTAGATGAGAAAAAGAAGAAATACTGGTTTAGCCTCACCTCCATGGAAGGGATCTCTAACATAGCATAGCATAATACAAATGGAAGAACATAATATAAACACAATATTACAAGGTTATGGTCCAAACATAGTAGTGTTCTAAATTTCTTGATACAGTTGAAGGAAACATTGGAATAGACAATCCAAAGATTCTGACCCCAGAAACATTTGTGCACATGTTTAACTTCTAATAGTAATCAAACTTTTCCACTGGGCTCATCACATATTTGAGTATAAGACCAGAGAACTCACAAGGCCAGAAATGTGGGGCAGGGTTTACACAGAGAGAACTGAGGTCCAGAGGGATTGAGTTGCCAGGAAGTGACTATATATCAGAAGCAAAATTGAATTCAGACCTCTGAGATCCAGTCATCCAACTAAATCACCAGAGAACATTTCATCTATTTAATCATTAGATAAAAAGTGCGATTGAAGAAAAACTTCAATTTTTTTTGAAACATTTTTTCCTCCATTTTGGGGCCAGATTTCAAAAGCAGTGTCTTTATTCTATAACTAGACCTATCAAATTCAGAAGGGTAAATGCCCCTGGAAAGTGCCAGTGGAAGACTGATTTTCCTTTTGCTTGTTGCTGTTTTTTTTTCTCCCCAAACAATAATTCCTAAAATAATCTGAAATGCCGGTCGTTTATATCTGAAGTAGACAACAGTTTGAAATATGCATACCTGTTTCCAGTGAGTTGGAAGCACAGTATAACTAAGATTTTATTACCATATCTTTTGTTCTCTGGGTTTCTGTTTCAAGGGTTTGATCAAAATTAATGTGGTCTCTCTACCCAATGGCATTTATTTTGGTTATAAGATTAGAAATGTAAATTTGCAATAAAACAAGAAAATAGGAAGCTGTTTTTAATGAATATTTTACACATGACTAATTAACAGAATCCCCTACAGGAATTTGGAAGTAATAAGGAATTGACTGAAAATAAATTAAAAATTAATAAAGGGGTCTCCAAACAACTTTGTTTATGAGCATTACCAGTTGCATTCTTAGTTATGAATATTTCAAGCTGCTTTGCTATTCAGGATGTTTTATTCTTGGAGTGTTCATAATTTTAGAGGTGATTAGACAGAAAAAAGAACAACACAAAACAAAATGTCTTGAAATGATAAAACCTACCTGGGGAAAACTTGCTAATGCACAAATAATGGCTTAATATCCATTGTTTTTGTCTAATAATACCTGCAGTATGATGCTCCTCTTAATCTCACCTTCTAAATGGAGGGAACAAGAAATGCTCACTAATTCATTGAGAAAAATGAAAACCTTTTCCAAGATATTGTCTTAAGACCAGGCCTGCAGTCACAGCTGTGCAAAGTCATTAGTGACTGTGAGCTGAGCCTGGAGAGGGGCTTTTCCGTCTGGGGGGACTGTTGCAGCAGTCGGAGCTGGTCCAGCAGCAGATTGGGGATGGGGGTGTGGCAGCAAAGCTGGGATGCCAGAGAGTCATGTATGAAACCTGCACAAAGACACTCTGCTAGTGGTAGAAAGCATGACTACCACTCAGCTATTCTGTTCCTGTTTTCTCTACTAAATCTCTACATCAAAGTGCATTTCATGACAATGGCACTAAAAGAGATATATCTTTCCATGTTTACAGTGTATCTTCATTTATATCAATATAACAGAAATATTACTTTGGGGGAGGGAAAAATATATGAATGCTCAGTGTTCTTATATGCCTAATGTAATATTTTAGCTAATTTAAAAGTCTTTGAAATAAAAATCATTTGAATTCTCTAGTATTGCTTTTGATACAAAAACTGATATAGAAGCTTCCTCAGAGAACTTAAGGCAAACCATCTAGCACTTTTAGCTGAGGAAGGTCAGAAAATAAACCTGAAGAATAGAAAAAGAAATAAATGATCAATTCAAAATAAATAAATAGATCCACTTCACTGTTAGATGACCTCAGATGATCAGATCCATCTAGGTATCCTAATATCAAAGGCAAATTACAGCAAAACTAGAATAAAATAAAAAAAAACACTGAATGAAGGTTTCTGTTTGGTTTTGATTGTTTGTTTTTAAAATTCAGACTAAAATGAAACCATGGCAGATTTTGCTCATCTGATCATTTGTTTATCTCTGAATTTTGACCGGAACTTCTTCTTGGGTCCTACGTGATCAGTGGGAATGGAGTTCCAAAAACGTGACACAGTAGATTTTTTTTCCACTTTTCTATTCACTAATTGCTTTTACACTGTCACTGCCACCTGAGAAGTTTAAGGTAGCTTAAATCACAAATTAACATTTAGGGTAAGAAGTCCTGTCTTGGAAAAAATCTCCAGATTGCTTGAAAATAAAGAAAATGATGACTCCATCATCATGAAATGCAAAACCCCTTAGAGTCAGTAAGAACCCGTTACACTTTAGGAATCGCAGTTCTCGTGATAAAATGACAAGTTTCTGTTCCAATGCATGGAGGGACTAGAACTTTCCCATCACGTAGAGAAAGACCATGTATCTCTCTGATCAAAACAGTGCAGACTAAATAATTTTGTCTAAGCTTTCTAAAATAGAAGTACTTCCCTCTGTCATGCAGGGTGAAACATAGAAAAGTCATGGTCATTTTGCAATAAGATTTGACCTTGAGCAGACTCAGATGAAACCTGGGAAAGGTCCTAAGTCTCAGAATTCTTATCTGAACGTGACAATCTTCAGACATTCTGTGCTAGTAAGTTAAAATAACAATACATAGTCTTGAAAAGCCAAGGAATTCTCTCCAAGTGCGAAGTCACTGGTTAGTCTCTGATCTCTTTTTCCATTGCGCTTGTCTAACAAAGTACCAACTAAATAAAGCACCGCAGTTTTCACCAATCTATAAATGTGGCGTATTTCTTAAAAATAAGTAACTGATGAAGATTTAGTTATCGGTAAAAGCTTTTAAATAAAGCCTAAAATATATCCACATTGTAAAAAGAAATCATAGTTTCTGAGGTTTATTGATAAGGCCATTTATTAAGGACTTCTGAGCTGATTTGCTCATTTGAAGATAAGCTTCGAACAACATTTGTTGGATATTCGTTCAATTCTCCACAGCATCTAGTTAATTTCCCCCCTTCCTGATGGAAATACTTTATTTTTTTCCCTTTTTCTTTTTCTTTTTTTTTTCTTTTAAGGTAGAAAATCACCTCCTGTATTTCTGAATGGTTTGCGAAGACTAGACTAAAAAAATGGTTGAAATTTAAATATCAATAGCTGCCAGTAAACACTGGCAAGGACCCCAGCCATTGGCAGGAACTTTTTATTGGAAGAAACAGCTCTTGCCTTCTTGTTGGGAATGAAGGCCCGTGTGTGCAGGAGCGCCCCAGGAGCACGGTGTAACCAGCAGCACTAATCGGGCTGCAGTGCTGGAGGAGCCGGCAGGTAGTGAGCGAACAGCTGGGGAACAGTTTGAGTCACAGATGCTTCAATATTGCTAGAAAGGCTTGTGGTGAAATTCATGGATGTTTTACAAATAACAAACCCATAGCTAATCCAGCTGTGAATAGTCAAGTAGCAAATAATGGTTTGAGGTTCCAGGCCAATTCTCCCCAGAGCTACAACATATTGTAGTGGACTGCTATGTGACTGCAATGCATTTTCCCCACAGGAGGGGTGGAAGGAAGGAGGTGCAGCCTCTCCTTCCTCCCTGTAGCACTCCAGACCACGCACAGTTCCCATCACAGGGCAGGCAAACACCAAATTCAGCTGCATCTTTACACAACCAGATGCCAGATTGTAAAAATTTTGAACATCAAACCTTCCAAACCATTCTACCAAAGAAGTAAAGCACTCTTTAAGGAAAATGAAAAGATCAAATACATTTCCTGACTGACATTTTGCAAGAGTACTTTTTAAAAAGAATCCAACAAAAATGAAACAAAAGAGCAATTTGTATTTATTTTCTAGGGTTTTGATGTATTAATTCCTGAGAAAACTCTGGCAAATCATTCTCACAGGACACATGTAACAGGGAAGTAAACAAAAAACCAGACTTCTCAGGTCATATTGTTTAGTTCAAGAAAACTGGAAACAAACAGAATAAGCAGCGAAAAGTAAACGAAATTTTTGAAGTCTCTCAGGTATAACTACTTCCGGTTCTCATCTTACAATGAGTCTTCATAGAGGCTGTTACAGGGTCTAACTCAGTAATTTGTATTTATAGTACAGCAGCAAGCAGGTGATCACTAGAGGTAGTAGTAATTTGCATTAGCCATTGTAGAAATACTTACAAATGATATCTCTAATGTACTCTTATGAGTAAATAAAAGAAACTATTGAATGCTGGAAAATGACATGTAAAAAAGTCTTTTAAGAACATAATAATCATATATACACTGTCATGCTCCATGGGAGAAACATAATTGCTTTACTTAAAAAATAAAGCTAAGGACTAGAAATGATTTGAAAGCAGAAGTCCGTCCATATATGAATAGCTAGAAACTATAAAAAACAGATTGAAAAAATGTGTTTAATTGACATGTCTAGCATCTGTTTTATTTTCGCCTTCAATTAGGAGCTATTTCCAAAGAAAAGAAGAGTTTTGGCTCAGAGTCAAGTTAAATTTTTCTGGATTGAGTTCATTTTTAACAAGTGCAATGTTACTGACTGGCATTTATTTATTTATTATTTTTATGACTCACTCTTTTGTAGCACATCTTGCATATGGGGGTGAATTTTAGATCACTAGTAATATAACATGCATTAGTATTTCCAGTAAAATGTACTATAGAAATGCCATGAAACTCTGACATGCCTCCCTATCCTTTCCCACTTCCATCCCACAATAAAAAAAAATCCCAACACTAATTTCTGGCAGTTATTTGGACCCATTATCTCTCCAATGAATGAAGAGTTTTGAGTCCTGGCACAAGTAATGATCAGATATAATTTATTCTTTTACGTCAGTCTCCCAACAGAACTCTGCCTACAACAAAGTGAATATAATTTCCTTCCCTATCACAAACCCAACCCCTGATATATTTATCTCTCTGCAGACACTACTCTAGCTTCTGTCCTTTCCCCAGATATCCCATTTGCATGCTGTCAAGACCAACAACTCAGGTTATTTTTGACTTGGTGGATAGTTCACCTTCCTCTGTCTGCTTTTCTGAAGTTTAGTCCACTCCCTCAAAATTTCTGGAGGTGCAAGAGGTGCATTGCCAGTGACCAGAGCGATGGTTCTGATGGATCATACATCCCATTAGAATGATTCCAAACTCTCTGGAGCCCAGCATATCAAAATTCAGTTCAGGGTCCCATAAGGAACCACTACCTATGATCTACTTACTAGTTGGATGCCTTGCCAATAAAGAAATCTTTAAATAAGATCTAGCTAAAATGCAACTGTGTAGGATCCTTATTTGGAAAGAAAAGGCTATAAGATGAAGGTGCCAAAAGTTTTTGTCTTTAATGACAGTACATTGACAAGGACTGAGCTTTTTAAAATGAAACCAACTATCCACTGTAGTCATGAGTTCAAATAATGTGTATTTCATTGCTTATTTTCCTTGTTGCATTACTGAGAGACTGTAATGTAATTTGCTAGTGCCACCTGTCCTATTCAAACACATTAAAATAAGGATTCTTTGCTGTTTTCTGAAGAACATAACTACTTTGTCCTTTGATCTCAAGCTTGTATTAAAAATCATGTTTGGATGTTTGATTTCTTTTTTTTTAAATGAGTAAGCAGGCAGTGTTTTACAGTGTGTTTCCATAATCAGATATTCACTTCTATAATGCAATTTTAAATAAAGTTAACATGTTGGTATGGAGGGAAAGTACAAAGCTATTTTAAAACGAAGCACACTGATTAGAAATGAATAAATATGTTCAAATAATGAATCTGACTATAAAAGAAGCCAAAATCTACATTCCAGTGAAGGAACACAACATGTTTTCCTTAAGTTTCTATTTAACTCTACTCACAGCTATTCTCAGTAACATTAAAATAATGATAACACACCTTTCATTCTCTTTCTTTTATATATTTCCATATATGCATGTGTGTGTGCGTGTGTGTATGTATTATGAGAGATAGATACTACTACTGGCATTTCTTCTGTAAACTTTGATTCAGACCTCCACCCTGCAGCCTGGGAGACTGAATTACCTCATCCCAGTGTTTTCAATGAATGGTATTTCTGTGCTCACAAGAGCTGAATCCCAGGAATTAAACTGAGAGTGAGGTTAAGTGATTACAACTGTTTTGCCTGGGACCATCCTGCTTTGATACCATATTTAGCTCCATATAAGATATAATTAAGCCCCAAAAGAACTTTCATGGAAGACCTTTGAGCATTCACGTACATCAGATCAGGGCTGAAATGCGTAGATTGCTGATCAAGACCCTTTCTCTTGTAACATCAAAGTATTTCTTTTTTATTTCATGAACAGTTCTTGAAATTGCTCCCCTATCCACTAAAAACTATAGCAGAGCCAATTAAGCTGTCATATGAAATTGACTGGGCATTAAACTGAAAAATCTATGTTTTAAGTCTTGTCTTTGTGCAAGCTGGCTTTACAGCTGGACTGACCTATAGCAAATAGTCAAGACCCTCACAAGTGATATGATGGACCATTTTATAAATAAAAACTTGCAGTCAATCAGAAGAGTTTGCACTTCATTGATCAGCTAAGATGAGAAAAAAGATCTGTAAGTGCAATTCTGAAAGTCAGGGGAGTTCTTAGACATCTTGTTTACCTGGACCAGAAACCAAAATTGCTGAATTCCTCAACACTGTGGACCTAAATTTAAAGATTCATCAAACAAAAATATTGCCCTAAAACAATCTGCAGCCTAAACCTCAGACGAAAGAAAGAGTTGAAGAGTTTGACTGTCATAGGCATTTCTGAATTGTTAACATGTTGTAGCAAAACCAGCCCACATTTCACACACACACTTCAAGAAACCCATTATTTTTGCATAAATATTGGCCATTCTAAAGGTACGCAGTAGGTGTAAGTGCTACATACTTGCCAGCATGAATTACGTTAACAGACATATATAGCAGTTAAAAAATGTATCTAGAATAAACAGGAGAATTTAATGTAAAACCTCTATGTTAGGATTGGATTTTGGCCTGTAGCATCTTTTATCCAGCATCTTATCAAGCAGAAATCCTCGTTCCTGGTGAATGGTACAGCTGAGGGAGGGAGGATGGCATGAAAACTGAGCACTGTAAATACCCTGAATGATTTCTTTTATAGTGGTGTATTGCTAATGACTCCCTAGTTAAGATTGGGTTGAGATTTGCATTTAAATCAAGGCTGGAATACCCTTGTTTCACACTTTAATGGCTGAGTAGTCTCTAAATTTGGCACAGTAAACTTCAGAGTAGAATTTTGCTTGTAATATTCTTTAGTAAATATTTACTATACAGTTATTAAATATTTGCAAGGGAAAGTTGCAAAGGAAACAGCCTTTCTTTTGTATCTCATTTTCTTGGGGTTTACAGTTCTGCAGTACTGCAAACTTCACAAATACCTAATTGCATATATGTGCATGTACACACCTTACATCTCTTCCTGTGTTTTTCACCTGGTAACTACCTGCCTTCCTACTACAAATTAGACATTAGAAATTCTAAATAAAGCACAAACCACTGTTTTGCTAAACAACCAACCAACCAAACCACTGGAGCTGGTTAGAGAGGAGACTCTTCATCCAGGCTCTTGTTATGATGAAGATAATTCCCTTGTCTGTTGGGTTCACTAGTCTGTCCTTTCCTGTGTGGAGCTGTGCAGCTCATCACATATATAATATAATTATTTTTGTATATAATATAATTAATTTTTTATTAAAGCTTGCTGCTACAATCATGGATTTTTATGATTGTTTACTTTGTTCAATAAAAATGGCACAATCATAATGGTTATGGAAAAATTGCACTCTGTTTTGTTTTAGAGATGCATAACAAGGTGACAGAATTAGAGAACTGACCCACAGCTAATCATAAGGACTGGAAAAGTGGGTTGTGAAATTGAATAGAATCTGAGTTAATTATGTAGTTCATCACTCCTGCTCTGAATCTTTTCATTGCAGACCTCCTGTTAGCCTCATAACTCCTTCATCTCCTCTCCTTTTTTATTCCAATGACCAAACTGCCTGCTTAAGGACAGCTCCACTCCAAGGGGCACTGATGTGAGTTGTTTCTTTTGTACTAAGTCAGAAGAGACCCACCAGACTGAAGCCGGGCAAGAGGTGAGGATTTGAATTCGACTAGGTTAAGCATCTGAGGTTTAACATGGGTAGGGTTAAGGATGAGGCCAAGGAGAGAAATAATAAATCAAATGCCAGCAGAATATTGGGTAACTTCAGAGCTTATTTGCCTTTCACTGCTTGTGTTACTGGGAGATACAATCAAATAACCCCAACTATAGAAAAGAAAGCAAACAACAAACCTGTATGGACTTCATACAGTATAACAAATATTTGGTTTAATGTATAATATTACAATTGGATTATGAATAATGGGTGGAATTTCTCTTTGAATAAGTAGAGCTGGATTAGTAAATGAGTAGCCTCAGATCAAACAGTCTGTGGAAAAAATTAACATAGTTCTAGAGAACCCTGGCAACAACGAAAAAAAAAAAAAGAGAAGCACATTAAAAGAGCACAACCAATAGTTCCTGGCTTCAGAGTGACAGGGAGACTCCAAAGAGCAGTGAACCTAGGGTGCAAGTGAGAGGTTGCCACATCTTGCCCCATGAGAAGCACTGAAAAGCTGTGTGCCAGAGGGATTTTCTCTTCTGTCCACTGTGTTTCCTCCAGTTCCTCTACTGTTTGTCTGTGTGAAAGACCCTTTTTTTCAATCACATGAAAGGGCAAGAAGAGATAAAGGATGGGTCCAGGAAGTTATGCTGCCCAGATAATGACCCCTCCTTTGTTAAAATTCCTAAATGTGAAATCCCAAAGAGAAAAAATTCAGCCTCTCATCTTCTATTTCCCTTCCTCCTTTTGTCCATGTTGCTGTCAGTCTCTTTGACACATTCTTTTTCAAACACTCCCTATCAACTCTAATATTTCCCAAGAAGGAGACTCTTTTATGTTCTTCATCATCATGAAGACACCATACATTTCTTTGGGTCAATGAACAACTTTCTCTCTGACCATTCAACCTGACAAATAAATTACACTCAGACTTCAGAAGAAAATAATACATCTATGACCAAGATCAAAAAAACCCCACTCTAACAGTGCATGATTCACCATGGCCCCTTTACTCATTTCAGTGATACTGGAAATATAGCTTATCAATGCTAATTAAACAAAATATTTTCATGCTTTTAAAATGAAATGGATATTTTAAGATTTTGGTTATCTCTAAAGTAGAAAACCTTTGATTATTTGTCATAGCTTTCAGTGATACAGCAGCATTTAAAGAAAAAAGCTGTCAGGCCAAGCATAAACCAAAGTAATGTGTAAATTATCTATTCAGAAGCTGCAAGAGACACCACTGGTGCACTTTATGTGCAAATGACAATGAAGTGCTGCAGGTCATGGAAGGGAGAGCAAGTGACTGTCAGAAAACAGCCTGGTGATGCAGTATAGGCAAAGTAGGACACAACTGAAGCAGTGAATATCTAGACCCAGGACTGTAAACAAATATTTCTATTATAACTTAATTTAAATTTTTTATATGGAAACGTTCAAAAATTACTATAGCTGCAACAAAAATTGAACTATATATTTGTCTTGAAGCCTTCATTCTGGTTAGGGCTCACAATTTAACTCCTGTTCTGCATCATATACCAAAGAAACAACTAAAATGAGTAAATATTGCAAGGTTGTCTTAATAGTTGAAGGATTAGGTACATTAAGGGTGTGGCATAAACAAGTAGGTAAATAATACGAATTTAAGATGCACTGAGATGTGGATAGCTTGCCCAGCTAATGCACAGTATACACAGCAAAAAAAGTAGGAGATAGGAAATTGCCTATGAAAGACAGAACAGCCTGCATCTCTTCTAAAGTCTCTAAAAACTAAAAAAGTTTTTAGTTGTCATTTATCATAGCTTTATACAACATTACTGACAAATAACTAATTTTTTTATTTTACTAGAACAATTGTGTTAACCCATAAGCTGAAAAACTAACTATTTAATAAGCACGTTATACAATTCCTTAGCTGAACCAGAATAGCTATCAGTTAAATACAGGCATTTCACACAGCTAAAACCAGGTAAATGGAAGTCACAAAATAATAGAAAGGACTTAGGATCAGATACTGTCTCTTCCTTCCATAAGAACAACCATAACAACAGTGATTCAGTCATGCAAAGAGATGCTCAGGTGCTGAAACATCCTGTACTGCTATTTTTTGTCCCATAAAGATTTTGAAGATGTAAATCTTCATTAATCTTTTTAACTCCTGTGGATTTTTGAGTAATTCGTACTTAGGGAGGTTTGTTTTTTTTGTTTTCATTTTCCTAAGTTTTTTCAAATTCTGCAAGTTTTGGGGATTTTTTTTGTTTGTTTGGGGTTTTTTTTGTGTTTTTTTTTTGTTTGTTTGTTTGTTTGGTTGGTTTTTTTTTGTTTGTTTTTTTTTTTCTGTGTACAGAAGGGCTAGCATGCTATAAAATCTGTGGGTAGAAGTAGTACACAGAACATACATACCTTTTCTGGGCAAACTTTGAACTACTGAGATATAGAAATTCAAACTGTTCAAAGAGTTTGTTGTTTGTCAGTGTATATAGGATGGTTTCTGCTCATACTTTGATAATCAAATCAATCAGTTAGCCCACCTCACCTATTGTCTTTTCCACATCAAGCTTTCTACCTTAGTGTAGAAAGTGTGATAGTGCATTTTTCCTTAAGTAAAATGATATTTTACATATCAAAAAACAACACACATGGACTTAAGTGTGGAGTTGAATAGAAAATTATGAATAACAAATTTGCTAAAAAATGGAACAAAACAAACAAAATAACCCTTTTTTGAGTAGGAGGAGAGAACTCATTAGCAAATTCAGGCTGACTTATGCAAATAGTTTCACTCAAAAAATGAAACATTTTGTTTTGACATCTTTTGAAACTGAAATGTGCCATTTGGGAAATACCAAAATCTTTCACTTTGTCATTTTCTAAGTGAACTTTTCTGAATTTTTATTTGAAATTAGTTTTTCATTTGAAACAGACTCAAATGAAAATGGATTAAATAAACTGGAATTGGGAAAGAATATTTTTCTTTAGGTAAAATAAAAACAAATAATTTTTGCTTATCTTGAATAAAACACATAAAAGGAATATTTTTCAGTTTTCAGCATTCCTGGACTTATGCTTTTTCTATAATTCTTAGTTTGCTGTTAAATCTATGCTTATTGTCAAAACCTAAAATAATGGTTCATTCACATTCATTGATCTCTACCACTTTACTTCAGCTGGACCACAGTGTTTATTGAATGAACAAAACTTAGGAACCTCTATATTCTCTTTTTAGAAAGGAGAAGACCACAGGAAGAGAAAGGGAATGCTGTTATCAACAGTGTGCATATGTATGTCCCTGACTGTCCATCCATCCCTCCCTCATAGTCGATTCCCCATTTTCCATCTGTTTAATTTGCTTAAGCAGTTAATTAATTTATAGGCAGCTTTTGTCAATATGTTTAGTTAGCAAGTAGTTCTCATGGGAGTATCCCATCTTACTAAAAAAGCCAAAGCAGCCAGGGACTAGTGGGAACATGATTTTTAGTTGTCAGGTAAGATAAGAATGTAATGATGTAAATGTTGGCATTTTGTCATAAATCCTGCTTTACATCATGGGAATATGCAGAGAACGTTTTATCTACCCTTTGCTTATTGTGGAAAGATAGACAGTCCTGTCCTCCTGGGAGCTGTCCACCAGGAAGGGGAAGGGTAATTGACTAGCATTTACAAGACCTGATCAAAAAAGGCATATTGGGGCAGTTTTTTTGTTGTTTATACATTTTTTGGAAAAGTTCTATAAAACTGCCAGTGCCCCTGTGAACTATGAGTTGTTTTCTTTATGTTTTTATAGCAAAAGAGAAATTCCCTCATTGATTTTTTAAGATCTTTCCTCCCACTGAACTCTGGTCCCATTTCATATTTGGTCATTTCTTATTTCATAGGTACTTTTGGTTCTCTCACTAGAGTGGGCCATTCACGCATGGAGACATTTATTGTCAAATCAGGCTTGAAATGCCAGTGCACTTTTGCTTTTATTAACTGCCTTTACATCATCCTGCTTGCTGTGACTCAGCACTGAGCATTAGTGATCTATGTGCAGCAGATCACTGCAGTCGGTGAAAGATTTGGGCTTTTCCCTCTACACCCTGATAGTTGAGGCTTTGCTTAGATGGAGAGAGAGAGGAAATATTAACACCTGGAAATGAGGGATAAACAAACAGCATTGTTGAGCTTCATTACAACTAAGAGCTTTACTAAAAGGAACATCAATGCAATTAGAGCGTAATCCAAAGCCCATTAAAGTCATTGGGAATCAGTCCACTAACTTAAATAGGCTTTGGATCAGGCCCACATTGCACATCAGAAGGCAGTGCTATCTGAGGGAGATTGCATTTCGAAGTGTGAATAACACTGCTGCACACACAGCCTTGCTGTTAGAAATTCCAGCTCTGTCACAGTTTC
Source organism: Margarornis squamiger (assembly GCA_035222235.1). Lineage (NCBI taxonomy): Eukaryota > Metazoa > Chordata > Aves > Passeriformes > Furnariidae > Margarornis > Margarornis squamiger. The sequence continues at coordinate 12,229,584 of JAWWTY010000005.1, forward strand.
TGTAGCTGGCATCCTCTTTTCATCAACATTTGTCTTGTAGCAGATTGTGGTTATTATTCTAAATCCAAAGTGCTTTTTGAAAAAGCATCATCATCATCTGGGCAGATCTGCTGAAAGTTCTGTAACACGGTGGGCATGGCCATGGCTGACACAGTGCAGTAATAAAAGACACCCTGGAAACATGTCATTTTAATGTCCTATCAATTTTATAGACACTTTAAATGTTTTGTACTTATGACCAAAAACAGGCCCAGTAAGCAGAAAAAAAGGATGACTGGGGTCACTTGCTAAGAATGCTTGAGTATCTCATAGAAGCGCAGTGTCAAAAGGCTTTGAAATAACCATACATTTCTCCCCATGATGCTGCCAAAAGAGAGGAGGTGGCAGAAAGTATTCTAGTTATTAGTAACCACTTTGTCCTTGAATTCATTGCTGGTACCCATTCTTGGCCCAGATAATTATGGTGTCAGGACAGGACAGAATGTTGCACTTACTGAATTTAGGATGAAAGGAAAGGAAGTGTGCTAAGGGAGCTGGCAGTAAACACAGTTCTTTCAACAACATATAGAACACACCAGGCTGTTGGCTCTCCTCTTTCTGTGTGGAAAAACCTTCTTGTAGGAATTATTAGGCCCTCTCCCTGACAGCTACACTTGTTGTCACCCATGGGCAGGGGACCTGTGTAGAACCATCATGCCTAGGAGATGCTCAAGGCGTGTCCCACTGTGCTCTGGAACTTTGCTTTCTGCTATATACCTCTAAGCTAATCCTACTTTCATTATGGGACTCATTATGAGAAAGAAACTACATGTCTGCATAGACTAGGAGGAAGATATTTTTTGACTAGGCACTTTTTTCTCGCTAGACACATTTCCAGGACATTTCCAGAAGCCCTGTTTGTAGGAGAGGTGACATAAAGGTAAAACAGCAATGCTTACTAAATGCCTAATCACGGACTAGAGGATGAAGGTAAAAACATTTACTTGTTTATAAAAGATGTAAAAAACCAAGTAAAGCAGCTAATTAACTTGACAGGAGGCTGAGAGTATGTCTGTTCTATGTCACTCAATCTAACAGGCAAGAGAAAAAGTGGTGGCTCTCTGGGGTTGAAGGCAATGAGTGGAAGCAGCCATCAGTCTTTAACCCAAGGCAATTGCTGCAGCTTACAAGAAGACAAAGTTTTCTGGTGGGGGAGTTCTATGGGTTGTAGAAAGCTTTGAACAAATTAGCCTTGATATTTCGGACCAGCAATATTAATGCTGTCAAGTAATTTTCATTGTTGTCTTTTTTCATTAGTGGCTTTCAAACACTTTACAAAGGCATTCTGTACCAATATCTGGCATACAGGCAAAACAAAGAAACAGAACATGAACTACACTTGAAGAGCCTGGAGACTCTTTGAGCAAGCCAGGAGGAACAGACAGAAATAATGGGGAACAGAAGACATGTTTCTTTTTCACCCATCTATGACAAAAGTCAAGATAAAGATTAATTTATAAAAACAGGAGAATATTTCTTTATAAAATTCCTTAAAGGAACAACTAACACTTGGATATGACAGTTTAAAAAAACAACCCAAGACCCTACTAAAAATGCTGTTGCTCACAGCATAAAGTTTTGCTACTGGTAGAAAGTAATAAAATATGGAAGCCAGGATGTAGAGAGTTTTCTATTCATGTTATAAATATGCATCCTCCTTCACCTAGCAGAGAAGACAAATTTAAATTCTCAGTTCTTCAGTTCAGCTGCATCATTTGGAATTAATTTCCCTGAAGAAAAAGCAAGAGATCAAACAAAGTTGATCTCTGTTACAGTCACCAAATGAAATTGAACTTGATGCCAAATATTAATAATGCTTGGGCATAACTGGTGGCAGCAACACAGATTTCTGACTGAAGGCAAAATGTGTTAACTCTTATAAAAATGCTTGGATTAAATTTGTGATCTGATTTGCAGATGAAGCATCTAACACAATTTTAATTTGAAGAACTCACATGTCAGAAACAGGCTGTCTTTTATTTTATGAGATTATTTTGTCATGACACCCAGTGTCCATCCTGGAAGAAGCTAAGTAGGGGTTTTTACTTCCGTAATTACTTTTTTCTGGACACCAGAATCACTTATGAGCATTACTTCACTTGTTCAAACAATGAAGAATGGATAATTATAAACTAAAATAAAACTGCCCTGATATGAAACTCAGAAACAATCCACTAAAGTTTAACCAGGTGGAAAGACTATTCTCCAGTGGAAACTGCAATAGAATCTAGGAGATGTAGTCTGGACATACTTTTGTGCATGGTGGTCAAGACTTCAATTTCACATTTTACATTTTCATATTCAGTAGCTTATTACCTCAAAATACCTGCCAGCAGCTCTAATTTAATTACAATCGGATACCAAAATGATGCTCATTGAATAACGAGTGTCACTTTCTACAGCATATTTCTCTGCCCATTTAGAAAGTCTGATAGGATTACAGTAGCAAGCAGTGTAAAAAAGTGTTATCATATTGTGAAGCGAAGGAAATCAAATCAAATTAACACCAATTTAATTCTGAATATAAGTGTCCACAATAAGGTCTTAAAGTGATTTAGCTCCACTATTTAAATGGCTAATTCAGATTAATTTTCTGGTAGTCATGTAGATAAGCTCTCATTCAATAGTGGCTAATTGACTTCTCACTTCTGGGAAAGGGTTTCAATGACAATTTAGAAACAGGGAAAGGTGTTCTTTACAAATGTGGTATGTGAAGAAACTTGCTTTAGCTATTAACTGGATAATTTAACTATAAAGCGACAGCAAGAGGATTACATACAACCTGAAACCAATACTAAATTCAACAGTCATGGGCAGTATAGGAGGAAGTGGGTGAGTTATCACAAATTTCTTGAACTTTGAATAAAAATAAAGGCAGGAACTAAATGTATCAACATGCAAAGCTTTGAAGCATGGTCAAATCAGAGTGTGGTCATTTTATAACTTTAAATAATTTTGACTTCCATTAGGGCAATTTTCATCTTCTATTTTATGGGCTCTGAAATAAGGTGTTTGTATTATGGTGTCAGGCTTTGCCCTTTTAGAAATGAAATTTCATCTGTCAGATATTAGTGGAATATTAGCATGTACCCATATTCTCACACTACATACACACTGGCATCTCAAAAGGATTTTGCAAAGAAAATATTTTAAGTCATGCTTAAACAGAAGAACATTAAATCAGCTTGTATATATTCTGTGTATAACAGAAACTGACTATAATGTTACTTCAAAGCATATATGTCACTTCTGCACACCACTTCCTTTGTATTTTCTTCGAACTCCATCTCCCTTCTAGCAAAATCAACAGACACAGAATATTAGTACCTTAAAGCACACCAAAAGTATCTGGCGGACATCGGTATTACATGTTGAATGGCTGAATTGCCATACTTCCATAGGTTGGTTTGGGTAGATCTTTTTATTCACTGCTCTTTGCTATTAACATCTTTGAGGTTTTCTTCCCCCCAGCATTTTACTTTTAACATTAAGAGGCTTTAGCCACATTTATCTCCAAAAAGACATGGTAAAAGGACTAAAATGGAGGTAGAGAAAAAACCAAACTGGGCACATTTTATTTTCTGTTCACTAACATTTCTATTTAAGAGGCCTTTACTGTATTTCCAAAAGGCAGTACTCTTGCAAAAATGTATAAAGAGACAATTTCACATTCCTACTTTCCTGAAATGTTTTCCCGGGGGAGGTCAAGGAGACCAGGAAAGATAGAAATATGTTTTGATTTCAATAAAAGTAACCAATTTCACCTCTCAGGTCAAGTATTATGGTGTGATAATGCCATTTAGAGGCAGAGTCATTTGTAAAGCAACAAGCATTTCTATGGCCCTGGGAACAGTGGTCCAGCTCCTTAGCTGGCATAAATCAGTGCAGTTGCACTGAACCAAATGGAGCAACTCTGATTTACGTAAACTGAAAACACGGCCCTGTATTTCTCAGAAGCACATTTTGTAATATCCTGAGGATATGCTTGGAAATAAATAAATAAGTAATTCAGGGCTGTGTTTTACACCTGGTGAACTCGACTCGCACTGTCGAGCTGCTGCTCGAGCACACCCCTCACGGGTGCAAGGCACCGTTACCTCACATTTTCACAGCAATATCAGCAAAACTTCACTTTGACTCAAGAACATTATGGAAAACCACTTTTCCACCCCATTTCTCTACCATGGAGAAAAATCAAATTGCTACTTAATACAAGATTTTGTTCTGAAGAAACTGGCCATTAGATTGACATCTCATGCTTGCAGAGAGCATGAGAATTAAAATCCTACTGTAATTAGTGTTTGATGAAGATGGACAATCCAAAGCATGGCAAAAGAAAAGGAACACAGAAGATCAATGTTAAAAAAAAACAACAAAAAAAAAAAACAAACAAAAAAAACCACAAAAACCCAACAACTTGGCTTATGCTGGTTATCAAGTGCTATAATTTAACAATATGAGAATTTTTTTATACTAAACATCAGGAAGTATGTGGGAGCCCTTGGTAATTCCCCTCAGGCCCACCTGTATCCCATACTTTAAATTAAGGAGAGAGAAAAATACACTGGTTTAAATTTTACAACAATTTTGGCCTGAAGCAAACCACACATTTTCCCCAACACAAATCAGCTGCATTTAATTCCCTAGACAGCTGGCAGGAACACAGCCTCTCTACAGGACACCCGAATTACAAAATTAGCACATTCAGAACTCTAAATCACATTCCATTACGTTAAGCCCTAAGGTCCAACGTTGTGGAGAAGGAGAATAAATTGCAGAACTTCTCCTGAATTAACCCTCTTAGCACACTCTCAAAGTTAAATTACCCTTTCCTCCCATTTAAAGAGTCAGGGAAACTCAAACACTCCCTCCTGCCCTTTCTCATCTGTTTCTCTTCTTGCCTGGTGTCACAGTTTATGGAACATAAGTTGGATGCCTTGTCAAAAACTCACATTTGTAAATTAGCCCATCATAAGCTGTTTTGATTTACTTAGGAAATTTGCAGGTTAATGATTATGCCTGGCTCTTCAGACAACACCAATTCTCCTCAGAAATCCATGACAGCTGTGGCAACAAGTTCTCTACCTTCTGGAAAGCTTCTATGGTGGGAGAATGAGAATAAGAAATGACCCAGTATTTATCACAAAAGCCTTCCTGGATCCATCTTTGCAAAATGTATTTTATAAGCAAATAACCTATGTAATTTAAATTGTGTTGTTAATAGCAGATCTAAAACTTTTGATAAAACCTACTGAAACAAATCGGTTGTGCTAAAAAAAAACACCCTGGCAGCTAAGATGAGAATTTTGATCTTTTATAAGATTGGCAAGGGAATTGTAATAGTTAGTAGAGTAATTTGTTTATAGATATCTGATTCGGGGAACCAACTCTCATGTGAACACAGCTGGTCTGGAGAGACTCCTGCTTAGGCTGTGAGTTATGGCTACCTGTCACAGCGCAGTGGACTGCCAGGACCCTTGTCTTGCAGTAGTTCAAGAAGGTGAGATATCAAGCACTAGAAATCAAAGTTTGCTGAGACAAAGACCTTGGCAGGAAGGCAGAAGGTGTGCAGAGGCCCGCTGGACTTCAGAAGCAGATGGAACAGGCTGTATAGACAGAGCCACTCAGCTTCCTGTACTCAGAACACAGTCGCGTAAGGGAAGAGGGCACTGCAGACAGGCACAAAGGCTTATGTATCTCACATGCCTGGGGAAAAGTAGAAGATCCATGGTTGTTTCTACATTGTTTGTTGGGAATGCCATGTGGTGGGCTCAGAAGAGGCATTACTTTGCTTAAAGGTCTTCTGTTGCCTTTTTGTTGCCTTTGGCTGAGCCTCACATCTACTTTTCCCTACTGAGGGAACCAGGTGAATTTCTTAAGATTCACACCACATGGTATGAAAGGGGTATGTAATGCATACATAAACTTTGCAACAGGAGGCTAAAAGTGAAGGCATCATCTCCAACATTAACAAAACATTTTGTAGCAGAGGAAAATTAAAAAAAAATAAAAAATTATGGTGGAACAGTTGCATAAGGAGGGAAGACAACTCCTTTCCCCCAGTGATACTGGGTGTTAGATTTTAGAATAGAGGAATGAAATCATGTCATTTGGTCTCTGTTTTTTGCAATGAAAACTGAAGGGAATAAAATAACTTTTAAAAACAGCCCTAGCTTAAATATGTGCATTGCTGCATATTCCAAGAAAGGATTCAAACAATTCAAAGATCTTAATGTAAAACAAAACTACCAAAGAGAAAAATTTGCAATAAGTGGAAAAAATAGAAATTAACGAAAGCAAACTGGATTCAGTCTAATCTACTGAAACTATTCTCTTAGCTGAGTACATGATAATAGAAATAATGAAAATTACTGATTGTATGGAGGACAGGAAAATAGCAATAAACAATATTGAGCTGAAGTATGGAAGAAACAGATGTTTTTGCAAATATTGTGTGTGTTAGGCTTACCGAAAGTACAAAAACGGCAGCATGTTTGAATATAAATAAAATATTTCTTATAAACAGTGTTTCCATGGCTTTTGCTGTTCTTTAGTCAATTTAGTGAGAAATTTATCCTTGGGCATACTTTTTGCCTTCTCTGTCACAGTGCATCAATTATACTTCACACTGTACAGTGATGCTGGCTTGCAACATTATTTTATGCTGTATTCTGTTATTATTTATTAAAAAAAAATCTTATAAAACACATTTTAGAAAGAAAAAAACTTCAACACATTTAATCATAACTTCTCATTCATGGTGAATTTTAATGTCCTGTATTAGTAATTACTAAGGACAGTATTAGGTTACAGAATTCCAATGTCTTTTCCCTCCACTCGGCACAGATTCATTGTATTTTCAAAGTCCATGGTGTGTGCCAGCTCATGCTCAAGAAGCCAGTAGTGACAGAGAATTGAGATGTGCTGCCTTTTTGCATTCTTTATCAGCCCTGCCTGGGAGAAAGAATGTTCTTTACTGCAGTCCAATAGCTGTGAAAACACAACTGAGTATTCAGTAAGCATCTAACTAACATTATTTATGAAAAAGAATAAATTAAAGAATGCCTACAAGAGAACAAGTATTCATGTGGAAGACTAAGGGCCAGAAAGCTTGGGCTGTGTAAGGGATTCTGTCATCTACTGCTCTACTCATACCTTCTCTTTCTCAGTTAGGTTTCTGACATGTGAAAGAGTATGGGGGAAATTACTATGAAGATATATGTTGTGACAGATCATTATTGCCATCAATACATGACTTAGTTAGGAACACTGCAAACCAACTCATTTGTCAGCTGAAGCATATTTCACCCCTGCAAGCTGACTTTGCCATTCATCTCTTAATCTGCTGTTTGGAGGGAAAATTACTTACATTCTTCTAAAATACAATCAAGTAAGATATTACCAAAATTACTACCTAATCTGTGCCTCTTTACTCTGCGCAAAATATTGATAATTTATCAGATTATAGATCATGGTTTTCTGTGAACAGCATTTACATGGAAAGTGTTAGCAGAAAAAGCTTATTTATTCCAATGTAGAAATTCCTTCCCCTACAATCTAAAAAGCTTCAAGGATGCTCCTTTCTCTCCAGAGAAAGAGATGAGCTTGCCTGGGTTGTGGTATTAACTGGTGTCTAATTTGGTGACACATAGATCCCTAGCATTAATATATCTCAGTAAGACGCCATGAAGATGATAGATGGACTGGGGCATCTGCTATCTGAAGAGACATTTGTGCTCTTCAGCCTGGAGAACAGATGGCTCAGGGGGACCTCATCAAAGTGCAAAAATACCTGATGGGAGGGAGTAAAGAATATGTACTCAGACTCTTCTTTGTGGTGCTCAGTGATAGGACACCAGATGATGGGCATGAACTGAAATACTAGAATAGTAGAAATTTGATTTGAATGAAAGAAAAAGTTGGGTGTTTCTTTTCTGTTTTGTGTGCAGATGATAAAAAGTAGTTACAGGTTGCCCAGAGAGGGTTAAGAGTCTCTGTCTGTGCAGATATTCAAAATTCACCCAACCATGCCCCAGGCAGCATGCTCTCACTGACCCTGTTTTGGGCAGGTGTTTGTGCTTGATGATCTCCAGAGGAGCCTCCTTGCTCACCTCAACTATTCTATGATCCAGAGGCCAGAGCTTACCATGCACTTTTTAAAATCTCCCAGAAATTTCCCAAGTGGAAAAAAAAAAAAAAAATAAAAATTTATTGCAGCTCCAATGCTTGATGATCTTTACTCTTATCAGGTTCTCAAATTCAAAATGAGAGACAAAGACAGCACATTAATATCCTTTCCTAAGAGATGATATTATCTCCAAAAAGAACAGATTTATCAAATACTATTTGGGGATAGCAACTCTGTTCAGCAAAAAGACATGCAAAATCTGGATTAAGTCAACGAATTTTGCTGATGATATATAAATAGATGTATTATTGCCCCTTTAATATGAATCTAGGAAAAAATCCACATTAATTAATTCTTCCTTTGTCAGAGAACTCATGAGCTGTCTTGAGGAGATCACTCGGAGATCTGTTCTGATCTGCTCAGATACATAGGATGGAAAGCTTCTTCTTCATTTCCAAAAGGAAAGGATGAGAGTTAGAGAGAGACTGAAAGACACGGTGTCAAAATCCCATAAAATTTGCTATCACAAGAACATAACTGAACAGTCTGAAATCTGACACCCTAATGTGCCAGCTTGGAAGGGATGTGTTACAGACTCAGCTTACAGAAAGCTGTGCATTCTGTTATTTTAAAACACTGCAACAGTAGCAGCACGGCTAATTCATTACATTTACATAAGCCATAAAAAGAGAGCAATGATGTTGGGAAAACGATCATATTGGTTCAGAGTATTTGTAAAACAACTGGTTGTTTGGAGCTGTGGCCATGCTGTGCACAAGACTGTAGAGGTTCCCTGGCAAGAACAGACACAAGAGATCCCTTTGGGAACTCGATTGCTGGCAGCCCCTTGTTGCATCAGATGGAGTCAAGAGCTGCAAAGAGAACAGTTTGTTTTGCTCTGTATTTGAAAATATTCTAAGGTTCTCAGATAAATCTGCTGTACCTGCACAAGCTGAGCATCAGAGTGAGAATATTCTTCAATGAAGTATTGAAGTTTGACCCTGGCTGTCTCTTTTGTACTGTGCCATCAGTGTCAAGAGAAAGAAGAGCTATTTTAACAGGACAGCTGGAGATTCCTTTGATATAGACACTGCTATGCCACCCATAGTCATTGGGAACGTTGCAGGGTGGGCCCAAAAGAAAGGCTTTGGGTAAGATGCAAAGTGAGCTGCACCGGTATAGCACAGCACTCAGAAGGATCTCTCCCATGCAGCAGACTTTAAAAGATTCCTTAACTTCCCTATGTATTTTAGGGATCACCTTCATTTGAAGCAAAGATCTCAGGGAAAGCCAGCATGAGGTCCACCTTTTTCATCTTTGACTGTGCACTAAATACATTAAGGTGAGCTCAGTGTTATCCCTTCACATGAGCTTCCTATGCAGATACTGTCAAGACAATCTATGGACAACACCAATTTTATTGTTAGAAAGCCTAGAGCACCTCAGATGTTTGTTTGAAGAGGTGATTTACATAATGGGATAATATATTCAGAAAAAGTAATATTTTTGTCTTGTTTTATAAAGGTAAAACAGAAGAAATCCTTCACAATTTTTGCATAACACAAGGTTTGCTTGCACCCTACTGCAGAAAATGCTAGAAGACAGCTAGTCTCCACCTCCACCTCCAAACTTTTTGATCTCTTCTAAACGTTAAGACAGGAGTCCTGCTTGCTCTTTTTCAACAAATGAATCCCACAAGTCTTTTGGGGAATGCAGTTCAACCAGAGTGATGTAATATGCAGGATGTTTGCAGGCATAGGTTTAATATGACTGCATTGTTCCATATTTATAAACATGTCACTTTTTACTGGCACAGCTTCACACATTTCTTATGAGAGCTGCTCTTTTCTTGGCAAAGCAACACAAATTCATTACACCAATATCAAGATTTCAATGAATAGAACCATCTTTGCATGACTCAGAGGTCTTACTCAGAGGTAGGGCAGATTGAAGAGATAAGGCAGGGAAAAACATTCCTGTGAAAGACATGGGTTTAAGAGGGAATGGGGAATGTATATATTCTGTGGTGTATTGTCTTATTTTGGAAGGAGTCAGAATTCTCTTGTGGGTTTGCCTCTGATGCCTTCAAATTGTTTTGATGTATACTTGTGTGCTTAAAATTATTTCTCCTCCCTTTTATTGTGCTGTCATGTTAATGGATTCTTGTGTCACTCTCTATTTTCATTACAATTTCTGTCAGGAACATGAAAAACTCAAATGTCTTAGTAATTTGTAAACTACCACAATGTACTCTCTTTGGCCTGACCTTGTCATTATTGTATAACTTAATTGGCCAACTATTCCACTTCTTTTCCTTTTCATAGCCTTATTATAGTGGAAAATGAGAAGAGACTTGTCATTGACCAGTCAATCAAAAATACACAGCATTTAGAGATGAAAATACCAACCTCTCAATTAATTTCATAGAATTAACACTAATTATGATAAAAGTCTCCTGAGATAAAGATTTAGATCAAGAATAATAAGCAGACCTTTAGCCCTTCCCCTGACAAAGCCTGTAATAAAATTAGGAATGGGAACAGTTTAATTCAAACACAAAATTGCAGTTCCAGAGTTTTCCCCTCAGACTAGAAGATATTTAAGAGACCTCCATTTTTCTCTGTACAAAGAGTCAGAGTAAATCTCATTTTGCCAGTTCTGTTGGCTGAAGTGTAGATCTGGCTGTAATTTCAAAAAATGTCCTTCCCAAGATACTTGATAACATTTTCACTATTTGGACCACCTCTCTGATGGGAAGCATAATCAGTTCACTATTATGTTGTTATTTCTTGCAATGGTTTTACTTTTTCCTCACACCGTTTCTGTCTTCAGAAGGAGTTATTTAAAAGTTGACAAGGAAAGGAAAGTCTTCTCTTTTTTTAACCAGTGCCCATAAGGTTCACAACAAGATGCTCTGTGTTCTATAACAACAGCAACAATAATTTAAAAGAAATAAAATAAGGAATAGGCATGACAGAAACCTGTGCTCAAGAACTGGCTATAAATCAGTGAGATCTGGGGAGAAGGAAGCCACTGGGAAAGGCTGCTTTATTATTACTATGAGAAAATCAGACACTAGTCATTTAGTACCTGATTTAAGGTAACACAGGCTTCAAAATGAAAAACTCTTCAAGACAGAAGCTTTTCATTTCTGTGAAAAGGAGCATTGTTATCCCAGAATCAGTGGTTATCACAAAAAGTAGAGTCAGCTGTAGTTATGAATACTTGTTGGTCCAGTATCCTGGGCAAATATTTAAGATGAAATATTCTAGCTCATTGTAGAAAGATTGCATCTGTAATTTAAAACTAATAGTTAAAATTCAATAAACATCACTATCATTCAGTTAACTTTTTCTTTAGTAATTTTAATTGAGACACCTTGCTCTCCTGCCTTGTAAAAAAAAATCCATCCGGAGAATCTTTCCAAGACATTCACCTGCACTTCACCGTCCTTTCTCTGCTCTTCACAGGCTACTTCTCCAAAAACCCAGAAGGAAGACAGAGAAAATGGATGCAGTTTTGAAAGAAGCCAGCTGATCGTGCTGATTGCCTGATGGACACCAGATTAGAGAGCCCAGGAGAGGGAAACACTGATCAGGTAGAAATCACCTTTCTTTCCCCTTCTTTTTTTCTTTCAGGTCAAAGAGCACAGATTTGAAATGAAAGTATGGCCTTTAGAAAATAAGCACCTAAACCTTTCTGTCATATGCTGTGGTAGTTCAGGATTATTAGGCTGCACATTATTCTCTTTCTCACTTGAACAAATCAATTTACTGCTTGACAAATAAGCACATAATGCAAAATGCCAACTTACAGATTGGTATCATTAAAGAGAGAGCATGGTTTTATTGGCAAAGGACCATATTTCGCCTACACTGCAGATCTTGGGGCAGAAAGCTTTGTTTGTAGATGATATGTAACCCATTACATCTGGTACACTGTAAAGAAAATACAGATATGGTCAAATAGGACTAAAAGAGTAAGTATTTGAATTGTCATGCCCATACCACAAACAACCTATCTGATTCTTCACAGGCCTGTCAGAACTGGGAATTGATTTGTTTTAATGGATGCAGAAGAAAAAAACTCAGAAACATTTTAAATAGTAAGGGTTTCTTGAAATGCAAAAATCTATAGTGGTACATATCTGAAAATTTAAATAATTAGCCAGTAATCATTATATTGCTGAGGTCACATACAAAAATTAAAATCTCATTGGTTAAACTTATTAAGGTTACTTTCAAGAAATCTCACAATAATTTAATAGGAAGATAGGGAAAAATCTGTCTTTAATAGAGTGGTTCTGTAGCAGTTTTGAAGATTGTAATCAAAGTCCGGGAGGAGGAGGATTAAGCTAAGCCGTGTCTCAAGTATTGTCTCTTCTGTTGTATTGGTATAGTATGTTTCTAATATAGAAATTGCAGCCCACATTTAAATTATTCATATTCTTTTTCATTAGAAAACCAAAAAGTCAATTTAAAAACTTGGTAAAATTTTTATGAAAGCCAGAGCCCTACAATAACTTTGACTCTGCTTTCCAAGGTAACAACTTTTTTTCTCATAATTCCTTTTTTCAATAAAAATAAATTTAAAAATTTACATCTTTCAGGAGTGATGAGGCCCTGTAAACAAACATAAATATGCATAGTACTGTTCCACGTTGGATGACTGTCACTCAAATTGCTGTCATGCCACAAGCTAGCCTGATACAGGCAGAAGGAAAAGTAGAAATAGTTAAATGAGTTTGCAGGATGATGTCTTCATTAGCGACTGATGTTAGCATTCTAGCAAAATTACTGCTTCTAGTAGCTTTTAGTTTTACTTTTGAAGTGTTGAAAATTAACTTCCATACCTCAGAAAAAAATAAAAACAGAAATATTACAAATTGGTTCCTCCCCTCCCCCAAATAAGAGCATTTTTTTCAATAGAAAGTAATTTGGGCAGCTGGTGAACTGTGGAGCTCACCAATATATGAGTTCTCAAACACACACAAGCTGTGTCTTCATGGTTCAAGGAAGAACCGACATTATGCCCGAAAGGATTATCAATCACCAGCTGCACAATATCATCTGTTGTAAATTGGGACCCTGATTAATAACAGTGATTTGAGCACGGTCCTTGAAAATTGTGATCTTTATTGACTAACTGGACTGGTGACTTTCTCTTTTCATGTTGTTTGCACTCAATTTGTGCTGCTTTCAGTTACTGATACTGTATATTACTATTTCTGTTATGATTGTTTTCCACATTATATAAAGTCAATAGTGAAGTGTCAGGTGAAGCAGGTAAATTTTTTATCAATTGTGTATGAGACTTGTTGCCCTGCTTTTGATTTTCTTTCTCATTCATCAGTGATTGTACTGCACCTCTGTTTTCTTCTCTTGTTATTGTGGGAATAGCTATAAAACAAGGGGAATATCTAATCCCACTGGTTAAAAGAGCCTTTGAAATTGTTCGTCTTTTTAGGATTCCATATTTTTCCTAAAGAATTGAATCAATATTTTGGAGATGGCTTGCTTTTAAAAAAGAGTAGTTTCAGAAAACTTGACTTCCATATTAATTATTTTAAACCTGACTCCGATTACATTGAAATTTGTGTATTTTTCAAGTGACAAAGTCAACATATGACTGAAGAAAGGGACTTTGGTTCTCTACTCCTCAATCACCTATTACATTCCAGGAGCTCTATGAAAATAAATAAATAGGTCCAGCTTTAACTGTTTAGGGGTTTTGTTGTTTTTACCTTTGTAAACTTTGTTTTAAACTCCTTCATCTTCATCCTGTTTCCTTAGTCTCGTCTAGGGAATGTACTCTCTTGGCTGGCATGGAAAAATTAGAGCTCATGTCCACCAGATTCCAAGGAACTGTCTTTCACAAAAGTGGCAGAGCTGACCCTCTGCTCCTGAAGTAATATATTCAAACTGTTTAACCCTCAAAGGAAGTCACACACTCTGCAGAATCTCCTGTAATTATGAAAAGTCCAAGCCTATTTGCTAAATAGTGAACAACAGTAGATCCATTCTGCAGGTAACTTTACTCTCTGGGTCAGCTTCACAATAGACCAACTGTGGAAGCTCCATTTTCAAATGTGCTTCTTATCTTAAAAAGCAGATATAACTTGAGACTGTTACCTGACACCATATTCAGTACCACACCTTTTTTTTTTTTTTTTTTTAAATTAATAAATATATCAGCAAAACCTTGTAGTGCAAAATCCCAATGCAAGTCCTCAGTGATAAGAAACACCAATCTAAACCCCAGCTATTTTAGCATGATAATAATTCAATTAATATTGACATTCAGTAATATTCATTTTGGCAAACAGACCTCATGAATGACAATCAGGATCAGTCCCCCTTGAAAACTTTAAAAATCACGACCTTGAGACAAGTGTGTACCCCAAAAGAAATAAAGCACATGGTGGAACAGAAGCCAAAAGCCCATGTCATTTTTTGCTGGAGGGTTAATGATGAGTGCCCATGAATAGCTTTTATGAATATAAAATTGAATTAGCATAGATCATCTTTGTTATGTTCAGTTACTAGGATACTTTCTTACTTGTAAGAACTGAAAGTCTCAAACTTCATTACAATTACTTGCAAAAGAGATCTTCCCTTTTCTAGTTAGGGAAGTTATTTTATTCCTTGGGTGCTCTGAAAGTAGGAACTGCTGGGAAATAAGGTCCTCACAATTGAGAGTACAATGTAATAATCTCAATTTTGCAAGTGTTGCTGCTTTCTGCATGGCTTGTGGTGCTGCAAGGTAGAAGTAGCTGGGGTCTGTGCATGGCACCAGCATCACAAGCTGCTCTACCCAACCTGTTTGACTGGTTAGCCCCCAGCACACTGGTCCTGAGGCTTCATCCTGGCACCCTATTTCTGCCCTTCTCCAGACTTCACAGAGCATATCCCAAAACCTTCAAGGTTAGAGCGATGAGGAATTAACTTTGGTCATATGCTCTTTTATTTATTGAAAGAGAAAAAAACCCGACATAAATCTAGTGCTGTCCTCCTCTTAATCACAGCAAACTCATTACACCAGAGTTTTAGAAACATGCGTCTGTACTAAAATACTTGTCAGTTTTCAGATGATGTTTTATAGCTGAGTGTTAAACCCCTTCTAGAGCCATGGTTAGAAGACAAATGTTGACACTGCACTAATGAGAGTGGAAAGAATTTCACACGAAGGCCACTGTAAAGGAATCCATGGTACAGACTGCATAATTGAATACTGTAACTATGAAATACTGTTAAGGGACCTCTGCGTACTGGGAAGTCAGTTGTAGGCAGACTCTCCAATATCTCAAGCTTCTCTGTAAAGAGGAGGGAGTTAAAAAGGCCAAGTGTCTCACTGATTTGTGACATCTACTGGGAAGACAGAGAGGAATCCCAGGGAAATTCCAGTGAATCTTAAAAGGTATAACAAAAAATTTTGCTCATTCAAAAATTCAGGTCCATTCTCAGCAGACCAAAGGGAGGATGTCTTTCTTGGAAGAACATTTCTTCAGCAGCAAGAAACTTTTTACAATGGATAAACAGCAAAATGAAATGCAAACCAGGAATCTATATGAGAAAGAACATTATGCAGACTGAACTTTTTAAAGATACATTCTTAAGGGTGTACTTAAAAGAAAAGGAAATTAGACCTAGAAGCAGAAATGCTAAGAAGTCTCAATAAGGGAGCAAAGATATTTACATAAAAAAATATAATTTGCTGGAAACTATTCTCAGATGTGCAGTATTTTGAGCAAAGATCTAAACTTTGTGATGAACCCTGTGGCATGAGTGATTTGGAATACAATTAGTGTCCCATTGAAGTCAATGGGAGATTTCTTCTGCATTCAACAGACTTTCCTTTGCACCCTTATGGGATGGAAAATTCAGAGTGTAATTTGTAACCTAATGTGTGCGGTCAGGGGAGGAAAAAACCACTGCATGCAACAAAACAGCCCACAACCAGGCCAGCTGCCACAGATGAAAAAAAAAAGATACAGCCAGAGTGACAGCAGGCAAAATATGAGCCATCTATGGGCAGAGAGGCAGGTGGGCAACATCCAGGCAGAGCTACTGGCAATGACTGCCCAAGGAGCACCAGCCAACAGCACAGACCTCCAAAAGCAGAGCAGCAGAGGCATGGATAAATGAACAAACTAATGCACTTTAATGCAAGCAGCCACACACTAGCCAGTATCACAAATCAAGGCAGTCGGGAACTAATCCGGCAAGATAAAGGTTGAGGATGAGTGGATCAATCCTGCTCCAAGTCACATCCTGGGTGACCCATTTTAATTTCATAACAGAGTGGCTGAACAAAGCCATATCTTCTGCCCCTTTGGGAAGTATTGTTGGTGAGGCTGGCACTGCACAGAAGCTCCCAGTATTGCCACGTGGGTGCTCACTTTTACCTCAAGGCAGCTGCTTGTATCTGCTGCTCCAGGGAAAACATAGTCCCTGGTGTGACTGGGTCAGGATGTCTAGAGGCTGCAGGGTGGGTGGCTCGACTGGACATGCTGTAGCAGGAGCTTAGCATAGCTTTTTCATTCTCCGGTTTTTGCAGACATGTCTCTCATTTCCTGCCTCTCTTTCAGGAAGCTCTGACCTCCCTGCTGGGCTCTCATCTCCTACCAGACCCACACCACCACTACCTGCTGGCACCAGTACTGGATTTAGAGAAGAATATAAAGTGGAAGGAGCTGTATTTGTTGCACTAAAAGAAATTCACTGCTATGTAGACAATACCAGCAACATTTATAAATACTGATAGGGACATTTACATCTAGCCACAGGCGTAGCTCACAGTGACAGGCTTAAATGGGATTGAAGCAACCCCTCACCTGGATGTTCAGAGCTTTACTGGTGCACAAATGTGCAGGTTTCATTTCTATTGTTACTTACTCCATGTGGGGAGATATTGTTGCCCACATTTCTGTGCAGGTCTAGTTTATTTAAGATATGCAATACGAAATAATCAGCTTGGCAATATGCAATTCTCCACAGTCCATACAATTAATTTTTTTCTAACTGGCTGGTGTTGCCCTCCTGCTGTATTAGCCTGATACTGCCCTCCTGCTGCTCTGTCCACCTGCTTCAAATTTATTTCCAAAATACATCACTACTGTAGGATCTTCTCCCTGAAGGGGAACAAGTTAATAGGCTTGCTCTACTTGATGTGCTCATAGACTCCTTCTGCACTAGGATTTGACTACTGACTGTGCATTTTTTTCATCCTCTATTTCTAAGAAAATAAAAATTCTTGAGCCAAAAGAAGATACCTTAATGCAAGATACTTCAATCCAAATCCTGAAATGGGCACATATGAATATGAGTCAGGTGATATTACAAGTTATGTCATAGTACTTGTTTCCTTTCAAAACAAGAAGCAAGGAAAAAATATATGATGTAACATTTTGAAGTAGATCCCCAAGTAGACTAACACCAGAATGCATAAAGTTACCTTTCCTTCTCCTCTTCTGGAGAAGACCTGTAAATTTAACAGAGAATTATAACCTCCCTATAAAAGATTTAAACAGTCCCATATAAGAGAGAATAATATCCCTGCTATAGAATTCCAATGAATGGCTTAAGTAATTTGTAGACAGGTATTATATCTTTATTAAACCTTACACAGGAATTTCTATACAATCTTACTCTTTTCAGCATTGTTAAATTGTATGCCACTCTTCAATATGAGACTGTAACAGCTCCAACTGTGCAGATATACTTTCTCATATTACAGAAGTAAATTTGTTGCTACATTCTCTTTTCTTCTTCTCACCTAAATTGTTATATAGCATTTTGCAAACACTTATGGATCTTCTGAGAAAACAATTCCTCACTGTGTCAAAATGACCATCTTTCCTTGGAACACGTCTGCATGTACACAGAGGATGGAGGGAATGTTTCTTATTTTCAAATGTACTTGAATAAGCTCTTACTGGAAAATAAAGGATTTCTGGAGTGAATTTGGCAGAACAGATGTATGCTTTCCCCAAATGAGAAATATGCATCTGTTTCCTAGAAATCTAAACAACAACAGCAAAGCAGTCACACAAACAAGTTGTGTGGGGTTTTATTTTTTTTCCTGCAGATGGTTCTTATTTTTATACAAATGGGTAAAAAAAGCCACAGTGGAAGTTTTTAAATGAAGCAGTGAAGTGCATTCTTATCAATGAAATTTAAATGGTCTCTGGGATGAAATTTTGGTTTATACAAATCTGCCCAATTGTACCTGAGAACCGTACAAAGCCCTTCCTTATTAAAATGCTGCCTTTCAGCCTCCCTGCTTCCATTTAGTCACAGTCTGATCTCCCTATCAATTCATTTTTTCCATTTCTGTTACCTGTAGATCATTTTGCCTTGCTCCTACAATGTGGATTTAGAGTTTGCAGTCAGGAACTGATATGATCCAGAGCAAACCCTTTTGATTAGATATTCCTGTTCCATGCTCAGAACTGACAGGAAGGATATGCTTTTTAATATCATGAAAAGCATTTTGTCCTGCCATGCCCATAATCATGCTTTGCAACCACTAAAGAGTGAATTGATAGAAGAGAGCTATCCAGACTATCAAAAATACCCCATCCAGAACAGCAAAATATCTTAATATAATTAAGTATTAGGATTAATTTCCTAATCCTAATATTTTTTCAATTGTCCATTTGAGAGACGGGTCTCTAATTAAATTTCACTTTGGTCACTGTAATGAAAACAATATCATCTGGAAGTCCAGCCACAGTCAGCCTGTGTGGATAGCAGTGATAAGGCTGGGTAATTGCAGGATTAATAACTGGTCTTTTATTGTGTCTGAAAGCAATGTAACAGTATATAGACTTTCTGAGTAACTTGAAAACATAGCCACATTGTACAATATTGCTACCCTGATCACTTTTTCCTTTCACTTTTTTTTTTTTTTTTTAAACATGGGAACAATTGGACTACAAAGGTGTGATTGTTCCTAGGTCATATTCTCCTCTAGGGCTTCCAAAAAGCAAGCAATGCTGCTCAGGCAGCTCCAGTAGCTCTGTGACAAAGTTGAACAAGTTTCAATAACCGCTGTTATTCCTCTTCATTTACAGTGCAGGCCACAGGGTAACTGTTTAATGTGGTAGCCAGTTCTCTGAACGTCTTGTACATTTGCTGAAACATAAAGCATTTTCCTAATACTTTGAGTTTCTTGAATGAGTGTGGGATTTCAAAGTTAAAAAAAATAACAATCTAGGGACCAATGCTCTACAGAATAATCTAGCTCTGGAGACAGAGCCTCTGCACAGTAGAATCCTTCCTTTTTGGTTGGGACACTTCACCCTCAATTAGGGAAAGATATCTTTTAATAGAGATGTTCCTTTTTATGGCTAGATGGTGATGCTGAGAAAGTGGTAGGAACTAGGAGCCAGGCAACCAGCATGCTCAGTTAAGCTGCTATGGATCTTAATTAATGTGCAGAACAGGATGTGGGCTTGGACAGTTTATCCATGCTGTCTGGATACAGTATGAATGCAAGTGAAACTTGAACCTAATCTAATAGTCATGTAAGTTGCATGAAAGGAGCTGGTAAAAATCCCTATGTAAAACAATCTTGTGTTAAAAAGGCAGCTCATGGAAGAGATTGTAGAAGTTGCTCAGACTGCTGTGGAATTCCCTTGCACCTTCATGGGGCCTGTAGGGAATTCAGCACTGCCTGCAGAACATCCTGCCTCTGCCTGAAGCACTGCTCCCTACCCCACCTCCTCCTGGGCACCATTCCCACAAAAGATTTGCTTTCACGCCTTCTGTAGAAAATGTTACTTTCATCCCCACCTTCCTTCAGAAATCAGACTCTGGGCCTTTACTTATTCTATCATTTTAGATATGGAGTAACAGCTTTTTCTTCTGCACGCATTAGCCTTGTACACTTACTGTAGTCTAAATTGAGTTCAAACAGACTGATATCTTTGAAGATGGATGTTTGCTCCTGAACAGAATTAATTTCAGCATTCAGAGACAAACTGAGTACTAGTATTATGTCTCTTCAATGTGGCTTTTTGTATTTGTTTAATAAAAGCAAACCTCTTAGATACAAACTCCTGAAAGATATTCAACAAGGAGTGGTTTGAGGCAATGTTTAAAACAATTTTTCCATTTTACAAATTTTGTATTTTCATGGGGAAAAAAAGTACATCTGAATTTTAGTAAACTGTTCTCTCATTTGAAACAGAAAATCAAAATTACCAACTTTGTTTCTTTTTTTGTTGAAAGTTCTAAGGCATTGTTGCTCTTTGAAGGAAAACAGAGAGATGCTGGAAGACCACTGAAGTGGCATCCAGTAATTGTTGAGTATATTCCTGGTCAGCAAGTGTAAGAGACAAAAGTGTGCTTGTGAGCTTGTCTGCAAGCCTGTACATACAACTCATAAAGAGAAAGAGGAGTCTCTTCTGTGCTCAAGTAACACAAAATCCAAAGGCTTTAATGACAGATATTACTTGGAACACACTGCTTATCCTGAAACCTCCTGAAAAAATGTAATGCTAGAGTCTGTCTATCTCTGTCACTCAGAACAGCACAGCTGGTAATACTCATCATCATGCCATGGGAATAACAGTAAAGGACTCTTTTGTTCAAGCATGGAAAATTTTACTTTGTGAGAACACAATGTTTAACTAATTTCTACTGATAATCTCTGTCCTGACATCATACACAGTTGTTCCACCCCACACCCAACTGCAGTGAAATAGAAAAAAATCAGAAAAGACATGAGAGCACCAAGGACTAAGACAGTTGCCTCATTATGGAAGATTTTACCATGCTTATTAATCTTTAAACCATTAAGCAATCTTTTTATTTTCTCCTTTAAATACTCCAAAGTCATTCAAGCTGCACAGCAGCAGGGTTGTGTGCTAGCAGAAAAAGTACTCATCTAAAATTCTTTTGTAATCCAAACACTAGTACACACATGCTGCAGCACACTGCATTTTTGTGGGTTTATTTTTTTTTCAGCTGAAGCTCACAAATACCATATATGATGTGTATGGATTAGAAAAGGTACTGGAGCACCTCAGCTTCTCTAGGCAGTGAGAGAAGCATCTCTTCTCCACTCCTCTAAGAGTGACATGATAGCTTGCTTATGTTTCCTACCTTAGTGATCCAGCTGTGAGATTCATAAAGCAACCATTGAACCTCGCCTCTTTTTCTTTAGGAGTGTCACAATGTGCAGCTTCCTTTGTTGCCCATATGCCAGCAGTCTTCTTAAAAGCCACTCTTGCTCTGCTGCTGATCGTCTTTGCCACAGACGATTTCAGGAGAACTGCTCTGATTTCCAAAGCTTTCAGCAAGAGATGAAACTGGTTCCCTCTCCTCCCCATAAAAAGTACTTGACAGAAGCAACAGACAAGTTCTTAAACTCTTATCAATAGTTCTTGGAACTAATACTAGTGCGGATCACATTCTCCCCCAAAAAATTGACAGTGTGAAACAATCTAACATTTTGCTGCAAAGTTATTTGGATGAGGAAATGTTAAATAGTGAGTACATTACCTCCAGTGAGTCTATTAGAATTGCAACATTTGATTTAGGTCCTGCAGGACTTTTTCTTTGCCTGGTGTTCAGCATCATGGACAATAAATGACATGAGTGCCCCAAATCCCTATTTTCTTTTCATAACCACTCTTCAGAGTGGAAATTGTGCATATGCCCTTGACAAGACTTGAAATTTAGAATAGCTTCACTAGTTGCCAATACTTTCTCAAGTTATTTCATGGACACTAATTCATATGCCAGCTAACTAAGCAATCCTGGTCCATCCCACTGCAAGGAAGTCTGTCTACAAATTACCAGATGAACTGACTACCCTTGTTCTTCCTGTTCAGCAGCATTACAAAATAACATGGTTTACTGTTCCTAAGAGTTCCTGTATCCTTGTCCCTCTCTCGGCCCATGTACAGGAGAAGCAAAATACTTCTGCAGTTGTTAAGTCCTTTTGTGCCCAAATGGGACGGAGTAGGATTTCAGGATACATTCATACTTCCACAAGGAAAATGCATTACATACTTGGACTCACTTCATTAGCCTCAGTCTAAAGGAGGAGACCTTAGCAAGCATCAGTTAGTGGGGCTAAGTAGGTGAAGGAAGCAAAAGATATTAAGACTGCTACACTTCAGTCAGATGGATCCGTGCACATTCAGATGCCTCCATGACAATGACTATAGCAAAAAGTTCACTCCAGACAAAGGCTACATATTCATATCTCCAAGGCCCTTTTGACTGCAATTAATGTAGCTGGCAGGAAGCATCACAGACCAAAGAAATAAGTACCAGGGGAAAGAGGAAAAGCTCAGTCATAAGCATCCCAGATATTCAGAGGTTATTATGAATTGACAAGGCAGGACAGCAAGTGAGAGAGGAGACCGTGTGACAAAGGCATTTCTGAGAAGGGCAGGGTACAGACCAGTGGTGCCTCACTAGCTTCTCTCACTGTTAGGAGGGAAGTATATGGGAAGGGGAAAACTGGTGCTAAAAGGACAAGCAGCATTCTGTCTCCTGTGACCAGATCAGTTAACAGTTCAGAAGCCAAGTACTTTTCACTTTGTACCCCACTTCATGGGGGTGTATGAGGCTACAGCCCAGATCAAAGAGGTGAATGCATTGCAGAAGTGAGTTTTGAAATGTGGAGGGCCCAGAGAAAATGAATAATAAATAAAGTACACGTCAGAGGAAAAACTATGAGTTTTTCCTCTGAGTTACATGCAGCTATGTGAAGTGAGTAGAAGTAGTCTGTTTATAGCTGTGAGCAGAAAGCAGCTTTGTGTGCCTAGGCATTATCAGTCTTTTATTCAAAAACACAATATCTGCTTGATAATGCATACACTGTTTTGTCATTAGTTGTCAGTATACCTCCCAAAACAGGTTGTCTCCCTGTGGTTTTATAATCATGGGAATATTCTCAACGGCCCTCTTAGAGGGGTTGTATTCTGGCTCCAGACGTCTCTGGAAAATAGCCTATTGAATCGCATCGGAAACCAGGGCAGAGTTGACTTCCTGGTGGACTCCAAACAATCCAAAGGCTCTCCTTGGAAAGCACAGCCTGTGCTCTGCTATTTGTGCAATGCCACACTGCCCTGCAGCTGGGGTAATCTGCTCCATCTCAGCAACTCCACCTCCACCAAAATGGGTGAGAAAATAGTGATCTATTGTTCCAGGAGTTTATGGAAAAACATTTTTTTTAGCCACTTGTAAGAGATAGAAGTGACCCGGTTGCTGAAATGCTTCCTTATTTCTCTGTTTACCTCCTGTTAGCTAGAACACCAAACAGTGCTGTAATTATCTGGCAAGCAAAAGTGAAAAAACTGTCTCTATGGCACTGGTTTTTTAGTACTGAGAAGCATCTTCTTGATGTTAAATACAAAACAAAAAAAAGGCAAGTACCCCAACAAAATCTCCCCTTTTCCTATTATCATATGAAGAAAAAATATTTTCAGCTATGAGGTAGTGCCAAATGCTTCAGCAGATTTCAGAGACTTCTAGACACTGACAGACTGCAGCTCCTGCTGTTTACCAGAGGGATTTAAGAGGTTCTTTCTCTCTTAAAATAGCCATATTTTTCTCTTCCTAAGGGTCAAAACTTGCCACTTTCACACTGTTTTCAGTAGAGTTTTTAACTGTGCCATACTCTGCCATGTCAAGGGACTCTGAAAAGGCTCTTGAGATTCTTCCGTCTGAGGATAAATGGGAAGGATTGGTTGCATTTCTGCAAACATCACCACCTGAAACACTACAATGCAGGGGAAGAACACTTCACATGGAGTATTTCACTGCATAAAAAACCCTTCAGCATATTCTAATAGCAATGTATCAAACCGGATTACATGAGTCATATTTACCTTATGTGATGTGACATTGTGACATATGATAGAGTACCTAAAAAATCATTATGCCTCAAGAGCTTATAACCCAAAGGGAATTTAAAGGTATATTAGTCAGCCATGCCCACCCCCTCCCCACCATTATCCACAACAGCGAGGGACTCACTGTGATGAATCAGAGCTTAGAGATTCTTTCCATGTGCACAGGAAACACTGATTAATTGGAACAGTGACAGAAAAAGTCTCTTTACCGGGTAAACTGAATTCGGCAGTGGGATTTTACTTAATGAATAGTATACAGTTAAGTACTTCTATCTGCAGAGGTGAGAGGTAGAGAAAGCTGATTAGGCAGCTCATACCCAATTGCTTTTTCATCTGCTAGAAGCCTGATATTATTAGCAGTCTCCTCTGCCAGTAGTAATCACAAATGCCAAATTTTGTGTCATGCAGAAAAAGACTTCACCACATTAAGAGAAGCAAGATAGGAATGGAGACCCCTTGCTCCATCTGGTTTCTCCATAAATATTCCATTTCCTCACACTGGACACCTGCCTCCTCCCATCGCTCGTTGGTTCCTGCTGTCCCATCCCACCAAGTTTCTTGCTCAGTCCCAATCTCTCATTTGGAGATCCTTGTGGGTCTGGCACATCTGGCAGTAAGCCAGCAAAGGTCCCGACTGCTGTCGCATGAAGCATGCTGTGGGTCTTTGTGCACTCTGAGGCATAGTTCCACTCAAAGCATACTGGATTTAAATTGTTTATCTATCTAAGCCTCAATTTATGATCTCTACAGATTCTTTTAAAATGAAAGAACGTTTTATTTGTACCATCTTTGTTTAAGAAATAGGGGAAGATTGTCAAGGTCACAAAATGCTTCTGGCACCAACTAGTCCTGCTGAAAGCCAAAGAGACTTGGGTATATAAGTCTTGCTTATGCCTTTGAAAAATCTCTTCCATAATCTCATCAAGGCTAAAAAAACCACAGAATAAACTCTGAATTCAAATATTGTCATCAGTGAAAAAAAGGGGTTTATAGGATATGTGATGGCAGAAGGCTTGATTTGACTGGAGAGGCAGCCAGCAGCCCCAGCAGATACTAATTGGCCTGTTTGACCTCATAATGATGTTTAAAACTGAAAAAAAAATAAAAAAATGATCTGACTATAGGCTTGAAAAAAGAAAAAAAAAAGATGAAAGAGACCTGAGGGAGAAAGGCTGCCTCAGAGGACACTGGTGGGATTCAGAGAGAAAAATCCATCATTAGGATTTACTCCACGCTTTAAGGAAACCAGGCCACTTCATGTTGTCCCAGGTGGTGATGCAGTAAGGTACAGGTGTCAGAAGCAGACCATTGCCTGAGGGCAGGAAAACAAGCAAGAGGCTCCTTGGCAAATTCACTCTAACCTTTAAGGGTTAAGGGAATATCAAAATATAAAGCTTATTCAGAAAAACATCTAAAGGCAGCCGAGGAGAGCAGACATGTGACTATTTATGAAGAAGGGGACCAGTCAATTATTGAACAAATCTAGACCAGCTTCCCTGGAATTTCATTCAAATTAAAGAAAAATAACTTTTTCATCAAGGAATTGATGGAATCATATTTAAAAAACAAACCAACAAGAGATTTGAACACAAAACAACCTCATCCTTATTTTTCAGAACTTAAATTTTCATTTGTTCTACAAGAGAACAGTATGTGTGGGTGACTAATAACAATGCAGCCATCTGGATTTCTCTCAGACAAACTTGTGTTAATTCAAACTACATGGAGAGAAAAAAAAATGTTGCTTGCCTCAGAGCATTTGTGAAAGTGTTATGGCTTGCAGAACTGTCATGCACCGTCAGCAAGCGGCCAACTTTAGAGCACCTTTAATGTTACACCACAGTGCTGTTGTAGTTGACAATTAAAATACTTAATGTGCATGCTGGCCTTTAAGTGTTACACTAATCAAAATAATGGATTGCTTTTGTATGATGACCCCATAGCTGTATCAATCAGTGCTCATTGGACAAAAAGGGATTTTTTTAATAGTGCCCAGTTGTGGCACTTGTAATTGTGTGTTTCTGTGGTGGTAATGAGGAAGGATGTGACTTATACACAGCTTATTGAGGACCCAAGCATATTGGGGATCTAGGCAGATATTATCTGAGTAAGTGGGGCTCCCACAGTATCATATTCAACCTCATGGTCTTCCAAACCCAGAGGCAGCATGACAGATTCAGTCCTTTAGCGTTTCCTCATTGCTCCCACAGGCACACAGTGTTTCCAAGCCCTCTTGTTAGTAATATTTCTTGGCTATTTAGAAAAGCAGCCCTCCCCTGTGCCTACCTTTGTGCGGATTTATGGGGCATAAGGAATCATAGGGCTGAACTACTTGGCCAGTTGTTCAAGGGCAAGTGGGAATTTGTGTTTTTCTCCCACTTACCTGTGCTCTGTGCTACATATTCAGCAGCACAAACAAATTCAGTGCATTCTGCTTGCCAAGAAACACTAGGACCTGACAGTTGAAACCAGTGCAGATTGCATTTCAAGTCATTTACCCCTTCTCCATTCTTCTTCTGCCTTCAGCCTTTCTTTTTCTTTTTTTTTTTTAAAAATAAATTATTCAGATCAAAAATGAAATGCAGTTGTTACATTATGATAATATCAAATTCATTAACGTTAGTCAGAAAAAAATTATGGGGGGTAGCCTGCCAAAAGCTAAGCCTTCACTTTCACATTCATTCAGTAAAGTTCATTGAAATGGGAATTCATCCCTTTACTCTGAATTAGAATTAAACTCCTGGCATATTCAAAGACCTGTACAAGGGATGCTGGCTCAGAATATGCCTGTAGAAAAGTAGTATTCTACATTACTGCTTTATTGCAATTTTAGTTCTGTGACCTAATACAGAATATGCTTTGTTCAAGCTCAGAGAAGACCTAACCAGGAGCTGTGTCATGGGTGCAAATGGGCAGGCAGGTGTGCTCCAGCTGGCAGTGTCTAGCACTACAGACCATAAACTTGTTAAGAAATATGTTGAAATACATCATTACCATTAAGCACAATTTAACTAGACGTACAAAAGCATAGACTGGTTCCTCACTTCCAATTCCCTTTCCAAGACAAATCCCATGATTTCCCTTGCCTGCATCCAGAACTTTGTCTGAAAATAAGGCTCATTCCATTATAAATCAGAGCAGAGGAGCCTTTTTTAGACAGAAACACAATAACCTTCTAAAGATACTTTTTTCATACAAGTTTCTATTTCTAGAGTTAATTTTTGCAGACATAAAACAACCAGGCAGGATGTAGGTCCCAATTCCAGCATTCAATTACAGGGATAAACATTTCCATAAATTATTAATACTTTTCTGGGAACAATTTTTGACCCCATGGACGATAATACCATTATTCCACTTATTTCATTATATCAGCCTATATAATTTCCACATATTATTTCCCTTCCAAAATGTTTATATAAAATTTATAATGTGATGAAAAGATCTTCCCCCTAATTTTTGTATGTAAATGTAAAATCTTGTCCATTTCCTCACAGTATTTGTTCTGTTTAATTGCATTTTAAATGAACATAAAATAACTACCCCAAAATATTAGCATGCTTCTGCCAGGGCTCTGCAGATTCTGCTGGCGTGTGTTAAGAAGCTGCTGCATCTCAGATGTGAGTTGATCTTCACAGATAGCCTGTCCTGAGGCAGGAGCAGAGCAGTCCTACAGAAGGGCACTGGGCAGCTTGCCTCCCCTCCTCTTTTCTGATCTGTTTCCAGCATTAGAAAATGTAAAGCCCAGCACTGGCTTGGAGAAAAAGGAGCTTTTTCTACAATCACTGGTTCGTCCTTCAGCCAAAACAACTTCAAAACATACTGAAGACAGAGTTAGACAGGGCTAGTTTGCTCAAGCAACTGTAGGTTCCAAGAGACAGTAATAAAGAGAGCACTGGCAGCCATTCAGCTGAAATAAATCTCAGAAAGAGATAGAATAGAAGAGAATACAAGTCTGAATTGATTTTCAGAGGTGTCGTGTTTGCAGCAGTGCTACAAGCCCTCATCTCTCAGAAACCACCTGTATTTCTCCCCTCAGTATTTGGCCAGGCTGTCTGTGAGTGAGCAGAGAGCATCAGCCGTTCCCAAAGTCTGGCAGCAATGAAGGCAGTGAATCCTACAACCTCTTCCCTTTAATGATCAGTAGGAAAATCCTTACATTTGCCATTTGTAAGAACTTTACATCATTACACAATTTCAGGAAAGTAACTCAAAGGTCTTCATTGAGATATTTACAGAATCTTGAAAAAAATCCTAGTTTATACACTAATATATAGGGATTATATGCCACATGGAAGGAGGAGAGTTAAACAAAATAAATCAGCTTGCCATGAGCAGATAGGTCTTCGAGGCAGAAGGTGAATTCCTTAGTTATATAAGCCCCCTGAATCTGTCAAAAACCTAAGTTCTCTGTAATTTCATAGAAGACTAAATACCTGGAGGACTAATAATTGCTGGTAAGAAGAAAGCTCCACATTTTGAAGCTGGTTTTCTACATTAAATGTATCTAGTGCTATTTAAATAAAAGAGAAATCTTTTTTAGTAAAAGAGAAGAATAAGTATTGAGGAGAATTAGAAAAGTATCAAGTAGATTTTCCAGGGGCTTCTTATCCTGAAAGGACTATTTCTAGCTATACTCAAAAAATTAATTTGATCTATAAAACCTTTAAAATTAATTTTAATTCTTCAGAATATAATATATTCAGTTACTTAAAGTACTAATACATGCTCATTTTTATCAGCATTTGAGATGGTTATCACCTTCTCTTCTTCAAACTTCCTGTCTTTTTTTTTTTTGAGCAGTATAATGGGTTTCAGGCTGGATGTAGTAGACAGGTTAGAGGTAGAGGGATAAGAAGGGTATTCTATAATGTATCTTCTAAAGGGCATAGATCTGGGTGGCCCAAAGAAAGGGCATACCACAATTTTCTCTCCTCCAGAGTAATAACCCTCTAAAGTTTGATTCAGTCACTCACAGTTAAAAGCTTTAGAAATATCAAATATCCTCGTATATGTTAAAATACTCTCCCCCAACACACAAGACTGAGAAAAACCAAACCAAGCAAAAACTCCCATCACTTAACACTGACTCCAGTAAGTAAAAGCAATGCCACTACTTATCCACTGTATTACCTGGCAAGGAGATCCTGACTCATGCTGCTCAAAGACAAATATTAATAAAGATCTGAATTCTTGCCTCATGGGAAATTTTTGATTTTTCTCCCTGAACCAGGATGAAAAGTTGCTTTCTTTCTTAAGGCATTTTTATATTTAGAACTGAAAACAGAAATTCAGAAAGAATGTTGTTTTTTTCTCTTCAAAAAACCAAAAACGTGATATTCCAGCACCAAAATGTTAAGATTCAATTAAGCTATGCAAAATAGGATCATTTCAGGAGAAATCTGTGCCACTGAAGCACTATGCACATCATTAGCACACAACTGCTTTATTATTCTATTTTGCTTTTTAAGGATGATACACCAAAAACCAATATAGAAAAATGATAACATTAAATGTTGGAATTTAACTTATGCAAGATGTTGTGGTGGGTCAAACTGACAGCCGTGTCAACCTGAAGAAAACCAAATTTTTCTGGTTGGGTTTTTTTTTCCCCTCATTTTCGACCAATTGAAATAATTAGCTTGAAACAACATTTCAGTTTTTCTATTGGTAAACAAAGATTTCTGTAGAATCCCAGTTTTCACAGAGAAATGCAGTTCCCCTGAATTACAGAGGAAAACAATTTCAATTAAATAAATGCCTGAACACTTCTTTGAGTTCACTGAACTTCAGTCCCAATGCTCCTTTCTGCTTCTGACTTTATTTGCCTTGGCATCCTCACACAAAAAATTGGAGCTTTCGGTGTCAATTCTGCATGATGTGGAGGCAAAACCATCAGCTGGTACCTGGACTAGTTTCACTTCTACATACTAGATGTACATTTAAGATGCTTCTCCTGGGATCACTCCCATATTTCTTTGAATATTTAATTACATTTTGCAGCTCTTTCCTAGAGAAGGTTTTTCAGTCTGCTCACTGCATGGAGACTCAGCCAGCCCTTACACGTGCGTGCAGGCCCTGAATTGTGAGCCCTGGCGTGTGATACACAGGCTGCTTGGATTATACTCACTTTAACAGCAGATTAATTTACAAGAGGGATTTGAGCTGGGCAACAGCATCACAGGGGTTTTAGGAAACAATGTGATAAATCAAGTGTGTCTATTTCAACAACAAAATCCACCACTACACTCTGATGATGTTTTTTCTTACTTTGTTACAGACACCAGAGTTCTCAGCAGAGCTTGGTTGACATGCAAAGGTAAATGTCAGATTGCTCATGTTAAATGCACATATTTTCATCAATCTGTTTTCATAATGAAAGGCCCTGCACAAAGGCTAATTTTAAGTATCTACCCACAAAAAGATAGAGAAGACTGAATGTTGTTCACCCTCTGAATCTGAGATCCCCAAAACTTGTGAGCTAAATGTCAGCTGATGGGTTAGCAGAAAGTCTGGTACTGTTTCCAGAGCCAATAGCATAGTTTCCGATTCTCAAGAGAGAAGCAAACACAAAGCAGTCAGACAAAATATTTGCTGAATGAAGGACAGCAGTGCTAAGAAAAAATTGCATTTTCTACCTCAAGACAAGTTTTGTAAAAAGAAAAGGTAAAAATTAAACTAGCTCTATTATTTTGTTCTTTGCTGGCGTGACTGGGTCCCTCTTTTCTCTTTCAGGTCTCTACTTTCTATATTCATGGGTATGCCCTTTGCTGTCTTTCAGACTAAGGATTTTTGGCTCCAGAGCTGCCAGATCACTGTCTATTTACAAATATTTCACTCTTGACTTTTCTCTAGATCATTTTATTTCACACATATACTCTTTTGTGGCTTCCCCCCCCTTGCCTTTTTTTTTTTTTCTTGCTGACAATTATAAAACATGAATATGAGTGAAAACAAAAAAGTTTGAAAAAGAGGTGGTCAGGAGAGAAACCTCAGTAGATAAACTGGATGAGAGGGGGCTGGCTTTCTTTTTTGCAGGGATTGTAAGCCTGTACAGTTTCAAAGGATTTGAAATAATGTTTATAAATATCTTGAAAGTCTACAAATAAGAAAGAGAGTTCTTTCCTAACAGATACAACTTAGTAAAATTGCTAAATGCTATCTTCCTATAAAGCATAGTCATCTATGTCTGAACTGTTTACCCTGAGTCCATTACAGTCAAAGGACAGAAATTGGCTGTTCAACTGTCTTAACTTTGTGACCTAACATGTCCTAAAGAGAAGATAATCTTTATCCGAGAAAGAATTGCTTACTCATTCTAGTTTTAAGGGGAATCTGGTTATCTAAGTCAGACATCACCATTCCAGAACTGAAAATCAGGCAAGATGATATTTTCTGGAAAAGACTACTCAAGCCAGAGATGAAACAAAAAGCAGATTCTGAATAAGATGTTCTGAGAAAGAGGGACAAATAGGACCATTCAGAGAGCACTCAAAATACATGCGATGAAATATACCCAGGAGAAAGGGATCCAGTGAGGAAAAGCTGTCGGAATGGTGGAGTCATACTCACTTCTGCTTAATATTTTATTAAGTACATGGTTTTGAGTATCCACTTTTAAAATAGGATTTGGCTTCCTCTTTCCACAGGCCAGCATGTGTGAAGGAATAACATACCATAAGCAGGTTGGAGGTGAAGAGGCTGGTGTGAAAAGGCTGAAATCAGAAATTATTTGTCTCTTCTTGTGATCATGTTTTATTTGTCTATCTTTTCTCTTCCCCCTTCTACTCTATCCACTCCCTCCTGAGCTGAGGAGCACAGTGAACCTGCACAATCAACACTGGCAGCCTGTTGAGATTAAATATGACAATTCAAAACCAATTAGATGGCAACTGGGAAAGATAGAGGGGTGTGAAGTGAATGCATGGGATCAGCTGTGTTGGCCAAGTGTCCTTTAACTCATTTTATAGCATGTCTTGCACGACTATCAGTGAAACTCTAGTGCCTCTTTTATAGTCCGTCTCACTGAAGCAGAAGCCAGGTCAGTATTTATAGAGGCGGCAATGCATATATGTGCAGTTGCCATGAAACCAAGCATGAAAATTAGGTTTTTGTTATTATAATTCTCCACTGAAGAGATAAGCTACGACATATTACATTATTTACTTCATTTTTCACTTCAAGTGTACTAAGCTTATATGGTCCTTATAATTTTATGATGTTTAGCAGCACATCAAGACAGGTATAAAAGTTTCAGTGCAACTATTATCAGACCAAATAGCACATCATAATGTGTGTACATAGCAAGTGCTTTATTCATCTGTGTGTCAGGGGAGCAAAGGTATATACCTCTGTGAAGATTGAAGACAACATTTTAAATTTCTCCTGTTTATTCAAAATTTTTCTTGCCCTCTGAGCAGACAATTAGGAGCTCACACAGCTTTAAAAAGGCAATTAATTTAAGGAAATGTAGATTCTTCTTCAACTGCCTCCACACTTCTTATCCCTGGGGACATCAGACAGTTCTCACATACAGTGCCTGACTTCCAGGAGGTATTTTCCTACAATTGTTACCACCATCTGAAAGTCTTTGCCCTGGACATTGATTTGGGACTGGTACTTATCCTTCAGGTTGACTTTCCTGTGCTTTCCACTACTTAGGGCAACCACCTTGAGGTTCTCGGTTCCAGTCTCACTGCTGGTGCTGCGTACCTTCACAGGACTTGGGACCTTGAACACATCATACCTCCAGAGCACCTACCATCTTTAGTCTTAATAAATAGCACTATTACATAGAAAACAGTTGTGGAAAACTGTCAAGTGATATACACTGAATAGCTAAAGCTTCTTCCATCCTACATTACAGCTAGGAGAAAGCCTCTGAGAAATCCACATTGTCTCTACTTCCCTGCAGTACACCCCACAGCCCAAGGCCAGACTGATCTCTTTGGCAGATCTGTGTTTACTGGTAGGGATTTAATTTTTATCTCTTCAGCCTGCTCAGACGCTGGTGATGGCCCGCTTCCCACTTATATGACCCGCTTCCCACTGGTCTCAGAGCTTTCCAGTTGCTCTCACTTCAAGACAACGAAACGGTGCCACAGGTAGCCCGTCCTGTTTGGTCTGAATAAGGCTCGGTAGCCATCCTGGCTTTCCAGATCAGCAGATCTGCTTTTATGAGCCTGACACTCAACCTCTCCCCTAAAGCAGCTGGGCCTTGCAAGTGAGCCTCCTCCCTTGCTGGGAGGAAGCATCTGCTCTGTATGAATATCTCCTGCAAATAATTGCTTTGAGCAATGTCTTCCACATTACAGAGTGGTTGAAGAGTCAGTTTCTCCCTGAATTTCAGCTACCTATCTACAGAAAATGAAACTTAAAAAAGAAACAATTCAGAGGTAGAGAATGAAATTAGAATCCCTCTCCAGAATTATGCAGACCTAAGCCTAGAACCTGTGATATTCACATGAAATATACCATTTGATGGTCAGTCCAAGAAAGGAGCTTCTGATATTTGAACTTTTCTCTACTTCTGCCAGTTTTAGGGGTTTTTTTGTTTGTTTGTTTTTCCAGAAGAAAAAAGCTATTCCTAAAATAAATTTTCACATTCAGTGGAATAACCATTTTTGCTGAAAAAAAGTTATATAAATTGATGCATATTTTAAAAATATTTGGAGGAGAAAATTCAGAAAAAAGCTGCATTAAGAAACCTACTGTTCCTCTACAGACATACAGAAAAAAAAAATTCCATTGAACAATTAATGAATAAAATCATTAACTAATTTTTTTCTTAGTAAAAGAGTCAAAGAATCATTTTCATGAGAAAGGTAGCAAGTGGGCATTTGGCAAAGCAATAGACAAACACAATTAACATTGTGCTTAAACTATTAATTTCTATAAAGGTTTCACTACCTATAGAGTCTGAAAGCTGTTAATAAACATGTCACATGTACAAAAACTCCAAATGTTAATCAATAGTTCATAATGATCTATTTACCCATTCTGTTTAGTAGGGTTTTTTCCCCCCTATGTTCCAAGACAGTTTTTCCCCTTGATTTATTCAAGTTATTTTTTCCCCTTTTTATGGTGTAATATCAAACTACTCAAAAAGACGATAATATGGGTTGAATCTCAATGGCACTGGTTATTTGTGGTCGCTCAGCTCTGTGAGTGGAACCTGTTCTGTGCAGAGAGCAGGGAGGGAATCTGTACTCTCCCTACAAGCACCTTCCCATGCAATTGACAAGCCTTCTTTGCATGAACATTTGGCCTTAAAACTTGCCTTCCCATAGGATAACGCAAAGAAAGGTGTTAGCCCTAAGAGACTTTATGCACAATTGAAACAGATACCTATAGGTTTCTTATTTTGGAGTATTCTCTTGTGTTTGAAAAGGACAGTACTATTGACTAGATACACTGAAAAAGTAGAAGAGTGCACTGCAAAAACCATAGGAGGTAGAAGCTTTCATCAAAAGAATATAAAATGGCAGGAGAGACACCCTTGCTGAGCTATTGGACTGTATAATTGTCCAGGGATTTTTCTACTGAAGCTTGCAGAAGTTTTTCCAGTGAAACAGTTTTTCCACCAGAAAATGATAATTCGATACATTTGAAACTTTTCGCAGCTGTACATTGATTTCTTGTAAATTTCAGATGGCTCATTATTGAGACAACTTGCTGAGCTAGTATTTCCACTTGTTTTAATGTAACAAGAGTTGATATCAAGTGCTTCAAATTTTTATTTTTTGAAGTTTTGTAAAGAACCTAAACATTAAAATTTCAACATTGCTTCTTTCTGAGGGTGAGAGGAAACTTTTTCTTCTATCAGCAGCTCCTGTGGAAGGGCCATTGCACTCTGCCCTGAGGCCTCCTGGTGCTCCTGCAATCTGCTGGAGGCCGACAGTTTCCTGAGCAGCTCTCACCCTTTCACCCGTGTTAATAACCATTCACTCCATACCAGACCAGGAGGCATTGTGTGTGTTTGGGTGTGCACACACTATGAAACACTCTGATGCTTGGCTATTATTTCATCCTGCCAAAACTAACAAAACATACTTAAGCCTAGTTATACTGTCCTCTAAGATACCTCCAAGTTTGGGAAAAATTCAAAACTTTGAGACTTCAGAATGTTGCAAATAAGTAATTGCCTTTTAATTCTGCCTCATATACTCCTCCCCAAACACAGATAGCATCCAGCTCCCATAACCTCTTAAAAAAAAAAAAAGTATTATTGACCTCTCTGTAGGTCAGATTCTCTAGATTCTTTGTTTCTCTCTTTTTTCTCTTGCAGGTTTTCTGGCTTTCAGATTTGGCAAATAGCTTACCAAAACAAACACTGTATGAATGCTGAGAGAACAGCATCTGATTAAATACTGGATGTTAATTGTAACCCTATTTTGTTTCTATTTTTAAACAGCAGAACAGAAAAATCTCCATTATAAGACTGACCTTTGAAAGCCACAATGCTGGACTTATCTTGAGAGAACACTTTCTCTGTAGCTAGGTCTGTTTGCTGGTACATGATGCTGCCAGCTTTGAGTGACAAAATAAGTTGCTCTGAGCCTTTTAAGGACAACTCAAAGAAAAAGTGTCTTAAACCCTACAATTCTTAGTCACATTATGAAGTAGCTTTCTCAAATATTCTGAGGGGCTTCAACAAATCAAATTTCGGAATAGTTTATGAAGTTGAAAGTCATAAATTGAGCTGATAGATGCCAAATCCTCTATTAAAACACTTGCTAAACAAGATCTCTACTGCTGACCATCATTGGGGAACAACTTAGTTGTACTCCAGTTTTACATCCAAGTAAGTTGTGTTAGGAACCATGGATTAGATCAACACAGGGTTTGTTAAACTTAATTGCTCTTTGGCTCCACTGTTTCTGCTTTTTTCCAAAACCGAAAGCTGAAATACGGAGCAACTGGCTGCACGCAGAATATCTCCACAGCCTGCTCCAAAAACTTTCATGAACATTCTCTAATGAAATTTCAGGCTTTTAATCTTGTTCCACACACTTCTGAAGGTTTTGATATGGCCTATATGGTCTATAACTAATTTATACTTATTATACTTTCACTGTCAGCTTACTTGAGCAGTGTAAAGGAAAATAACATGCTGTATCACTGTCGAGATCTTGTCAATTAAATGCAGAGAGCACTTCAGTTTCAGTATTCACAACCGTACGGTTGAACTGAAAGTACACAGAAACTCTTAGGAATATGCCATGCTGCCTGGATGTGCCTTTACTCTATGAAATACTTCAATATTGCAATAACATCTGCCAGCTGCAACTCACTGTGCTTCACATCAAATCAAATGGCATAAGTGTGTGGAGACAGGACCAGTGTCAGCTATTATGTGGCAGTTTTTCCTAAGGGGACATGCTGACAGACAATCAAAACTTTTCTTTAATATTTCTTATTGCGTTTCTCCTAGTGAGACTATCTGTCATGTAGCAATCATTCTTTGCTTGTGATAAGAAATGAAAATAGAATAACTTGGATGCCCATCTCAAATGTTTGGATTCAACAAAGTTTGTTTGTGGTTGGGTTAGACTTTGAGCAGTGGGATGCTGTGGTGTAGTTGTGGACTTAGGTTAGTCATTTTTGGGGAATGACAAATAACTTAACTGAAAATCTAAGACTTCCTTGCAAAAACCTGGCTATTCATACAGACACAAACTCTCCTAATGCTGCACACTGACTGTGGTGGAAGGATGTCACAGATGGAAATGTTCAGCCAGGATGGCCTAAGCATGCAAAATCTGGATTTTATTTGAACTACCATTGCAGGGCAGTGAAATGCGATAACAAATACTTGTCATACCACATTGGTCAAAGTCTCAGCTTCTCTGGAATAATAGCAAAAGAAAAGGCAAACAAGCAAGCAAAACTTCCATGCTGAAAGGAACCCTTCCCAAAATGTGTGGTTGTACTACATTGTGTTAGAGAGGACTTAGTGCTGTTGTGTCAGCATTACTGATGGACTGCCTTTGTCCTCAGCACTGGCTAGGGCAAACTTTATAACACTAAACTGATGAATTGTACTTTGTGTACAGAATTGTGGTCACAGTGCAAATTAGGAAATTTGTAGCTTGAGAACCTCAGATCTATCCTCTATGCTCTGACAAAATATAATTTTTTCTGCCTATCCATCTGTGCAAGTTGCTTGTTTTTACCATAGCTAACATTTATATTACTTTAAACCAAAGTATTTTCAAATCAAACTCACAAAGGTATTTGGTTCAACATGGTCTAAATGATACATTGGATAATTAATCACTTCATACAGTCAAATCAGTTCAAACAGTCAAATTCCCTTTCCAGCATTTCAGTGAAATTTCCAGCATTTCATTGCCCATGCCTCAGACATTTTTCCTCCTCATTCCCCTGCACATCTCTCTATACATCTATTCCTTTCTGCATCTACTTTGAGTTTCCTCTTACAGTTTTCCAACTTTATCCACTTGGCCAATGTTTTCTACCCAAAAGAATGGGTCCCAGTGATAATTCTTTTCCATGCACCATACTTTTGATCAACTGTAGCACTTTCTTTGCTCAGGAATTGCAAGGCAGACTTCTGGGAAGTCCAGGCCAGAATGTCTGAAACCACCATACAGCAAACTAAAATAAATAAAGAAAACCAGCACAGGTAAGAGCAACAAATGGGGCACACATCCTGATTTGGGAATACAGGTGGGCAGACAACAGTTTTTGTAAGAACTCAGAAACAATAAAACACATGGATGGGAGGATTAGGCTGGATGAGTAGAAAGAAAGGGCAAAGCCTCAGCTTTGTGGACGGCACTGCACAGAAATGGAAAGAAGGAAAAATACATCAAAGGGTTCAAGTAAGCAGTAAGAAATTTTAGGATTAAGCTGTGCTGATCCAAACTTCTAAATTATTGGAGGTTCAACCATCACTAATCTTGACCCCCTTCATTTATGGGAGAACACGACCAAATAAAATCAGTTACAGGATTCTGGGATGTGGTTATATCAAATTATATCTCCTGTAACAAGATGTGGTGCAATGCCATGGCCTGCATTTCAGCTGTAGTATCAGTCAGTTTTTTCCCTTGGTTGTCACATCTTACTATAATTTACTATCTGGAAGACTTGTAATTAAAACCATATGCTTCACTTTCTTTTTGTGCACATAAGGGGTTCCACATTTCTATAAACTTTGCCAATTGTAAAGTCATCTCTCTCTCTCCACTAACCTGTGGCCCAACTGCATGTAGTAAGAGTAATTTGGAGAATTATATTTGGTTACACTCTATTGCTGTAAATTGCTGCTTTCCTCTACTGGCCTGAAGAGTACAGAGCTAAACCAGTTAATCTGAAATAAACCTAAACTGAAAGATACATTTTAGGAACAGGCAATTATACTCTTTTAATTAAAGTAACATCACTTGGCAATAACTTAGCTTTCCTAACAGCAAGGGTATATTTTAGGACAGATACTGATCTCTGGTGATGCAGAGTGGATGCAAACCTGTCACACCTGAGAAACTTTGATACAAAGAAATCCCTAATGGGATTAATGCTGACATACCTGGCTTCATGCCACCCTTCTGCCTGCAGGTACATCACATGCAGAGGCACTACTTGAGTAGACCAAAGATTTATCTGAAACATTACTGCATTTTGGCTGTTGTCAGCCATCCTCCCCAGCGCCCATACCCGCCCAGCCCTGAGCAGCCTCAGGGACATGTGGTGCAGCAACCAGTGTACAGCCCTGCTCCCCCTGGCACCAGGACAGAACCAGCTCTTTCTAGCCTACATGTTAAAAAGATATGAAACCCCTCAGAAGAGGTCATACTTTCTCTGTCATTCATTGGAATGTAGACATAATTTGGATATTTTTTCCATGTTATGTGACAGCCCCACCTGCTGAATTTTTGGCTGGTTTCTGATCACCTGCAGAGCTGTTTTTGTTCTGGCACTGTGGCTTTCCATCCCTGTAACAGGAGTAGAGAGCTGTCAAACAGGGCAACATAGGACATAGATATTGCAGAAATGAAGGCTAGACACCATGATTCAATGCATTTTGATTCACTGCTGTGACTAACTCCATCTCGTTTTTGGACAGCTTTCTCCCAGATGTCTCTATAAGGACAGGGCCACATAACAGATTTTTACCACAGTCTTTCTCAGTCTCTCTCATCAATGGATACAGGAAATGATAGCACTACAAAGATCACAGCTAAACCTTTCAGATATGGCATGAGAGCCAATTGTTCAGTTAATGTCACCAAACTCTACTCCCTCTCCTGCTCTGGTGAGACCCCACCTGGAGTGCTGCATCCAGTTCTGGGGTCCCCAGCACAGGAAGGGCACAGCAACACAGATGATTTGGTGTGAGTCCAGAGGAGGCCACAAAGATGATTACGGATGGAGCATGTCTCCTCCAAGGAAAGGCTGAGATAATTAGGATTGTTCAGTCTGGAGAAGGCTCCAGGGAGACCTTATAGTAACCTTCCAGTACCTAATGGAGGTCTATAAGAAAGTTGGAGAGGCACTTTTCAAAAGGGCATGTAGTGACAGGACAAGGGTGAAGGACTTTAAACAGAAAGAGAATAGGTTTAGGTTTGATCTGTGATGCTGGTGAGGCACTGGAATGGATTTCCCAGAGATGTTGATGCCTCACTGCTGGAAGTGTACAGGGCCAGGCTAGAGGTGTGTTTGGAGCAACCTGGTCTAATGGATGGTGTCCCTGTCCATGGCAGGGGGTGGGAATGAGATCATCTTTAGGGTTCCTTCCAACCCATTCTATGATTCTATTACTTCAGTTGAAAGATACATGTGTCAGCTGAGAATCTATTCCCTTCTAGGTTTTTCCCTCTTCCCTGTCTAAAGCCCCCTAAATTCAAAAACAGCACAATTTTTCAAGAGGACACTATTCCAAAGTATGTGTACTGGAATTATTCCTGAGCTAAAAAATTTCTAAGCATCAACATTATTGCTCCTCTACTCACATAATTACTGAATTTTCATGCACAAATGCAAGATACTTTAAAAGAACATATTACTTCTTCCTTACATTTTGTTTTCTTTGTTTAATCGCAGCACCCACTCCTATTGCACCCTACTCTCCTCCCTTCAGTACAGAGGCATTTAATTAATTAATTAATCAATTAGTGTGGCTTTAAGCATTCACTATCAGGAAAACAACATCATGGAATTTTCTCTCCTTAAGTCATATTGTGAATTTCATGCCTTTTTTTACTAAACTGTTGGGTCTATAGAAATAATCAATTAAATACTTAAGTGTCATCGTAAGAAAATTCTCTATCTTGAAATACTAGGATTGACATTATTTACAAATTACAAATTTAGCTTGGTCATTCATTTTAAGCAAGAAAAAATTGCAAATTGCAGGGACAAAACCATGCCTAATTTCCATGAAATGTTTTAACAAAAAACAAACAAAAAAATTCAAACCAAAATGAAACCCAACCAACAACAAAAAAAAAAAAAAGGTGAGAAGAAAAATTAAGGAGTTTCAAACCACTGTGTTATTTAAGAAAT
The DNA here is from genome assembly GCA_035222235.1 of Margarornis squamiger. Taxonomy (NCBI): domain Eukaryota; kingdom Metazoa; phylum Chordata; class Aves; order Passeriformes; family Furnariidae; genus Margarornis; species Margarornis squamiger. The sequence continues at coordinate 12,270,155 of JAWWTY010000005.1, forward strand.
ACTGATATTTCATTTTCAAAATGTCATTTTTAATGCTAGATTCTAAATCAAATCTGAAAAGTAAAGCACAAGAGCACATAACAAAATTATTAATAAACTAAAGCATTCGTTTTCAGGGATGGAAAGATTTTTCTGTCCTGTCCTACAACCTTTAGAAAAGAAACCCCAGTTTTGTTTTTATTAAAACATTCTCTTTCCCTCAGCATTCTCTGAAATGGCTGTATTTACTTAGCACCACTTTTCAAATACCTCAGAGAGTCATGGTTAATGATGACACGAGGCTTGTGATGGATTTGGATGACAGCTGAATTTGCATGAGTGATGAACAAGACTACTGGAAAAATTACAATTACCATTACAGAGAAAAATCATAATATGACCATGTAAAACTGTAAAATGAAAAGTGGTTTTACATCCACTTTTTGAATAAGAGATTAAGTAAAGAGTATTACAAAATTTTGTCTTTCAGGTTGAGATGTACCTAGTACCACTATCCATAACTCCAAAACAAAACTGTTCCTGTCATTCCTCATCCCACTGCATCTTCTGTCTGACTGGGAAGAGCTGACTGCTAAAGGGCAGCAACCAGCCAGTAGGGGTTCTCCGTAAACAATAGAAAACAGCATATATATATATATAAAATACGTGTATACACACAAACATGAATGGTGTATTATCATAGGTAAGTGCATTTGACCCACATTTAGTATCTGTCTGCCCAGACCCTAGTAATAGTAATCCTTAGTTTATAATAAAAATGCAGGTACTGAAATTATGACTCACTGCAACAACACGTTTAGTCCTGAACAGAGTAAGAAATCCAATAAAAAATTGTGAATAATGGTGCTATTTTGGGGAATATACCCTACACAACAGAAAGCTTTCTGTAGGGAAAACGTTTATGCAGAGTGTTACTGCTGATGAAATCTGATTCTCATCAGCCATGCCAGAACATGGAAACCTTTTATCCTTCTTGCTTTACTGAAAAGATAATATTCCTTGATGTGTTTTAGAGAGCTTTGCCAATATGCTCAGCTTTTCAATCTCACGACCCCCAACTACGTACAAACCTGTTTTGCACAACAGTAGATGACCTTTGCTATGAGAATGCCACCTCTGAAACTGCTTCAAAGCGTGATGACATCAGATTGCCATTTTTAAGTACATAGCATCTCATATCCATGACGGTAAAAGCTGGCTAGGGGGTTAGACAACCTTTCTGGATTTTTTTTGTTTATGAACTTATGTTTAAATGAACCTGCAAAGCACCCCAATATGAAGAAATAATCCAAAAAAACAGAGGGCTGAGCAGCAGATCAAGAAATAGGCTTCTATAAATCTCCATACAGAAGGTTTTTCCCTTCTTTGCCTTTTTTATTATCTCTTGTACAGTAACAGTTGCACCATACACGTGGCTGTATTTTTAAATTATAGAAAACGAATTCCAGGTTACAATTTCAGTGAACTAATCTGATGATAGTTAGGCCTCTCTTTCTCCCTTTTTTGTCTTTGATATTCATTTTGGATTGGATTGCAGCTTCAGACCTGCATTCAGATGGGAACAGGAATATTATTTTAAAGTTATTGATTCAGAAGATGGCAAGGAAGAAATTCTGGGTTGTTATGCTGAAAGTACCCAAAATGAGAAACCTGTCACAAGGAAAAGGATTATCTTGTGCTTAAGAGGGATTGGCGCCTGAGAGAGTCATGCACCAGATGCACAAGAGCTGTAGCCAGAGACATCGCCTATAACTATGCCATTAAAAGTGTCACTGCAGAATGAGGATCTGTCTTAATCCTGGAAGTTTTGGACAAGTGGTAATACACAGACCCAGGTGTACAATCAAGACTCCTTAGAGCAGCTGTTGACTAATTTGTGCAATTTAAGTTGTCTTATGTGTCACAATATGAACCCAGCCTTGCACTTCTGTGACTGTGGCACTGAACATATCATGTGCTTGGTGTTGCATAGTGGGTCTTAAATTCACTTGGCTAATACAAAATCAGAACAGTCAGCTTGGTTAAGAAGCCTCGAGAAAATAACCCTCAGAGGTACTGGGAGTTAATTACTTACTCTTACAATGTAGCAGATATAATGTACACCTTCAGGGAAGAGGAGATGGTGGGTTCCTTTCTTTTTTTGAAGTAGACACCTGGGATCGTCACTACATGTGTGGCTGCCACCCACACCTTCCTTGGACAATTAACTCTGGAATTGGCATTTATATTGCATTTTGCATCCCCTTAAGGTCTGGGTTAATACTTTTATTGTATCAGGTGCTTTTTCTATACGCAGAGAAAAGACAAGGACAACACAAATCTTAAGCCCCTGAGAAGGCATATAGCAACAATACTGCACTGCCATAGTTCAGTGCCTTAAGCTCTTAAAAAGGATGGCAAAGGGCTCATTAGAGAGCAGGACTGAGCTCTGTAAAGTACATAAAAAAGTTGTATGTTTATTAGTTTGGAATAAAAGTTGCTTTAAATTAGACCAACTATCAGCATCAGAAGATTATGTGTTCTATATGAGCGCTGAATATTTCAAAAAATATAAACCTTGTTAAAAAAATTAATCAGTGGCTGTATGACAAGACTTGTCATTTTGTATCAAATGCTAAAATTTTTGCTTGCTATTAATAAATATAATCTGTTATGAAACTGCATAATCTTACTGTGTTAAATTAATTATATTAAAAATATTTAGAGCAAGTATTTGTCATATTTTATCACTTTATGACAAACTGACAGACTAGAAGTCATACTACATAAAGACACTGGTTGTGATGGTGTTGAACAAGATATTTTCAGGCTTCTTAAAACCCCAAAGCAACTAGAGGGTCAGAAAGGTGAAACCCATCCCCACAACTCCATCTCTCCCCTAGACAATTTCACAAATAGTAAGGGTGAGATGAGTTTAAAGGTCTTAAAGTGCCTGGAAATACAAACTATGAGGAAAAAAATACAGATATGTTTGTAATTGTTTGGGCAACTGGTAAGTAGCTGGGCAAATGCCAGCCTAACATGACCTCAATACACAAGGCCTGACAGAACTGCTCTACTGCCTGAGTCATTCACAAGTCATGACACAAGACCTTCTTTGAGTAAGATGATCACCATAACTTCTCCATGATCGAGAAATAGTAACTGCTCCTTAATAATAAAGATCAATCTGTCTCAGCTTCTGCTGTAGAAATTTTCGCAAAGCAACAGGTCTGGAGTCAGAAAAGCTCAGACTACACAGAAATCACATGCCAGGTACAGTCACTAAGGAAAACTATCCCCAAACTTGTTCACACTAACACCATCTTAAATCCAGTGTTAAGATTTCCTGTTCCCCTGAACAGCAACTTTTATCCACACACTTCAGAATGAATCAGTGGCAAGTACAAGAGATGGCACAAACATGTCCTTTGGTGTAGTTATGCAAGAGAGACATTTCACAATTAATTATTCTAAAGAGATAAACTTCCAAAAACTGCCTAGAGAAATCCAGCATAAAAATCAACATTTAAATACTGAATCTGAGAAAACATCCAGAAAGTTGAGAATACCTATATATTAATTAATTCTGTTGTTATTTTGGTGCTTATGTTTTAGTATCTGAAGCAAGAATAAAAGTTCACTGTATGAAGCAGAAAAGGATGGAGATACAAGCCAAATGAAACTACCTGAGTCTTTACAAATCATTTTCCTTACATTACAATGGAAAATTAGATGTATCCATGCCATTTGGAACTGTTCTTCTGGAACTTGTCAGGTAAAAAAAAAAAAGGTCATAAAAGTTCACTACTGGCACAGCAGAAGAAACAGTCACACAACTTTGGTTCATGCAGCATTCATTAAATTCTGAGGAGCAGTCCAGGCTTCCTAAAAAGGAAAAGCTTGAAGGCACTATATTGGTATGTAAGATAACACATTTACAGATAATATAGGTTTCTGGATATAGATGTTCTGTATTTTCCATCAATCAGATCCATTTAATAGGTCTTAAGTAAATGCTGCAAAAACAAGGCACTTTTATATATTGGTATTGTAAATGAAAGGGGTTATACTGAGCACACATGTCCAAGCACAACTTCACTGTAAATTCACCCATCTTAGTAGACATAGGGGATTTTAGGCCACCATAAGAGGAAGAACATTTTGACTTTCTCAGGTACCTTATCAGGTATAAGATCCCTTTCCATCACAGTCATAATTGCATGCCAGTAGATATACTAAATATATGGTCCCAGGAAGTATGGCCGAGCAAGCATTTACTATTAATGTTGCTGATAAAACATGGCTAAACTATTTTATAGCAGAAGAAACACCTGGGGGTAGGGGGAGAAACCTGCCTTTTAAGTCTCCCATGGCAATATAATATGGCTTATTTAAGTGAAGTGCTGAGTGGTGATAGAGAATTTTGATGAAGGAATTAAGATCTATTTACTGCCCTCTCTTGCACTGCAAACAACAGAATTACACAGAGAAAGGTAACCGTTAAGATGATGAGTAGCAGTAGTATAAAATCTGCAATATTTGTAAATAAAAAAAACATCATCCAGCTTGTTAAGAATTAAATACCTCTTTCTACACTACCCATCTGTATTACCTCATTCTAAACAGAGAAGACAATTGTCCTCTGGGGTCTAGAGGCCCTCTGGGAACACACCCTTCACTACCCCAGAGAAGGCCACACTCTTAGCAGGGTTGCCTCCAGAACACCCCCCACCCTAAAATGACTATGCAAAACCCAGCACCCCCAGTCTCTGGAAAACAGCATGACTGTTCAAAAACAGCACCACTACCCCCCACCACCACACATGGGGAAGGTACCGGGAGGGCTTCTGAGGATAAATAATCCCACTGGACTTCATGCTTCACAGGCTTCTTCCCCCCAACACTTCTTGACAGACCTAGGCATCAGTGATGCATAGAGCAACAACAACAAGCTCATCAGAGACCTCCAGGTAGTAAATATAAACTGTTACTTTTTCTCTTTCTTTCCTTCTCTTTTTCTTTACACATTTTCTTGGGTGATATCTTTATGCTTTTATATTGCTATGCTACTATAGACAGTAACAGCCAAAACTGCTATATGCCTGTTTTCTTTTGCAACCAAGTTGTTCTAAAATAAACCCTATATAAATATATCTGTAAACAGTGATCATCTAGTGTCAATTTACTTCAATACACACCAAGGGATTTATTAGCTAAAAGCAAAAGTTACTCTTGCATTGCAGGGCAGAGTGTAACGCTAAGTAATAGCAGTGGTGAGAGAAGGAGTGAGGTTTAACAGCTCATCCAAAGCAAACTGCCTGGTGCAGCCCCCTTCTATGATACTGCACTGGTACCTCAAGGAGTCCTGACAGAAAAGCAAGGGATGGAGAGGACACACCATGGGAGTGACATTAAACTAAAGCGTTTCAAGAGTTAGTTTAATGTCCCCCGAGGCATGAAGGGAAGCAGCTTTACTCTCCACAAAGTAAACCTGCGTAAGTAGCACTTACCACCTTTGTGCTGGTTGCTGCCAGCAATGAAGGGATCTGATAGCCAGTGAGAAGTATTCATAACTCAGTAAGAGTTCCTCAGAAAGATGGTTTTAAAGTTTACAAGGTGTTCAAAACAAGCAAAAACCCCAAAGCATTTGCCTATCTCTCATTGTTGGGTCCCTTAAATATCATTTATCTGGTCAGTGTTGCTTTAAGAAGCAAGAACACTGATACTTGGCAGGTAATTTAGAGAATACATTAACCCATCTAATGCATTTTAGAAAAAGAGCAGCAGACAAATAACATCAGCCCAAACCTTTGCTTACTAAAACCTTAAGACCTGTATGATTTCAATTTTAGACAATAAAATCTGAAAAAGTTTCAGAGTTGATTGTCTGAAACTGACAGCTGTAATTCTCTAGTATACAGTAATGGACAGTTTAAAAATTTTACAGAAAGCTTCATATAAGTCTATTCAATTATAGATAGCTTTTTTCTTCATAATGAAAAAACTCTTTGCAATGTGGACTGTTATCTACTGTACTTACTGTTCTCAGATGGATGTTTATCCTTTTGTTACATACCTTACCAATAGATAGCGAGATCTTCATGGCCAAAAAAATCAAATTCTCAATTTATTTGAGAACCTAATTCCCACAGTTTATAGCCTGAAAAATGCTATAAACATACACTGAATTTAAGTGTTTTCTATGTGAGAGAGCTGTTACACAGCTGTGAGTTTAGGGCCTGATGCAATTTATCACTCCATTACAAAATCTACGCTCTGTTATTCAGAGGCCTATAGGAACTTTTTTAGCTACAAGTTATTACACAGTGACAATGCCCTTGGCAAGAGATGAGAATTGCCTCAGGTCCCTTCTCTTTGCACTTAAAGACTCAAAGAACTCAAGCTTAACCACCATTGCCATGCTCTGCTATTATTTAATAAGAAAACAGTATTTCTAGTGTGATGGAGAGTCTACATCAAATAAATTCTGCTACGGCAAGGTTTTAACAGAAGCTACCCAGCTTCTCATTGAATGGCACAGCTTTGGTTATGCCCATGTGATTATTAAATGACTTCCCTTCCATGTGCCAGAGGAGCCCTTCACTGCCTTCCTGCAACCAAAAAGGAACACAAAGCAATGGGCTGCATGAGCCACTGAGGCAATCAGGAACCTTCACGCTGAAACAGTGGTGGGGATAGACACTGTGGCACTCTACATACTAGTGGAAGAGAAAGCAGCAAGAAGAAAAGTTGAGTGAATAGTCCAGAGAGAGCAGAGCAACTGAGCTCCATCTCAAAGCTTCCCATGCCCTTGGAGCTCTGGTGATGCGTTTGTTTCTGTCACATTTGGGGAAACAGTCTCTGTGTAAATTCCTTCCAGCTAGAGACAGGCTGCACTAATACACGTGACTATGATATTCTCTCTTCCCTTCCTAATGCAGGCAAACCTACAAGGCTACAAACATTGACTAATTGTTTGGGCCAAAGGGGCAAGGATAAAAATGAGCTACTTCTCATTACACTATTAGAAAATATTGATTACACATACACAGATGGCAAATACTAGTCATGCTGGTATTCTCAAATCTCTACACTGCACTAGTCTGGTATACATTCATTATTTTTGTAAGTTCAAACTATGAATGTTTTCCCTATTGACAAACATGGGTTAAAAACGTAATAAACAGAGTGGATTTGTGTTGGTATTATTAATGAATTGGCAACAACTGTCTCTGTGCCATTCATCTCTCAACATCTGTTTATATTTTATTTTAAATCTGTAAAAACATTGCTTTGTAATCCCTTGATCTGTACCGTAATTTCCCTTTGTTCCAAGCTGTTAAAGGTGTCTTTGAACTACTCAGAGGAAAGAAAGACAGACAAAAACTAAACAAAAAACAAAGACTACTCATTTGTTCCTTCAAGACAAGACCACTTTCATCATAAAAAAGTGATCATAAAAAATGAACACCAAAATCAAACCAAAAATACAGAGGTGAATGAACTCTGTACTGCAATAGGATAAAAGTCAGGAGGTCTGTGGAAAACTATCAGTCATTATTGTTTTAAATTGCTCTTGATTTGTGCAAAGGAACCGACCAAGTCAGCCACACCTAATCTTTCTTCAGAGTTATCTTGTGCATTTATTTACTGCTCTCTGGCTCACTAGGAATTCTGCTCACTGTCACAGCCAGGAACAAGACGGTTAAGCTCAGCCCTTGTTGATAAGTAGGCGTTGTTACTTATGGATATCCTGTTGCGTTGGCCTCCTGGAGTCCTGGATTTTCTTATTGTTTGAGCCACAGTGATTTCAGGGCAGCGCTCTTTATGAAGCACAATGCTATTTGAAAATTTGTCAATATGGGTTCTAAAAATAACTGAGGCATGAGCAAGTACAAATAACCTTCTCTCGATTTACTTCTCTATAACAACTGTGTAACTGGAAAAAAGAAAAAAAATCTTTAAAAATTGGAGTGAGAAGGCAGTGCCTCAGCTTGTGATTTATTGTATTCCTGATGAGATTAGAGACAATACCCACTTTTGAAACAATACGCATAGGCAAATGATGTATTCATTACACCACTGGAGGAGCAAAATAAACCATGCCCAGTGAGGAAAGTATTGTCAGGAAAGAGAATAACATCAAAAGATCTCTGGGACAGCAAGTTCAAATCAGAATAGTTCAAATGAAACAAAAGAAGTGAACAAGATTTACAGTTTTCTAGTTGCAAAATGTCATAAACTTGTGTTCTGAGGAGAGCCCATGGCTTTAGGGGAGCTGCATAAAGATGATTATTAAACCCCCTACTTAGATTGTAGTATATTAATACATATATTTGAACATACCTTTTGGGATTTAATGGACACTTCTGGATATTTGTCCAAATGGGGGAGTAATATTGTGTAAGCCTCACACTACTAAGCATTCAGAGAATTCCACAAATACTGAATTTACCAAACTGTGCTTTTAAAATTAGCAATAATTAAAAAAAAAACCAAAATCCCCAAAACAACCAGCCCCTTTTATACCTCAATATCTGCTTTATTTCCCTGCTCTATGAAGCATATGACATTCAAGAGAAGGCTGAAGAGAGAGACAGATAGAATAATCTAAAAGGGACAAAAGCAAAACAAGAAGCATTGTTGAGGGAAAAAGGGAAAGAAATGAGAGGCTCTGATCTAAACAAAAACAGAGAAAAAGACTTGGAAAGAATTTCAGCAAAGAAGTATGTTTAATTGCCTACAGCCCCGGGAGAGGTAATTTATGTGCCAACAAGTTATGGAGGTTTTATGTGCCTATTAGTCTGCTATTCAATTAAAAAATGTGTACTTACCATGGCAACCTCTATGTCTCACGATACACATGCTAATTCTAAGATATCTCTATAGAGCACCTTCTTAAAGAAACATATACCACAGCACCAACCACAGTCTAGATTTCCACAATCACTGAGAGGCAGTAAAAGGAACAGCCCATACAAAATTTCAGAATTATAGGCTTGGGAGCAGGATGGGTAATCTTACTGTACTGTTAGCAACTCCCTATGGGAACCCAGCAGTGTAATGCATGCACACAGTGCATTTCTGCACCTTACGGCAGCTCACCATACAATCTTGCCAGCATTTCCCTTCTTGCCCGCTGAGATAATGCTCTTATGCTATGAAACAATACTACTTTTCCTCTGGGATCTGCTTTGGATGAACTCATTTATTCCTTAGGCCCTACTTCCACTGAAGCTGTGTAAGCTTTCAAGTGTAGTCTCCTTTACTTAAAGCCTACCAGGACATACACCTTGTCTTTGTTTCAGCCTTTGCTGCCTGGAAATTCCCTTTCTCACCAGCTGACTTCAGGCTCATCATCCTTAACAGGTGTTGTCCTTCTCCCTGTTCCTTATTTGAGCTTCACAAAACAACAGCTATTGGCAAGGCTGATTTTTTACTCAATGGCTTACTCCTTTTCAGAGAAGCAGTATCTGTTGCCACAATTCTTGGTCAGACACATGCAATTAATGGATCAAAGCAGTTGTCACATACACAACCTGAGGAATGAACCACCTTCAAAAAAATATATCCCACTCCATCTATAATTTTTATATATTAAGCAGAACGTCAATACAATCCTTATGAAAATAAGGAAAAGAAGGCATTGGAATGATAACCTATGTTTCCAATAGCTTTTTAAAAATTAGTTACTTCTCTTAATCATCTTCCTCCCCTTCCCTGACTAGTGAAAGCATGTGAGATCACTCCTCCCATGGCTATGGAACACAGCGGTCCTCTTTGCTTGTCTGCTGCCCATAAAGGGCTAGTGCTAAAGCACACAGAACACAGAGAAAGGAAACTATCACCTTGTGTAAAGTTCTGGATTTGTTGAGGATTAAGCCTCAATAACATTTCAAAGACGTTTTGCCTGTTTCCTTGTGCTGTGGTTTAACCTCAGCTGGCAACTGAGCCACTTGAGTCACAGAGACACTTCCTCACCACCACCACCCACCCCAGGTTGGGGCTGGGCGGAGAATAAGAAGGGTAAAACAGAAAACTTGTGGGTTGATATGAAGACAGTTTAATAGGGAAGACAAAAGACACTAACACAAGGAAAAAAGAAAAAAAGACATTAATTCACCTCTTCCCATGGGTAAGAAGCTGTTCAACCATCCCCAGGAAAGCAGGACCCTATAATGTATAATGGTTACTTAGAAATGAAAAAAATGCCATCACTCTGAATGTCCCACCCCCTTCCTCCTACTTCCCTCCTCTTTCTATGCTGAGCATGATGGTAGTGAATATTCTTGCTGCAAGTTGGGGTTGGCTGTGCTGGGTGTGTCCCCTCACAACTTCTTGTACATCCCCAGCCGACCTGCTGGTGGGGTGGAGTGAGGAGCAGGAAACGCCTTGATGCTGTGTAAGCCCTACTAAGCAATAACTGCAGTGTCCCTGAATAATCAACATTGCTTCCAACACAAATCCTGAACACAGTCCCATACTAGGTACTATGGAGGAAGTTGACTGTCCCAGTCCAAACCATCACACTCTGCTTTCCCTAATAACAAGGAAATGAGTAACTTCTTAGTCACTGTCTTTAAACACACAATATTTACACTAAGGTACTGGAGTTCGCAGACTGTTTTCCTCTTGTAAGCACCTCAGAGGCAAATACTATGAGAAAATGCATAAGCAGTGACCAGTTGAAATAATTTGTGTTCAGAAACAATGCCGCAGAAGTCTTTTCTTTTGCAACACTTACAGCATGCCCAGCCCTATTCTTGGTTGCAAGAAAATACCTGTTAGGTTTAAGGAAGCACAAACCAGCACTAACCTGGGGGGAGCAGCTACTTTAAACACTACAGCTGATGAATGCATGGCTGCCTTTGATACTTCCACCTGACACCAACAGAGCACAATGAAATGGCAGAAAACTACAATTTGAAAAGTACCTACACTTTGGTTTCTTTATCTGTGAAAAAATGTAAAGTTTTACTCACATTTCTGAGACAAAGCGTCAGGCTGTCATTCCTTACAGCAGTAGCAGCAAAAGCATGCCCAAGTCATGTCACTTATCCAAAGCTTATGAGAGGGGCAACAATTCCACTTGAATCTTCTCTGTTCTAAAAGTTACCCAAATTTTAAACAAAGTGCAAGCTGTGTTGCTTCTCTAGTGGGTAATGAACCTTGCTGGCCACCTGAGAGCTTACCACCAGAGTACTGATTTCAGCTGTGAGGGACCAGCTCATTTGGAGTAAAGACAGACACCTGGTAGGAAAAAGTTTTCTTTCCTCTCCCCCACACGCACCCTTCCCTATTTTTCCCCACATCAGACTAGACTGCTTAAAACACAGAATGAAAATATGAAGTCTGTGTTGAATTCAAGATAAATGTTGTCGATAGCTTCCTACAAGATTTACCTTCCCTTGGTATTTGTCCTGATGCTGTAAGGGCATCTTCAGAGGAAAGAAAAATATTTTCCTGAGAGATGAGAAATATATGATTCACTACATAATGCAAACTGTACATTCAGAACTGCAATCTGTGTCAGACTAAGGAAAGTTCTGAAGATGTTTGGTATAAGTGTGCTGTACTAAAGGTACAGTGCAGCTCTTCCCCACTCAAGGGAGGAACAGATCTGAGCTGTATTTTCACATGATGGATGTGAGTGATTTTCATAAGCAAGCTACATTGTTCTTTTTGTATTACAACTCTAGGATCCTGAGAGGGGAATGTAGCAAAAAAGCATCAATTTTTATACAAATCCTTTATGGCCTTTAAATTGGGCACTGCCACTTTAATAAGCCACACCTGGTTGAGATTCCTGTTCTGCTGAATTCCTCCTGCTGTAATGAGCCCTGAACATCAGGCTGAGGCTGTGATCAAGACAATACAATTAATCACCAGACCGTGCACAATTTCAGTAACAGGAAAATTGCACGCAGTTAGATTTTCTAAGTAAAACTAATATTTCATGCAGGGGAAAGGGTGAAGTTTCAGTGCATAACAAAAAAGAATTTCGGAGGCTTAAAAAAACCTGGCAGTCAGCAGGGCCACGTGAAGGTGAATGCATAAATCAAATAACTATACCATCTGTTACAGAAAACTTAACGGGAATTAAGTGGCCCATATTTTCTAAAAATATCTTTCTTCACAGTGTGCAGAAGCACTGAATATCTAAGGAGGAATACTGGAATTGGACTTTAATTAGGAAACTTTGAGTTTTGAATACAACACGAGCTTAGTCAAACTATCAACAAGATGAGATTATTAGGAGAGAAATAGGAATGAATATTTGCGTAGCAAAAAAATAGACCTTTGCGGGGAGAGGAAGAGGGGGGATTAAAAACACGTAATGGCCTCATTTTCAGTATTTTTTCAGCTGTAGCTTGAGGCCTCACAGAGAGACATAAACGATGACAGGCAGGCCAAGGAGAACTTCTGGGAGACTTTCTATTCTGGTGTGATCTAAAATACAATGGTCATTTAAGCATCTTGAAAATTGACAAGCAAAAGTTTTGTGTGTATTTGAAGGCATATTTCCACACAGCAGGTGTTTCTATGTAAATGCAGTATTCACTAGTAATATATTGAAAGTGCAGAGGTCAAATACAATTGTCATGTCTTTTTAGGTTCACCTCCAATGCCAGCTAGTGGGAAGGCACAACTTCTGGAGAGCACTTTCTTTTCCCCATTAAAAACAAAAAAGGGCATGGTAATTTGTTTTCTCCACAATTGGGTTATAAAATCTTCAGGGAATTTCGCCCCCCCACCCCGCCCCCCCACAAATTTGCACATCTCTAATCAAGGAATCTAAAAGTCCTGTCTGCACACAAACAATAAAGATAAAAACAGCAGGCAAAACTGAAAACTTTATATAGGAGTGGAATAACAAAGACAGACTTCCTTAGAGAGGAGGTATATAGACTCATCCAATAGTTGATATAAAATCCTAAAGAGAATAGATTAAATGTGATGACAAAACTGAGTGTTTTAGGAAAATGTTTTTCAGGTGAAGTAATTGAGAGGGAGAAATTAAAATACGGAAAGAAATGACACAGAAAAAGGCAAAGTGACACACAGAAAGACAGTAAACAAAGTGCATTTTCAAAAACTAGCAAAAAGGCTGATTTTGAGGGAATAGCAAATTGAGGTTTAAGAATAAACCAAAATACAATAAAAGTTTCCTATTTCTTATACTACCACTGGTCTGCTTCAGCCTTCAATTTCTTCTGCTCCCTCTCCTCAATCTTACCTTCTCTACAGATACTCTAAACTCTCTTGGGAACGATCTCCTGTTATATATTTTTGCAATGTCTAACAAAATAGAGCCTTGCTCTTAGCTTGTGCCTCTTTATATTACTGTAGCACAAACAGTGAAGGGCAGTAATGGTAATAGTTGGGAAAGCTGCTCAATAATTTTTCACCTTAGCATTTTTAACAGCAAATGGCAGTTCTGTGACACCGACACAGTTCAACTAGGACAATGATATTCAATTTTGCTGTCAGGAAAACTGGAAGAAAATGCCATGTTAAATCCCAGTTCATCCAAAATAAGAATGCTTGCTACCTGAACTGATCCAAAACACTTCAGAAACTACATTTCATAACCTGCACATGGATTCATGGGAACTCATCTTTTAAATAGCATAATCCATTTGCCACTCAGCAGCCTGGGCTTATTTCAAGTTGAAGTCCAGATAGACTGTCTGTCAGACACCAAATAACCCCTACTATAGGGCCACACAGTTTAAGATTGAGCTGACTTGAAACAAACAAATCTATATCTATATCTCTGTGAAAATACTGAAAACCTATCTTTTCCAATGAAGAAAAATTCCCAGCTTTTAAAATTCTATGAAAAAAAAAATCAGTGTTTTATCCTGCTTCAAGATAACAACCCAGAATGGGAGTATTATGGATGTTTCACAGAGCAGTAAATTTTTGCTTATTGCCATTACTGAGGAACAGTTACTAGCTAGTACCAATAACCACACCTTGTGGTCCCTAGACTGACTGGGGCAGGGAGTGACCACCTATGCTGAAAGGGAAGAAAGGAAAGAAGCAATTCTTCAGAAGTTAGAAAACAATGTTGGAAAGTGCTAAAAAACAGGTTGTTGTGGAAAACAATAGGTAAGTGAAACAGTTTTGGATGCAGTTTAATGGTGTAAAGAGTAAGCAAAGGATATTTTGAATGTTCATACTTCTAGAAGTGACTAAAAATTGCTTTTTCTGTGTGTTTCTGGAAATGGGTTATAGCAGGAATAGAACTATGTCTTAATTACAATGGCTCCAGAAATGGCTCCAGAAAGCACATGCGGCCAAAGAAAAAAGAGATTTCATTGTTCTTTAGTGTTCATGGAGAAAGACTGTATTGTCTTGCAAAATCTAATACAATGCATAGAAGTATATATTTGAAATAGAATAAAATTATGTATAAAAGAGAAATCACAAGAATAAACATTTTATTTGTGGGATTTTTTGAAAGTCCTTTTGCCAGTTGTTTGTGGTCTAATGCCTTACTCTGTGTTTGCTAATGCACATTAAATACTTCAAAGTATTAATTATTAATAAATCATTAATTAAGTTTTATTAAATCTGGTTTAAGTCATGCATTTCCCAGGTTGTCTGTGTCTGGAAGTTCAATAGAGTTAGCACAGGCATTCTACAGTTAACAGAAAGATAAATCCATGCTAGAGTGTGCACTGGTGTTCAGATAAATGGATGCTAGTCCTGAAGAAGTAAGCTTATGTTCAGGAGCTGGCTTGCTGAGAAATGTTACCCTAGTGCTCAGCATCTCAGTGATCCATCAGGACAAAAGAGAGAAGCTGCTCACCTCACCCAAAATGCCTCCAGTTGTTAAGGCAGGGTGAAAGTGAGCCTCCCTACACCAGGGCCAGAAGCACTTTAACTTTCCCTCACTAAGAGCAGTGTTACCAGAAGGTTGTTAGAGCCCCCGAGGGGTTGGTGTCCCTGGCAAACACAGGGTGGTGGGGCTGCTGCGAGTCTGCCACTGCACAGTCTGGACATGGGTACTTCATGCACACACTTGCTGGATCCTTCAGCCATCCTCAGTGCAGACACAATGTCTGGCTCCTTGAAAGGGGATGTTGCCAAAGGCTACACTCAGGAAATAAAACTAAACACACTTTCAAACTAAATCAAGAGCAGAATGTATTGGTGGGGATACAGCAATACTCCCGGCTCTGAGGCGTGTGCACATACACACACATACACACATACAAAGTTTATTTAAAGGTTTTATCAGCATTATAATTAGGCCCCCAAATATACTGTGTGTGTATATCAAACTAAGCTCTGGTAACCAGGGATTTTCTAGCAATACGTACTATGGTTGAATTCCTGTAATTCTCATATAAAAATCTTTTACCATAACAATCTGTATTTAAATAAATAGCCTGTTATGTTGCTCATGCTCACTGAGTGTTATTGCTACCTCTTTCCAAGAGAGAGCAGTAGTGAATTGTACTATCATTACACTGGATAGTTTTACACAAACACACTCAATTTACATTTTCGACTCTATAACCTTTCAACCTATTGACCATGAAAAATGCTCCAACATAACGTGACACATATAAATGTTTAAAGTCCAAAGGGTAATTATCTATATTCGTAGTTAAAAATGTGCCTTGATTTCACAATAGAAACCATATGTTCACTCAAAACACTTTCAATAGGCTAAATAGTACCCAGATTAACCCTGAGTTAGTTTACTGGTTAAAATAATAGCAGCATCTTCTTCTAATTCAGTAGTTCATTTATCATTTTTGATCAAGGCACTGAATGTGAACTTTCAATATTTGAAAGCTTAACTTGAAAAATAAACTCCATGCAAGAATGATAGAAACTCACTGATTCTTAAATTTTATCTTTAATGTCATGTAATATGCATGAAAACAGTTCAAAATATGTTATTTAGCTTCAAGTAGAATTCTCTGTTGCTTTGCATTAAATAGACTAATATTCTATCCCAGAAGAAAAGGGCAGTGACTTTCAGACTTCTTTTTTTCTTTTGTCCACAGAACAGTGCTTAACAGATTGCCATTTAGAACAAATCTTGACTATTTCCTTTTATAAAAAATGCCTTTGGCCCAAATCACTTCCAGGATATATTAAAAGTATAGAGCACAAGTACTGTAATACTCCTGCAAGGCCTCTGCAGTATCAGCAAGAAAAGTTCAGCAATGAAAGGTATACTGAATGAGACCTCATTTAGGTTTTGAAATAAGCAAACTATTCAGATACATAATTCCTTATCTTGTTTCTAGTAAGATAGAAAGAGATTATTTTGAACCTTTGGAATCACTGCAGCAGAAAATTACAAACAGAAAACAAAATTGTATATTACAGGAATAATGACAAGTCAAAGGAAAGAGACATACTTAAAAAAAATGGCAAACAGGCAAATGACTTTTCAGTGAGTGCCAACTCTCTGCACATTAAACTGGTTAAAAGCTCTTTCTCTTCCTGCTTGTCATGTCATTGTTCCCTGTCAGGCAGCAGAGAACACCTCCAGCTAGTACATGAAATACAGGATGCTTCATCAAAAAAGGTATTCTCTGTCTTTGAATTTGAATTGACACTTTCCTTATGTATATCATAAAGGCCCTGTGGAAATAGCAATGGACGATGGTGCAAAAAAAGCCGTGAATTTTGCAGAAAGCTTACTGGACTGCTGGTCTCATTTCAAAAGGACATTATTACATGTGAACACGATTGCCTTAAAAATTCATGGGTATAACTAGGAAAACAAAACAAAAAAATTAAGTCTTTGTCTGGTCTTCATCTGAACTTCAGCTTTATAAACTGAAATCAAGCTCTTGTGCATATGAGGTGCTTTGTTCTACCTCTCCTGCCTTGGAACAGAAAAATTATTCTCCTGCAGGGAAAGGCTGAGGCGATGTGTTTGGTTTATTAGAGTGTTGTCCCTCATAAATTTGGAATCTTCCCTTGAACTGTTGCCATTCTAAAATGTTGTAATTTTACATCCATCATTGCATGATATGCCCTAAACAAGTCAGTGGAACCATTCACCCTTAGAAAAGCTGGCACTCAACCAATTTATTCACTTCTGCAAGAGTCTTTATGCAGTTCTCTTGTACACCTTTGCCATCATTTATGCATCATTTACCATAAAGTTAGGAACTGCTAATAAATCCGTTATACTGAATGCTGCAAGTAAATCAGAAGGCTCTCTCATATTTAATATCACAATGACTCTGTAGCCTTCATTTTGTCATATTGTGGATTATTTCTGGAGCAGTTTTACTTGAGTTCCAGTGTTATTTATCAGCAATCCTTCTGCACATCATCATATCAACAAACGCACTGAGCATGTGCGTTTCTGTAACTGTTTTGCAAGATCAGCCGAAGTTAATATAGGTACAGTATGACTTTTCTGGCTACAGGTAGTTGCAATCTGGATTGTATGAACTTGGCTTGAAGAGTACTATGAATTTGTTAGAATTGTTTGCTGTCTTTGCAGGCCTCAATATTTCTGAAATTCAAGTTGAAAGAGTGTTTCATTTTGTTCAGTCTGCAATGAGATTATAGCAAGGGTTCCCAAATGAAAGAGCTTGATTAGTGGTACTACCAGAAGAGATCAAAGTGGAGGAATGCAAGAGCAGGAGAGTAGGTGTCTCCATGACATGCATTAATAAATGCATTGATACTTGTCTCTTCCCATATTATGCAGGTATAGTCCTGCTATAGCTTTGGGGAGAAGGATGAGCTGGGTATAGAAAGCGTGTCCCCTTTGGGGCCTGTGGTGACTCTCCCAAAGACTGGGAGCTGCTGCCATTTCAGTTCAATGTCGCTCCTGTGAGTGGCATCTGATGAGCTAAGGAACTTTGTCATCTGTAAAAGAGGAAGAAGGTTTCGTGCACTTTTCATTCCATTTTAAACTAAGACAAAAAATGGATAACAAAGCCAGGTGAAGAATCATTAAATTTCCCTCGTCAGTAAGTCAACCAGTAAAGCAGTAGTGATACATTGTTAATGCTAATCAAGCTAAATCATGGCCTCCAGATTAACAGATTCATAACTGCTAATGCCAAAAGTGATAAGAAAAGAAAGTGATAAGAGAGGCCGCTAGAAAACAAGGCAAGCAGCAGTTTCTGTTGTAAAATGCTGGGACTAAGTCCTTTTACAGGCATAAAGACAAAGAAGCTTTCAGCATCATCATTGTGTAAATGCTGGAAACATGGTTCCTTATTGAACTGTATTTAAAGGAAATTCTAGCAAGCTCCACTTGCAAGGAACTGGCTACCTTCCTTCCTGATTTTGCTCTTTTTCACAGTCACATCCTTCTGATCCTCCATTTGAGCCTAAATTTAGCACACTGAGGTACCTAGCAATTCCAACTTACATCGACTGCTCTGGCAAGTTTAATTGCTTACAGTCGTTCTCCTAAATATTTGTGCCTGGATATGAGGTTTATTTATTATTTTGGCTAGAGTTTATTGGTTAGTTGAGTTTGGTTTTTTGTTTGTTTCTAATTTTGGTTTTTTGTTTTTGTTTTGGTTTTTCTTTTATATTCTTGGCTCTTAAGAAGACGTATATATGCCTCTGGATATCCAAACTGAGCCATGGCTTCCAGGACAAAAACTTCAGTGATTAATCTAAGCAGAAGGTAATTGCTAGGCTTCCTGCAATTTTCTTGTAGACAAACTTCCTCCTTTCTTCCAGTAGCTTTTCAGCAAATATTTGTCAATGGTACAAAACATGTTTGTAGACTCTCTTAATATCAGAGGACAATAAAATTAAGGAGGGCTGACTCAGCTGCGTTCAGATCTGTGCAAGATGCTCTTATCTGCTCTTTTGTAAAAGTCAATTAATACAAAGCCCTTTTTGTTAGTTGTTCACATTTATCTTTACTGTCTTCCATTCTTTTTCATTCTTATTATTGTTAAGGGCATTATAATTCTGAATTGTTATTAATGTAATCTTCCTTTTCTATTGAAAGGACTTTCTTTCTTATTAGGAATTTTAAGAACACTTTAAATCTTTTTTGTTCTCACAGCCCCTAAATATTTTTTTTTTCTTTTACAACTTTCATCCTAGAGAGATAGAGAGTGCTCTGTTGGTTACAAAGTAATCTAATCTGGTTACTTTCTAATTGCAGCAGAATTTTGTATGTTTTACCAAACTTCAATTTTTTTCTTTTTAAGTCACATTAGCTGATTCTTTGATTGGGAGCAGTAGAAAATAAGAAGATTTTAATATCCTTCCTCAGTCATCTTCCATGGATTTTGTTAATCTGAAATGAAATTCTGGACCCCCTGAAGTCAATGGCTACAGTGATATTGACTTTGAAATGACCAAGAACTTAGGTTAGATGTCTTAATATAAATATGTTTGTTTGTCTTTGTACTGTGCAATGGATCCATCATTTGCCATACTAAATTTAAAAAGCTTATGGAACTTGGCTCCAGCATATTCCTTTATTTTCATATCCTCAGGCAATTCCATCCTCATAGTAAGAATTAGATCTAGGGCAGTTTTGCCTTTTTTTGCAAATGATGAAATTCTCCCTTTGACACAGCATGCTTGGATATATGTTTCCCAACAGATTTATGAGCAACTAAAATTCCCCATGAAGAAAGTGTCTTCCAGCCAAGAATTTTCTGTACCCTGCTGTCCTTGTGTTTGACTGGTTTGTAGCTGATATCCGCTGTTTTTCAGTCTTGCTTTCTAGTTCCCTGTAGCACTGCTGCTAATTACTTGGAGCAACCTTGCAGGAAAAGATGTGTGTGCATTGATTGGCCATGTTGCTGTAAGCAGCACTACCTTACTGGCTTTGACAGCATCGCAGAACATACTGTCATGATTTTTAAGGAATGTGTTGGAATTTGAAGACTTGAGCTGTGCTACATTAATGTGATTTACCATCCTGTCTTTGTCATTGCTGCATATTGTGATTGCTACATATTAATTTGGGGAATAAAATAATACACATCAGTGATCAAAATAGCTGAATAAAATGAATAGGTAGAATGCATTTCCCAAGAAAGCCTTCTAAAGATGTAGTAATGATGAGTAATTTTCCAGATTTGGATGGCTTCAATGCCACATAAGTTCCTTAATCTTTTTCACTGGATAGGTGCCCCTGAAGGCCTTCCAGCATCTAGCAGAAAACACAGACCAGCTATTTGGCTATTTGGACTGCTATGCATGTCCATGTGGCAAATCAGAGCTGTGTTTGTACAAGTAGAGCAGCCAAGATTATATCCATAGATTCATTCCACTGGTAGACAATGGGGTAGTCACCTAAGGAAAAAATTAAATATCTATGTATATGGACTCAAAGCCTGAAATTGCCTTTCTGCTAATGGTAAACAGTTCTGGTCTGACAATTCATCATAGCTAAAAAATTCAATGGGAAGGGGAAAAGATGCAGTTTCACTAAAGGTCTGACAGGATTAATATGAGTCCCTTTATTTCTCATGTGTCCACATTTTAATTTGTGGCTCTTTAGGAACTATCACTATTATTATTGCAGATCATTTCTTGAATAGGTGTTTTAAATTTTCGCTAGTGTCCACAAATGGGCTTGAAATTAGTGTTTCTCAATCCCTTCTGCATGACCTACATGAGTCAAAACTTAAGTCTTTGCTCTTTTTTCCCAGGTGCTTCTTGTATGCTTTTCCATTCATGTTTTTTCCTCAGGCAACAGTCCATGAGACATTTAGGACAAATAATTAAGTGAAAACTTCTGGTAAATTTCTACTTAGCCAATGTAAACAATAAATTGCCACCAATTAAATAGTTGGAAAAACATTTCCTTTCTATAGAGTTTCGAAGAAGAGACAACTGTCTGATCTCATCTTCTTTAAATAAGTTTATTATTTCAATGGAGCCTCATCTTCATGAACAGTAGCAGATGGATGATGCTACAAAGGATTTACAGTCTTTAACGTTTGGTCTCTTTTTTTTCTTTTTTTTCTTTTCTGGGTAATGACTGTGATTCTTAGAAATTACATTAATAGAGATGAATACTTGAAAATGAGACATTTACTTTCTATTTATGTTTCTTTATGTGATGTAAGTGGAAAGCAGATTAAATGCTACTGCAATGGGTATGCTTCTTACTACAATGCTGGCTGTAGGTGAGTGAGAATCTTTGGCTGTGGTGTCTGTGGTGTTGGTGCTGCTTTTAGATGCTCTGTGCTCAGCCAAGGCCACTGTTTAGGGCTGGCCGATGGATTTACAGGGCAGAAAGCCTGCAGGGGTGGGGAAGTTTCAGAGCCCACTGCTGCTGGCAGAGAAACACTCAGGAGTCTGGACTGTACACCCTGTGCAGCTCTATGGAAGTCAGAGCCCCTGGAGCCCTTGGATCTGGGCAGTCTTGCCAGGTGTCTTCCTTGCCCTGCTATCCTCGATATGGCCTTTCTGCTCTCAGTACAGAATGTGATCACCACAGCTTTGGGCTCCCAGCTTTCATGTGTGCCCCACAATTCTGGGTTCAGCACCCTGTTATCTATCCTTTCCCCAGCACCAGCCAACAGACTGCAGACTCCCCACAGAAGTATTTTGCTGCAGAGAAAATTGTAGTGAATCCTGCTTAGCCCAAGAATAACACTTGTTTAATGCTGAAGAATCCTTGGAGAGTTTAGCTGCCAAGCTCTAGGAATTTTTCACAGAGTATATGCAAACTGTGATTTTTTTTTTTTAATATTTCTTTTTTCAGTTTGGGCATGTCTACAAGGATGGATGCAGACAGATCTCACAGCAGAAATTTTTACCTAAAGCACACTGGATGGTTATACAGTGCTGACCAAATCTGGCACGTTCCCAGCTAGCTTAGAGCACAGGCTGAGTAAGGTTGTGGCTGTCCACACATTTTGATGTAACCATATTCTCAGTTTCCTCAAATAAATTTTATTCCAGAAAATAAATAAGTTATCATCTCCCTCACACAAGCTTTTATATTTTTTCTTTTTATTGCAATTCTTTATAGGGCCTCAAAACTGTCACACAATTGAACTTCCCTGTTTACATGTATGCACAGTATGAAAAAATATAATGGCCTAAAAAACTTGGATTTAATGCAAAACAGCTGACAAATTAAGGCATACTTTTCTATTTCAGCTTTCCTGTATATAACATTTCACTGTTTCTAGAAGGCTGCAGTGGGGTTTTTTTGGTGCATTTATCTAGCAGAATATTTTTTAGTTAAGGAAAAAAATTGCTTCCCTGTGTCTAAGAGTTCTTCTGTAATTTCAATTTACAGTATGTCCTCTTACTGCAATATTTGTTTTAGGGGAAAAATAGTAACCTGGATTGACTGTGTCTGCAGCATATTAGATTTTATGTATTACAGTTAAATCCCCCACTGAGCCATCTGGTTTACAGATTGTATAGATTTTTAAATTTCAGTTTGTCTTCCCAATTGACCTAGATTAGGACCACCTTTTCTAGTTTTACTCTTCAAACATTCCCTATATCTTAACTTTCCAGTAAAAGTAATAGTTACTAGCACATGAGGTGGTTAATAATCCTGGAGTCATGATTTCAAATATTATCACATGAAAGATATTTGCCAGGCAAAGGAGCACAGAAGTGACCTTTCAAATCTTGCTAATTTTCCACCAGATAGAGGATAACTCACCTGCATCTACAATCTTTCCTTGCTCTTGGCCATGCTTAATATAGGCAAAACTAGATACTCTGCTGTTCTGTATTTAAGTAATTTTTTGGGGTCATACTTGTGCAAACTTGATTTCAAGTTTTCCAGGATTTCAGTGAGCAGTGACTGGCTTTAAATCAGATAGGAAAAAAAAAAAAAAAGGATACTCTCAGCAAAACCAAGATGTTGGGTATATAAGTCCAAAACAGCAAAATGCAAAAACCTCAGCAAAATGTCTGAACAGCACTTGAACTCCCTAATACTATGCATTTGTCTTGCAAGCTCTTGTGGTGTCTGCAGGTCTGCCTCTGCAGAGCTGCAGGTCTACCTGGCTTTTGCAGTGAGGCACCAAACTCTGACAGTCATTCCTGATGCACAGCAGTTAGATCCAGAAGGCATGCTTTGATGCGATGCCCTAAGCAAGCACACAGCAAATTTTAGGTATTTCTTAGGTAAGGTGAGTTCGAGTACAGGTCTTGGGGGCTGTAATTTCAGCTGAACTTAAATCCTGCTTAGTTCCTGGGTCAATTGCTTGATCCTGCCACAGTCTATTTCTTCTGAGAAATCTGAGACTAAATCATTGATAGCTTTGGACTGGGAACTGTGTAGGTAGTTATTCCATATGCTAAAAGAAGGTCTTGCAAATTACAGTTCCTCTGAATCCTGTATGACAAGTTGTATTTTAGGAAAGTATCCTAAGCAAAGGCTTGCAACGTGTTCCTTAACTCTCCAGGCAACTGTTAAGGTTTTCATGTTGCTGTGCACATTTTCATTAACATTCACTTGTTCAAGTGTAGAAATACATGATTCGAGCGTGTACATGAATATTTTGAAGTCATCATAGAGATGATGGCAGACCAACAGTGCAGAATAGCACTATGAAACAGTAAGAATACATTGTAGTGGTATTATTCCTGTAGCTGGAATTAGTGCAGAATTTTTGAAAATCATGTTCTAAATGTGATGGCAATTGTCAGTCTTGTAATGACAGTAAGTACAGTTTGTGTGTTAAACTTATTTGAGCACATATAGTAAGAGTGTTTAACGTTCCCAAATTATTTAGAATTACATATACTCAGATACCATGCTTACTGTTGAGGAAATTGGTCTTGTCAGATCATTGTGTTTAAGTTTCCTGTGTGCTCTATTCATAGAGGCTATTTTAGTTCTTGCCTCATAGCTTAATTTCTTTGTGTAGACCCAGTCTGTTTCTAAGTTAGCATCATGTTAAACATGCACAGTCATCATCTCATAAAATAATAGAGCAATACGGCCAAATGCCTTGGAATAAATTGAATGCTACAAAAAGTTTTACATGATCCTAGTACACCTGCTGTAAGTCTTGATGTGATTCTTCATGAGAAGAAAATTCTCACAAACAGCCTGTTCAATGTTATAGGGAAATTTTCCCAAAGATCCTGCTGAGATTTGTCAGTAGGATTAGTCCAAGCACAGAAAAAATATTGTTTGGTTACCACCACAATGCTAAGGTATGGAGGGAACCGTATGGGAAGTAGAAAGTCTGTTGTGACCAAAATATGCAAAACACAGGTGACAGTGCTGTTAGCTATCACCATGCTCTCTGATAAAGTGCTTCTGCAATAACAATTTATAATTATTAAGCAGAATTCTGAAGGTTTCATCATATTAACAGGTCATAATTCTCAACATAAGTTATATTTTAAGGGGCCTCTTTTGTTCACTGTCTTTATTTCACAGTTTTCTGCGTCAAGGGTCTGAGAGAAAAGTATACATCACTAAAAAGAAAAAAAATAAGATTGAAAGAAAACTTGATAAAATCAACCTGGTAAAAGTGTAGAGTAAAGGAATTTTCATAGTTGAATTTCTTGGAAATCAAAATGAAAGTAATTACAAGATGGGGAAAACAATAAGTAACACAAGCTAAATATTGATATGATTAATATTAATACAAATAAAATTGTATAGAATGCTTATCAGACTTTGTATATGACTGATTTAAAAATGGTGCCCAAAGAAATGTGACAATAAAGAATGGTAAGGAGAGATCAAGCCTCAGAGGGAAGGACCGAAAGAAAAATTTTAAGAACAAACCATTAAAGCAAATAGTAGCACATTTCCAGATGTTCTTTGAGAGCTTTAAGGGGCTACAAATATGAAATAGGTGCTCAGTAAAATGTGTTGCCTAGCCTGCTGCTTGAATCAATGCCGATGTCAGTATCTAGGTTCCAGGTGTGACTTGTACAACTACAGATTTGTCCACCATATCTGATTTTTTGGGCCAAAGCAAATAACACAGATCTAGGAAGACCAATAGAGATTTAGGCAACCAAGCAGAATTAATTGAGAACCCATAAGAAAAGGAATGGCCTGCTTATTCTCTTCACACTAGTTCTCTCACAAGAACTTACCAAAGAAAATAAGGTGCTTTGGAATAGAAAGGAGAGTTTTCATATACTGGTTTATAGGGCAGAAGCAAGGTGCAGGAGAGCTTTTAATAATAGTTTTCTAAGGGGATCCTCTGGGGATTCATACTGGAACATGAGTTATTCAACAACTTTTTACATGATCTGGGAAGGTAGATGAATAGTGATATAAAAATGTTTTCCTGATAATATCATTCAGAAAATGTACTGAAACCTGACTGCCAGGAGAGCGTTCGATTCATATAGGAATAAAAGAGTCTGAAGTGGACAACATTGTGGATGGTCCTCCAAAAATTTCATAGCTGCGCTCATGAGCACTCAAAAGAAAAACATAATGTTAAGAATTATTAGGATGTTAGGAATTATTGAAGGCTAGAAGACAGAAAAGACGGTCATGTCATTTTACAGTCTTACTTCTCTCAAATGCTGTGTGCTGTTCAGGTCATGCTGTCTGCTTAAAGAACATGTGGGGAATAGAAGATTGTTAAAGAATTACTGAAGGGCTCTGTTGGTGTCTGTATAGGGAGAAAATTAGAAAAGTTAGCATTAGAATTTGTTCTGTAAAACATGACTGAGATGCCCCATGACCATAGATGGGGAAAAAAATGAGTAGGAAATAATATTCTTCAATATTTCTGATTAAATAAGAATTAAATTATTTTAATTAAATGATCAGAGGATGTATTTTAAATGAACAAAAGAAAACAACAAAGTGAGTACTTTTTCATACAGCTTGCAATTGTGGATCTCACTAAGAAAAGTTAATTCAGAAATTAATAGAGAAAGGGATGTGAATTATTTTAAAGGAAATCCCTACAAACTGCTGTTAAACATGTTGAATGAGAGGCTCAGAAAGACCAAACCAATGAATTACAACCTAGAAAGCTCTACTGTGGGGGTGGTCCATTTGCCCTGTGTGTAGATGCATTTCCTAAGGATCTGCATCTGACCGCCAGTGGCTGGGAAAAAGCTGCTGGTTGATTTGGTCTGATCCTCCTGCTCTAGTAACTGGGATCTCTGTTACTATCCTTGAGTTTGTGATTAGCTGATATTTTTTGGAAATACGAGCAAGAGTTAGCCAATTATTCACTGGCATTAAGCTCTCCTATGTGTGCATGTGTGCACAAATTGCCTTGATTTCTTCCAATTTATTTGTTAATCAGATTTAATTAGCTTGGATGGACTCCTGCTACCATTTTTCATATACTGTTGAATCAGAAAGTGGGTATACTGGATTCAGTTTTGCCATGAGCAGAACCTCTTAAATATTACAGATTTACCCTAAATAATTCTACCTCTGTTTTAAAGCCCTGTTCTAAGATGGAAAGTGACTTAATCTATTATTGTTGGATCCATTCCATGAATATCCATTACTTTCTTGGCCTCAGTATCATGAATATTTTATTGCATAGTAGAATACTCTCTACATATTAGACAGCCCCTTTTTGTGACTGAATTTGGCAGATGATTGTGCTTTTGCTGTTTCATTACAGTTATTTTTACTATTATTACAATAATGCTCAGAGCTCCCATGTGGATTGAAGCCCCATGGTGCTAGATGCTTTAGCAGAACCAGAAGACTCTTTGCTGTCTGGAAACACTGGTGGTCCAAACACTTAAAACAGACAAAAGCGAGAAAAGCATAGCAGAGCAACGAATTGACTTGCTCACCATGATAGAGCATGTTTATGACAGAAATGGGGACTATAACCTTCAGACTCTTTTGAAGATTTTTGAGTGGTCTTGGGAATCCAGAGAGGTCCCAGATGACTGGATGCTAGTGAAGGTTGTCCCAGTTTTCAAGAAGGGCAAGTTTCACTTCAGTGCCTGTTAAAATCATGGAAAATATTATTCCGGGAAGTATTGAAACACACCTGAAAGACAACCCAGTCATTGGTCACATCCAGCACTGCTTCACGAGAGGAAAGTTTGTTCAACCTGATTTCATAGAGGAAAGTTTATTGAACCTGATCTCCTTCTACAACAGGGTAACCCACCTGATTGATCTAGGAAAGTCAGTAGATGTAATCTTTTTGGACTTCAACAAAGCTTTTGGTACCATTTCTCACAGGATTCTTCTGGACATAATGTCCAATATGCAGCTGAATAACCTTGTGACGCAATGGGTGAGCAACTGGCTCACACACTGGGCACAAAGAATTCTAGTGAATGGGGTGACATCAGGCTGGCGATTGATCACTAGTGCAATCTACGACTTCATCAGGCGGGGCAGCAGGGTGTCAGGTACTGATCTCTTCTCTCTGGTGACCAGAGACAGGACTTGAGGAAATGGCATGAAACTGAGTCAGGGGAGGTCTAGGTTGGATATCAAGGAAAAAGTTTTTCATTCAGAGGGTGGTTGAGCATTGGAACAGGCTTCCTAGGAAAGCGGTCATAACACCAAGCCTGTCTAAGTTCAAGAAGCATTTGCACAACACTCAGGCACATGGTGTGACTCTTGGGGTGTTCTGCTCAGTTGACTCCATGACCCTGGTAAGTCCCTTTCAACTCAGCATATTCTATGATTTTCTAACTCCAGCAGCTCTTTTGTTCACCCATTTGATTGAATATAATTGAAGAATACAGTGCTCATCTTTGAAAACTGGGTTTACAAACTGTATTTATACTTATTACAATTTATTTTGTATTAGGCAAAATGGGCTTTACTATATCCCCTTTACAGCACACAAGTTATGCTTACTTACAAAACACGCATGCATAAGAAAACTCTTACACAGTACATTGCAGTTATTATCCTTTTTTAGAGAATTAGCATCAACACACTTGCAATATGTTTCTTACGGTAGCCAAAATATGCTGTGTTTTTATCTTTTATGACTACAGATGATGGCAAATCTGTTCTGGTTCAGAAGCATTACAAAGATTTTTAACACAGAGTCAAAGACTTTAAGAAATGTAAATATACATATATGTATATATCAAATACTCTTTTTAGATTACCAATTGCTATGCTATTATGTATGCAAAATATTAAAAAGCAGCTGCTGATATAAAGCAGTGACAAAGGGCACAAGGTATTGGTGTTTAGAAAAATTTGTTCACAGCAAATGTATCCAATAGCAGTGCTAAAAAAATCCCTAGAGGCCAAGTTAGTTTTTAAATCCCCATGTGAGCCTTGGCATTGCAAACAAGGTACTATGAAAATTTCTACAGATGGCTGCTTAATGTGTAAATTAATCTGACTCAGTAAGGATCATGCTAGTCAGTGGCAGTTATAATTATAGATCAGTATAAGATCTTGCTCTACAAATTCGTACAACCACAAAACTACCATACAAACACACGTTTATTTAAATACTTCAATTATTTACTGTCAGGATTTGTGACACATGTATGCTTCAGCTTGCAAACATTAACTAGGAATGATGCACTACAGTGTAGCTAGCATAAAAATAAACAAGGTAACTAAAAAAATGCCCCAAACCCCAGCCCTTACCTGCAGCAATGAAGAGTACCAGAACACATAAAATAATACAGTCAGACATCAAACATCTCATTCTGTGCAGCTGTCCTCAGGAAGTCAAGAAGACAACAATTAAAATGCAACATTTATAGAGAGAAAGGAAAAAAATGTAGGTATCCTTAAATTGGATGTAAAATGTAGGTATCCTTAAACTGGATGTATATTTACAACTTGAATAGAAAGGTATGGAAAAATTTCAAGGGAACTGATGGAAGTTTATTTAAAGAAAGCATGTTTACAGTTAATGAGATTTGTGTGAATTTTCAATCTTTTTTTTTTTTTCCTTTCCTGAGGAGTTAAGGGAAGCAACAACCTTGAAAAGCTCATCTGTTGTGGTTACTCATGTAGGAAAACAATCCCTTGCTCTCTCTGTATCAACATGTGCCAAAGAACTCACCATGGCAAACGGGCAGCAATTGACAAACACACTCTTCTTTTTTTTTTCTTTCTTTTTCTTTCCATTTTGTAAGAAAAACACCCTGCTTTAATCCTGACTATACTCAATTAAATGGAAACCTAATTTAAATGAGTTAATTTGAAAGTGCTCTTTACAGTAGAAATAAAATAAAAGAGAGAAAGAGAGAAAGAGAGAGAGAAAGAAGGAAAGAAGGAAAGAAAAGGAAAGAAAGAAGGAGGAAAGAAAGAAAGAAAGAAAGAAAAAGAAAGAAAGAAAGAAAGAAAGAAAGAAAGAAAGAAAGAAAGAAAGAAAGAAA
>JAWWTY010000005.1:12299471-12347574 GCA_035222235.1 Margarornis squamiger
GAAAGAAAGAAAGAAAGAAAGAAAGAAAGAAAGAAAGAAAGAAAGAAAGAAAGAAAAGAAAGAAAGAAAGAAAGAAAAGAAAGAAAGAAAGAAAAGAAAAAGGGAAAGAAAGGAGTGAATAGAAGGAAGGAGACCAGATGAAGCTGATTGTTGTGCTTCAAAGTGATCATAATTTCCTCACTAGTGTATGCTTTCAGGTAGCACTGCAACAGCACTCCTGCAGGTTTAGGGACTGCAGTGGGCTCATGTGGCATTTGAGAAATGTTCAAACTGTACACCTAGTTTATAATATATATAATGTGAAAATGGAACCTCAGCTTCATTGCTTTTGTCTGAAATGTTAGACAAACTGTAAAAAAGAAAGATTGTTTCAGTGATACACTTAAAGTACAAGCATTTGGACATTTTTCTGAAGGGTTCATGCTGTGGCTTGTCTAAACTCCCCACAACCACTGAATTCTTAAATATGTTTACTTGAAAAGGTCAATAGCTGGTTATCCTGTAAACTTTTCTCTAGGCTAGATAATAACAAAGTATTAGTTTTTGCTCATCTTTAGTTGTCAGCCACTCACTAGGAGGTATCCAGTGTGCTTATTTTTCCTCAGATTGTAAATGAGGGGGATAAAATTTAATCAGAGGCAAAAAGTTTACTGCCTTTAAAAAAAAAAAAAAAAAAAAAAAAAAGGCCTGAAAAAAAACCTTAAGAAAAAAGGAAGAGACATTTAATTAAGTTATAACCCTCTACAGCAGCAGCATAAAGTACATGAAGAAGTAAGCACATTCAGCTCACAGACAACAAAGGAAAAAAAACCCGTTTGTTAAACCAAACAATAATGTATCTGGGTAACGTGATGTTTCCATGAGGTTATTGCTATTATACAACAAATATACAAAATCTGTGTTAGCCGAAAGCTTCCTGTAGCCAATCACATTGTTGTGAAGAAAGACTGTTCTAGAACTCCGTGGCAGAAATTTAGTTTCTCTAAATTGTAAACACTGCCAATGGAAAACTAAAAACCAAAGAAGAAAAAAAGCCTTCCCTTCCACTCCCCAAATGTTTTGCAAACCTGGTTTCTAGAGTGCTTGGTATTCTCCCAAAAGTTTCCAAAGGAAACAATGTTGGTGAACTGGCCTAAGGGTCCAACACTGCTGTGTGTTTTAGTACAAGATGGAAAGTCATGCCCTAGACAAGACCAAAGTAATTGAGGTTGGCTGGAGGAAATGGTAAAAGCAATACTTGCTCCTTTAATTGTGTGGGTATCTTGATCACTGACTTGTCAAGATTACCATACAGGGTGTGACTGTTACAGTGGAAGATCAGACAGCAGCAACAAGCAACTCCATACATGTATCCTGTCATATGAACAGAGGTCTGTGATTGCTCTTTCAGGCTAAGAATATCCTTGCTACACCAAAAATAGTGTTAGTTCAGCAACCTCTAGGTAAAGGTTAAGCCTGGAGCCTTAAGAAAATAAAACTAAAGAGAAGAATTTAAAGTACTTGTTGAGATCACAAACAAATTCAAGGTGGGCTCTGAACTGGCTGCAACAATTTAAACTATCATCACATAAAGCAGACTACCAGAAAGACGGCTTCTTTTCCTAAACACACTACAGAATGTGATTCATAGTGACTCAAACTAAGAGCAGTTTGTGTACATGGGAATGGGTCACAGTGCCTTGTGTCCCTTGGTTTTGAAACTATTCCATCTGTCTCTGTTAGCCAGGACACCTCTTCTCCAGCTTGATCCATCATTGCTATATATTTTTGTCTGTAACACATTTGAAAGTGGCCAGCAGGTGTGTAGTATCCATGAAGTCTGCTATGTTCCTTGGCAGAGATTGTATCCTGAATTTTAAGGACAGTTGGGTACTATTAGCTCTTTGTATATTGGTAAGAACACAAAGAATGTTTAGACTATGAATGATTGCTTTTAAGTTTGTTCTTTATATAAATTCAAGCAAATCAGGTATATTCTTTTGGCAAATTTTTGCTTCTTCACAGAATATTCTGAGTTGGAAGAGACCCACAAGGATCATTGAGTCCAACTCTTGAATGAATAGCCCATATGGGTATTGAACCCACAACCTTGCCATTATTAGCATTTGTGCTCTCACCAACTCGGCCAACCAGCTCCCCCAGCTTAATCTACGACAGCCAAGTAAGCAGAAATTTTCAGTGACCATATATTTTGAATGTGATGATTTTCTATAATAAATTTACAAATTACAAGTTAAGGTTTGAATCTAATTCAAAGCCAGATTTACCTTTAAAAACATTCAGTTATTTGGTCTGATTACATGCATAGGTCAATTGGAATTGACTGTGGTTCCCTTACTGGAAGTGAACATTCTGATAAGAATATTTACTTCAACATTTGGTTTTTTCCTAAGCATTCTCCAATGATATGATTTTCAGAAGAGTTGAAAGTATTCTACTGATTAAAAAGGTCAGATCAGTCCAACTTTTCTTTGTCTTGGCCACTGAAGAAAGAATAGATGTTTAAAAATAAAGAAACAGACAGCTGGGTGAAAGGAAGGGAAGTCATAACAGAGTATAATATTGATTTTCCTCTTCTCTTAGGCATTTAGGGCTTCATCCAGAGGATTCTTCCCTGATTTTCTGCTGCAAGGCAATGTCTAGTATACCACGTATAGTTAATTAGTTGAGCTAAATAATATGCAGAGATTAGCATAAAGTACAGCTAACCATGTCTGCCATATGTTCAATTGTGCTTTGTTGTGAATATGGAGGAATAATTACATAGTATCTGGCATATTACACTTTTTCTATAATTTACGTAGTAGTACTGCAATAAAATTATGTTAACAACCTCAGAAAAGCCTTAAAAGTAATGAAAGTCACAGGTCAGGACCAAAATTTTAATCCTAGTTGCAGTGGGGATCAAACCAATATTATGAAAGCGGGATGTTCATGTAGTACATGTATTATGTCTTTTTTGAAACCCCATTAACTCAGTATCAGGCATCACAGCTTTGTTGATTATAACCCAAATAATGTGTCACCTGGTTCTTTTGGCTGGAGTGGCAATAGGCACCAGCGTAATGGGGCTTGGCAGGTGGGAACAAAAGGCACAATCAGTGAGTTACACCATCAATGTTTTATGCAATAATTAAATGGAACTAATTTTGTCAGATTGGTTATATGAAAAATTATTTCCAAGAGGGACTTAGGAACATATTGCAAGGGAGTCAAAATACCCCCACCATTACCCCCAACCTAGAAAAATTACAGAAAAAGCAAAGTGAGGTCAAAACTGTAAAAGCCATCACAAATGTTGTTGCCACAGTAGATAAAGTTGAAAGCTTTGAAATCTTCAGAGTGAAACTTAGATTTACTTTCTGATGCTCCAGATACACTCTTTCAAAATAATTCCCTCCAGCTAAATTGTTCTCTTGCATCTCAGCTAATATTTTCAAGTATTTCTTCCTTTAAAGGCTGAGAAAAATTAGAATATGCATGTCTAAAAGAGATTTTTAACATTGTAAAGGTGAAAGGCCAAATCCATCTGGTCAAAACAGAAATAGCCATACGAAATTCAAGAAACTGGTTGATCTGTGTACAAATATATTTTTGAATTTAAGGAAAAACTCACTGATATGGTACCAACTCCTCCCTTAACTTCAACCACTTTGTCTTGTACTTTATACCTTCCAGAAGGCCATTAAAAGCTCTTTGCCCTTAACATCCTGCAGCTTCTGTGTCATTGTGCTTGTAGAATCATGTTCTTAGTATTGTCTTCTTACTCCTCCATCAAAAGCTAGAATAGTTACTACAATCAGTTTAACTAAAATCTGAGTGCTGCTAGAAAAGCCTCTAATTTTGTGTACATTTCTGGATGGATGTGCAGTTGCATTTTGTTGTAAACAGGAGGGGGAAATAATGAGAAAAAAGAAGAGAAACTAAAGTTGGTTAGATCCAGGATGCTTTTGTTTGCTCTTTTGCTAGCTTCTAGAGGAAAACATAAATCAGTTACACAAACTTTCCCGCTTTGTTTCTGAGCCGTACTTGTTTTCAAGATCCTGAATTTTCAATACTTAGAAGACCACATTGCAGAAGTAGAAACCTAAGAATGTACTTTTAAAGACACTGGATTTTACTTTTTAACTAAACAATTCTGATAAAATTGTTCAGAGGAATTACTATTGACATACTTTTCAAAATAATTGCTATGCAAGTCAGGATAATCTTAGAGGATTCTCTGTCTTTGTCTTATACTGCTTTACAGCAAGACCTCCCAAAATTCCTACAGAAAAACCTAAGGATAGGAAATGGGAAGAAAGACTTTCCATGGAACAGCCAGCATCAAAATTCTGACTTCCTCCTTTCCTGCGCCACACTAGCAGGTAAGCACAGAGCCAGGTACAAAGCAGGCTCAAAGCAGAGAAGAGTGGAAGGCAGACTGCAAAATCAGGTTGCCCTGCCCTGCTCTGCTTCTTCCACTGTTGAAGTGGAAAACACAAAATAGGCCTCTGAAGCAAACACACCAATTTAATATAAATCACTGTTGAAACATTTTGGCTCATCTAATAAATCCATGTTGTTATGAGTAGAGATATAGAGCCCTAAATGGGACAATGTTGTAAGTATTAGGTTGGCAACATTGCTTTAATATGTCTTGGAGTAGAAGTGGTCTTTGCTTTATTGGCAAATATATGTGCAATTGTTTTCACTGAGGCAATTATGATAAATATTGAGTATATAAAAGTACTGAAAACATTTTTAGGGGAGACTGCATGTCCTCTGCTAGGGCTGCAGAACTGTAATTTACTACATACAAAAACGAACATAGCAAATGTTGCTTCACATACTCAGCCTCTCAAGTTTATATACTGTGTTTAAATATTCTGCATATTATTGTAACTATTTGGCACCAAATCTTACGTGTGATCAATGAAAAATGAACTTGTGCTGTTTCCTCATTTCTGCTGTTATGTCTGTGCTAATCTTTAGACTGTGCATGGCTCCTCCCCTCAGCTATTTATGATTTTAAAGACTTTTCTAAGTTTCCAGGAATGCTGAATAGCTGTTTATAAATATCAAATTACCCAAGGTCTATTTTGAATGAGTTCTTCAAGATACTATGCTTTGATGGTTCCACCCACTTTCATATAGAATGTGTGGTGAAAGAAAAACTGATTTTTTTTCCTCACATTTCATTTTTTGTATTAAAAATCCATTAAATCACTTTTATGCAATCCATTTTTCTCATTGCATCTAAGCTTTACTTCAACCACTCCAACTCACTGTTCAATTTTTATTTTTAATTTTTTCCTTTTGAAAAGAAACATAATATTTGCCTCAAATCTGCTCTGGGGTTTTCAGAGAGAAGATGACTGTATAGAGGAGTTTTCCAATATAAGCGGGAAATAAATTCTTTAAATTCTTTACTTGTTCCTCCCAGAATGTTGATTGACAAAAGTAATTCAGAACTATTATAATGCCTTCTCTTGTTTATTACCTAGTTGCATGTCTAAACCCTTGCTGTTATTTGAATGCCTTATATTCCCACTGGAGCTCAGATGCAATGAATGATTTTAACATTATGAAACAAATGCTGAGTTCTCCAGAAGCTTCCAAGCATATTTGGAACTATTGTTTGATTAAATAACATGATCCATTAAACCTCTGTGTCTTCTCTTCCTCCAGTTTTTGCCTTTTCTTCATATTCATTTTTTCTCTCACATTTCAATTCTGTCTCCTGTCTTGTCTTCCATCAACCTTTCATTTTCTATTTTCAGTTCTAATATTTCACTGCCATATTTCCCAATTTCACACTCCTTTTCTGTTTACCTTAAAATATTGCCTGAGATTTTTTTAACCTCTAATTTTTGTTTTCTTTCACTGTCCCAGATGAACTAAAGCTCTAGATACCAGACCTTCTGTATATGAAAACAGAAAATACATTTTTTCCTTCGCTTCATGAGCCTGTCTCCTGTGAGAGAGAAGCATGAAGGATGAAATAAGGAAAGAGGAAAGGCAAAAAGAAGTAAGCTTTACTGCATTTAAATTTAGTA
The DNA here is from genome assembly GCA_035222235.1 of Margarornis squamiger. Taxonomy (NCBI): domain Eukaryota; kingdom Metazoa; phylum Chordata; class Aves; order Passeriformes; family Furnariidae; genus Margarornis; species Margarornis squamiger. Next base: position 12,305,510 of record JAWWTY010000005.1, read on the forward strand.
GTTAGAGGAAAACTCTGAAAGACAAGTGGCACCAGGCTAATGCAGATTTTGATGAAATTAGTCTGTGGAATCTTGTACCTTTCACTGACTCAACATGAGCCACTTTTTTTCCTCCATTAATGCAATGTAAAGGAAGTGAAAGAGATTCAATTCTTGACATGGCTCTGATTAGAATTTACTGTAAAACTGACTCCAGAGCTTTCAGCAGTTTGGCAGATGACTCAAGAAAAACTGTATGTGAAACCATTGAGAAACAGCCACAGGAAATCTACATTAAGCCAGATAACATGACTTGGGGTTTTACTGAAAAGAGTGGCTGGATTCCTTTTCTTTTCTTTGTGTATGATTCTTGCAGTTTGAATTAGGATTACAATTTAAATACACAGCACATTACTTGCCTAGTTCCTGGCCTAAAGACAGCATCAATATACTAAAAAACTATTTTTCCTCTGATATTTAAATGAAATAAAAATTAACCCTGTTTTATTTAAAAAAAAATCATATTTGGCCTGTACTTAACCCAATTCTGCTCAGTTTAGCCCCATGTGCTATTAGAACCCAGAGTTATATTTTGAAGATAACATTGTACTTTTTTTTTATAATTATGAATGGCTTTGATGTTTTCAAAGTTGTTCTGGGAATTTGTGTGACCAATCCACATCCCCTTGCATGGGAGCTAGGCAACTGTTTAATTCATTTTTACATAATGCTTTAAAAAGCTTCAGTGCATAAATTTAGCTATAATCTCTAAGAATTGGCTCTAACACAGTTCCAAACCCCACACATACTAAGATTTTATTGCATTTATTTACCCTTCTAGATACATATGGCTCCATAACAGAGAGGGTTATTAAGAAATCTTTCCAGGGGTCACTAAAATAACTTTTAATTAATCACAGTGTCTTTCTATCAGTGCTGATAGTTCAGTTTTTATACTTAATAGTTGGATTTTACAGAACATCTAATGGGGGTCTCAAATTGTTTTTGTTTAAAACGATTGAAAGGTACTTACTGGGTCCATTGGGTAGTTAGCTATAACCAAAACAACTGGATTTATGCAAACATGACTTTCACCTATGGAAAAAAAAAGGAATGGATAGAGTTATTCCATGAGCACTAGGTCCAATGAAGTCTGTTTTCTTACAAACACTTTGCATGCCAAAAACTATTTTTCAATGACTGTATTCTCACTATTCGGAGCTGCTTCTTCAAAACTGACTTCTTTGTCTGTCAGTACTCTGGATTCCCTCTTTACTCGTACTAGAGGCAGTTTACATTTTGTTTCACTTCAAGCTGAATATGTGCCTAAGAGTGTGCACTGATTTAGTCAGAAAGTCATATAGACCAACTTTTCCTACAGAGGAATAATGTGGGTCTTGCTTACCATTATGTTTTACTTGTACAAACTTTCAAAGATTAAGTTTGTCTCTTCATTAAATATCACTGAGATCAGCCTGCAAGTTCTATAACCATTGGGAATCTGAAGGACAGCTGGCAGAAACATTATACAAGTGCATGAGACTCATTTTTCAGTAAGCAGAACTAAAAATCTCACTGTTATCATAATTACTGCAGTATTTCTGAATTTGTAATTCCAAAAGAATCATCTAATATTATTTTAAAAAATATTTGCCTAGTAAATCTGCTGATGCTTTAACATTTATAGACATCACGTCATAGTGTTTTTAATTTTAAAGTCAATTTCTACTCCAAATAATTCAAATATACATTTCACAATAAGAAAGGGGAAAAGAAAAGCCCTTGTTGGCAAGTTAAGTTCAAAGTGTTTTCCAGAAATGGCCATCAGCCAGTTCAAGTCCATAGGAAAAGATGCTCAAGGAACTCACAGGTCACTACCATGAGCTTTAACAGCAGCACTGATTAGGAGTTTCCTTCCTTCTGCATTAGAGTAAGTTATGATGATCCATGGTCATTTTAGGACTGAGAATTCCCAAATGGTCATGGTTTAAATCCTCTGCCTATACTGAGCACAATGCTACTGCCTTTATTAAAACAGATCAGTCATGCTTGCCACAAGTAGAGATTGACCAAAAGGAAATAGGGGGAAAATTAAAGAAGAAAAAAGATGTTAAATATTTTGAAATATTCTGTCTAGTTTCTTTGTTTTTTGTTTTTGTTTTTGTTTTTTTTCTTTGAAGTCTTGCCTCAGAGACAAGGCAAATATTGGTTTACAATATATGATAAATTGGGAGAGTCTATGAATGTGGTCACACATTAAGCATGATGGAATTTACTGTTACTGCACTGCTTGTCTCAGATACACAGTAGGTTGCCCACTTTTCAGCACAGAGCAGTTACATTTTCTCAGCTGGGAGCACAACATTATATGTAATGCTACATTTCTCAGAAGTTCGCTTCTTTGGTTTAGGCACTGTGGACCTCATCACTTCTGTATTAAGAAAATAGGATAAGGTATGACATGGTTATGGCCATCCAAATCCCCCATTTTTATCAGCAATATTAACTATCTCACTGCCAAAAATGTCAAATAGAGCATCAACAAAAGGAGCAGTCATTTACTTTTGGGGGAAGGTGACATTTCTACTCTTTTAGTACATTAGCTTCTTTTGAAATGCCACAGCATGTGCATAGAACTGCTGAAATTTAATAAAAAATAACATGCAAAATAGAACATAAAAAAAGACAGAGAAGGTTACAGTTGGAAGTTACGAGAAGTTAAAAGTCATATATCAGGATTGGGAGGCATCAAATAAAAGAAAAACCCAAAACTAAACAATAAAAATAGATTTCCTCTGGGAGAAGTAGAAACAAATGGCAGTACCTAAGTCAGACCAATTATCTTCAAGGGGAAGAACAAGGAATAACTTCATGGGTGGCCAAGACACATAGACCTGTCCTTCAGTCCAGTAAATGGCCAAGAATCCTAAACAGGAAAGCATAGAAGAAAATAAACAACTTGTGAAAGTGAGCAGTAGCAGCTGGAATCAGGCTGTTCCCCACCCTTTAATAAATCCAAGACATAAATAGTTCAGAGGAATAAATCTCTAAAGCAAGAGTGACTGGTACATGGTTAATACTTCGATTGCCAAGGCACCATGTAACAATTTAGGGCACACCATGCAAGCATGGCCAATTCAGGGCACTGAGAAAATACAGGGGCAATTTGAGGACCATGTGGTAAAAGAATGATCCTAACACTATTAGCTTTCCTGGAATGACTGAAAAGTTCAGAGGAAACTAAAACAGCCAGGACTACTCAATCTGTAGCAAAAACCAGGCAAATTCTGAGAAATATTCCTTTTTCTTACTGGTAGTCAGGAACACTTACTGAGGTTGAATGTCTCTTAATATTCATGGTATAAGGTCTGGATTTTTTTTTTTTTTTTTAAATAAACTAAAATAAATGCACTATTTTTTATTTAAGAAAAATGGAAAGCCTATGCTTTCGAAAGCTGTCAGAGTTTAAGAGTTTTGCTGATGTAGATATTAGCTACAGGATAATATCATGGTTTTATGTCTACCATAAATGACTTATAATTTAAGTTCCATCATATGGAGAAATGAAGTAGTGTCTTTCAGGGCAGCCATAAGACATTTGTAGTACCTTTCCTCTTTGTACATACCAGGAGATTCCACTCCTGTGGAGCTCAGGAATGACCAGTAGTGAGGAAGATTTGAATCTCCCCAGGGCCAGTCCCAAACAATTCCAAGATTTTTTTTATTGGAACAAGAGAGGTTAAGATTAGCATTACATAAACCATTACTAGTACTTTTAAAGGATGGAGAATGCGAAATGTTTTAAAATATTGATAATGAATAAGTTTTATTCAAATGTGATAAAATAGAAAAAGCTGAACTGCAAATATATTAGAATCACAGACTCATAGAATATGCTGAGTTGGAAGGGACTCACCAGGATCATTGAGTCCTACTCCTGGCCCTGAGTAGGACACCCCAAGAATCACACCATGTGCCTGAGAACATTGTCCAAATGCTTCTTGAACTCTGCCAGGCTTGGTGCTGTGACCACTTCCCTGTTTCAGTGTCCAACCACCCTCTGCAGGAATAACCTTTTCCTGATATCCAACGTAAACCTTCCCCGACTCAGCTTCATGCTGTTTCCTTGAGATCTCCTACGGGTCATGAGAATAAGGGGATCAGTACCTATCCCTCCACTTCCCCTAGTGAGGATGTTGAAGACCCCAGTGATATCCCTCTCCCCTCAGTCTCTTCCAGGCTGAACAAACCAAACTACCTCAGCTGCTCCTCACATGGCTTTGCCTCCAGTCCCTTCACCATCCTCATGGCCCTCCTTTAGATGCTCTCTAATGGCTTAGTAATTTCAATAATTCTCTTTTCTAGCTAGGTTAGAAAGTCATAGTTAAGAGGAGATAAGGGCTTCATTTATTTGAATTATTCTAATCTAAAAGACAACCTTTGATCTCAAGATGTTCATATTTGTACCGTGGCCCTGGCCAGAAATAGGAAATGAAGTGGAAAGTGAAAAACAAATCAATGAGGTTCAAAGCTATTTTGAAATTTGTGGGGGAAGTAAAAAAAAAAAAACCAAACCCAAAAGATTTAGCATAAGCATTTAGAGACAATTTAGATTATGCTCTTATTTTAGCTAAAGCCATTGAGCCATCTGATTTTGGGAAGTGATATTTTCAGGATGAATAGCAGAACATACTGCAAGGAACAATTCTGACCTTTTTGTAATACTAAGAAACATTTTACAACTGATTAGTGTTCAGTTAGTAACTATTCAACCTAGGCTTTTCGGTTAACTGGAGCAGACTGACTATTTGAGCTTCTAAGAAATACAGATGGACAAGGTCAGTACATTTCTGTTTTTCATCCAGGCAGTCAGGTAGAAAATTAGCCAACTGAACTCCATCTGTCTTTTTTTTTTTATTATTTTTTTTTAACTTCTTCCTTTTTAAAAAAATTTCTTCCCCTCATCTCTCCTAATTAGGCTTGTGGAAAAGCTTTCAGCTTACTTTTACTGTTCTTTCATTTTCAGCCTTTCTGTGTAGACTGGTATTGTCCTATCATAGCATTCCACAGAGCTCGTTGTGCTTTTTTGCACCACTGGTTACAGACTTTAAATTGGAGTCATTAAGTTGTGAAATTTTTAGACATATGACCACCAATGTAAAAGTCAGGTCACCCATTTCCAAGACAAACTGCTGAGTTGTACTTTATTGAGTATAAGCCTTCAGAGACCTTGCTTGGAATTCTTCAGTAGAAAACATCCCTATATTGACACAAAGTGAGTTAGATGAATTTAAATTTATTAGCCATAAGAGAAAAAAGACTCTTCTTTTTCTTGTCCTACACATGGACCAGAATATATGTTCTACAGCACTGAGGTGACTCATGTAGAACTGAGAAACTGAAGTATAATTCTTGATTTAAACAGAAAAAGACATTGAATCATTATGTCCCACAGGAACTTTCTAATTATTTTGAGTAACTGCCATTTTGTGGTTTCTAATAAGTTTTCTCTCTCTTACTTCCCTCTTTCTCCTGCCTCATTTTCATTTCATTGTAATACAGAAGTGATCTTTTTTTAAAATGTCGTATTTAGTATGGAAAACTTGATACTAGGAATATTAATATCTCCCCCGACAGATACTCTATCAGATATCACATTTTAAGCAATTCTTGTATTAAGTACCAACTCCACTGCAAAGGGCCAGATATTTTCCAAGGGAAATGATCATTCCTAGGTATTTGTCACTGGTAAGGCCCCACTTTGAATCCCATGTTCAGTTTTGGGCCCTCACTATAAGGCAGACACTGAAGTGCTGGAGACAATCCAGAGAATGGCAATAAAGCTGGGGAAGGGTATGGAGCACAGGTCTGATGAGGAGCACCTGAGGGAGCTGGAAGGGTTTAGCCTGAAGAATAGAAGGTTTGAGGGAGACCTTATAATTCTTTACAACTACCTGAAAAGAAATTGTAGCCAAGTGGGCGTCAGTCTCTTCTCCCAGTTAACAAGCAATAGGATAAGAAGAAATGGCCTCAAGTTGCACCATGGGAGGTTTAGATTAGAAATTAAGTAATATTAATAATAAGCAATAATGAGTAATCTTAAGTAAAATTTATTCACCAAAAGGGTTGTCAAGCATTGGAATAGGCTGACCAGGGAAGTGGTAGAGTCACCATCCCTGGAGATATTTAAAGTGTAGCAGCTGTGACACATAGAGGGTCATGGTTTAGTGGTGGATTTGGCAGGCCTGGGTTAAAGGTTAGACTTGGTGATCTTAGGGGTCTTTTCCAACCCAAATGATTCTGTGATTCTAAAGTTAATGTAGGGATAATATTATTCAACTTCAGATTTTGGTGCCATAGAATCCTTCAATAATAAAATTTATGCTAGCTATCAGCAACTTTTTAGGTATCTGCGCTTAGGTAGTCTCACCTATTTCACTATTTGGACTATTTTTTTCTTCTTTAACAGACTATGTAATTCTTTTCAGAACCTAATATCCAAAAAGCACAGCAGACAATCATAACACTAAACACCATTCATTACTGAGCTCTGGTTCAGAAAATAACAATGATCAGAGTATAAGTATTAAATATGGACAATAGAACAGTATTGATCTAATGAGTGACCACAATTTATCACAAGGATAACACCAATATGCAAGCTATGATTTTTCAGGTATACAGTAATATGGAGTCTTTTAGTGACGCAAATTTTATTTGGTGTGTGCCTGTTCTGAAGGAAATTAACACCATACTTAATAAATGTGATGAAAACCTATAAAACAAAATGATAATGGTTTCTCACTAGCCTTTTAGGGAGAAAGAACTTGCTACGTTAATTTGAGTTGAAACACATTTTAAAAGTTCCTGATCCCTAATATCAAAGTTTTAAATGTTCTACTTTTATACAGGGTAAAGAAGTAGTCATGAAAAAAACCAGACACAAGTATCCCACTAAATGAGATCTAAAATAACTTCTGTGCATCAAAAATGCATTTTCAGAGTGCAATATACCCAGTGAAATCCTGATAATGATCCTTTTCAGAGGTGGAAAAATACCATTTTAAACCTGCAGGGTTTTAAGATAAAGACTTTAGATCATCCCACAGCATAATATGTTTCTGGCCTTGAATATGCACACAGTTAGTCAAGAGATTTCAAATTTGTAGAAAAGGTAGAGAAAGACATTAACTGACTGGCTTTAAAAAGTAGCTTTAAATTGCTAAGAGGTTGAAATTTTACATTAAATTCCAAGGGAGTGGGATTAACACACAGGGGACACATCAGGAGGTTAGGATGAATAAGAAATTATTTACAACTTTATATGTCATGGCTGTGTAATTTCTTACACGATCAGTTTCACTACTGTGTGTTGTGACTATTGCCCTTTACTCTCATCTACACACAACATCATATGTCCTGTTCTCACACAGATGAGAAAAAGAAAAAGATGTCCCTACCTCAGGACGAAAGTCAGCAGTATTTCCTAATTAGATGAGCCAATATAGTTTTAACGCACCAGAAACACCCATGGCTCTCTGTTGAGGAATGTCAGAAGAAAACAGCTAAACCCTTCTGCCTCAGGATTTAAAGAATCATATCAGTTCAACAGAGACACAACCTAGCAAGTGTGTTTGTGTTTCTAGCCAAGAATGTTGCCTTATTACCTTCCTGAAATTAATCAAAATTCAATGAGGCAAAAGAAATCTAGACATGATAGATATCTTGTTTCACAGGGGGGAATGCTACGAAATGACAGAAAGTTACATTCTTTGTTGTATGCTTAAATTGTTTTTCCTGTGTACATTACACACAAAACTTTGTCCATGCTTATGTGAAAGAACTAAAGCAAAGGTTTCTGCTTGCCTTTACAATGCATGTGGGTGACCACAGTGTATTTGTTTATCAAAAACCACAAAAGCATGTCAAGGGCACTGTTCCATACTAGCTGATGAACAGATGTTTAGGTTAAGGTTGTTATAAAAAGACTCATTTTGAGATGTGATTGGGACAGCAGCTCTATATGATAATGTCTTGGGATGAATCCAGACAGAGTTGGAACCAAAAATGGTAACTAATGCCTTTCCTTTTCCTAAATTTAATTAAAGAATAATTTTGAACATGCACGCATTAAGACTATTTTTAGGGGCATAATTTAAGAACAGTATTTTCAAATTCACCAAATGTACTAGATAAAAATTTTTCATTACTATGGATGGAGCAAAAGAAATGCTTTTCTTTTCTTTTGGGCTATTAAGGTAACTCTGGGATCCTGATATCAGAAATTGTGTTTTCAGAAACTAAGTAGAATTGCCTTGCTGAAGATTATTATTTAAAAATATCAGGTTACACTCAAAACAACATGGGATAAGCACAGATATTGTAATATTATTTTCACAAATGCATTCATCATGAAGTATATGTCTTAATCTAGTGAGTGTTCTTCAGACAGAATGTTCAGCACTACTTTTGATGAAATGTAGTCATCTTTTGTATCACCATTTCTATAGCAGTGTAAAAGAACATTTGACAATTTATTATAGGATTAGAAAAAAATTACTCAAGCCTGTCAGTATTGCTTTATGATGGCTTTTTCCCCTCTGCATTTTTTAAAGATCAAACTTTTTGCTGTCTTTACACATATGTCCATAAATTCACTCAGGGTAAAACCAAAGCAACATAATTATTTGAAAGCTTAATTTCTGTTACAAGTTAAACCATTTGGTTGGTTGTTTTATTTTGTTGTTTTTTTTTTTGTTTGTTTTTTTTTTTTTTTTTTTTTTTAAAATGTAAGTATATAGCATAAAGACAAAACCAGAAAATTAAAAAACATTGAAGGTGAGCTGAAATTATTAAGCTATCTAAAGTATTTTGACTTAGGTGATGTCAATTGTTATCATATCACAAACTGCATTTTTAATGGAAAAGCCTATTATTTTCACCTGGAATTCTGAAATTTAGAAGGTCAACTTCCCACTGGATTAGCAGTGAAAAATATCAGGGTCCTTATCAATCTCACAGTATAACGATCTCAGCTCCAGCTTCAATCCAAAAAAGCAGCACTACTATGGGCTGCTTATTTTAATTCTGTCTTGGCATGGTACCTTCTGGATTAGGAGATAGAAATGAGGTCAACTCTTGGGTTTAGATCTAATCATAGTATATTGAGATAGTATACATAGTATACTTTGTTCCAACTTTGTTTAGAAAAAAGTACGACTTTTATAAGAGGAATATAAAATATTTGTCCAATTAATATGAATTTCAAATGGATTCTGAAGCTACTGAAATGACTGTTACTATGTTGTCTGAATTGTGCATTAATATAAAAACTGTGAAATTGATAGTGTTTTGGTATTTTATAATTTGTGTTTTGACAGTGAAATGTTTTGAATACCTTATTTTGGAGGACACGAGCAATCTTTGATTACAATAGAGATGAAAAATCACATTTAAAGTGTCCCCTTTTAAAAATCTGAATGCATTTATAAGGAACCATCAGCTATTATCAGAATCCTCTGAGGCCCTGCAAAACAGTCTAATACATGAAAGTCAACATTTAATATGCTATAGTCTCATGTTTCCATGCAGTAGCTCCAAGGAAATCAATTTTTCAGCTCGAGGGTGTTTTGAATTGGTGCAGTTCTGTAACATTCGTAAATGTTATCCAGAACACCTTCAAAAATAACACAATTTAATAATCACAGATGTTCCTACTCTGTCTTCATAGCGGTGTTAAAATATCATGACAATGAGATTTATCAGATTTCATGGTACCTTACAATATGCACAGAGCTATTTTGGGCAAGGTTTTAATATGACTAAAAGTGAATAAACTCAATTGTAAACTTTTGGAAGACTTTGCATGAAAGTTTTTTGATATTCTCAAAAGAAATTCTACCCTCTTCACACTGGAGATAGGATCAAATTACAATCATGTGATAAATGTTGCATTTGTGCTCCAGGACACTGAAATTTTAAAATGTTCTCCTGAGTCTGGCTATGGGATAAAATGCTTTTGAGTATGAAACATCCTGGGCTGTTTCAAATGGTACTGACTACAAATGCTCTGCCAAGACTTTTGCTGTTAACATGTCATGGTGTTTTCTCCCTCACATCTCATCATACTAGACATATAACCTAAACTTTGAGCTCCTAAATTAGCCATTTACCACAGTGTGCCTCTGAAATAAGTGAGTAGATGGAGTTGAAATCAAGTGTTTTGAATTGCATTCTTTGGATCTGAATGGATCTTTGGAGGCCTCTGTATCTTTTCACTGACTGCAAGAATGGTAATAACACTGAAAACATGCTCAGTTCAGAGGTTAAACACAGCTCTGTTGGGCCTTTGCCCTACAGTTTAATGGGGAGAGATTTCCTCCTCCTTTATTCTGCTAAAGCAGTGCTGCAGGCAGGTGAAAGGTGGATAATCTGGCCCCAAAAGTCCTAACAATCAATAAATAAGATGGAGCTTTGTTTTAAAGTATGAATCAAAAGCTGTACAAGAAGGTATGTTTTAAGCTTTTGTTTTAAGCTATGTTATGTTTTAAGCTTTGTTTTGTGGAATAGTGAAATCAGTGATGGTCTCAGATTCTGGGACATCAGGATTCTCCCTTAAGTGCCTTGAGGCAGAAGGCACCTTGAATCTGAGAATAGAAAAGTAATGACTGACAGTAACAAACAATCCCAAAGCAGTGTTACTTACTTCTGTTCTTAGTTCTTTGTTTACAGGTCTATGCTTTAACTACATATTGAACACTCACGTTCAGTCTACATAGTCTGCATCCTCCACTTGTTCTTGTAACAGAAACAGATCCCTCTAACCTTCTTTCCACTTAAATAAAAGCCTTCTGCATTTTGTTTTTCATTTTGTAATGTTTAAGGAGCCACAGTTCTGTGCTTGTAGAAATGCAGTTAGAAAACTGGAACCCAGATGATAAAAGCAAAAAACTATGCATAATATAACACTAATTGCCATTAAAACAATACATCCATAAGCCTTTAGACTGAATTCCAAGGAAAACATTTCAATGAATTTAGTATGGTGCTTTGAGTTGGCTGCAAACATGATATTACTAGGAGAATGAAATAATGTGAGGTAATATGCATACGATTTTTTGTTAACTTGTCTTTTTTATTCAGCATTTGGAAAATGTTATTAATGGTATAAAATTATTGTTATTCCAAAGATCACAGGTAAGAATTTTTAACCAGCCTACTGCGTATCTTGCCTTTGACAAGGAACAGAACATTTACCATGCCATGTATTTGCCATATACTTATAGCTCAAGTGCCTGTAGAGAATTCTGATTTTTGAGTAGCATGAGAAAACAAAACATATTGTACAATATTAAGTGTAGTATGCTGTGACTTTTTCCATTCATGGATTATATAGAAGATATGAATATACAAAAATAATTTTAAGTGTTGCTAAACAGCAGTGCAGAGAGAGGTCATAAGCTCCTGGATCCACCTGTACAATTTCAGCTGTGTTTTAACTGCAGAGGGGCATAAGACATCATCATAGGCCATTCTTCATCTCCCACACCATGATTTTCCTTCAGCGGGGAATTCCAACATACACACTATCAAGCAGTCATGGTGCTATCCATAAGCCTACTTGTCTATACTATTGGGATACCAGGACTGGGAATGACTTGATTTGCAGTATATAGTCACAGACAAATAACCTAGGATTTTTAAAAGTGATCATGGGGCCCTTCCCCTCTAAAGTAATTTTCAAAGCAGTATTAACAATATTTTTACAATATTTTAGAAATTAAACTCCTTTTCTGTATCTTCCATTTGCACCTTTGTCTTACCCTCAAATATTGTGTTTTGGGGTTTTTTCCACAATGATAAAATGTGGAATTTAGAGCCTTTCCATGAAATCCACTGACTGCTTTGCCTGACTAACGTAACCCAAAAACCTTTCTCTGGAGAATATTTTCAAAAGCTTTGTATTGACAAACATTGTTTTGTCTTGTATTGTTTCTACCTGTGAAATTTAGTAAACCTACTATTTGGACACAGATTAACACTTTCACCTTTGAAATTATATCACCTGTCCAAAGCCTAACTAAAGATTAAATTCTTTGGGAGCTTTTATTTTTATGAAACTGCTATTTTGATTGTCTTATAGAAGGAAGTTTGGTATCCTGTATATCCCAGTGTATATCTCAATTTCTCCTTCTTAAACACCTATAGCACAATTCCTAATTAAGGGAGTTTTATTTGAGCATATAGGTTGGAACTGAGCCTTTGAGGTTGTTAAGGCCTGACTAACAATTGCCCTGGCGTTGTGTGTGCTTGGTTACTTGCTGGAGTTTCTGTGAGGAAACGTTGGATTAAGATGCTCAAGTCTGAAAAGAGTGTCCCAACAGCCACTTACCAGAGTGTGAGGACTCTGTATCATATCATCATATCATATCATATCATATCATATCATATCATATCATATCATATCATAATCATATCATATATGCAACTAATATAGACTCTATTTTTTTTTCAAGGGATCCTCCCACAAGCTGGTGGAACCATTGATATAGAAAGGTAAGTAGATTTCAGACTGTTTGAAAAGAGGTCTTATGGTAAGACCAATTCCCAGCTGACAGTAACTATTAGACACAGTAGGTACGTGCTACTTTGATGGCACAGTGAGACTTCAGTGGCACATGAATGACTGACTTCATGTTCCTACATTGGCTTTATGCACTGAATGAAAAGTGTATTCCCTGGCACATATAAAAGGCTGGTTAGGTGTCATATTTAGTTAATAGAGCAGAATATTTTGTTAAAGTGGGGAAAGCAAACTCTACTGTCTCTTGTAGGAACTGAAGATACAGTTGAACCCTCAATATAGCTCCTAGTGGATTTTCTACTGAGGTAAATGGAATCAGTACTGCTAACATAACCATCACGGAGTTGCATAAGCTGCCTCTGCTTGTAAGGTTGGTTTCAAAGAATGCTGAATCAATGGAAAAACCTTGCTTAGAAGTCTCATGCAAGTGGTTATAAAATATCAAAATCCACAGTTCCGGTTCTAGTCTTTTGTTTGCACTCAGAAGGAGGAGCACTCAGAAGAAAGTGACATCTTCAGAAGTTATCCATTAAATGCCTGGTACTTGAGGAGGTAGTAGGGAAATGGGTTGCTACTGCACACCGTGACAGACTTCATTTAGGCCCTCTATAGAAATGGTATTTGACCTTCTAAGTGCAGAAAAAATTCTATATCTAATGTGCAGAGGTCACATTAAATCCTAACACAAACTGCTAAAGTTCAGTGATGATCAGCAAGGTCTGCTTTGCTATTGGTCATTACACCGCTCTGCAATGCCTTTTAATCAACCTAATTGTATACAAAACTGTGGACTGCACACTGCATACACTTCATCTCACTTACCAGTACAGTGAAAGAAAGCAGCTGTTGTAAGCAGTACAACAGTTTACAGAAAGGAAATGAAAACAAGAAAAGGAAAAGTAACAAGATGCTAATTATCAGTGTTGCAATTTCATGGTGAGAAGGAGACACTTGTTCTTCATTTTCTAGACAGATGGCAGAGGTTTAATGACCAAAAAGTGAATATCTTTTTTAATCATTAGAAAACCCCAACCAAACTGAACTTTCTTTTTTTATGTTGGACCATCAGTTTTGTCAGAGCAAAATGTCTCACTATCACAAAATATTTTCTTAAATGTACAGTGTCTTAATAACTGTGCCCACTCTGTATGTCTTGTTTTGCAAATTCTAGCTGTATCACTGATGCAGTCCTTGGTATATGTCCGTTATCAACACCGTAACTGATCATCCCTCCCATCTTGCTCACACCAAAATGCCTGTTAAAGGACCAGTGATTTGCTTTCCCCTTAGCTCTTTCAGTTATATTCTTTTCCTCTGGCTGTGTTAATTCCTTTGTCACACTCGTTGTCTACAGTGATGAGTTCACAGTGTACGGGTTGAAACCTGTATGGTCTATCCATGTTCAACGAGAAAGAGTTCTGAATGGCTCTTCTGAAAAGAGATTTCACCTTTTCTGTTAAGGTCAGAGGGTAGCATTGGTGCTACTGAGAACACTAACAATTCAACAAATGGAAGTTTGCTTCATCTAGCTCCAATTTCATTTATAGAGACTGGTAGTTCTTCTACATGACATGGACACTTTCTTTATGTAAAGTCAATGACTAAGACCTGTAAGTGAGCACAGAAAAATGATCAATCTATTGTTGATAGCATCACCTTTTTCTGGATGATTGAGACTGACGAGTCTTTCTATAAAGAATTATATTAAAAAGTGGTGGACGACTCTTATTCACAAATGCTAGCATAGCCTCACTATCTGTAAAAGAAGAGAAGAGCAATTTTCATTTTGCTTATCTCTACTTTTAATACAACATATTGCATGGGACCCTTTATTTCCAGTCATTCCCAACTTTTTTCCAGTCTTCTCTGTTTCTCATTCTACACCAGACATCCACTTGAACGATAAAAGCCATCTGTAGTTTATAAAACACCTTTAAGCTATTGTTTTAAAGTTTTATACCTTTTAATGTTTTCCTATTTATTTCCTGCTGATATCAACACATATGCTGCCAAAAGCAATCTTTAGTGGATACTAACATATTCATATTGAACACTTGATTCAGAAATTTTGCAGATAATAAGCAGAGGGAACATCTGTGAGAAGTAGATAATTTTTAATATTTATGGGTAGCTCATTTCCATGTTGTAATCCTTAAGATGGGAATGGGTTTGTAAGGCTCTGTGCAATGCAAGTAATTTTTCTATATTCTCATCATGGTTAAGTAATGAACGGAGCAGTGGTTTTGAAGAGCAAGCACCAACAAGTTTATTAGTTAATGATGGAGAAAAATCCTTACCATTACTTGAATGAAATACAGAATAACTGTACAAAGAGAAAGATATTGCACACTTTAATACTCTTAGGATATTTTTCCAAACTGGACAGTGTAATCTGGAAGCATGCTTAAAAAGTAAAGCATGTAGTGAGAATAATTAATCATTTTCCTAACTTCCAAATAGACACAGTTTTTATTATATAAACTCTCAGGAGCAGCAATATGCTTGAAGCATTACCTCAGCATTATTGATGACTTTCAAATTTTGCTTCTTCCTTGGCAATAAAGTCAGTTGGTTAAGCCCTTCCTTTGACAATAACTTGAAATTCCATATTACTGTTTCACTTGGTACAGAAAGCTACCCATCTGAGACAAAGACACTTTTATATTGAATTTTTCTCCTACAGCCATAAATGTAAAACTGAAGATTCAAAAATCTGGCTTATGAAGGTAGTGAAGATGTGTAAAAGTGGAACTAAATTTCTAGTTATTATTCATTATCACATTAAGTTTGCATGGGCTTTCAAACACAGTAAACCATAAATGCCTCACGTAACTATATTTTCATTCCTGCTTTCAACAACCAAAAGCACACCTGATGTAAACCTCTTCCTTTTCACTTATAGGCACTGTTGAAAATGGTTTTACCTTTGATATCTATCTAATTGCTTTTCACTACTAGGAGTAACAATTTGCCTTTGTCTACCACGTTATCTCTTAACAACAGTAAATAATGAATGAAAAACCAGGATGCTAATCCTATTTTGGGGCAACTCCCTGTAGGTTCCTGTGTTAATCAAACATATTTAATTTAAACTTTAATTTAATTTAATTTAAACTTGATAGAATCTACAGTTTTCTGATAAAAGGAAGGGAAATCAGACTGTCCTGTTTGTTTGTTTGCCTTGGCAATTCGTGATGGATTTTTGCACTCAGGGAATGCCTGTGATCTTTTGCAAGCCACCTTGAAACAACAGACCTAGTATCCAAAGCCCAAATGAGCCAGTTCTAGCATGAATGAAAAAAATCACATTTGGAACTGGAACTTTAATTGCTTTTCACACTTGTCTACCAACTGGGACAGAGAAGAAGTCAATTGTTTTTTTTCTAAGGAGCTTTCTGACAGATTTTTCAGTACAATCAACACATCCATGTTTAAAATTGTATCTGGGTAATATTCTTTTAGGTGAAAGTGAAACCAGGTGTCTTGTACAGCACTGCATTCTCTATTTAACAACAATGAAGATGACTTCACAAACTCAGGGCTTCTCATTACCATTTACTGTGCCCAGGTCTTGTATCTTTGTTAAAACAGTGCTCTGTCCAATAGTTCTTAGCCTATTGGAAAGTTGTTATGAAGTGTATAGATGTTAACTGAGTAAAAAAAACAGAAGACAAAATCAGTAAGCCATTCACTGAAGCAATCATGCTATGTGGTAGAAACTTTATACACCCATGTGAAAGATGGTGTGAAGGCTGTGAAACCTTGCTGATCCTCAGTGAATCATCCTATGGTGAAATATATGTATAGTTTTATAGACAGATACTGGCTTTTCTACAAATCAGATGGATAGAGTTGAATGCCTTTTATTTTAAGACTATTGCTTGTGGAAATGAAGAAGCTGCAGTACAAAAAGGGAAGAATTCCAGCTTGTACAAATAGGCACATTGACCAAATATCTCTTTCAAGTGGCATTTGCAAAGGACTGCAATTTGGAAACACTAAGAATGCAATAAGAACACAATGGTGAGTATCCGAACTGGAATGAACAAAGGAGAAAGGTTCTATCACAATTTTAAGTTTGTTTCTCACACTCTTAACAGCTGCCTTGTCACTCACGTGACATCTGAGTGGATTAGAAGGATTATCAAAGGCAGTATGCCTTCTATTCTGCTTCAAAGCTAATCAAAATTTGGTACACATGCAGTTATCCAATGCCAGCATCAATCAGAGTGTGACTGACATTGACACTTCCTGAACTATCTCCAGGATGTTGCCCTACTCAGCACAGAACTATGCATCTCAAAATTCCCACTCCCATGAGACTCACCTGGACGTAAAAACCTCTAGCAATTCAAATTCAAATCAGTTTTTTAAAATATATGGCCAAAGCCAGGTTCAATTTTCAGCAAGAATGACACATACTGAAATATGCCACTCTCAACAAACAGCTGAGATTTCCCAGGGACACCATCTTTTCAACAACAACCTAACTGGATATTGCTTATCTTATGAGATCAAATGAGATTCTGCTCCTGGTGTTATATCTCCAAGTAAACATGTGGTACACAAAGGGAAAAAAACAAAGGCACCAGACCTTAGATTCAGACTGCTGCAGAACACTTGGAGCCTGGTACATGCATATGAATGTGTTTAGAATGTGTTTCAGCCTTGGCTTCATTTCAGGTTTATTCAGAATTTCTTCTGAAGTTTCAATTCAGTAGCAGTATCAGCAGCAACTCTCTACATTTCCCTTTCACAAGGATCTCAAAAGACAGACCAAACCTTTAGAAATATATTTTGACCCTAACCATTAATGGGAAACAGAAAGGAGTGCATCCATTTAAACAGTGACAATAAAACATGCAATTAACATTAAAAGAAAGAGGCAACCAAACAGCTTACATTATAGGACAAAATCCTTATGACATCTACAGAAAGCCCACAGTAGAATTTAAACACCCACACATTCGCAAAAGTAATGAAGCCTGTAAAATACTGTTTATAATTCGGAATAATATGAGTAAAATCAAGTAAATGAGAAACATTATTACCAAATATTGAAGTCAATCAAGATGTGGCTGACATCAAAGATACAGGCAGCTGGAAAAGCTAGCTGAACTAAAAACTGTAATGCAAAACCAGGAAACTAACAATTACCAGAACAGATCAAACAAGAAATCCACTGAGAAATGTAGAGCTAAAATGTATTGAACCAAGCAGATTTCTAAAGTGTCTACAAATATCAGCTGCCTAGTGTTGCTGCATTTGTCACTAGAACAGTTGCCTTGGTAATGGAGATTATGTTTGTTTCCTTCATTATAGAATTGAAGTTATTACTGGAGAAGTTACCCTAGACAAATGCTTACCCCAGCTTGTGCCTTCAAACAGGGATTTAGTGGTCATCCTAGATAATGATCCCATTTGTGCAGTGTTGTCACATCAACTGCAGGTGTGACCCAAGAAGGTGTTCAGAGGAAAAGACAAGGTAAAAATAGGGAAGCTTTATTTCCTTTATAGGCAACTTTTTAAAATAAGGTACTGGATCTGGATCTGGAAAGATCACAGCAAAAATCTGGTTCACAAGGCAGTGGAAATCCTTGAAAGAATGTTAAAAGGAGTTACCAAAATGATCCTGACACCGGAAAATAAACTTTGCTATGCAAGACTAAGAAGTTTGATTTGTTCAGTTGGTTAAAAGAAGAAAAAAAAAAAATAATGCAGTGTGATCATTGTTTATAGGTAGTTACAGAAGGAAAAGATTTCCAGTAGTGGAGAGCTATCTATCTTTGATGATAAAGATGTAACAAAATTCAGGGATTAGAGGTTGAAGCTGGACCTTTATTTTTTGTTTTGCCTTCCTCAGCACCATAATTTAGATTATTTTCTAGGATCATCCAGGCATATTTCATCTAATTAATTTCCTACCATTGCAAGGGCATTCGGGATTAGTTCCAGTCTTTGCCTATAGCATAGTTAAACCTCTTGAGGTCTAAAATTCTTTGTTCTAATGAAAAACTTTAAGTTTAGAATAAAACCTTGGTAAAACTTAATGACCTGATATAGACCATCTGAGGATCCCTTCTGGCTTCAAACTCCAGGAAACTTTGTAATCATTTCAGAAATCATATTTATTAACCTATACTGCACTTGATATATAAGCCACCTAGCACAGCTGATCAAAGAGAGATGTCCCCCTTGAGCCAGGAGAATATTTTAGAGAATAGAACAAGAAGTAAGTGGTAGATAACTGAAAGCACTTCCCTAAGTCCCTGTATCATGAAGCACTCCATTAAAATGTTACTTTGAATCCCTAACAAGCTTGGATCAAGGCAGACTGTATTCTTAGCCCCCAGTGCTGTAAGCACCTAATCCTACAAGAGTTCCACATGGGTGCTCCTCTGTCTTTGGCCTGAAGTGTGAAAGTACTCATTATTATTACTGAGGGTATCAGGAAAGAAGCCAAGTCTGTTCTCATTCCTGAAAAATAACACCTTGGGAGCTAAGGGAATGCACTCTGTTATACATGGATTAGTACTCCTCTTCAGCCAGGAAGTAATGAGCATTTCTTTTCGTATTTATAAATGAAAACTACATGTTCTTAAAAAAAAAAAAGAACTACGTTTTCCAGAAAATAAGAATTGATACCTGGGTCATAGAGAAGAGATGGCATGAGAAAGGATGGGATCTCAGA
Source organism: Margarornis squamiger (assembly GCA_035222235.1). Lineage (NCBI taxonomy): Eukaryota > Metazoa > Chordata > Aves > Passeriformes > Furnariidae > Margarornis > Margarornis squamiger. The sequence continues at coordinate 12,324,763 of JAWWTY010000005.1, forward strand.
AAACGGACCTGAAAAATTCTGGGGTCAATCTGCTGCTCTCAGATCAAAAGCAGTGAAATACAAGAGGGGGATGAGATAAGAAAATTGTGAAAGGTTCACTAATTCACTATTATTTAATAGTCTTTACCAAATATTGACTACAGTTCTGGGACTTGCAAAACCAGTATAAAACACATAAAACTTTTAGAAAAGAAAATTAAAATGAGTCATCTGAAATAGGAGCCAAAGCAAACAATTTCTTCATCGTAAATGACACTGAGAGAAATGACATTAAATGATAAAATTAAATTAAACAAGAAAATGAAAGTAAAATACAGAGTAATTGTCACAGAGTTTCGTGAGAAGCTGTTCTGATCTGATGGTGTGCTTTAGAGTGGAGCATTTGTTCACAGTGTTATTTGTGATAACCAAATGTGCATTCTGTTGCTCTACTAACTAGTAGAAAAGTAATTTCAGGACAAAAATATATTAATTTCTGTCAAACTACAGACATACGTATGTCTCTATAGCTGCATAAACCCTAGAGAATCTACTGTGTTACCAGCTTCATTTTTAACTCATTAGCTGGTTTACCGACAAGCTTTCTTTTGCAATACAATTCAAACCCATGTCTTCTCCTGCTCAAAACTGCTGCAAGGAAAAGCAGGCAGAGGGAAGAAAAATATTGCTATCACATTATTTCATACCTAAAACTGCAAATGTAATAAAAAAGACTACAGAATGAGGCAACAACTGGAAAGTTGCATATGCATTAAAAATATTTGCATACTAATTTTCAGTTTTGAGAAAGTTAAATTCTATGTGAATTCTATGTTCTGGTATGTACTACAGCTAATCTGGTTGACATATACAGAACTTTAGGCTTACAGAATTTTTATAAATCCTAAACTTGGAATCTTATCTACTTGAAAATACTCATATTTATTGAAACGGAGGTCAATGGAGTAAGGAGCAATTATAACATTCAATGCTTTTATTTTATTATTCTTCTCATATGCAATAAAAAAATAAGAGAATGCTGCTCTTCATAAAGAAAAATAATGTAAGTTTTTCAGTTTAGTTGTAGCACATTATCAGCTTTCATCTTCAACAAACTTTCCTCCAAGTGAATTCTGGCTTCAACCAAAACCTGACAAACTGAGAAAATACCCACAGACCATTAAGTAAGGATGAAAAAAAGATGCAGGTACAGTACCCCACCACTATAAATACCTGTTTGAACCTTCTCCAAACTGTGGCTGCCCTTACAGAACAAATTTAACATTGGGCATACAGTAAGGACAGCCAGTTCTTTATTAGGAACTCAGACTTGATTTGGTCACATACACAATGATTTTACTTCCTGCATTTTTCTAACTTTTTCTAACGTTTTATAAATCTGCCTAAGATTCCTTCCTTTTGGTCCCAGGGTAGAGTTTTCTCCATTCTGCTAGATAATACCTGGACTCTTTCATAATATTTCAGTATCCGGAATATGCAGATTTAAAGATCTTCTCTTAATTTTTCACCATTTGCACCTAAGTTCCTAACCTTGCAAATATTTCAGTAAATCAGAGTCCTGAATGCCATTGTGGAACTTCTGTGTAACACTAGATGTTGATAAATTTAAGCACTTCCTCTTACTTATATGTTTTCTTTATTCTGTATCATTGTGACTCTGTAAGTGTCTAGTTATGTCTTTTTTCACGAGGATTGAACATATTACACATTGTGCTAATCCCTTTCTGAGCCCACAAACCACATATTCCCCTGTTCAAGGTCTCAGGTCACTGGGTTCCAGGTGCTTGAACATAACATTCCCTTACGTAGATTTGCAGCATGTTAGGGTACTGATACAAAGCAACGCATGAGTGTTATGTTTTAACCACAAGTTTTAAACAACTAGTCAAGGTGCTCAAACAATTGCACTAGATGTATTTAACATATTTACTGTCCAGATTTGCAAGGAGTACCAAACAGAGGTTTATCAAATAAATTGTATTCAGCATATACTCTTGGCTGAGGTTTATGCAAACTGTAGATTTACAGAGTTTTAATTTTTATTAATTTAACCCATCTAAAATCACCAGTGATTTCCACTTGTGAATTTGAGAAGGCTCAGGTTGAAGATAACTGGTAATTTGCAACATTGGTTTCTCCCCTATATTAACACAGATGTTTATAAACTTTTAAGAAAGTTGTAGTAATTCTTTACGCTGAATACAGACTCTCAAAGAATTTAATTTTTCATTAAGACAGCACCAGTATGTTAAATTCTAAATGTTCATGATTAGCAGTATTTAAATAAACTACTTACTGATGATAAATGGCTATATAACAGACACATATCAATGTGATGGGTTAAAAATCTCATTTGGTATGTTTTGGGTATTCAATTGGTTGTTAACCAACAGTGTACCATGTGGCTGTTTGAAATATCTGTTCTAAGGTTTATGAGCTAGTGAAAAGCATATAAAATGCAACAATTGTGTTTTAAATACATAACCCCCAAGGTGTTACTGCATGTTTTTACTTAATTTTAAAATCTATGTAATAAATTACCTACTTTGACTGTCACAGGTGCTAAATAGATACCATTTTATTATTTGTCATCTAATCAGTAGAGATTAAATATCTTAATAAGACTCAATTAAAATCATCAGATATTTATGATACTTATTGTAAAGTTTCATAAAAAATAACCTGCCACTATTTATAGCTCTCCTCAGATGACAATATTTCTGAAATAGACTGAACCTTCACTGCCACTAGCAACAATATAAGAACAGGATTATTTAACTTGCTAGACAGTTAAGTACAATAGGGCAGTCTAATAGATGATCAATAAATCAATTATTAGTTGGTCAACCAAATAAATAAATTCTTTAGAAAGCAAAACTCTGCAACCTTCCCCCAGCAACAAGAAATTCTTCACAATACACACTACCCCAACTTATTATCACTTGTTCAAACAAACATGCATCCATTGATGAAATTAACTTCAACATTATATAGGGGCATTTACAGAATACAATTTTTGTGATCCTTTGTCTTTGTAGTATTGATTGAATGAAATTGATAGCCTCTTGGTATGAAGCTTATCTGTACTTTTCAATCCTCATTTCAAAGACTTGTATTGTATAAATTATAATGGGGGGTAACTGGGAACCACAGTTTCTTATTAAAGTGTCAGTTCTGAGAGAAATTTGAACTTCAGAAATCCCTTTCTTCTGTGTTTATTGTGTATGTGAATCAAAAAAAGAACCATCTGGGAACATGTAGTCTTTGAGTAAGTCAGCATGAATTCCCTCTTACACACAAGTCACCCACCTAACATTAGAAACCTATGAAAAGATTAATAGATGGATACTAGACCCTTATATCCAGCAGTTTTTTATGTAGAGAATCTGACTTTTAAAAATAGGTATGGAGATAAATATGCTGAGAAGAAAAAATAACACATGAGAAATGTTTGTCCAATTCAGGAGAGTATCTTTTTCCTGTTTTGTTTATTTCATAAAGTTATCCTGTCACGATTTCCACAGTAACAATAACTGCTTAGCAGCAGATTGAAGAGGAGTCACACTGTTGTAGAATCATAGAATATCCTGAGTTAGAAGGGACCGACAGGAATCAATGGGTCCAAGACTTAGCCCTGGACAGGACCACCCCCAAGAGTCACACGATGTGACTGAGAGTGTTGTTCAAACACAGGCTTGGTGCTTAGGTGGTATAAGCCGAAGCATCACAAATAAACAATTAGCATAAACAAAATAAACTCACAATCAAGATCATATTAACACAATTGCAGAGAAAATGGGTATTACTGCTTAATTGTCAACAGCAGAAATATATAATTTCATTTATTTTATGGATTAATTCATTCTCTTAAGAATGAAGAGTGTAAGTAATGCATGGCTATCTGGCATTAGTAAGACCTAGTGCTGTTCCTATGACTTGTTGACACCAAGTGAGAGATAATGTGTTTTAACAGTGGCATGAATGGATATGTTGGTGTGAGTACTTCAAAACTTTCATTAACAAATTGCTATTTTGAGGGGTCAGAAAAGGAGAACGTATCTGTTCAGCAAAGTCGTGACCTTGTTTTACAGAAAGTCATACCAGTACAAAACCTCCCTTTCGGTGACAGTATTTCTCGGATCCTTTCTGGATTGGTGTACAAACAGTTCCTTCAGAAAAGGATGGAGACAAGGAATCAAGGTCATTATGAGAAGTAATGCGGTCAAAAGTAATCTGTAATTTTCTCCTTGCCTGCTCTGCTGCAGAATGGCGGAGAATAGCTGCAAGCATATTTAGCTAGATTTTGTTTTCACTGAAAGAGGGACTGGCATTCTGCTGAGATCACAAAAGGGATTTTTTTTTAAACACAGCATCTACTGAATAGCTTCTCAGATACAGTCCCCTCACCTTTTACAGTCTGCAAATGCCCTTGCTACCCAACTGATCTTGGAGGAGCTCAGAGCAGCATGGCCTTTATTTTATGACATCTAGCCAATGGGCTTGCAGCATTTCTCTTAGAGATGAATTCTGTTTCTACAACTTACAACTTAGTAGTGAGACTGGAAAATGACAAAGGGAACTCTCCATCTAGATATACCTAAACTGAGGTGGCAAATGAAACTCATGCAGAACACACCACCCTGTTAATTGAAGTCAGCAGCTGACAGTAAATGATCCTGGGTACACTGTGAAGCTAGTCTGGAACTGTGTAATTATATAGGGCCTGGAACAACCTCTTCCTGCATGAAATCCCAATCCATTATGAAAACTGCTTGAGTCAGTGGGTAACAAAAGATGCTGTTAGGGCATTGTCCTCCCAAATCATGCTGAGAAACTCGGAATTTTATTTCACCCAGCATGAATTACAATTAGAAGCAAAAGTCACCATTTTTTACCTGTGAAAACAGAACATTGGCGCTTGGTTTTAGGGATCTCTTTCAAAAGAAAATATTTGTCATGAGTACTTAGTAAAACATCTGTACTGGAATACTGTCACATAACTTTGGTCAGCAAAGGTTTCTGGATTCTCTTGAATAAAGAAGATAAACAATAATAACATAGAATTTCTCCTTTAGTTTATGGAGTGCAAGTAATCCACAGATGGTAGGGAAAAACATTTTTGTTTGGTCTTAAAACTATAGGATATGGCTATTCCTACTTTGAAATTCAATGAAACAGAATGACTATTTTAGGTTTGGACGCTGACATTTCTTAAAGATCCTCTGTTCTCCTCTCTTCTAGAAGAAAAAAGAATTTAAAATGTATGAGGAATGCCAAATACGTACATCAGACCTATTGGGTGGCCATATTTCCAGTCTTTAATTCTGTTTTGATGTCCTGTTCCCCCATCTCATTTTCCATTTTTAGTTCCTGAGACCTTTCTTTTGCTGCTGCAGTTTTTAATTACTTAATGTTCTCTTGCTCTTTCCAAGGAAGCCTAAAATGTAAAAGATGTACAGATCAGGATTTTTTTAATTGGTTCTACTGTTTTCCTCAAGAAAGGAAGGATGAAGTCTGGTATTTTTCATTTGGGCACAGTGCACTTTTATTGAAAGTGAAAGATAATGGCTTTGGCAGTTCCTTTTTAATCCAATGTACTGCTTAGTGTCCCCGAAAAGAAAATTAGAGAACATGGCCACAGTTGGCACTTTGTGATAGAGTCCATTTTTCTTCTATTGAGGATGCAAACGCTGGCTGACATTTCTCAATTAGGTCCTCTTTTTTCCTATTGATAATGAATTCTTTTATGTGGCTTTCACTTTAAACTACTTTATAATGTGGACTGCTCAATACAGTCAGTCTGATAATTAACGAAGGTGACAATGTGAATAGCTATTTGTTATAATTTCATAGTATTTCCTCTGATTGCAAATGACACAATTCTTTGTTCTAATACATATATTTGGGAAACTTGGATTTATTTGTTTAACACTCAATAAAATCATTCCTTCACTGTTACACAGACAATTATAATAATAGACTTTCCCCCCCTACTGTTTAGCAACTAATTTTACAGACAATTAAATTAAACTAATGAATGGATTAATCAGCTTTAATGTGAATCAATATACTTGTTTTCACTATATTTTATTTTACAGCAAAATACATCAACTTCACACATACATATACTAAAATATCTACTAGCTATTTTTATCAATGTCTATTATTCAATTAACCCACTTTTCATGGATAATCAATCTACATTAATTGGGCTAGGGTGTTTGTTAATCAGATTAGGGATGTGCACATGCACAAATCAATTGTCTTTTAAACAGGCAAGCTAGGGGAAGCACACAAAACTGGCTATGCTGATTGTGCCTACGTTTTCAGTAGAAACAAGATGAGTAAAAAAGTTACTGCTATTTGAAAATCCTCACAATTTGTTTTTCTTGCAGCATCTGTTGGATATATTTCTGCAACTGTCCTAATAAATGTTACAAATAAACTTCAAAGGAATTTTGCTCACAGGTCGATTTTCATAAAATCTGAAAGTGTGAACTTCCTTTTTGAATTCACTTTAAAACCTTGTTCTCTTTTCACCCAGCAACAATATCTTTGTTTTAATTGGCATGTTTAATGATTCAAAAAGTTTACGAAGAACTAAAATCAACTTATTGTGGCCATGCAACAAAATGATTTGCCTTATAAAAGGGTTTTGTAGTCTTTGACCTAAAGACCTATAACTATCATAAATTAGAAAGGGCTGAGAAATCTTTAGACAGAATGTCTGTGCTATGAATTCAGAACAATTTGCCTGTCCAGCCCCCAGATGTCCAGCCATCCTTCCATCTTTGCATTCCTGTAACTTTCCTTGTAGCTGCTACCTTCACCAAAAGATGGGTGGGCTTCAGGTCTTGTGCTGTCCCTGCACATTTATTCACATGACAAAGCAACTGAACCACTTCCCAACTGACCACCCAATTGAGAAGAGTTAGGATGCCCTTTAAGGATCTTGTACATCTCAAGATCAGATTTAAACATAATCTGTCCATCTTTGACAGGAAAATCTTCTGGCTTAAAGTGGTCAATAGGCAATATTATTTCATATTTAGACTATAACTTGAAGTTGTTATTAAAACTTTTCTTGTAACATATCATATCTGTCAAACCAGCCTTACTAAGTTCTCTGACCAGTATGAGATTTGTCTAAGCAAGGACTAATCAAACTAAAATAAAATCCATGTTTATGCAAATAATATTCCCATTAAGAATCAGATCCTCCAACTGATGACTTGCAAAAAAAAAAGTTCATAAAACCACCCACAAAACAAAACCCCAAAACCCTAAACCAAAACAAACAGATAAACAAAAACAAAAAACCAAAACCAACCAAACAAACAAAAAAACCCCATCAAGTTTAAACTAGTTAACTTTGGGTACTTGTAAGTGGAAAGCATTTTGAAGCTTATGCATATTGTCTGCAGTGAGAACACATTTTGGAGCAGCATCTTTTTCAGAAGACAAGGTGAAGGATAACCCTCAAGGGCAGAGTTGCAAACTCTTTTAAGACAAAATAAAAATGCCAATCAAAGTGCAGATGGTTTTTCTCCTGAGAGGTGATTATTTTTTCATAGATCCTTTCCTAGAAGGATGGCTTAAATGCATCAACTAAACTTCACAGTAGCATTGCAACAGTAGAAACCAAAAGGAAATATATCAGGCATAGCTCTTCTTAAGCATTTTAAAAATACATTTTCTTTCCTGTATCAAAAAATAACAAGAAACAAGCAAAATCACCCAGAAAAACCAACCACGAACCTTATTCTCTTCCCAGTGCATTAGAACAAACTAACTTCATATACCTGATGAACCTTAGCTTATGGTTGTATCTCCACTCTCACTGTGTCCAAGGCAGGTCTTCTTTTTAAACTATGCAAAAACATTTGACCACTTAATGTCTCGTTGCAGAAATGATAGCCTAAAAAAATAACAAAAGAGTTGCACAGAAGCACAGATCCCAGATATATTTAGATCACTTCTGGACTAATGTTATTTAAATAACTGCCAGATGGGGGGGAAATGTGATATTCAATTTCTATTTAATTAATTTTTATTATTTGATTATTTCCCTACTAGATTTGAAAATTCTGCTGTTTAAAGTATGATTTTTAAGAAAAACCTTGGTAAAAATGATGCAAAAAATATTTATATTCATCAGTTTATGTTGATATCAAACTCCTCAGTTTTTCACTGTATAACTAGCTGGACTTCAGTAAATGAACTTTTTTTATAATAAAGACTAGACTCCACATGATATGGATTTGTTGAGCCAGACAAGCTAAAAAGAGTAGGGTTGACTTTTCTCACTGGAGACAGAATTTTCAATAAAAATAAATATTGCTTTAATAATTGCTCTTAGTTCTTAAAGAAAAGGAAAAAAATCCACAAGAAAATTCCAAAGGCTCTGTTATGTATTGGGCAGGTTAAGCAAGAACAAGCCCTCCTTAGGTTTGAAAGTTGTGTTAAACTCAGCATATCCATTTCTTCGATATACCATAAGGTGTGAAACCATGGATGGTATTGTTACAGAGTCACTCTGATGAATAGCAATTTTCTTGTAGTAGGAATTATCTATAATGTCTTAATTTTCATGGTCATAAGATTAGCTGTAACCCATCTGGATTTAAAAAGCCACTCAAGAGCATCTCTGTAGACAGAATCTATGCAGGTCACAATATAGTCAGAAAAAAGTTTGGTCAGAGAAAGTCCATGCTGAAGCAATACGCCTCAAGAAAAAGTTCCTGACAGACGTGCTCCTGGCAGCTACCACTCTAAAATAAAACTTCATCTACCACTGCCTGTACTTGAGGGAAGCTTTTATAATCACAAGAAGAAAACAATGTAGCCCACAGCTTACCTAACCTCTTATATTAATTCCAAAAGATCCTTCTAAATCTTGTAGGCACATACTACGGTCAGAGTTTTAAAGATATACAGGTACTGTACACCCAGAGGAACTTCACATAGGAGTACCTATGCTTTATGTCACTTTCCTGATAATCAGACCCACAGACAGGCTCAAAAAATGTATGAAGAGAGAAAATATCTATAAACAGACTCCAGAAGCTAGAAAGCCAAACTAATCGCAAACCCAGTAAGATATCTCACTTAGCTCAGGAGCATTTAGCTCTTCTGAAACTGAACATTTAAATAATTTTCTGAGGGAAAAGTCCCTCTGATAGTTCAGATCTTGAAAATCTGACTTGAAATGATGACAGATGCCTTTCAGATGCCAATCTGCATGATCTGGACGTATAGAAATCCAGGTCTCTCACCTCCTGAGAAATTATTGCAGCTAATACTGCAATTCTACTGCTAAAACTATTCCCGTTAATGTAAATTAATATCAAATGGAACAGTCTCTCATCTCAGGAGGCTGCTTTGCTACTTGACCTTATGGAAGAGATGGGAGCTGTCTTCCATTATCTCTCTTGTTTGGATTCCATATTAAATATCCATCTAATGGAAGATGAAGTAGTAGTCTAAACCAGAATAAAAATTTCCAGAGGAATAATTTAAGAGTTAGATTATAAAATCTGATTTATATTGCTTCCCTAGGTGAGAAGAGACATGTGCTGGAATTGCTACGTAATCTAGAACTTAAGTTTTGTAAGACCCGTAACCACTCATAAGTGATCCAAATAGTTCTTATCAATGTGGTGAAAATCAATTGAAGGTGATTTGAGGAGTCACTGCTTCTGTTGGACTTTTTATGGTTGCTTGGTGTTTGTAAGATAAGTTTGTATCAATCCCCTTCAAAAATGTGGAACTTGGAAATTTCTCCTGCTTCTTTTAACATTGTTAATTGATTGGTTTTTGGAAGAATTTCAACTGAAGGCAAGAGGCATGCCAAAAACAGTGAAAACAAATTGTAAGAGTAAGTCTACACCTAGGCTGAATTGTTGTTATGTCCAAGAACCTTAACCTCACACTGCAAAGACGAACCTAGAAACTGAAAGGAAAAAATATTTTAAGAGGATTCTGTGACATGGAGGGCTGAAGAAATAGCTTAAGAATCTTACAGCTCTGTTAGTTTTCAGCATGAACTAATCATAAATGCTGAAACAACAAAAAATTTAGCAAAGAGTGCTCTAATGAAGCAGATCAATGAGTGACTGAAATGAGGAAGCAGCTGATTTTACAAGATCAGTGACAGCTTGAATTGTGCCTTGCCACCCAGCAGGAAAGGTGACAGGACCTCCAGACTTGATAATCGCATGCTGTGAGTAAGATGTTAATGCAGAAGGGGGAGAAGCAAGCAGGTGGCCCAGTAGCTGATCAGCTAACTTCACCAAAAGCCTTTCTTATTTTTAAGTTATTTCTCTTGATATTCCTTCTTGGTTTTGGGTTTTTACCTGGTTTTTTGCTTGTTTTAATTAAAATAAAAAAATATTGTGCCAATTTCATTCAAGTTTTGAGTTGTGTTCTGCTGAGCATCAGAAAGTGTCAGGTTTCGAAGTCAGGGCTTACAATGACTTTTATAAGATGTTTTTTTAAATTTGAACCTGCTCTTTTTTTGCTGCCAATTACTTGAGGCAGTTAAAAGGCATCAGGAACATTCAGGACCAGACCAGAAGTGCTAAATGAACGCAGATAACTAGGAATAAGGAATTCGGAGGTTACCAAATATAAGCTGGATAACATTTTTGAACCTAACACATAAATTTAGACAGTTGAAATATTTCCATCCCTGCCCACCCTCAAGACAAGTCCTAAGCCCCACCCCATTAATCTTCAATTTCTTTTACAACTTCTGCGCCCATTCTAATTTATCATTCTGTTCAAGTTGATGACATTCCCAGTACTAGAGCAACTGAAATGCGATATTTTCAAAGGAACTAAGGGCAACTGAGTACTCAGTTACTATTCCAAATCCATAGGTTTTGGGTTCTTGACCTTTTTTATATAATTTCATTCCCTCTGCTCATAACTTTTAGCTTCATTTCCTCTGGATTCTTTTTTCTTAGTACAGAAATAGAAAAACATTTGAAGCAATGGGATTAAAAAAATAGACTTTTTCTATTTTTCTGACACCAAAAAAAGTAGTCAACATCTGCAGCAGCTTACTTTAGATGACCTTTTCACACAGCTTTCACTCATATGAGAAGAAATAGTATAGCAAGTAAATATACTGCTGTTGATCTGGAATACCAGTGATGTCAATGTTTGTGGTTATGAAGAACACAATGAATGCCCTTGACACTAAGGGCTATAAGAAATGAGGGGTTTTGAGTGATTTTAGTTTCTAGCTTCATTCTTTACCAGGGCATTATTAAAACTGAAAGCTTCACAATTTTCTCATTCAAAGACCTTTTCAATAGTTAAGAATATGCTTTCAAGCCATAACTGTAACAGGATGTGTGGTTGTGCCTTTGTCAAGAAAATATATACACATTTTGTTTGTGATGCTGTCTAAAATCTTGACAGCTAAAGAATTCATCTTTGGAAGTGTAGATTCATTTCTTCTGTTAGTTGCAAGTGAGTAAAAGCCTCTCTTTTATGGGTTGGATCCAGTGCCACATTGATTATGCAAATAGCCTTTGTGAATGCCTCAGGCATGCATTGCTGGAATTGGAAGGCAAGTATCTCAGAAGGAAGGCCTGAATTTTGAAACCAATGAGTTGTTCTTATATTCCTGCATTAGTAAATTATAAGCTACTGAGAAAGGTCTCCAAGGAGACCCTGTAACAGCATTCCCATACCTAAAAGGGGCTACAAGAAAACTGGAGAGGGGCTTTTTACAAGGTCCTGTAGTAATAGGACAAGGAGTAATGTCTTCAAACTGAAAGAGGGTAGATTTAGATTAGATAATAGGAAAGAATTCTTTACTGCAAGGGTGGTGAGACACTGGAACACGTTGCCCAGAGCCGTTGATGCCCCAAGCTGGATGGAGCTCTGAGCAATTTGATCAAGTGGAAGGCATCCCTTCCCATGGCAGTAGGGTAGGAACTGGGTGTTTAAGGTCCCTTCCAACATAAACCATTCTACAAACTGATTCTGTGAAATCAGTTCCCTTTCTCCTTCCACAAGGTGTAACTGGCTTAAGGTGTATATGAAATATAGTTTTGCTTCAAAGAACAGGTATGTTAGCAGGGTTCCTACTATGAGCTGGGATTTTTTTATTTAAAAATTGTTTTCCCCCAGGGGAAAAAATATTGGTTTTAAATTTAAAAAAAAAAAAAAAAAGTTGACGTTCTTGAAAGAAATCAAATTAAAAATAAACAAGTAGTTGCCCTGAACACCTCTCTTTCTTCTCCTCACTACCCCAATACTACCTCAATTTTCTATTTTCTATTTTGATAAAGAAAGAAGGGTAAAGGAATTTGGAGAAAAACTGCAGAAAACCAAGCAAACAGATAAGCAAATAAATATCAAAAAGAGATGCTTCTTAACAGCTGTGATGATGATGCTATCCAAGCTATTGCTTCTGTTATGGAGCTTTTCTTGCTTTACTTCTGGTCTTACAGAAATGTCAGGCTCTGCAGGTGGTTTCTTTGGGAGATCAAATGAAGACTTTGCCAATAAAACTGAGCAACACCATAGGGACAAAAAAATTAATGAACTATGAATGTCCCTGTAGGAAAAGTAAGCTGTATCTTTACAAATTTGGAGGCAGGGTCATTGAGTGTCATTTAGAAACTATACTGTGAGAAACTGAAATGTTAAAGGTTCATGCCACTTGTAAAAACAGCAGGGTGCTTTGCTGAGGCCAGGTCTGCAGCCATAGCTGAAGGGGAGAAGGAGAGTTTTGGATGTGTGGTGAAACCTCTGATCCACTTAACAACTGAGGTGCAGAGAGGGTGAGCACTCAACACCAGAGAATGACCAAGACTACCCAAACTTTGTTTAGCAACAACCTGGGTTTTGAGCCAGAAAAGTGAAGAGACCAACAAGAAGCAGTCACTGCTTCTGGTGGAATGCTTTTTATTTTGTCCTTACACAACTGGCCTAGGTGTAAAACTCTCTCCCAGGGGAGGTATTTGGCCATTCACATGTAGGTGTTAATCCCTTCTGAAAGGGTATAATTGGCTCAACTATGCAGGTATGAGAACCAGCAATCATGTTTTAGAAAGGGTCATAAGCCATCAAAACTTCTGAAGCATTCCCAAATTCATTTCTGGCATCTTCCAACAGAGGACTGGGCATGAACCACACTGTTGCATCCTTTTAACAGGTCATTGCCAAAACTTGAGTATCAAACTAGTCAAATGCTCATTGAGAAATCAGTTTCTTAGAAGCCACATAACAAACTAACTGCAAGACAGCTCGGTCAAGAAGAGACTAAAATTTTTCATAAAGCCAGCTGTAATGAGTATGAAATATTCCATGAAAATCTATGTAATTTTCATGACCCATTACCCACTGAGATAAAATCAGAACCTTTTGAAATACTTTGCAAAATAAATGACAACAATGAAGCCCAATTCAGAATAACTAAGTTGTTAATTGCTTCAGATGTGGAAACTCCAGGTGAATTTCCAGCTGCACTTCATCAGGTAGCAGGTTACAAGATACTCTGAGATGAATATTTCCATCTGGAGCTGTTCCACTTCATATCAATAATTAAATGTTTATTGGAGCAAAGACTTGAACTACTGACTTCCTCTTTCCAAGTGAGTCCCTTGAATATTTGTTGAATAGTGCTGCTGTCTTTGGCTAAGCAAGTAAGTTACCAAAGATGGAATAGCACCAGGAAGAGTAGTTAAGAAAGTCTCATTCACCCTGTCCCTTTCCAATGCTGAGTGCACATTTGACCCTGAATGAAAGTTTTTCTGTATTAACAGTGAAAATTCAGAACTATTTTAAATCTCAGAAATAAAACATCAATTGTAATATGAAATTCTGAAAGCTTGTTATTCCTATCTTGAAAACTCACAACTTTCTATGTTATTTGAGAATGAATAAGCATGCTACTTTATTATGGATGAAAAGTCTATCAATGGAAAATTATTTTCTAGTCTCAACCTAAAGGCCCAAGAAAGGTAATTTACCACTGCAGGGAACTAATCTGAAGTTATTTGTATCTTATTTTAAAATATACTTGCTAGAAAACACATAAGGAGCGAACATGATCTCCCATTCATGCTGAGATCAACCTGGCTATACAGAATCCCTCTGAATTAAGCCTTGAATGTGGTGCAAAATAGAATATACTGAATGTTTGGGAAAAGAGAATGATCAACAGAAGCAACACTTAAAAGAAGACAAACAGCAGAAGGCTTTTAACAACAAATGCAAGAAGTGGAAAAAACAAACTCAGAAAAAAACTGCTTAAAAAAGTTAAACAGTAGGAGACTTTTAACAGAAATCACAAATAGCACTGAGACAAGCCAGAAAAGCAACTGCTAGAAAAGCTATGCGGCAGGAAACATAGCAACATAACAGTGGTAAGACAAGAGTAAGGCAGGGAAACAGGAACTGAGGAAAGTTAACCAGTAAAAGGTTTCAGACAATGAAAAGTAGCAGTTTTTCTAAAGTAAGCCAGGAAAAACAACAGCTAGGAGAAGATAAGGAAGATCATGGTGAAATCAAAGAAATATGCCTTTTCTGGAAGGAAAAAAAACTTCAGTTCCTTTGGCATGGACTAGAGGTATGTATTCTGTCAGCCTCAGATAGTGACAGAGAAGAAAATACTGTACAGAACTGCTTGCGTAGAAATGTCACTTTCAAAAGATAATGCTGTATAACAGTTTCCAAGGTTACGAATAGAAAAAAAAGAAGACATATACATAATGTTTGTTTTACGTCTTCAGAAGATTTCCACTCTCCATGTGGCTGGACTTTTAAGTAAAATCAGCTTCCTCATACTCCACAAAGATTTCACAGAAGACCAGCACGTACTGGGAGAGCTCATTAACTTCCACTGTACACATCAAAGAAGCATTGCCATGAGAAAAGTCAGCATGGTTCCAAACAAGGAGATAACAGGCTGGAGGAACAAGCAGTGAAAATCAAGACACAGTACCAAAACCAGGGAAACAAAGGAATTGGAAGAGTAGTTAGGAGTAAAAAGTGGTTTCCTTATTTATTTTGGAAAAAACCCCACTGTACCAAACCCTTGAGGAAGGTAGGACTGGAGTGTAGTGGGATGGCTGAGTCAAAGCTACTGAGAGAATAATCAAAATAGATTCACATGAAGATGGTTTCTTTCATGTTTCATTCAAGTTTTGAATAAGTTGCTTAAAAATGTTTCTGAGCACTGGGGAAAAGTGCAGAAATCTACTCAAATTTCCCTTCCTGGAAATGAGGGTACCTGGGTTGTATATTTAAACAGGTGTCGAGGCTGACAGGCATGGTGCAGCCAGCATGTCAACAGGGTAGAAAGCTGCAAGGATGTGCATGGAAGTGTCTTGTGCAGCTCATCTGCCTTGCTGTGCAGACAGAGCACTTCCACCTCTGGATTAGGTGGAATGGGGAACTGCTACCTTGCACAGATGCAAACTTCCATAATAATGTAATCTGCTTGCATGTATCTTGCCTCTGTTACGAAGATGGTTCTTTTTTGTCACCAGATTGGTATTTTTGACATTCTCTTAATGACAGACCTGTGGAAACGTCTGGAAAAATGAAAGGATGCAAAAAAAATCAAGTCAAGAATACTTTAAGTAATAATTCTGGTTCAGGAAAGTATGAGATGGACCCCTCATAAATAACTGAATTACGTTTTAGAAAACATTTATTTTTGGGAAGATCTGCAAAACACTAGGTGAGAACTAAAAATGAAAATTTATTAAGATAACCCACCATAACTTTCATGAAGAAGAGGTTTTATGGCTGCATTCTGAAACCCACCCTTAAAAAAATAAATGTGTGTAATACTGTATACATAAATATAAGACACAAAATATTGCTGGACTCCAAATGATATTTCCTATCTGTCCAAGAGATGTGCTCAGCAGAAACACAGTAACAAGCTGGCATCTTTAGAATTCATTCTGATTGAATACAGAGTTCATCAAAAGTACTTCAGTCCACAGCTACTGAGAGTCTTGTTTTTGTCCCGCCTGTGCAACATGGATAAATTGGACACAGTCTCCCTTGGGAGAGAAGACATACAAGAAGGAAAAAAGAGTGTCCTGCAAACTCCCATGTCTCTACTCCTTTGAAGGCAGACAAAGACTAAGCCCTTGAATTTATTTTTTCCCCTCCTTCTAGAACTGCAGAAAATACTAAACTTCTGTCTTCTTTTAGAGTCTCAAAGATGCCAGTTTTCCAACTTTTCATTAATGGGTGAAAATTTGAAGATTGGTCTAGGAAACTTATTCAAAGTGAAAGAGTGTAAGCATTTGAGTAAGGGTATAATAACAGTTACATAAAATGTGAGTATTATTTATGGAAGGGATCTCAGAATACAGCAGGGCAAAGTTTTCAACATGCTGCTCAAGACTACTCAGCATTGAAATGATTCCCATGTGTGTTTGGATTGTTTCATTGAAATAGTCATTCTAACATTTTATAAATGATGGGTTGGATAGTATTATTACAATTTTGTTTGGGGTTTTTTTGGGGGTTTTTTTGTTGTTTTTTTTTTTTAAATTAGAAGTATTTGATTTTTTTTTTTACATCTTGTTTGGATTTAAAGAATTGTAAAAGCACTCACGATCAAAGCAATTTATCAGCTTCTACTGGCTTGAAATGCTAGGGGGTTTTTAGCTTAATTTTTAACTAACAATAACATTGCTTCATTTCTCACTATTAAGCAGAATGACTTGTCATTCGGTGTGAATGGCCCAGGGAACTGGATGTGCTCAGCTGTGTGAACACAGAAATACATAGGATAGAGAGCAAAGATTTGATGCAGTGTCATTTTTCTGTGGTTTGCTAACAGACAGAAGAAAGTTTACTGTCCATCTAACCTGTTATCTGTGTGGGTGTGTTTTTGTCTGATCAGCTGGATAAATATGGATCTAATGCTGTATTAATGAAACCAAATACAGTCCTATTGTTAATTCAGTGAGAACAACAGCATCTCTCCTTGTCTGAAACTGTTTCTTAGCTAAGTGATTTTTTTAAAGGTTGAAGATGCAAACTTAACTAATGAAGAGTAAAAAGTGTATGTATTTGGCAATCCTTTATTTATCAACACATGACTTAGGACTTTTATTCACAGAAAAAGAAGAAACTAAACACAAATACACATCACCCCAAAACCACAACCCAACAGAAAAATAAACAACCTCTCATTTACAGCCATAGTTTCTAAGTCCTTGAGAAAAGATAGGCAATCAGTGGGTGGACAGACTTTACTGCTGAATTCTAAAACCTCAGGCAAAATTGACATCCTAGGAATAGAAGAAATATTATAATTTACTTTTCGCTTTATGAAGAGTAATCACTAAGTATTTAATTTTTATTAAATACTTTTTAAATTTTGGGTTGTTTTTAAAGAAAAGTGTTGAAGTCATTACAGAAAAAACATCTTTTATACATTCTGAAGGAAGTCTCTACTAACTGATTTCTTTGCTCTGTATTATTGGGGTACTAGTTCTAACAAGCTTTAGAGAGATATTTCTCTGGTACCTAATCCAAACAGACTATGCCTACGGCTGCTCATAATTCCAACTCTTAATAATAAAATGAGACTTGTGGTCATATCATTTGTAGCAATCAGGATAAAAATGATTTGGCAGAACTGATGGAATGAATTTGCGTCACATTATAATTTTATCCTTAAGTTACTAATTGGTCAGCGCTGTGTTCATTTCTATTACTGTTTTTTGTCTCCATCTTATTAATATGTACTGACAGAAGAGAACAGTGACTTCCCCAAAGGGTGGAAAGGCCAACTTAAGAGTCTGGAGCACGACTGCTGGATGACATTCACAAGCTCTCTCTGTAGAAACACTACAAGACTGGCTCTGAATGCCTAGTCTCTTCATGAATGACAGTGAATTTAGCTATAAAACTTCATCTTGGTGTTGGTTCCCTAAAGTCTTCTATTCTTTTTTGCTGTTACACAAGACAAAACTGTCACAGAGATTTCTTTAGATCAGTTTTGGAAATGCTGAAGAACATTTAAAGCAACACAACTGCAGTGAATAACTGGCAATAAGTGAAACACCTAATGTTATTAAATTCCATTTAAACGAAACTATGGTGAAATTAGTGTGTTTTCTTTCATATTTTCTTTTCAAATAAGACTCCAGATAATGATAATGTTGACAGAGTGATTTGGGGTACTTAACAAATGTAATATTTGGGTTTTTTAGTTTTAAATATTAGAATTATCTTTAAATTTGATTTTTAAAACTGTTCATACTTTCTTTGTGACAATGCAAACCCTGAAATGTACAGACCTCAAATATTCATCCGTATTTTTAAGAAAATTTTTTTTCTTTCACTTTGGAGGCAGATACATTTTAAAAGTATTTGCAAACAGAACTTTTATTTTAACCATAGATATGTTAATAACCAGTTTTGTTTGCATCTTCTTATTTTAAAAATACATTTTTAAAAACACCTTTACCACAGAATATCAGGCACCTAAATTTAATTTTAGTTAAATAGGTGTTTATTTTCTACTATGCTTCTACAAATAATCATGGAAGATGGGCCCTAATATTTCTCAGTTTGGATATCATCTTTTTAGGCTCCTATTTTCCAACAAGTCTTCTCTGATTCCCTTCAACTTGATAAATTGAGTTTTTTTATTAAACTATATCTTTATTTAATCTCAGGACATGAGAAGTGTTTTTCTTTCTTTTAGCACATACTCTACAAAAATGCACATATCAAAGTCTTTAAACAATATAGAAAATGCAGAAATAATAAAAACCACTTGGGTAAAATTATACATTCAAATATAATCAATAACAGATAATATTTAATAACATTAAGATGCAAAGAAAAACATCTGTCTCCTGAAATCAATCAATTTCATGACCCTCTTTTGTCAGCAGACCCAGAGCTTGCTTCTCCCTTCTGACTCTTCTGTCTTTTTCTCCTTCCCCTAGGCCTTATCTTTCAAGCCTAAACCAGAAATCAGCTCTTTTGATATGCCTGTCATATCATACTTCCCCACCAAGGTGTCATTCCAGTTGTTTTGGCTTATAATATCAAACAATCCCTTCAATCCATAGCTGTTGGTGGGGCGATCCATAACTAGTTTAAGAGAACCTTTTTTTCTTCTCAGTCTCAAGATGACTGTGTGATGTGAGGAAAAAGTTTTTTAGTAACTTTTATTAACCATTAAGTTTTTCAATCAAGGAAATAGCTCCAGTCCAGCAGATGTAGGAAAATAATTTGCAGACTTCCATAAAACTTTCAAAAATATTATTATTACATATACAGTGTCACTAGTGACCTGTATTAGCTGATCATATTCAAAAGATTTGCTTATATTCTTCTACTTTCCAAGACTAATTATTTCAAAAGCAGACATGAGGGTATACCTGATACTCATTTTAAGACAAAGCATGATGACACTGATGAACCTTGGGGTCCCTTCCAACTCAAGGTATTCTATGATTCTACGACATTAGTGCACCTGACTCACAAGCAAAGCTGTGCAAATGAACAAGCCACTTCCTGGGATCACAGTTCCTCCTGTTCTGTGGATTAGACATAAGTTTTCTTCCCTACCTTAAGTACAATACTAAGAGCAACTATTCTTTGCACAATAGGTGTCTGTTACAGCAATAAAGGATGAAAAAATTCCAGGTTGGGGAGGCAGTAATAGCAAAGTTGACAGGAGCTAAACATTAATTTCTAAGGAATACCTATGTTTCACATAAGTGCTTTTAACTCATGAATGTCAATGTTTTATATAGGAACAATAACTTTCTAATTAAATGGTAGACAGAACTATAATGTAACCCAATGAAACCCTTTTGTTTAAAATCATCTGTGATGAGCAATACTTAATCTACTGCTTTTCAAACAACATTCAGTCTTAGTCATGGTGCAAGAGTCACCCTTTTTTTGCTCTAATAAACTATCTGTCCAACTCAAGAAGATGCTTACTTCACATTTTTTGAAGAGGCTAGGAAGTAGCTTTGGGCAGTTCAACTTGTTCTGCTGCCCTTGTATCCTGAGCACTTAGCATATACACACCTCAGGAAATTGTGGATAATCTCAACATTAGGTGTCTTAAAAGCTATGGTTTATTTGAGTACCTCGGGGCAAATCAAGTACATTTGGCTCAGTAAAGCATGGCCTCAGTTTTCTCCTACACAAATGTTCTCTGTTCATTATGGAACACGTAGTTTCAAAGTGGATATCAAGAGTAGTGACACCTTAAATCCTTTTGCTCCTGTTTAGACAGGCTGCTGACTGATTCAGATGTCTCAATATAATTGAATTTCTTCACTTCAAGATATAGGTAAGTTGAACCCCGACAGATTAAATATCTATCTCAATAATTTATCAGCAAGAAAAATTATGAGAAATTAAGCTGAGAGGCATTGCTTCTATTTAAGAGTAATTTTTTTTTCTCTTAGATATTCGCAGTTATATTTAGTTTTTCTCTGTAGTAGGTGACTTCACTTGACATTGCTAAATTAAAAAGTGAGGATGTTACATGAACTGAGCAGTAACACTTGGCTACAAAGGAGTATTTTTGCCCTACGGTGTATTTCTCCTAACTTGCCAAGGATTCCAAATTCAGACTTTTTGCACTTACAAGACAGGCACATCTGTAACATTGAGACCTGAAATCTCAATGCTTTGCTTTACCAGTTTGTTAGTGTGTAATCTTTGCACCCCAATAGACAGATTGTTCAGTAAATCACAGTTCTGTGTGGGATGGGAGAATCAAGTAAGGGATTTTTCAAATCCCCAAATGCTTTGCTGTGAAGGCTAATTTATGTTAGTTAATTCTCTAAGAGAATCTGATGAAATGTAGCTTCATTTCAATCCCCTCTTCAAAAATCAAGACCCTAAATGTAGTTCTCTTTCCTGATTTTTAGATTTTATTCTGAGGCTGCAAACAAAACTTTAAAAAAAAAAAAAAGACAATTAATAAAATATTCTGCACAAATTATGTGAATTTTTCATTAATTTACTCTGAATGAAGGATGGAGGGAACTGGTTTTGAATAAAACATATGATCTGGTGATTAATCAAATCCCTTTTCTGATGGAAGCAATAATCTGTCTGGAACCTGAAGGGTATACAAGGACAAAAATGAAGAAAGTAGTATTCCCAGTTTGAAAGCATCTAACACTGACTTATTCAGAGAGGAAAAAAAAGAAGATATTTTTGCCTTTGAAAAAGGATTCATAAATTAAGGTTATCCTTGGAGTAGACAACATTAGGTATATGTGACCACTATAGTAATTTAGAAAATGTAATCCTCTATCATTCAGTTAATCATCTGAAACAGCAAAACTCTTTCTAGTAAGCACAATGTACTTTTCTTAATTTTACTTGTGCATTTCTTTCTCTCTCTCTCTTTTTTTTTTTTTTATGTCACGGTTATTTGAATCGGAATTATGCACTGTAAAGTTTCAGCAATTTAAAAATCAGACAAATCCCCTAAATTCTGTAGAATTGTATAAAGATATTTAGGTGGGTTTGGTCAACTGATGTGATTCTCAATGAATGGCATAAATGATGGGCCACGCCCAGAAGAGAAAGTGATGCAAACACTGAGTGGGGGTACATATATATGTGTCAACATATATATGAGGACAGGACAAAAAGGTAGTTCATGA
Source organism: Margarornis squamiger (assembly GCA_035222235.1). Classification (NCBI taxonomy): domain Eukaryota; kingdom Metazoa; phylum Chordata; class Aves; order Passeriformes; family Furnariidae; genus Margarornis; species Margarornis squamiger. Next base: position 12,346,416 of record JAWWTY010000005.1, read on the forward strand.
AGTGTTATACCTTATATAACTTATATATAATATACTCAGATTAGTACTTGTTTTTAAAATATATTGACCCCCATTTTACAGTTACCCTAGTAGCAATTTGTAAAAGATTAATAGGTAATGAGGTTTGCTTCCACTTGACAGTCAATAAAATTGGCCTGTGTACACAAGTGAGAATACTTTGTTTAATAGCAGCATAATTCTGTTGAGGTAACTGAACACAGGCTGAGATGCTGCAGTTTTACTCATCTCTCTGGCTGGTTACGGCAGAGTTTGTTTTCCTTCATGCTTTGGTATGAAGCCATATGTGATAGACTAGCATGAGTATAAAATGCCATGATAATAAAATTCACAAACCAATTAAAGGGAAATATAAAGATGTTATAATTATGACACAAAAAGCTTATTTACTGGGCTATGCATTCTAGTCATATTAATTTTTCAGGAGTGCACAATTCCTGAAAGGTAGAAGAAGGATTGGTAAGTGTTATTCAGTGTAATAGAATGCAGGAGGTAAATGGGTTTCTTGTCAATCATGGCTTTTACTCACACACTTTTATGCATTTTGTAGTATGCGCTATTTGTATGTCTACTACTTAAACTTCTGTGTATCATATATTAAATCTTTATGAACTAGAAACAAATGAAATCTTTAGTATCACAGTATAAGCCAATGAACGCCTTCATTTTAACATGTCATTAACTGTTATTTTCCAATAATCTAAGAAAATTAGCAGTTTGAAAATGAACACCAACAGGAAAACAGATTTTCTAACAGACAAAACCAGAATTACTACATTAAATCCATAATTTACAGAAAATGGAAAATAAGTCACAATTAATTAGATCTACTGTTGCCACATTATTAATAAATCCATATGAACTTCCATAATGATAAGAGGATGCTGTGTATTTTTGGGACATTTCAACTTCCTTTAAAATGTTTATTCTATAGGAAATGGTCAACTAGACAAGCCAGTTGAAGGAAGAATTTTAATTTGTGAAATCAATGTGACTGCAGCTGAAGTTATTTATGGTCTTCAGCAACTTGCTGAATTCAAAATATTGAACCACATATGTTTCATACAGAGCTTGTACAAACAGAAATGTCTTATTATATCTATCTATCTATCTATCTATCTATCTATCTATCTATCTATCT
>JAWWTY010000005.1:12347674-12368676 GCA_035222235.1 Margarornis squamiger
ACAGAGCTTGTACAAACAGAAATGTCTTATTATATCTATCTATCTATCTATCTATCTATCTATCTATCTATCTATCTTTAGCGTGGGGCATGTTTATAGCTATTATATCTTTTTAACTGTATTTTAATTATATCTGTCGTTCTTTAAGAGGAAGAAAGTTTACTACTGGACATTTTCTGGATAATAATTATCCTTTAGCTGACCTGCTGATTATTAGTAATTTCTTACTTTTTTCCTATTCGAACAATGACTGGCAGATCTACAACATATTTGCTAATGCCAATACAGTGAGTAATGGCCACACAGACAAATAGAAATATCAGTTCAGCATGAAATTTAAAATAGATCTGCCTCAGAAAGGGCAACTAAAATGAGTTTCCATTATAGTATATCATAATGTTGTCAGCTAATTACTAGCTTCAATACCTTAAAATCTTTAATAGAAAAACATGCCTCTCCATCCTTTTGCGGTGAACACTTTATATAGCACTAGTGATAGAAGGACACTGCAACAACCCCTAAATAAACAGTTCAAAACAGATCTATTAAAACATAGTCATTAACATTTCAAATATTTGAATGAAAACTGTTCAATGAAGATTTGCATAGCAATATAACACTGGGGAATGTATTTAAAGTATGTCAGTCTAGGAGGAATAACTGTTATTTCTACAATTCATCGTATTTCTCCCAAAAAAACCTCCAGGTCTTGTAAAATGAAAAATAGGTATTAACACCTGGAATAACATTTTCTCCAGTTTCTTCCTTTCATGGTCAAACTCATTGCAGATACATCTGATATTGCATGTGTCTATGTAGTTGTGCTCAGAGATTTGAGGATGCAGTATGCACACCATTTTTTTAATACCGGACAAGTATTCAAGATCTCTGATAGCACTGAAACAGATGGATTTTAAATATCTAGTGGATGTTAGTCCTTGTTAGGTCAATCATTATTAACTACAGACAACTGAAAACATGGAGTAAAAGTTAATCAAAAAATAAGGTGAAAGATGTTTCAAGCAATTACTACTTCTGAAAAATCAGATCTTGAAATCTATAAATACACATTTGGGCCCAATGAGGTTACCTTTGAAGGGAATTTCTGTTCAACTGTGACAACTCTGAAAAAACATGTATCTCTTTCTTCAGGCTGTCATTAACATAGCATACACTATCCAATGGTAAGAAATCTTTGTTCTGTAGTGGAGAGTTCTATATAGAGTCAGCCAGTCTCAACAACATTCATTGTAAATACGTGTCCTTGTAAACAAATGTTTACAGAATGAGCAGAAGATGAAAGTCACTTTTTAGAATGCTATTTGCTGCAAACGTTAATGCAACAGTTTTTAAGAAGTCTATTGTGAAGATTACCCTTCTAACAACTTCTGAAAGGTTGTTGCTTAGCGAAAGTGACCCTTGATAAAAGACATTGCCATAAATGCCAATGTGGAACCAAATATACTCTGTACTATTCATATAAAATATTAAGATTTTTAAGAAGGAAAAGTAGAACCAAAATCCCTGGATGGTTTTCAATATTTTAATGGTTAATAAATTATTTCAGGTTATTTTAGGATGAAGGACAATAGTATGTTCTATATAATTCATATACACTAAAGAATATTGTGAGACCTCTTATTTCTCCTTAGGGTTTCTATCAACTAACCTTCTCAAGTTTACTTTTACAATTATGACATTACAGAAGCCCTGGGAAAAAATAAATACCAGCTTTACAGTATCCCCTGACATTTACTTTTATCCTTTGTTATTCACTTGCATTAGCTTATTTAGCTACTGTGACATTTAATACTAGGAATTTATCTTATACATCTAGTTAGAAAGGTCTACCACATACTTAAACGGATGATGACTAGGTTCTGCTAATCTATATTTTAGAAGCTTTTTATTTACACTTCCAAAAAGCTAACTCATGGTTCAGATTATATAAACATCAGCTTTAAATGATGAAAAGTCCCTTGCCTAGCTGATGCTTTAATGACTTTGGTATAATATCATGCTTTTTCCTGCCCTAAGTTTCATTCATTTTCCAAATAATTCCATGATGTTTTTCAGGTTTTTAATGAGCACTGAAATTTTCTGATGTGGGGCAAAAGGAAGGAAATGGCTAAAATGGTGTTCTCCCTAAACTACAAAAAGAAATCCTTTCAGATTATAAATTATGTCATTTCATCAGTTCAAGCCGGATTTTTAAGACCAAACTGCTTGAATTCGCTCCTTTAACATATGACTTTACATGTGCCTTGGAAGGCATTACAGTTCAGGAATACCCATTCAGATTTAATATTATTCTTTCTATTATCTGTGTTTATGTCTAAAATAATGTTCTATGACTGGCACTTGATGGAAGAGCAGATTGAGCAGTTGCCTCCTGATTGCATATAGGAATTTCTAGGAAACCCGCATGTTCACAAAAATGCCTTTACATTACAAGGTAAGCTAAGCATTTGCAGACTATGCAAAGCTAGGATTTACCTTACAAGTGAGTGCTGGACCAGAAAAATCACAAGTTGTTTCTTAGAACAAATTAGTTCTCTAAGGGAAAACTTAAATCTAAGTGTTTATTGATTATTCTCACCATTTGTAGGAGGAACCAATCTGGTTGCATTTGCAAATGTATTTTAACATTTCCAAAACATCTTATTTACAGGCTCTGTAAATAACATGCCTTGCTAAACAATAAAGGGATTAGTGCCAAAATCACAGATTTCTTAAAAACAAATATTATAAGCCTGAGTCACATGAGTACGGCATTTTATAAAGGTTCTGCATGAAAAAAAAAACCCTCCAAACAAACAACAAACCAAACAAAAACCTGTATTTTTGCATTCTCTATACATTGTGAAAATATTGATAATTATCTATAAATCAGTGTGACTAATATTCTGAGGTAGAGAACTAATACTGATTGAAATATATTGGGAAAACTATGTTGAACTCACAATTATGTTAACTGATATATTTGTGTAAAGGTCAGCCATATAATACTACCAAACTCTGCATTTAGTAAAATTAGTATGATTGCTATTAAAAAGTTTTTAAATAAAAAATGAGACATCTGTTTCTCTCAGATTTCAGGCACTGAGTTCCTAACCCTTGATAAATCCGAACTGTCATGTTCTTTTGTAAGACAGTGAAACAGTTCACTCATAACCAGATGTTTTCTCAAATTTTTTGAATTCTTTTGAGTACTTTAATTCAAGAATCACTTCCAGCATCTTACATTTGATGGTGGGTGTTGGGGAAAGTGTGACCTTAATTACTCAATTCGTGAATGACAACCACAATATTTCTAAGCATTCTTGTCATAAATTCTGGTCCTTATTGCTTCAGTATGACATTAACATACACAGAAAATGTCACCACTTGCTGGGTAGAGACCAGGGCTCCAAATGCATTAAACTAAGGCAACCATTACAGAAAAGGCGTAAATCTTCTCCAGTTTAATAAATTTTTTTGTTCTTTTGGCAAGCTGGACTTTTAATTAGCATTTCAGGATTATTACCCCAAATCTCAGAAAGAATCAAGCACCTTTTTTACTCCAGGGAACAACTGGCCAGTATTCAACCTGCAGGTGATGGAGAACATGGATCCCTCTCTCTTATATAGTTTTGATTACTCTTCAAATCTGCCCACATCATTAGTATAGATAATGTTAAAAAGTGTGCTTTAATGCATCTGTTGTTCTCACATATAAATTTAATGAAGGAGAGCTGGCCTGGAAATGAAGAGCTTTCTTCAGGCATAGTGCTCTCTCTTGTTATGTGGTGCTGTTACAACTACACACATTTATCCCCACCTTCACTGTGCTGTATCTGCTTGAGCATAAAAACCCCCTTTTAATCCATATATAATTCTCTCTGCCACTCAAGCTCACTTCCTTTTCCCTCTACCTCCCTTTTCAATTATAACAACACAATGCTGTCTGTCAGTGGAATATCTAGGCTATGTCTTCTGCATAAGATTTTTAAGGTATGGTCTCTCAGTTTAAACAGGCAATACTCTCATTCAGACGTTCAACACTTTTCATCTCAATTACAGCATTATCCTTTTCCTGGCCTCTTGAAAAATACAATCTTGTCCCATTCATACAGTACAAAGATTGTTTTAGTGTTTTGCTGCTTTGACCATGTCAGCTCTCTTTACTACTAGCTTCCTTTCTCTGCTTACCTTCCTGCCCTCATCACAACTGATGCTTGCTTCCATCACTATTTTTTTTAAAAAAAAATCCCTTTCAGGCTTTCTGCCTTGCTATCCTTCTACTTTGCTGTTCCTCACTTTATGTAAAAACTACAAAACCAAACCACCTCATCATAACCCCTAAATCTCTTAGTTTTTATGAGGCATCAATCTTGGTCACCAACTTTGATTAATTAGGACACTTCCTGTCCTGAAGAGCTATAGCACTGTTTCATTAAGCATAACCTTCTGCCTGTATCCAAGAAAATACTAATTTTTTATTTAGATTGTTATCCTTCTTCACTGATGTTTACAGCTTCTCACAAAACACCTTCCTAATGACTACGGCTAATAGGTGTTACAACGACTAGGAGAAAGATCTCTGAGAGGCAAAGCACTTCATGCTTGTGGCTGCCTCAGAAAGTTGTTGATTACTGTCATGTTTAACTTCAGTGAAGAGTGAACTATATGCATTATTCCATTAACATATTTGTCTTAAGTCTGTTAATGTTACAGTTGATATCAAATCTAAATCTGAGCGAGACAGTTTACCAGGGCTCATCAGGGGATGCAGGGAGAGTAATGCTGCTCTTTGAGGGAAATTGTAAATGATCAGATTGATGACATGACAGCTTGTCCAGCAAAATGCTGCTTGCAGCACCCAAGCAGTGAAAAGAATGATTATTTTAGTTAAGTTTCCAAACTATTACCTGAATAATAAAGAAATAAATAACTTTAGAGGGAAAAGGTCCAGACTTCCTGGAGGAGTCCAAAAAGATCATTAGCTATAAAAGTCAAAGTTTTCCTCCAGAAGATATCCTTCTATAAAGAGTGCAATGTAGGTAGGCAAAAAGAATGTGAGATTGTGTGTCTGGATTCTGCAGAAAAGTCAGCTTGACAAAGGGAGTAAGAGAGTGATATAGATATAACTTGTTTACTTAAGTGGTAACAGCATGGATTTTTTAAATTTCTTCAATTATCTTTCATATTTTTTTCTTATCATATGGTTTATTTTACATCCAATAAATAAATTAATTATTTCTATGTATTGATTCAGGTAGAGGCAGGGTTCAATACAACCACATAACGCTCTGACATTACTAATCAAGGGTGTGGTGAACCTGTATTCTGATGACTGAGATGCTCAGTTCCTTCAACGCATACACCCAGTGGTAAAAGGTTCCCAGACAAACTTCATTGCCTATTTAATAACTGATATCATAGGGACTAGTGTCAAACAAAAGCACTGTAGCATATAAAATATAAAGCATATAATATAAATGGCATGTTATGAAAGAATATTCAAAGGCTTTCTATGTTGTCATGCAATTAATGATAAAAGAAGAGACTTTCATGCCCAAATAGGGACTATACCAACAGTCACATATTGAGAGAATTAATGGATAATCTGCATTAATCACATAAAATTAATTTTTCCACCCAACTTCTGCTACAAGACGATTTTCTGCTAGAACACTCTAAGCTTGCTGCATATTTCTCACCTAAGCTGAAGATAATAAGATCCAATCCAAAAAGTGTGCTTTCCCCCCCTCCCTGCCTCTCACTGCTGCCAGGATGTACAAAAGATAACTTGGTTAGGAATTTGGTTTTATTTGGCAAATGTCACTTATTTCCTACATACTGGTTTAGAAATCTGTGCAGGAGAATGAAGAATTTGGAAAAGAATATTCTCAAGGAGATACTATATTATATCACCTCATGCAGTTACAGAGATGGCTTTAATATTAGCTGGTGCTGCTGTGATGTCACCAATTATCTCAAATGTATTTAAAGGAAGGATACCTCAGCACCAGCTATTTACAGTCTTAGTCTGTTATAACAGAATTCTATTTTTGGAAATGTCTCTTCTAGATGAAGACAGAGAAGAAGGAAAGAAGATGCCAACAGAAAAGTTATTAAACATAATTTGAATTTTTTTTTTGTCTAAACTAGCCACATATTTGTTTTAGGTGGCATGTCACGAACTAGTCAACCATTTTGATTTTATGCAACTCATTAAGTAGTCTTCATTTGTCTCTTTGCAATTAAATTGGACAGTACAAGTTCATATTATTTTTGGATTGTGGGAGCCCCACTAAATATCTAATTAAGTATACAAGTAATAATTTAATATTGTGTATTGTTGTTGCTGCTGTTCATAAATCAACAAGTTTTTGTGGTTTATGTCATCAGCAGAAAACCAAAGCTGAGTTACAGCCTTGCATTCAATCTCTGTGTTGTGTACAGAAATTGGCAGTTTTTCAGAAAGTACAATTTAGAGACATGGGATCTAGAGACCTATAAAAGTGTATTCCTTCACATCAGTGCCAGCAGTCAGAGTTATGAGTATTCAAAAGAAAAACAAGATATAAAAATATTTCAAAGTATCTAGAGTTCTGCAGATTACAGAATGCTTTCATTAATTTTCCAAGAACTTTACAAAAGCAACATTTCACATGATCCCTCCAGAGATAGTCCCAAAAGTCAGTCATCAGAGAAGGGGCGCTGGAGTAGAGGAAAGAAAACAAAGATGAGGAAAGGAGGACTTCTCTCAATTCACACCTTCATGATCTGTGGAAAGATGAGCAGCAAACACCTGACATATAAACCGTGTTTTTAAAGATGGTGAAACAATTTACTTTATGAACTCATACAAGAAAGTATGCTGTCAGTAAGGTTTTATTTTCAAGAATGCATTTCAGGAGTTGCAGTAGGGGGCTAGAACCACAGATTCCCTCTTTTTATTTCTGTCTCTGCTACTGATTACTTGACAAGTTATTGGATCACAATCAAGTACCTGAAGTATCTTCAGTCTGGGAATACATTTATGAGGATATGTTCTCCAGCTGCTGTAACTTTTGGCACTTTTCCAAAACCAAGTATCCAAGAACAATTACAGGAAACAGGTGAATAACATATTTTGAATAAATGCTGTATATATGCTAGTATTGCATAGCGCACAGGACTGAACTGAAAATTTCCAATCTTTTAGCATGCATTTGGACAAACTGTCTTGTGAGAAACCTTGTTCTGTCATGCTTCTTGGTAGACATTTCTTTCACGTATCCAAACTTAGGTGGGTAGCAACAGTAAAAATTGGTGTCCCTGTGCCTTTCAATTGAAACTTTCAACAGGTGTCAGTTCCTGGACAGTGGAAATAAAGTACCTGTTTAAAATAAAAAGTGCCACATAACGAAACTGAAGTTTCATATTGATAGAGGGAGTCCCAAGAACACAATAGTTTGGAACAACAGCAGAACATGTACAGAGATGTACAGCAGCCTGTGTATTCTGCTGGGTACCATATCCTGTTATGTATGAGACCACAATTGCTTACAATTTAAGTTTGGTGTGAAAAATAAAAATTATTATGTGACAAATAGTGTGCATAATGGTGCAGAGAATCACAGGTGGTAAGTGACATTGAATTACTCTTTAAACACAGTCCTTGCAAGGATTATGTCTGCTTGCTAAGAAAAAAATCTGTGTATAAAAAGTTAAGCAACTCTAGTTGATTTGAATTGATTTAAGATTTTTAAGAGGTTGTTAAAAATGTTGTTGCATTTAAAATGCAACTGAAGTTCAATTGCAGCTGCAGTTAAATCTGATTACAATTTAAGAATAGCACATAAAACATTTCTGTCTCTCAGAAGTTAGGATTTATATATATATATATATGTATGTATATATATATATATATATATATATATAAAAATCATTTCATACTCTTCAATGTTATGAAGTTGAATCTTCCTAACTGTGTACTCCTCTTGTATGGATATGTTTCATGAGAAATGGTAGATAAAAAGGGGTAACAAAATTCGAGATTGGGATTGTTCTGCAAATGTATCCACAAATACCACAACTGTTGCAATGCTATGAAGTCAACAAACACCTAAACTTGATTGCACAAACCATTTACAGAGATAGGGATACACAGAGATATATGAATGAAGATACACGAGTTCTATGAAACATGTGAAGCATTGTTGTCTTTTCTAGTGTTTCTTTGATTGTGTTTTGCCCAGAACAGAATACTTTTTTCATTTATCACATTTCTGCTCTTGTGCAGGGGAAAATCTTCCCCAAATCATAGGCTTTTTCAAATCCTAACTGTTGACAGCTGTGGTCCTGTATCTACGTTTCTCTCTGTTACCCATTCTGGCATTTTTCTTTTTGTAAACTCTAGACCTCAATGAAACTGGGCAATTCCACCAGTCTTATGAGCACTAGAAGCAAAGAAAAAGGAGGCAAAAAAATATACAGTTGGGACTGGGATGAAAGAAGCGATCTTCTAATTTTTAAATTTGTGTGAAAACTTCAGCTGTTTCCAATCAAACATTGAAACATTTATATTTTGAAAAGCATTTTAAGAGAAGAATAGAAAAAGCTTTATGGCATTTCAAAATTAACAGAGGCTCAGTATCCTAGATTTCAAATATATCAGAAACTATAATGTTAAGAGCATACATTAGCAATATATTTAAGCTTCAATAAGATTTTAAAAGATAAATTATTTATATTTTTATAAATATAGAAAATTTCAGGATTTTGACTCACACAACCTTCTGAAGTATGAAATGGAATTTGCCTTCCAGTGAACAGTTTTAAATAGAGAATACATTTTGAAAATGCTCAAAAATGTGAAACTGCATGCAAAATAAATGGCAATATTTACATAAAAGCAATTTAAGTGCTTGTTGAAAGTAGGAATTAGAAATATTTATACATACAAATACATGCTTATTAAAGAATCCAACTGCACATTCTTACAAGCAAACAATAGCTTTTAAAAAGATAAAGAATATCAACAAACAACCTTCAAAGGTGGATTGATCTGGAGACAAAAATGTTAATTGGCATGTATTATTAATTATCATCTTTTCTCCAAAATTTTTTTTTTAATAGAACTATGAAAAAGGTTTATCTAAATATGAAACATGCATCAGAACAGTACAAGATCAAATCTGACCTGTATTTCAAGTAAGAGAGAATTAAGCCTTTAATGAGCATACATTTTTTTCTCTCTTTGCATACCAGTTTATACAAGATGCTGACTGCCCTGCTTTTTACATTCAAAACAGTTGAATGCCTCTATTGTGAAGATTAAACCAAATGACTCAAATGTCCCATTTTTAGCATTGGAAAATCGATAGACTGCATAAAAATTGCACCTTGAGCTTTGCATAATTTAATTTTCATGAATTGTGTTCATTTAAAATAGAAGTTTTCAAAATACAACACTTGAATAACATAAAAATTCCAGTAATGGTCACTGCAAGGACAGAACTGGAAGGTTTCAAATTAAAACTGGTTGTCTTGAATATTTAAAGTATATCATCAGCAAATCTGAGCTTTTCAAGAAACTCAAAATGCAACTTTAAATCTCAAAGGGTAGATTTTAATTTATTACTCTTTTAAGTTAGACTTAAACACCATTATGAGAAACATTCTTACAGCTTTCAAGGACAACTGCCATCAGGTTTCTGAGGCTTAGCTTTTTACTGGAAATTTTAGTAATGAAACAGCTCCTTATGCCTCAAAACCTGACCTTAGAGGAAGTTTACAATGGAGAGTTTAACAGTGGAAAGTTTAACAAGGTTTTTGGAGAAAGTTGCAATCCATTCAGACTGGTCTTTTTCTTCACAACTGTTATTAAGACATTTGGTAAATCCGGTGTGTATACAGCACTAACACAATCGCATATGGATCTTATTATTATTAGAAGCTGAGAGATGCTAGGTAGGTACCAGGGCAAGAATAAAAGTCCTTCTTCATGTTAGTAAGATTTCAAACGATTAAATAATATTACATTGCAATAATCCAAGAACACATTCTCCAGCCCTGTATGCTCTACTAACCTAAAAAACCCTTGAGAACAAGAATTTACAGACATGGATGGTCATAAAAACATTGCACTGATGAAGGGCTATTCTACAGACACACAGGTCAGGAGTTTATGCCAGATGATCATTATCTGGGATATTTTTTAGATATATTGTCTTTGTCGAGAGCTGAACTATGAAATTGCCATTTCAGTTCCAATTCAGACAGTTTAGGGCTGTCTCTAAGGCTATATATTATTATACAATCTTCCCTGCCACTCTGGTTTTATACTTGGAAACCTACTCCAAAGCCATTCAGTTTTCTTCATAGTTTTCTGAGAATGATCGACATTCCTTTGCATAGCCAGTTACAGGCAGAGACCTCCTTGTTATTTGCTTTCATTTATGTATGAAAAAGTAGGATGCAAAATGTATGGGAAATCAGAGGTAGGGAACAGTGAGATTTCTGCTACCTGATATACCTCTTCCAGATGTGAATGTCCAGGTAAGGTCCAAGTGCATAGTACCCTTAAATTAAAGCTTTCTTGGTTGTACGTAATGGCAGGGACACTCTCATTCCCAGACATTCAGCAAAGCTTCACAGTCAAGATGCATGGCTTCTAGAAATTAATCCAGGGCGTTCACAATGTAAATATTCCGTATATGTTGCTTTGAGAACAACTTTATGGTTCACCCTCTTGCTTTAGACACAGAACACCTCAGATGTATGATTTTGACTGTGCATGTCAGAGCAAATTCAGGACAATTAAGTCTGATATTCACCTACCTCTCCCTAAAAGAGACACTAGAAAATATACTACCACAAAGGAACCTTCCTTGATCATTTCACATTTGCTGACACAATTCTAGTGGCTTAAACCAGTTTACCAGCTGGCCCATTAATTCCAGAGTGTCAAATGTAAAAGCTCAGAAGTTCACAATGAGAAAAAAAATAATGCTTCTCTGGGTGAATTGAAGCATAAAATGCTTATATTCAATAAAAAATTCTAAATTGCTTTACCATAAAAATTGCTTCAGTGCTATGCATGCTTTGTACCTTAAGAATTTAATAATAAACAGTATTTGTTAAACTGAAATCCTACTCTGTTTACAATATTAAGGTATAAGCAATCCCTATTCTCTTTCTGCAATATTATCCTTATTTCATAAGCCTACAGGACATGGTTTCTGCTCTAATGTCACCTTCTCTCTGCTTCATTATTTTTTAGACGTCACATATGTAATACACTGGCACAGAAAATATGCTTCACTGTGGTGCCATGTAAATGCCAGCTGTGTTTTATCCCCCATGTGCCCCTTGAGACTGCCTCAATTTGCAAAGAACTGTTTCCCCTTGACTCAGAATTATGAAAGAAAAGGAAGTAGATTTGAAATAATATCAGCAATCTGACAGTTTTAGATTTGCATTCTGAGGATTTGCATATATCCTATTAAAACTTATTTGACAGAGGTTTAGAATGTATACATTTGACAGATAATTTACAGGGTTAACACTGTAATTTTATAAATGAAAGCTTTCTTATAATGAATCCCCACAAACTGACATCTGATATTCCTGATAGACAAAGACAAGCAGTTGCTTCAAGAAAACTTCAATAGATGACATTTTGTAGGCAAATTTACTCCAGAAGGGACTTGTCTATTTTTGGACCATTAACAGCTAGTCCAGTTTTCAAATGCTAAATTTCATTAGAGTGGAGTTTACTGTGTTCTAAATGAGATGTCTTGCACATGCAGTGAGCTCATAAAATGCGAAACTTTTCTCAGTTTGTTTTACAGGAGGCTCAATTGATTACCTTGTGATTTAGAAGCCACAGTGGTCAAGACCGAAATAAATTTTAGTTACACTGATAAAACAAAAAGAAACTTGAATGATACAGTTTTTCAGCATTAGAATGCATGGCAAAAATCAAGACTACTTGGTGAATAAAGGGATAATGTATTCTAATATGAGGGGCTACAAGCCAGGGAAAAACTTCAATTTCAACATGCAACTGATTTTTTTCAGAAAGTCACTTCTCTCTTAAGAGTTTGAAAGACATTTTAGTAACATTGAAAACTTAAAAAATCTACAGACTATTAAAGAAGCCTGCTGCACTAGCAAATTTGTATTCTGTTTAGGTTTCTATCTGTATCTGTGGAATTTGTTTAATAGAATTCCAAGTGACAGGTGCTATGCAAGCAGACATATTAGTATTTTTTGTAAAATTTCACTGCAGCGTACTAATAAGGAACATATAGAAGGGATGAAAGGCAGAATCCTTTGGAAAAACAAGTTGTGAGAATAAATTAACCAGAAGCAAAAATCGTTGAACATTTTTTCTTCTTTTCAAAGAAAGGAAGAGAAAGAAAACAACACCAGTGTTATCACAGATCCTATCTGCAATTATTTTAATTAGATTAAATATGTTTAAAGGGAACGTTTTGCCTAATTCATTTTTAACATCAATGTTTTTCCTGCTAAAATTACAGTTTTATTACTGTATTTCATATTTGTAACATGGTTTTTGGTTCTCAAGACACTGATAAGAGGGGAAGAAAAAAACCTGTTGAACAAGTAGTAACCTTTGATGATGTTTGCAGAAAAACAATTATTTTTCATGGCTCAGATAATAGGGCTGTAACAGTATTTACCTCTTTCTAGATCTGTTTGAGGGACGTTTGAATCCCAGCAGAAAAGTAAAAACCTCTCTGTTGGGAGTGCTGGATCTCACCTAAATGCTCTTAATGACAGTCAAGGTAAAGGTCTGGGAGCTTGGTCCTACACAAATCTCCAAGCATTACTCTACAAAAAGAACATTTTCTTTGGGTTTCTCAAAAAGTAACATTTAGCAGCAATTTAAAGACTCCTGCGTTTCTGAAAGTGATTTTATACAACTCTTGAAACAAAAATGTTTTCCTTTGTTTTATACTATAAGATCGAAAAAAAGCAAACTACAAGTTATTTATTGCATTGTAATATATTTTACCAAAAGCCTTTCAGAACAGGACACTCTTGGTCCTGGATGAATTTTTTTTCCTATGTTAACTATTCTGCTAGTCTGGGACTCATTGACCCGATGTCAAATGCTTCTAAGCATCCTTTGACTAGGCTACTTCCTGGAGTCACAAGCCAGGGCTACAGTTCCCTGATGGACTGGATATTGGTATTCCTAGAAGTAATTAGTGGCCTAAGTAGTTTGGATCTCTCATGAAACACTGTTTTTGCTCAAGTCTGTTCTCCTAGAGCTTCATGCCCAGTGGGAATTTTGATTTCATTTAATTTCATAACAATCAAGTACATATCACACAAGACTTTGCTGGCAAATTCCTTCACCAATGCAGCTTTTGGTCAGGAACTCGCATCTTGCTATTGCAGTAGCCTTATGTGTTATGAGCGCAAACATCATTAAAAAGACAGAAAGATCCTTTTCCAGTGGTTTTCATTTCTCCAAGTTTAGATGGTGTATGCAATAATGACATCTATAATGTTTCTCACAGAGCTGAGGGTGACAGTGGAGCTTGAGAGGGTAATTTAATAGACACAGAGAAATAATTTCTCAAATTTAGGTGATGGGAAGATCTACAGGCTGCAGAAGACTTCAGAATTCTTAATTTAGGAAAGAAATGCAGTCTATCAAAAAAATGCTTCCAGGAACAAATCCATCCCTAGGTGTCCCAGTGGACAACACACATACCAGGTCTTTCATGGTTATAAATTTTTCCGTGATTCTAATATCTTACATGCATCCTCATGGACACTTTTATTTTAATAACTGAGCATGGTTTACTTAAATGAGACTAGTTGTTGCAAGAAACTCACAATGAAGCAGATACCTCAGGAAGCATCAGACATTTGTTGAAATGCTCATTACAGAAGTGAGTTAAGTCCTAAACATATTATCAGCTTTTCCTTGACAACAGATGCTAAAACCAGCATAAACTTCATGGAATCTGATGGTTTAAAACTTGACTCCTAATGGGAATAAAGAAGCTTCTAGGAGACTGTAATGAGAAACATGAGTTTAAAAAAATTGAGAACTGGAATACAAGCAATCATCTGCATTCTGGCTTGGCCTCAGGGGACTGAGCCTGTCTTTTCTAGATATACAAACAAAGAAAATGCCAGTTTTATCCACATGCAAGACTAGAAGAGTTAAAAATTACTGTTTGAGATTTGATATTGACCAAAGGAAAACAAGTTGATAGAGGTATTTTTTAACAAGTTTTACTTGTTTGAATCATCTTCACATTCTTTTCATATATTAAGAAAGGTATGAGATGTAATATTTACAGCAGATGAAAGGAATAAAAAGTAGGAAATAAAAAGTAACTTTTTTCATTATTTAAAGTTCAAAGTAGATCCAGGCATTCTGAAAGTGTACAGAATATCTAAAGTATTTACAATCTCATTAAAAATCCTTTCATATCTCTGTGAATGGCCCATGGAAAAACAACTCAGAATGAAGTAAGTTTTACAGAAACCATTTTGATGTACCTATCTCATAACTCAACAAGTATCCAAAGGAAAGACAAAAGATGGAAGAATAATGAAAATATAAGAAGTTTGGGTTTAAAGTGCCAGGATAGAGTGCAAGTTGAAAAATCAGGGAAGCTTAGAAAAAATTCCTGGTTTCAAATAATCTCTTTTGCAATCAAAACACTAGACAAAGTAGCTTCTGAAATTTCAGAGAAAAAAATTAATCAGAGATTTATGAGCTAGATAGTCTTGATTAATAGTCCACTAATGTAAGATGTTTTATTCAAGCGTTTATTTGACTGAACCTGTTTAAAGTGCAATTCAGGACTAATATCAAAATACCAGTTGCACAGCTATCCCCATCCTGCTGCTTACAGGATGGCACATGAGACAGGGATGCTCAGTTAAGCAAAACAAGATGTAAGCTAAGTTAGCTTGTCACCACTCTGTTAAGAGAGACAAACATTAGGAAACTGATTTGATGCTAGTAAAACATGACGTCAAATGTCACTTAAGGAACATGTAAGTCATTCTGCACTTATGTAAGCTCCAGTGAATTTAAACCAACATTGGATGACTGGTAGTATGCTAACATAAGATTTAAAAAACAAGAAAGAAAAAGATCTTACTGTTAGTATATCTAGGGGAGGATTCCTATTAAGCTTGTTATGAACAGAGAAACAAAAATACTGCTGCAAAGTGTTCAGAGAACATGGTGCCAAGGTGTGCCATAATCAGAAAACTGAATCCATTATCTGATTTTGAGTACAGGATAATTTCAGAGCTGCCCCTCCGAAAATAATTTTTCTGATCTTTTTCTCCCCACTTTCTCCTTCTTAAATGAAACAGATTATAAAATAACTAGAGTGCTTGGCAGCATATTAAACCAATTAATAGATTAAAATAAATGAAAAAAAAAAAAGAATAACCGTTTGGTCTCTGTGTCTGAAACGTATCTTCTTTTAACTGTTCTATCATGTTCAAAATTCTATATTGCAGAACCACATTACAGGCATCCATGTGAAAAATTATTTTATTTTTGTAGTGTAGAATGCAGCTTTTAAAACTGTAAAGCTATTTTCTATTTCTTCTATCTGCTTTCTAGGGGTTTTTTTCCTATCCAATGCCTGTTACAGAATTCTGACTTTATCTCTGGTAGTTACTATTATGAGCAGTAACATTCGGGCCTGCCAATCTTCAAAATCTGTAAGTGGGCTACTGCCTGGAGGTATATTAACCTCAAAATTATTGAACTTCATATTACTGCTCGCCTGCACTGGGTATTTAGTTGATTTCTTTCTGTGTATCTTTGATCAAAAATGGATTTCCATCTCAATGGTGTTGTCATTAAGTTTATTACCTTTTTCTCCCTTTATAGTAGAAGTTTGCCTCATACATGGCATTTTAAACTAACAGAATACAACATTGAGAAAATAGACTGCATTGGAAATAATGCCTCAGAGAAGAAAGAATGCATTGCATGGCCTTCATATGCCTTTTACTGCAAGTAATAATCTATAACAGTATCTGCTTCTTTACACCCCAACCCAGCTAGGTAGCCAGAAAGTCTCAACTGACACAGGAAATGTTCACCACTGTGTCTGCAAAGTCACTGAAAATTCATTTTATAAACAGGATAAGATCTCATGCAAATGTCCAGCTGGGAATCTAACAAATGGTCTCTGGGCACACTGTGTCAAACAGTCCTATATTGTTCCATAATGTTATATTCACCTAATACTAAGTATATGAAATGTTTACTCACTTGCTTAAGCATTTTGACCCAAAATAATTATGTGGTCCTTGAATAAGCTGTTTTCAAGTTTGTTCAGAAATTTTTAGTTATGAATCATGTCCTTGGTACGTGCACTTAAAGCAGCTTTGTAACAACAGTGACCTTTCTAGTAAATTATGAAAGATGCATTGAACATTTTTAGAATAGTGTTAGTTCTGTTAAACTGGACAGCTCTGTTCCTCATGGAATGTGCTCACAGCATCCACAGCTTCCATATGTCCAAACAGTATTTCACAGTGAGCTTTTAAAATTAAGAGAGAGGTGTGTTTTCCTACAACAAGGCAAGAAGGTGAAAAAAATGAACATGGGGAAACATAATCCAGACTTTATCACATGAACTATTCACTATGAACAGATGAATACCGTAAAGCATAGACATATATGTGAATCAGACCTAACAAAAAACTCTGTTTAGTCCCTCTTTTAGAATTCACAGGTGAACTCATTTATTGTCAGGCCCAATTGGTCTCAGAATAGTAGTGAAGTCTCAGTTCACATTTAGTCTTACACATCTAAATGTCCAACAAAAGGATAAATGCAAAATCACATATATTGTTATTCAAAGTGGCAACATAAACAACCCTGTCACCAAAGCAATCTTGTTTTCTAGGAATAAACACTTGGCAAGTAGGACACTTTCCACTGATTCACTTCTTAAGATTGCCCTTTGATAGCTGATTCGTAGCTTCCTTAAGCTACTGGCACAACTATTGAGTTCTGTGTAGTTAACAAAGCTTTCACTGTTTAGTATCCAGTTCATCCCAGGTGGGTTCAGTGACAGATCTGGAGGCTAGAGATGCAACTTCTGAACACACCACTCTGTTCCTTTCTAGTTTCAAAGCCCTTTCAGTCTGCATGACTGTTCTGATCGTTATCCTGTGGGGAGAGAAAAGCAGACCAGGGAGAGCCTCACATGATAGAAGAATCTATACCTAGGAAACACTATGATATTTCTCTAAACAGTTGTTTGCTAATTCCCATCTGTGCTCCTCCTAAAATACATTCAAATTCCTTCTCTTGATGTATTTAGACTGATAAAAATGTTACATCACTTCAGCATACATACACTATTGCAGCATCAGCTGCACTGCTTGTAATAAGAACCAAAAAGACTGCATTTATCATAAAACTCTCCCAAGCTGCACTGGTCTAATAATTATGAAAATTGCATGACAGTCCTACAAACCTGGCTTCTTAAAGACAGATGAAATAATCTAAGAGGTACAAACATGCATGCATATAACATACACATACAAGAGCATCAAACAGAGAGAAGGCACAGTTGCTCTAAATCTGAAGATACACAAAAATTTACATATTTAAATAGAATGCAACATATTGCAATGGTTTATTTTCAGAGAGGTTTTGGTTAACTTTTCTAAGCTGCCATAGGCAAAGAAAAAGAAAAAAAAGGTAAGAAAACAAAAACATTTTTTTGTAAGAATCTTTGAGAGCAAACATGCCAGCTGAAGAAGACAAGCAAACGAGAAATCAGTAGATGTTTGTCAGTAACATTTACAAAGAATCATGAAATAGATTCTTAAAAACATTCTGAATAGCTTTAAATTAACATATCAGAATCCTGGTCAATATCAAGGAGAACTTAATGCCACATAGCTGTGCAAGAAATAGTAAGAAAAAATCAGATGAGTAACATTACCTGCCCAGGGGATGGTGGTTACAGTCATAACTTAGGACCCAATGAGGATGAGGGACTGAAACATCCCATAAACTCATTTACAGTGATAAAATGGAGAAAGCTTCTGTTTTAAAACCATAGATTCTATATAGTTAAAGTCATCATCAGATGAATTCATGCACTCTAAAAGAAGCAGTCTGTTATCTGGGAATACCAAGCTTCTTAAAGTCATCATTCCATCTTTTTATGAAAAAGAAGAAATAAAATAATAGAAAATTAATATACTTCTTGATTCTTTTTATATACATATGGAACAAATAAATCCTGAACAGGTATATGTAGATGCTCATGTAACTATTTCTGCATTGACTGCTGAAACAATTTATACAATAGGATCTGTAATTCAGTAAAAATGCAAGCAATACATGTGGATAAGAAACAATTGTTGTTCCATCTTTTTTCCTCCTGCAAATGAAAGTTGGTTGGGGGTTATTTTTTGCTAGAATGGAAATTATGATTAAGTTTAATTTTTCTTTCAAGCCTGTGTATCAATCCTTCAGGTATTTTCAGTGGATTTTGTTTTATGGAATGGATGAATGCATGCTGCTATTTTTATTATTCTCTCCCCAACCATGTTTAAGTTCATAGAAAAAAAAACAAAAAACAACCAAAACCACTCTTCCATTTGGAAGTATTAGTACAAATTTAAAAAATGTTTTAACATAAGAAAAAAAAAATTGCAATTTTATGTGTCAGATAGAAGATTGTTCCATTATCACTAACAGTTTAGCACTCTACATTTCATGTCTATTGCCTGTAACAGCACACAATGTTGTTTTTTACAGTTTAAAATTTATATTTACCTATAATATCCACAAAGTACTTTAAAAAACACAGGTCTCAGATTTTCTGGATAGTAGCTATTTCGAATTAGGGGCTGAAAACATTTTGTGCTTCAAGAATGTGACTTGAATGTAGCTGTATTAGGTCCTATGATGAAGAAAGAATTCCCTACATAAGTAGACAATCAACACCAAAGCCATGGAAGTCACAAGCCTAATCTTTAGTGTTTTTCCAGCAAAGCATTGCACAACAGTGTAGTGCAAGCAAATGCTTTCTCATTTCTTACATTTTTTCTTAGACTTTGCCCCTTGTTACAGAACTTACTGTTGTGATTCTCTGGATCTTATCTCAAAAAGAAGGCACTTAGGGTTAGAACTATCCTTATCAGTTGTGTAATTTTCCAATCTATGTGCATTTTTAATTCCTAAATGCTGTCAACTGAAAGACAGAAGTATTCTTGAGAAAACAGTCTGAGCAGTAAAATGTGATATTTAGAAAATGAATCAATACTGAAACACACACTGTTTTTCCATTTAGATTCCTGCTTTGTTGTCCAGACTCAGCAGTGCAACAGAGGTAAATACACTACTATGGAGACAGAAGGAATTCCACTCATCTAGTCCTGCATAAGGACACTTTGACAAGGGGACTTCTAATAGGTAAGTTCTTCAGATGAACAAACTAGATGTAATTAATAATGTATCCAATAAATTAAGCCTTTTTCTGCTTGTAACGTCTTTCGCTTCATAACTCAAGTTATGAAACACTACTGAGACATTAGTATTTTTTAAATATTGTTTCATATTTAATTTGAATTAATTAATTCTGATCAGTTAAAACAATTTTCTGGTGACTCATTATTGCAGGCTATAATGTTAATCTTGATAATATTTATAGTAAATAAATGCCAATGGGAATGAGACTATCCAAATGAGATCATATGAAATCACTTTATCATGTACTTGTAAAAATTAAAGATTTTGAAATTGACATGAATAACCCAAGATGCAAAAGCAGATGTTCATCAGCTGTTTCCAAATCTCCTCTAGGATTTTGTACCATGAATGCACTGTAGAAAGCAAGAGCTGTGGATATCTGAGTGTACCAGGGGAAATACATTGGTTCATGCTTTTCATGATATAACATGTACTGTTTTATTTTAAGTACTCTATCTCCCTTGGGAACAACAGTAATTACATGCTAATTCATTTTAATGCTACCACATTATCATCTGATAACCATGCAATTAACTGAAGTCACCACCAAGGAGTATGAAGAGGTCAGAGAATCAGAACATACCCCGGTAGATAACGAGATCTTTAAATCAATGGGGTGTTTTAACAAGAACCAATGGAGAAATTTTAAGGGTGGTGTAATAATGGTATAGATTGACATCAATACTATAAATGGACACAAAACACTGCAGAAATCATACAGATAAACTAAGTTAGCTAAACTGAAATGAGGTGGAAAAAACCCTTCAAACCATGAAAAATGCACCAGTACCTTAAAATTTCAATTTATCAGATGAAACCCAAAATATGTTTGAAAAGACGACTGGAAAGTGTGATTATCTGAATCATGGAGAATTGACAAAAGTCTTTTCAAGAGAATGATTTTCCTTTCTGTGTACTTAGGTCCATGAGAATAATATTCTTTATGAGAAAACAATAAAAATGGTAAGAAAAAATGTTAATATTATGTTGATCAATTAAAAAAAAATAAATCAGAAACCTGGCATTACAGCTGTCTGTGTTGCTCTCAAGAAGTGAGTAAATACTGTGATGAATACAACTTCTTTTTGGAACTTGTGTTGATTCACACAGAGATTCTTTGAATATGCACAGATGAAGAATTATGTGTGTTGTTTGCCTACTGCAAACATTTGACATTTGAAATTCAGGCTGTGTTGGTTAGCTTTGATTAGATACATGAATTACACAGGATGTTTGTTCTCTGATTGGAGCCCTTAAAAATCAAGTTTTCAGGATGAATATTTACATTTACAAGCTCAGAATTTGATCACCTTGAATATCTTCTAGTAGTCCATGAAAATTGCTAATTTTCTACAACTTTTTTTGCCCCAAAATTCCTGTGCTTAATTTGTATAGCTAAGGAACACACATGCATGCACGCACACAATCACACACTCACACACACTCACACACACTCACACACACTCACACACACTCACACACACTCACACACACTCACACACAC
>JAWWTY010000005.1:12368776-12501018 GCA_035222235.1 Margarornis squamiger
ACACACACTCACACACACTCACACACACTCACACACACTCACACACACTCACACACACTCACACACACTCACACACAGAGAAGTATGAGTGTTGTCAACCAAATCAGTGCAGGTACTTACTTAACTTTAAAGTGTGTGCAGTGAAGTGATCTCACAATACTCTAACATCAAAAAGAAAGTGTATTTTCCAAAGTACTGAAGCAATTAAAATAGCAAAAGCACGTAGGAAAATGTAA
This sequence comes from Margarornis squamiger, assembly GCA_035222235.1. NCBI lineage: Eukaryota > Metazoa > Chordata > Aves > Passeriformes > Furnariidae > Margarornis > Margarornis squamiger. The sequence goes on from JAWWTY010000005.1 coordinate 12,369,013, forward strand.
TCACAATATATGACCCAAATTCAATAAAGATCTCAAACTCATTGTAAATTTTGGATGTGTGTGCTTTTGGGTTTTTTTGTGTCTCTTATGCATTATTCCTCATAAAACCTCTTTTTCCACAGACAATATTCAATTGCCCATGTTTCTAAAGCTGAAAGAGTTGAACTTGTGGAAATTAAGATGAGCTTGAGCTTATTAATTTTTCTGCTCATGAAAAAAATATTTGAAATCACTATTATGTAAGAAATAACCAAACCCAAAAATTTTAAGAATAGGATCTATTCAGGAAAAAAAAAAACACACACACAAAAAACCCCCTCAAAAAACACCATAGTGAAAGATCTGATTAAATAGAAACATAAACAGAAACATTTGGGAGAGAAGTGATATCTAGGAATCAAAAAACGTTTAAAGACAGAGGATCAGAAAAGACTGATTAAGAATGATCACTTAATTGATGGCATCAAATGACATGGTGCAATTATAACAATGACTAATCTGTTTACAAAGTTAGTCCCCAAATATTTTGGAGCTAGAACACATTTCCTGTTCACAGAAATTGTATGACAGAGTGCTTTTATTTAAAATTTTCTATATGTATATATCCACCTGGGGCTCACCATTTAAGCATTTAAAATTTTAAAATAACCTCAGATAATTTTCCAAAATTTTATTTGGTATGTCCAGATATTGTATTGTTATTTAAGTGCAATTTCCTTTCTTTCTTCTTCCTTCCTTTCCTTCTAATGAGGTGCTAATAAGATGACATATGACAGATGAGCCAAGGTCAGGAAATAATATTTTCGATCTCCTACCCAGCATTAAGGAATTTTAACTACAAATTTTATTATTAGGTACCCCTCTATGGCACACGAATGATAGGTAAAATATTCAGTAATATTATTATAATTGAAAAGTTATAACAAATATATAGGTTTTCTGGCAGTGTGTTATGTAAATGTAAACAATTAATATCTCAACAGCAACGCCAGCATAGTAACAAGCCATATGCTCACATGAAAGTAAATTTTACAGGCTCATTTTAAAAATTATTACATCTTTGCTAATAATGTCTAACTCCTAAAGCAAAAACTGTTTTACTTCTACATTGAAGTATTCCACATTATTTGTTTTGCTTCTATACACATGCATACTGGGCAAGACTCTAGCACAAATGTCTAGTCAAAGTAATTAATTCTCAATTGCAGCAGAAATCCAATTGACGAATTTGTGACATATGCATTAATACCAAATAGTGATTAAAGCTGTTTAAAAAATTTCAACAGAACTAGTATTGACTAGGTAATTATTTTGATGCATTTATTTTGATGTATATCAGCCTTCGTTTTTGAACAAATTCAGTGTCTATCAAGTCTGAACATTGGCTAATCTAGGAGCCATAGCTGGGATAAAAAAAAGTACCTTCTATGATAATAAAGAAGAGCTTGTGTGTTAAACAACTGTTTTCAGACTAGTTATTCTTCCCTGAGAACAGTTTCATTAAATATCAGTATCCTCACAAGCTCTTTCACAAAGCATGTTCATCTAGTTAGTTCTCCAGGGGGATTAATATGAAATCCAAAGACTGTTTTTGTTAATAAGGAGAGAAATTGGCTCTTAGCCAGCATGCCACATGGTTGATTATCTAGGACTCCTTTATTGATTAGTCTATTGGAGTCTTCTTCAGTGTCTTCCTGATAATTACTTAAAATAAGCAAAAAAGGATGGTGGAATCTGTTTGCCACAATTTTTTCAAATGGGAACAAAAAGGAGAAAACAAAACAAATCTGATCAAAACAATACAAACCCCTGAAGGGCATAGATGCAATTTTACTTTGCCTTCATAATGAAATAAATACTTTTGAGGTTAACACAACAGTATGAAGTGTTGGTTGTCTAGATTAATACTATGTACCTTGTTTGGTCAAGATATGAGATGGACTTTGCAAGAATATTATAAAACACCAAATCTCCTAATCAGTCTGTGCCTTCTCAAGTTTACTGGGAGGAAGACTAGAGAATTTACCATCTTTTCTATGGCCTTTACTTTTAGAAAACAAAGGATCTGAATGTCTTTGAGACTTCTACATGCCTATATGTTGCTGAAGTCAAGTGTATCAAAATCAAAAAAACCTAATCCTCTGACTAGACAACAGGGCAGATCATGAGAAGACAGAGCCTCGCAGCTATAAAAGCATAATTTTATAGCAATAAACTCAATTGTCTTGATAAAAGAAATAAAGCATTTATGAAGACTTTGATCTATTTAATAAATACAAATAGAGCTTTCATGTAAGGATACAAAATTTAGTCTCCATAAAAGCAATGCATGCAAGAAAAAGGATTTATTAAAGTAATGCTACTCAAAGTATTGCTTCATGAGAGTCCAAATCCACATTTAGATAGAGGCCCGCTGCTCACTTTTCATAACTAGAGTCACTGAAGTCACTCAAGGGAAATTACTCTGTGCAAAATCCCTGAGCTCAGAGACAATGACTCAAAAGGGAACGCTCAAAGCATTGTCACAACCACCGAAGTGCCTGCCTTGGGCTGTGGGGTGAGAACCCTTGAGCACAGCAGGGGCTCTGCAGTGCCAGCATTGCAGACATCCTGCGGGGAGCAGGGTGTTGGACAGGAGTGACTGCCAGACCCCAATTCAGGCAATTATCCCAGCCAGCTCAGCCTGGATACAGCTGAGGAGAGCACAGTCTCAGCCAGCATCAGTAGGTGGAAAGGGAAGGGGGAGGATCTCAAACCAGGGTTTCAAACTTCATCAGTACCTGTGCGACATTTGAGGATGATATTGCATACTCTGACTTCAAGTATTGATGTTAGAAGCAATCTAGATGAAGGAAATAACTTTCCTAAGAAATTTTCACTGCACTGAGGAAAGACCTGCACACCTCAAGGTGCTAACATAACATGGTGCTTCATAGAAGCCTGTCCTGCATTTCTAGCGTGACCAAGATGATACATTCTGGGGAAAGAACAAAAAACAAGCAAAAAAAGCCTGTCCTGGAATGGAACCTTTTTCCTCTAAGCTTTCTGTCTCATTTAAGTCTTTGCATCATCATCATCACATATTAAGCTTAAAGGCTAAGCTCCAGAAGAGGCCTGAGCCTGTCTGTCTCCACTACTCAAACTGCTCTGCCTCCCAGAACGCGGGACACTGTCGCTTCCTTATTCAGCCAATGTTCTTCTCTTTGTTGCAGCCCTAGATGGAATTAACAGCAAAGAGTAAAAGGATGCAGGAAACCAAAGCTCTTGGAGTCCTGGATGTGCTCAGTGTCGATAGTGATAGATCCTCCCTGTTGTGCAGAAGAGCTGGGCAGGCCGGCATCATCAATCCCTGCACCACTTCCCTGTCCCACCATTTGCTGTAGGCTGCAAATAGCAATATTTGAACAGCTTATATTTTTTTAAAAACTGTCAAAAAAGCAGGCTCCCTCTGACACCAACACAATTTTACACTTGACTTCTAGCTGTCTGGCATAGTTTGTAATTCTACAGGACTTGGTTTAGAGTGTCTACTCTATATACCTGGCTGAACATCACAAAGCATCCCTCCCCTCCAATACTTTGATTTTTTACACAGAAGTAAATTTTCATAAATGGGTACATTCAAGTACGGAAAAACCCCCAGTCCAAAATATCTAGTATTTTGCATCTAGATACTAGTGTTTTGCTAATGCAGAGGTCTTTTCCATTTAAATGGTAATACAGTTCACTATCCATTTGAAGTATCATTATCAGCAGTAAAGAACAGTGGAGATGCTGATAACATTTATTTCAGGGCAAATAGGCAAGCTTTATAGCAGCAATTAATATTCTATCAACTATTTGTTCTATAAATTGAATAAATGTAGTAAATATTAGGACTTTATAAATCCTGTAGTCAGTGATTTTTTCAAAGATAAGCAGAGATTATCTGATATTAAATCTAGAGTGTGTTTTTTTATTTCAAAATTTACACATTTGTCCAAAAGGGATGAAATTTATGTAAAGTATGCTTTTTGTTACTCTCTTCTCTTGGTTAACATCAATGGAAGCATATAATTGTCTTGATTATGGTGACGCTTCTTTTTTTTCCTTTCTACAAAATAAAGCCCTTTTCTTTCTTATCCATCAGACAGAGCAAACATTATCCACACTTGTCAATTATCAGACTTTGTAACACTGAAACTTGTCGTTCCACCTGGACATAGCTGCATTAAAATTCAGAGAGTGGGAAATAATACCCAATGCTGCCAGTCAAGTAGGAATCCTTTCCTCTGTTCAGCAGGAGCTTCTAGGTCTTAAAGTATTTCTGGGGACTACTTTGGGGTCTTTTTATGTATGAGGGAACATAACAGCAAGATAGAGAGATTGCTGGAAGACAAGGAGGAGAAAATATTAACCTTAGCCCTCCAAAAAGCTAGTAGATTTTGTTTGAAAGGCGTATTTGGATATATAGCTTACTGAAGCTTATGATAAGGAAAAATTAGTATTCTAATATTTCAATATGAATATAGCATGAAAATACTTTTTGTGATTTATCCAGAGACACAGCCATCAAGGCTACTCTTAACCTGGGGTAAGTTAAAGATACATTTATTTCATTTCATTTATAATTGATACAAACCTGTCATACTGAGAGGTAATAGTGCACAGGATTTACAAACCCTTACAAAGCATTGCCTGGCCCAGCCGTTGAACACACCTGCCAAACTACAGCAATAGCATAAGGGAAGAGTGGTGACCTCTACACTTTGCTGTCAATTTCTATTTCTTGCTATCAGGCATAATAAGGATTCATTTTCAAAGAAGTGATTATTTCAGGAAATTCTACCAAGGAGCTCTGGAAGTTGAAAAAATATTACTTTGCTCATCTCTCATTGGGTATTTTTCAGCAATGGATATGAAGGTTTCATGCTCATCTACACATGCCTGAAATGAATAATTTATTATTACACTGTGAACCTAAATTTCAAAGAAGGTAATAGTCAAAGTCATAGATGATAAACTGGGCCATAAAACATGTTCATTCTTCTGCTGTCTTCATGAAGTGATGTGATCTCGAATTGATATAACTCTCTCTTTCTTTTTCCCCGTAGAATATAGATTAATTAAAATGAATGAGAGACTTTTGTTCTCTATACTGGGAACATGAAAAGCATCTTACAAACTTTATGTGGATCACCGGAAAATACATTCTCTTAGACGTGTTGATGAAACATATTGAATCATGAAGCATCTCTGCTACCTTCTAGCCTCTGACCTGGTCAGTCAATTGAATCTTCTTAAAGAGGATAGTGAAATATGATTTATTCATGACCAAGAGCAAAAAAAATAAGACCTCTTGTCTTATTGTAGCATGAGATCCACTTGTTCTCTAGAGAGGAATAATCAACTCTTCATAAAGAACAACCTATATCTGATGAGGTATCACTGCTGATTCTCTGGTTAGAAAATTTAGGCTTTTTATAGGTGGCTGTTTGCCTCTGTAGTTAACCAGGCTTTTCATTTGTAATCACCGGTATTTTAAATGGTTTGCTGCCTTTGTCCAGTATCAGTCTGCTATGGCTTTGGCAGTGGCCACTCTAAACAAGAAGTCACTGGGTTACATAATTATGCTACCCCAGTTAACCAGCCACTCCAAGATATGGTTAAATTACTGACATGGAGATGCAAAAACAAGATATTGGACAGGCTGGAGGACATCAGAGCCTGGACTGGCAGATTTTCAAATATCGACGAATAATCTCACATGAGAAGTGGATGCCCAGTCCTTTGAAAACAGAATCAAACCCCAGTGCACACTCTGATTATTTTAACTAGTTGCCTTTAAAATGGAAATTGATTACATAAGTTATCTGTCAGAATTACTCCTCAAAAAATAGAGGAAAAGTCAGAAGCTCCAAAATTTCCCTTTTAATACCCATGAGTACAGATCACGATAATAACGCAGGAATCTTACCCTGATGATGGATAGCCCTTTGAGGATGAATATAGGACAGCTCACTCCAAGTGGGGGTTAAGGCGGAAGGGCATCTATTAGAGAACATGGCTCCAACTTATATAGGGGTTGGTAAAGAACATTCTAGAGAGGGGTGGAACTTGGGGAGGAGCATGCATATCTTCTTCCATAAAAGGAAAGGAAGGGAAAGGTCTGAGCCATATATAGACATTGGGGGGATAACCATATAAGGTAAGGCTTCACTGCAGCAAAACCGAGCCAATCAGCATGCAGAAATTTTGTGAGGGACAAGAAAGACGCCATTTTAACAACAGGATTTTCAATACATTAAACAGAGAACATAGACCTTACATATTAAGATATCAACCAGGGAACCTGTAACATCCAAATGCCGTCTTAAAATATAAAAATATCAAGAAACAGTCCTAGTCCAGCTCTTTTTCTTCATCACTCAGCTCCATTAATCCATTTCATTGTTCCTTTTCCACGTGGTATAGCTGCGTAGCCCAATGCTCTGATGCCTTTCTATTGAGGGATATTGATTATTCTCCTTAGAAAAAGTGATGATCAATCTGGCTTGTTTAAGGATGAGCAGGAAATCTGGAAGAGTGTTGGGAGAAGTGCAGTAGTCCATTTCCTACCAAAAGGCCATTTTTCTATCTTAAAACTGTAGAGTTTTTATAATTTTTCTTCTGATTCTTGATATAAATCAGTCTTTACTTCAACTTAAAGCTTCATGTTTGGAAATTCTATAGCATACAGTAAAACATACCATATAAAATGTATCATAAGATCATAAGACTTTGCCATTACTGAGATCTGAATTTTTTAAATTCCAAGAGTATTTATAATTCTATTGTAAATAACCTCTCATAGTTCAGGTCACTAGTATAGACACAAGGTTTGGGGAAATTGAATAAGAAAAGCTAATAGAAGAAGAACACAGTTTTATCCTTTCTAGCTATGAAATCATTAACAATTAAATGTCCTTTCTTATAAAATCTCTCATTTCTTTCATAAGAAAAACATTGCTACAATTTTTAAGGATAGAATTTAATTTCCTATTTTTATTAAAATAACTGTAAGTAGCAAGGTAATAATCAGTAGAATTTTAAATAAGATTTCTAAATAATTTATAATAAAATGAACGCTTATGAGATTGAATTTATTGTAATCTTGAGTACATGCTAAAACCTGAAAGAATGAAGCGTCATTGGGCTATTCTAGCATAGTTAAACAATGACAAAAATTCAGTTATTGTACCACTTATCACACCATAAACTGTAAACCAAATGAAATATTGCAATTATTTATGGACGAGAGAACAAGATCTTCTTTCCTGTTTAATATCAGGTCATTCTGATCAGCTTTTCCACTCTAATTCTTGTCTACCAGTGTTACTACTTAATATGTTAAACAATTATTTTCCCTATTTTCTGGTAGCTTAGACTCTCTTATGCCCCTTAGTAATCCTGTTTTAAAATACTTCACCTCACATACCTTTAACCTTCTTCCATAAAACCAGGATTCCCATACACCAGTGAGCCTCTGCTGGTGACTCCTTTACACACAAAGGCATAAAGATTGTACCAGCAACCACAACCCCTTTTATTTAGCTACTTTTCTGAACTGCCTGTGTTTTCATGCCATAGGCAGTTTTCTTTCCTGATTTTCTGCAAGAACATGACAGTATTTTGGTATTTCCTCATGATGTTGTGTTTTTTGCTGTTTGTACTTTAATGGAGCAAAAATTAGAAAATACTGGTTTTTTTTGTATTAAACTATTAACAGCATCATTATGCATTGCTTTGAAATGAATATAAGATATGATTAATTTAGAATGAATGTTAAAATGTTAAATAAACCATAAAGTATTCATTTAGATTAATTTTCTCACATTAATTACAAAACTAAACTAGTTCCACAAAAACACTTTTTTTTTTTTTTTTTTTTTTTTTTTGAGACATATATCTCTAAATGTTTCCCTTTATTGGAGTTTCAGGTTGGGACTTTCTCAAGCAGCCTACTTGTAGGTTTTACAGAATAACCTCCTTCTTATCAAGTAACATTCAAGATGTATAACAATGGATAAACAGTTGGTGGAAAGCTAAAACAAACACCCATTTACCATTTCAAAACAGCAGAATTCTACTGGATCAAACATATACAGGGACTCAGAAAAGCTATTTAATTTATACTGCAATGAGTTTATATGCCTTTATGTCTCTGTATGTTTTAAGACTTTTTTTCTATGTAATTATTTAATGAATTTTCTTTACCTCATTATAGTACTTATCAGATAATAATATATTAATTGAAAAATTATTTCTGTAAAAAAATACATGCTTGGTAAGTACAAACATAACATAAACCTTGACTTTTTTTTTTTGAAAGAAAAGAATCTTAATAAAAGGAGATCTAGAGGGAGATGAGGCCTGGCAGGGATATTTTTTTAAGTTTTTAATGTTTATATTTTGAGTTAGCAGTTTAAGGAAAAGCAAAAACAAAACAAAGTACACAAAACTGAGGAACTCATCATAAGTGTGTAAACTTCCACTGCTGGGTGTTTCTGAGGCTGCTGCCTTTGTGCAGAGCCAGCACATCATATCCTGTGCTTAATAAGTTTTGGTGGAGGTCAGCAAGCTGCATCCAAGGCCTTTGGCTGCATCCTCTCTGGTACAGTTTGTTTTCTAGTCTTTTTTGGTTTTTCACACATTCAGGAAGGTGGAACCTAGCTCAGATTGCAGCTGCCCTATGTCTTCAACATCACAAATGGCTTCATGAGATACCTCAGTAACTTAAACATACCTTTTTCAAAGCTCTGACCTGAGGCCACTTTTTATTTTTTTCTCAAAAACCTGACAGAGAAATCAGTTACTCTTCAAAAATTCCAGCACTGCTTATTTCTTAGCACAAGAAGTGTAAAGGTTGGAAAAACAATAAAAGCACTTGTAGTCTTTTACTGCCAACTTTTTTTCCCACACCCCATTTCCTTTGTGGTAAATATGGAGCTTCTTCCTTTTCTATCTCCACAACTGGTGGTTTTCTTTTCTGTCCAAACTTCTTAACTCATTTCCTTTTTCCTGGGATTTTGGAACTAGAATCAACATCTTCTTTATGGTTATGCACATTTCTTCAAACCTCATCCTCACTGAGAAAAAGTGTTATACAGTTTTTCATACAATTTTAGTGTTGTATTTTTTCCATTTTTTTTGTTTGTTTGGTTGACTTTTGGGTTTGAGTGGTTTTGGATTTTTCGTTTTATCTCTCCCCACCTCCCCTGCCCTCCCCACCTCCTTTCTAGAATTTGACTGAGATTGGGCTAAATTATTCTTTTTAACACTTTAATGTCTCAAAGAAGTGAATATGATTCCTCTGACCACTACACACAAAGTTTGCATTTCATGGAGTAATTTTAGATTGGAAAGAGAAATCCTTAAAAATTAAACTTACTTTACTTTTGAATTTTACATTTTATTAAAGGATGAAGTAATAGAATCACAGAATGATTGGGGTTGGAAGGGACCTTGAAGATCATCAAGTCCAACTCTTCCTTTCCTCAAATCAACTACTCTCATACTCCAAAAGCATTCCTTAAAGTTTCATTAACTAAAGAAAAAAAAAAAAAAAGCCAAATAATTTTGTTGAAAAAAAGAGAATATATTCATTATGTTTTAAAGTGTTTACTTATTCTTTCCTTTCTTTTTTAAAGAAAATGGTGGTTAAAAAATGGAATACTGATGAATATCCCATAAGGTAGCGTTCTAGTCCCTCTGTCTGGAGAAATGAAATGAGGATAAAATAATATAGAAAACAAACCGAGGTGATGATCTCTCTTCATCTGCCTATGTCAAGAGCATTACCAGACTGGCTTTTATCTCTCCCTTCAGTTTCCCTTCCTGATGATTTTTCTCCTCATTAATCCATACTCTCTTTTTTTTTATTTTTTTTTTATTTTATGTTTTGGTAATCTCTTCTGCTTTTTGCTTTTTCCCAGGAGTCAGGAAGAGTAAAATTAATTCCTATGACACTGTTCATTCTGCCAGGCAGCTGCGTCTTTTAATACATCCTACATATGTTTTTCAGAAACTGTCATTTTTATGGGTAATTCTGTACTGCCATTTTGGTGTTGGTCTTATTGCACCTAGGGCCCAATGCACGAGAGTTAATGAAACTAGTACTTATACTATTAATAATCCATATTATACATACATTGATTCATTATTGGGTTTTCTTTTGGAATGAGTTAACTGGTTGCCAATTTTGGAGAGAACACGTAGGGATTTTTGATCATATTTATCAACTCCTGACAGGCAGAGTGGATACAGCATGTGCCAGTATTCCACCCATGACAATCCAACTTTTTTTCTCATCAATTATCCTCAAATTGAACACCTCAGGCAAAACATTACACTGTTTTGTTAGGCCAATATGTGAATTCAGAAATTTTGTGACAGAAATGCATTTTCTGTTTTTATTTTTTCTTCCAGGTTCCTGGTTTCTTTTGTTTCTTCCTGGTTCCTGCTTTCTTTTGACTACTTTTGAGCCCTGTCATTCAAACATCCATGAGCACCCAATAAGGCTTGAGAATGCTGGGCCTGTTCAGCCTTGAGAAGAGACAATGAAGGGGGGACCTGGACAGTGTCTGTCAGTGTCTGCAGGGAGGTGTCAAGGGATGGACCAGGCACTGCTCAGTGGTGCCAAGCAATGGGACAAGAGGGAAAAGGCAGAAACTGATGGAACAGATTGTCCAAAGAGGCTGTGAGTCCCCCTCACTGGAGATGTTCAACAGCTATCTGGACACAATCCTGTGTCTTGTGCTCTGGGATGACCCTGCTTGAGCAAGGAGGTTGAACCAGATAACCTGGATAACCACTGTGGTTCCTTCCAAACTGACCCATTCTCTGATTCTGTGAAGAGAATCTTCCATTATCATGACAATAATTTCAAAAGCAAGCCATCCTATCAATCTTATTAAGAAGTAAAAACCATGGGATATTACAGTTCTCAGGAGATTATTTTTGATCCAAAAATGATTACTTTCTTCCATGGTAAGAGAAGGATGCACTCCTGAATGAAGCCAGAGGATCAAATGCCCAGGAACCCTTGAAAGCATCCTGTGGTATGTGGACATTTTCTGTAACCATTAAAAGCTTATCTTTCCTAATCCTTTGTCTATTATCTGGAAAATTACTAGCATGTATTCATCTTAACTTCTTATGGATTCTCACCTTAAACAGTGGCCTGAAATTATGAATTCCTGCAACTCTCTACTAGCTGGACAATTTCTAGCAACAAGAAGGTATGAGAGACTTGATGTAGATTTCACATATTTTTCTAATCCAGCACCAAAATAAAATGTTCTAACTCAGAACCTCAGGAAGAACAGAGAAACAAAACTGTCCTCTGCAATCCTATGAAGACTAGAATATTCTTGCTTCCATAGCCACATCAAGAGGACAAAGAGTACTTAGTGCTAAACTGAAAAAGCAATTTATGCTCCATGAAAACATTCTTACCTTTAACTACTTTTTCCTATACTGTATCTCATAAAATACTATGTCATCTTTTCTCATTTTTAATCCTGCAGTGTTATTTTTCTGCCATGAGCTGGGAAATGGAAGAAGATATAGAATCATGGAATGGTTTGGGTGGAAAGGGACCTTAAAGAATGTCTAGTACCAACCACCCTGCCAGTGCCAGAGACACCTTCCTTTTGCATGATTAACTCTATCTTTTTAGCAGCTTGAATCATTTGCAATGTATGATGTAGATAATATATACATGTGACATTGCATAGTGTTCTTATTTTCCGAACTTTGAGGTTAATATTTTTTGATCACTGAAAAAGGAAGCATAATAGCTTGAATCTGTAGTTATAGGGAGCTAAGTTATGGATAGCTCACAATTTTTTATGATCTTATGAAATCACCTATTAAGCATTAATAATGGTCATACAGATGCAACTTTATAATTATTTCTCAATAATTTCTCTCACACATCAAGTCTCTGTGTTGCAGAAACAGATGTCACAATCTGACAAAAATGGTGACCTGTAAATCTTGTCCTACTTCATACACTATCCATTGTTTTCTTAGCGTAATTAAGACATAAACTTTTTTTTAATGTTGTGAGATATGATACACATTTTTGTTTTTAATTAAGTTAATTAATGTTATCATAATCTTTTATCAGTTATTTTTGGTGCTGTGGCTACATGGGAAGATTTTACTTTTGGGTAAAGAATTGAAACAAGGATTAAAATTAAAAATATTTTTTCTTGGTTTACTTCTAGCTTATAATTTTGGTATGCACTAAACTGACCATGCTAACTTCCATCATATGTTTAGAAAGAAAAAATCAGTTTACCTCGGAATGGTTTTCATTGCTGTTGAATGTCTTTTAATTCTGAGTGCAGCATTTGAAAGAAGAATATGCCAGAAGGTTTATTATTCTCTAACTGCATAGTGCTTAAACAGTCATTTTCCTGTTTAAATACCAAACAGTCAGATATTTATAATTAAATTCCTAGGAATATTATGTACTAATATGACAGCCATTATATTCTCATTGGGTTATATATGCATGTCCTAATACTTTTATAGTTCTAAATATGTAATTTAAAAAAACCTAGCTGGCATTGTCTTGAACCTAGGTCATTTTCACTTGTCAACAAATTAGATTAAAAGCATAGAGTATTGAATTTATGGAGCTGTGAACAGAAAAATAAAGGCTTGATAGAATAATAAGAGAACACAGAGGTTTCACATTACAGAAAGTGTAAATGAAATATTGACTCCATGTAGCCTTCCTGTGTTTTCAATGTGATAAACCTGGTAAGTTGTCTATATACAGGAGCTGAAAACTCCAGTGGTGTAAACTGAAGCTCTCCCATTGACTCTTTCTGATAATTTAGGTAAAAAGGGATAGTTTCCCAAAATTACAAGTTGTAAAAACACTGGTGCTGGTGAGACGAATTTATAAAATTAAAGTATGTATTGTAAATTTGCCTTTTTTTTTTTTTTTGTGATCTAAGATAAATGCATGCTTAAATATGTAATTTCACTTTGTATTACATCCTCAGTGACTCAAATTCAAATACCTTTTGCACTTTGAATCTTTCAAGTATTATTTTCAATCCTTTTTAATAAATTATCACACTTTTGTGGATCGCTAATTAAATATATTTAATATAATTTTACTTAGAAATAAAGCAAAGGTTGACTGAGAAGTCAGTAGCTTATTAGAACTTGGTTCCACCCTATCGTAACATGAATGAATTAACTACTGATTCACCCTGCCTGGTGCCTTGGAGGTATGATCTGCCTTTGAAGTCCACTTGAGGGCAAACTTGTTCCTTGTGCTACTTTGCACACTGAAAAAAAATGTATTAAGAATTTGATTTAGTTCATATTGAAAGTGATACATCATCTTCTGAAATGAATTAATCTCTCACTAAAAAGACCAATCACCTTCAGCTGCAGATAGAGTGCATCCTCTATTAAATCAGATGCATTATTCACTGCATCAAATATATCACTTGTTAATTAAGACTCTACATTTGTATCAAAGCCTTGAATCAAATACATCATCCATTAAATCTTATCAATATTGAATAAAATAAATTGCATGTTAAGTGGAAGTATCACCCAATTATAACATGAAGCCTAATAATATTATAAAGTTTTGCAGTGCTTTCCACTACTCAAGTATATTCTGACTTGTGTTTAGTATTTTGATAGCTTGAGATCTCAGGGAAATCTCAGCATGCAAGTAACAAATCTTGATGTCTTTTTCCTTAAGGGCAATATAAATCATTCTTAAATTGTTTGAATGGTCCCATAAAGCTGCAAGGGGTGCTGTTCCTCTCAGGAGAGGATCAATAAAGTTAAATCAGAATAAGAAAAATTATGACCCTCGCAAGTGTTACTGAAGTATTCTGCAAGATGCTTCATCAATGACATGAAATCAATTAGTGACAACTGCAATTAATAACAACTGCACTGAACAGTTGTGCTGGCAGGGCTTTGTAAGGGCAAGTGTACATGGTCAGTGAAGATGCAGTGAATACACTTGTTGACTTTAACTGCAGAATGTAGGTACTATCAGAAAAACAACACAGCTCCATCAGACTAATACAGGGTGACTAAACGTTCTCTGGCAATGTGACTGTACCTCTGGTTTGTGAACCTGATCACTTAGAATAAATATCTCCATTTCTCTGGAGCTAGCACTGATTGTCATCCTGAAGGTTTAGCCTAAATCTCCCAGGTGAAAGAAGAGCTGGGTCTATTTTTGCACAGAAGCAAAATAATGCTTAGCAATAAGAAACTTTCAACAATAGCTCTCAAAGGAACTTTCTAAACACAATTCTTTTAAGTTCTGCCTGAATTTAGAGTTACCTTCATGTCAATTTTATTTTCCCTCTTTCTCTGATCAGATTGGAGTAGATTTACATGCTGTTTAGATTAATCAGTAATACTAATTATGCCTTGTATGAAACTTTATCTGCTTTTTTCTCCTGAATGCCTGCTGAAATTTTAAGTCAATTTTTTATTTGTCTGTTTTTCACCTTCACCTCACAATGCTTTTGCAAAGAGAAAAGGGAACATCTCCAGAAATGCGGTTTAATTCTTTGCTCTCTTTCTGAACCTAAACACCCTGTACCTACTAAAACTGATCTATTTTTCCCATATGTGTATTTTTGTGGTTTCTCTATCTCTTTTTTTCTTTTTTTTTTTTTTTTCTCCATCGTGACCAGTTTCTACGGTCTCACACCAAAACTCATAATGTTTTGTTCAATGGATCTCTCCCTTTCTAAAACATTTTAAACTCTGTTATTTTTGCTCATACAACATTTTTTCCTCTTGTCTTAACATTTCTTTTAGTATGAGCATCATTTCTTCTATTTCACTTATACTAGGACTACCAGGTGCAAACATCCAAGAGCCATAAACATTAAAATTATAAGATTATTTGAAGACAAATGAAATTTTAAAAGTAATATCTCTGTGGTTGTTTATTTTTGGAGGCTTTTTAAGAGTTTTTTTGTTTGTTTGTTTTGTGGTTCAGTTATTTTTATTTTTTTTTTAACCTAGAGTCAAGAAATATGCCAAGTGAAAAGCTCACTAAGAGGAGACTGAATTAAAAGAAGAGCAATATGAGAAGTATTACAGCAAAAATGGTAGGTTGTCAAATCTGGTCCCTAGCACTTTATTTTTAAGGCTTAGTCCTGGTTCCTTAATTTTACTGACACTTTCTATAAGGGGAATTGCATTTCTTGTGTCCAGTTTATAGTTTGTGGTAGACCTTCACATTTTATCATGATTAAGTAGAAAATGCCCACATCCTCTTGCCTGGATTTTCTATGTAGATACTGTTACAGCTTCCAATGACTCACTGTGCTCTGGTCATCTGATTCTTAAACGCAACTCATGGCTCCTTGTCAGTGTGGCAGTTTTCAGTCAATATTCTTTGATGCAGGATGATGTAGTATGTTGAAACATTTATCCATAGCAAAGAAAAAAACCCCAAAATTTAAGTGATTGAATGAAATTCGAAAACTCAGAAAAAATAAACCCTAATTCTAAAACATTTATATACACAGCTCTATCTAAAGAAAGGCTTTCCTAGAGAGTTGTAGTACATAACCATTGTGGGAGACACCTAGTGTTTTCAAGACTGATTCTGTTCATCTCCAGAGCAAGATCCATTAAACTTAATTACAATAAGAAACCTATTTCTGTTACACAAATAATATTCTCATGTAACCCAATTTAAAATAATTGCCTACATTGCTTTTGTTCAGAAGGGAAAGCAAAAACTAAAAGAAGTGCTGACTTATTGAAAATGGTTGTAATTATATTATTATGTTATATTTTGCTTACAGCTTTTCTGGTACTCTGGTTACATTTTTTAAACGTGAAATCTGAGGAAAATGTAGTGTATTCACTGGTACTAGAGAAAGATCTGGATAAAACCTAATTTACAACTCACAGTTCTAAGTTGAGTAGATGTCATTTCAGAGAAAAATTACCAAGAGTTCTCACTGTTATGTAGATACAGCTAGATAGGCAGCTTTTATTCCAAATAACAGAAAAAGAAAATAATTGAAAACATTAAACCAAACAGTCATTCTGTCTTAAAACAGCAACAACAACAAAAAAAAAATTCTTGATGGCACTTCAATGATACTGAAGGATTGGAAATTAACAGAAAATAATTCTGTCATAAGAGAATTATCACTTCTGTGCTGAATCATGGAAGAATAGAACTGGATAAAATTATTAGATTATCTGAGACAGCAAAACCAAAATGAATTGGCTGCCATGGCTAATCTTTTATTGAGGCCTTTCCATTCAGTCAGAAGTAATATAATAATATTAACCAAACCAACCATCCAGTTGTCCTTCAAGTTGCTTAAGAAAGCAAGCCAACACAGTGAATTGCATAAGATTTTTTTATTCAACAACTCCTAATACCAAACTTTTATGTCAGTAAAGCTATTTGAAGGTCCAGTACTGGGGAACAGTTTGCAGAATCTTTCTGTAATTCATATTTTGACAATAATAACAATAATGATAGCATGAAAAACTATATTATCAAAGATAAATGATAAACATTGAAAAAGGCTTGGTGAAGTAGTGCTGTAACTTAATACATCAATCACAAAATACTCTTTCTAACGGTCAGATACTTTAAAATGAGAGATATAGCACACAAAAGAATGTGTAGATACCAAGAAAGAAGTGGAAGATTTGGTAGATACTGTGTGAAGAGATCAAAATACTCAGGTTAAATCCTTTCTACAACTTTCCTATAATTTCCTACAAGAAGTCAGCTGAGATGAAAGATCAGTTCTCCAAACTATTTCTTCAAAATTTTGCCACTGCCTTCCTCCCAACAGTCGCCTGGAAACCCTTCTCAAAAGTTTTGATCTAAACTTCTCTAGTATTACTCCATCCACTTTCCACCATGTTTCCCCATTATATCCCCATGGCAAGTTATTGTTCAGGTAGGTAGTATACTTATTAAATTGATATGTGGACTGGAAACCAAATGGATATTAAAGATTTTTCAAGAATTTCATCCTTATTTTGCTTTGTAATTTACACTGTGTGTTCATTCTCATAGCTACTTCCAGGAAGTGAACTGAACAAGCTCTTGCCAATCTCATGATCAATCAAATACTACATTGATGAGGGATGAGAACAATTGTCTGTTCTGTGCAATTACCTGATGTACATTATATAGATTCACTGATAACTTTTTGATCATTTATCACTGGTCATTTTTTGTTGTATTATCTAGGACAGTCCAAATAAAATAATATCTTTGTTAATACCAGTCTCCTCAGTAAGCATGAATACCAGCTGATTCATGAAAAAAACCAGTAGTTTCCAGACCAGGATATGTTTTGGTTGCTATTGCATTTATAGCTAAATGATATAAAATGACCTAAATATTATCCAAGTTTCAATTAATTCCAAGTTACTTCGAATGCAAAGTCTAGTTTTAAAATGGAGGCAAAGTCAGGACAGAAATCTATTCTTGCTGCAGCTGTGAAGTTTCCAATTGCAAGATCTGGGTGTAAAAGCATGATCTGAATTTTTAGTTTTGTGAAAAGTCCACTGAAGATCTGAGATCACTTCCTTTAGGATCGAGTGTGTGTCCATAGTCTTTATCATCTGACCATCAAGTCTTAATACAAAGAATACCTTGTCTTCTGGAATAAAAGCAAATAGACCAGGCAAATGTGAAAACGAAGTAGAAACTAAGTGAAATAAGGTTGAAAAGCATGGTAATCAGGAAAGCTATATATATATATATATTTAAAACAATGGCTTTGTGTATTGAAATTTTGGGGGACACAGGTATATTTTTGTATATACTTACATGTAGGTATATATTTATTTTATCACATTATGAGAGCCTATTTTTCAGACTTTTGAGATAGAAAAATATCTTTAGAATAGGACAGAAATTTCAAGAATTATGGATATTACATTAACATAAAAAAAAAAAAATTAAAAAAAATTACCAAACAGGAAAGGTTGGAGACAGTGTAAGAGAAAACAGAAGCAGAAGCTGAGCGGATTGCAGGTCCACACTATTATTCTGCATGATGCAAAAGATCACTTTGTGCCAGCTGGCTCCAGGGAGATAGGACAGTTAAATTCTCCTTATTGTTTTTGCAGGTTCACACCTGAAACACATGTGCATTCAAAACCAATGTACAGGATTCTGTCAAGCTCTTATATGAATATGAATGATGTTTTATTATATTATTCTATTATACTAAGTCTGAATTTCCTGCAAAAATCACAGGCAATCCTGTAACAGAGCACACTCTTTTTGCAGGTTTTAATACTGGAGTCTGTAAAGAAAACTATTTTCATCTGTCTCAGGATTTATAGCATAACTGACCAATATAGATGTTTCTTCTTTTATTTACTATTTTGTTTTGGTTTTTTTCTTCCATGTGTTTTCCCTGATGTACCATAGTGTGAACTGTGTCAAAAGTCTGTCAGTTTTCCTGCTCCAGTTCTTTTAGACCTTTGCTCTTCAGCTGCCATGCGTATGGGCATACCAAGACATGAAGAGTTGTGTAGCTTCAGATTATTTGTCATTAGCACACCACCAGTGGACAATCACATCCATTACAAGAAAAACCCAAACTAACCAAGAAAAAACTCAACCAACCAACCAACCAACCAACCAAAAAAAAACTAAAAATAAAGAAATTTTTTTATTTACAACATCATTTGCATAATGTTAAACTTGCCATCTAGACAACTATCTTCAAATAGGTACAGGAAGTTGTTTATATTATTATTTTAAAATAAATTCTTTTTATTTTTTTAACATTTCTTGAAGACTGATCCTTTTGTGTCTCTGTGAAAATTGCTTATAATGATCTTATACTGACCAGGCACAGCTTTTCCAGCAAGCTGGTTTACTAAACACTGACCACAGGAATTAATAGCCAGTCATTGGATTATCATGTCCCTGGGTTTTTTTTATTATATTGGAAATTAGATAGAACTCTGCAGCCAACTCATGCAAAATGTTCTCCCTTAAACTTTTAGAAGAGCTAGTAACAGAGACCTTTTTTTCATTTAGATTGTACAGAAAATTCTTGGCAATACCGAGCTCAATTTTTAAAAGTGAAGTTTGTTTGTGGATGTTGACAGACAGTTTTGGAGACAGAAATTCTCTGATGATTTACTGGACAGGTACGGAATGAGTAATAGGCATTTCTTCAGCTTTCTCTTGATGCACTTAAAATCTAAACAGGTGGTTTTCCTTTCAATTTCTCTTTACAGTCTAACACTTTTATTTCTTGAAGGATCCTGAAAGCTACTAAGTAGTTCAGAGTGTCTCATGAGGAACAAACTGCAACCAGCCAAACTGTTTCCTGTGGGAAACTGAATCTTGCTTGTATTATAATCCCTTGCAGTCACTCAGTACTGGACGCTACAAAACTTTGTAAGGTGTTGAGAGAGTACAAGTAAATATGAAAAGGAAAAAAAAAAAGGAATAATTTTAAAGTTACATTTGATATTCTAACTAGGTGTGATTGACAATTCGGTGATTAACTAAAGAAATGAGCCAATCAAAACCACAACCAAAACAGAATATCTATCTTTGCTTTGAAGTAACATTTACTAAAGAAGGCATGTCTCCGATAAAATGGAAAACGTGTTTTTAAATTTAACTTTAGCAAAAACCCTAGTGTATCGTGAAATAAATACTGAGTTTGCCTTATGAGACTTCAGCCCTACAATCAATAATTCCATTGAAAACACTGCATAAAATCCAGAAGACCTACATCAAAACTGGACATCATATTAATACATATAATGAAGTCCTGTGATTTAGATGTTAAACAGAAAACCTGATGTAGTAGTTCTTTAGCTTGTAGTAAGAACACAATTTTGTTTTGTGTTTGCCTGCCTGTTCTGGTTCAGTAGTTTATGTATACTCAACTACCTACCACAAAGAAATATGCTGCTTTTCAAAGCAGTTTGGTACTGGGTGAAGTAGAAATGTAATCAGCCTTGATAAGGCAATCCAGCATCTGCTGCACAAGTATATGCCCTGAGAGTAACAAGACTAATTTGTAGAATGAGGTGAGTAAATATTATTGGGATAAAATACTAGTTCTACTATCACCCCAATGTCACAAAGAAATGCAAGGGAAAACAGAGAGTAGTGCAGAGCAACACCTGGAAAGAAATCAGACCCAGATGACCCTCCAGTTTCCACTTCCTCTATAGGAAGAAGTAAAGCCAAGGCAAAGTGGAGAACAGCTGTTTCCTTAACTTACCTACTGTGATTGTCTGATTCAAGTCCACCAGTCCATGGAAATATTGCCTGTTCTTTCAAAATAAAGAACAACAACCTGTTCTGTATGTGAGTACTCTAGAGATATCTCTTACCATGCTATTTGCATTTCAATAGCCACGATCAAAAAGGAAGCTCTGGGACTGGATCTGTACTTATACAGCTCCAGGTAAAGCCCAAAGCATGGCTCACTGCATGGCAAACTTTTCTAAAGATGCTCTTCAGTAAATAGATGGAATGGTATAATGCTATTATGTAACCTTAGTGCAATGGATCAATTCACCCTTTTGTTTAAATTCTCACCACTATCATTACTCCAAGTACTTTGAAAAAAAAACAGAACACTACATATTATGTTCTACACATTGAGTTACAAGACTGTTAGCATAAAATAAAAAAGCTTAGAAAAATCCCTAAACCGTTTGGAGTTACTTCATCTATATTACTAATGATTTTTAACTTTCTTGTTCTTGTCCTGGTGAATAAGGCTTCCCAGTAATGTTTTCAACTGGCGCTTACTTAGAACACTATACTAGCCCCTGTTCACAGGAATCTGTCTCAAATTTGTATAACTCGTGCCTACATTGCAAGAAATTCTTTAATGAATGATTACAAAATAATCCTATAGATAGACTCATAGATGGATTAAATGTATTAGTACCTGAGACAAATATTGTATTGCAGCTACAGAGAACAGCTAATCAACTGACAGAAATATCTATATTGCATTTAACTGTTTAAGTGTCACCTTGAAAGAGGTCTGAATACTTTTCAGTCAAAAGCATTTGCTAATCACATTCCTGCTAGTGATCTCTTTAAATATTTTAAGTGAGAGTATAATAAAAATTAGGGGTTTTATTTGCTCAGATCATCATTCTTCACAGACTTAAGTTTTTTAAGCATTTTAGGATTCTCACAAAATTTGGCTAAAATTTACACTTTGAGCAAGGGATAAGCTGCTTTTATGATACTAATGAATTACAATATTTTTGAGTTTTTAATATGTGAGATGTTCTCCAGATACATAAGAGTACTAGTGGATATATATCATTTGTCTAGTAATGATGAAATGTATTCTAGTTATCTACAGTGTGGGCAGTGTGGTTGTTTTTTCTGGACTTCCACACAAATTTTTCAGATACTATTTCAAAATCCCTGCTGAATTCTCAGAGACATTAAAAATTGAGATGCCTATCACAAACATAGTCATCAGCTTTTGCATATAATAATCCTCTAAGCATGATTAGAAGCCTGTCTCATGTTTATAATATTATAGAAAAATTGAAAGATGCTAACATGCATTTCAGTGGACATATGTAGATGTTTGCCGTAAATATTTCAAGTAATATGATATGGTATTAAATTTTAATTAAAGTTTCTAGCACATGGTTTGACATGGTTCTAGCTTTGACATGGTTTGTTCACTTACTAATGATGCAAGTTCTGTTGACACTTAATTATGAATAACCAGCGACTAGACTGACCTTATAGAGTTGCATTTTAGATGATACTCTGTAGCAAGAGATTTTAGACATGGCAGAGAAGGGATGAAACCCAGTAAAACTTTATTGAAAGTGTCAGAAAGTTTAGGTAAAGACCAGGACTGCAGTTGGTGCAGCTTTCCTGTATTTCTCACAACAGAACATGCCATTTCTAGGAGGAATTAAATTATTCTACATTATACAACAAGAAGTCAAGTGATAACATGGAGATGATATGGGATTAGAAGATCTTTGATTTTAAATTGTTACTGAACAGCTAGCAAAAAAATATTTTGCTGTTTCTTGTAGCCTCATCTCAGAGCTGTCACAGTCCTGCATGTCTCCATTACAGAATTCCTATCACAGTGAAACAGACGTGCTCTGGACATGGTCCCTTCTGATTCAGAATTAAGGTAAGAACTGCTAAACTGCATGGATGAATTCCTATACACATTGGCCTGGATTCATAAAGGGATCTGTTACTGCCTTGCAATGAATTTAGAATCTTAAAAGTCACAATGATCTGTGTAACAAAAGTATGGAATTTCAATCTTTAGATCTGTCAAGTCAATGCCTTTCACAACTGTTATTTCACTTTTCTGAAAAGGAGATTTTTTTTTTTATCTTTTTCCCATGACTACAAATCTTGGTTTAGGACACAGCCAGGAACAAAAGTAGGAGAAAGTTTTTCTTTTGATCGTGCTACTCTTAAGAGATACTCATAACTTTTGTTTGGAGGTTTGCAGTCTAAGCCCAAAGAGATACAGATGTTTTGGAACAACCTTAATAGCTGCAGGCTCATCTGAAAGTTGGAGGTAAATCCATTTTTAGTTACATATTACAGTTATGCTCACTGTATTTCAAAGTAAGTTATATAAATTTGTTTATAATGCTGACAACAGTTTAGGAATGCCCTTTTTCCTCAGTGTACATGTTTACTGTTGGCAGTGGCTAGCAAAATACCAGTAATATAAATTAGCTGATTTCAGAAAAAGTAAGCTCTGATTCAGTAATACATTTCCAAAGGTCAATGAAAATCTTCACTTTCAAAATCCCTTCAATCCTTATTGACACTGTTTGGTGCTGCTATATTATACTACCTGTTTAAATTGTCTGTCTTTAGAAAGATATCTAGTGTACTGATAGCACAGTGAAAATCTAACATCTGAGGTTTGGGAGTTCACATCTTAGTCCCACAACCCCCATGGTATGCTAAATCATGCAGATATGGTATACAGTATTTAAGACCCATTAAAATTAAGACAGTATCAGCAGTACTGGTCTTAATGAACACTTTGGATGCTGCTTGCTAATCTGTCAAGTGGTGCGGTTTCACAGTTTTAAAGATTTCATTATTTTGATTATGTTGTCTTATAGAGAAATTCTGCCTTCAGATGCACACTGGTTGATGTTATACTTGTTGCTGTCAATGGAACTGCACTTAAAGCTTACCCTTTGGTTCTTTAAATGGTTATAAGGTATATATTTCCCTTAATCCTTAAATTGGTTTTCCTGGTATGTACAATCCATGGAGATTCTTCTAGAAGTTTCTTCCTCTTGTCAGTTTCAGGAATAACTTCCTCCATACCTTTTAATTTTAAAATGTAATTAGAGGAAAACTGGATGGCAACCCTGATTTTTGATGCCTTTAAAAGCTTCTTATCAGGATGAGAGATTTTCTTTCTATATGCACCATACTATAAAGATAGGAATACTTAAGCTGTTAGTTAAGTTCTGGTGTCTATAATTTAAATAACAAGGAGGTCTTGTCAGAGAAGTCTCTTGACTAAGATTTACTTGCTCAACTGCTTCAAAAAAATTTTATACTTGTTAATCTTCCAGGAGTGCTAAAAAGCTGATTTTATCTCTGACATTTGGAGAGGACATAGAAGGATGGGAAGAATAAGATTTAATGAGATTTCCTTGTGGGATGCAGTTATGATTCTGGTATTTATTAGTGGGCATTTATTTGAATATGAAAAGCAACCCATTATAAGACTAAGGTGATTGAATATATATCCTTTGCTCCACATGCTGTCATTCAAAGTTGTTGTCAGTTATATGGAGGTTGGGAAGTTCTTTTCACTTGGTTGTGAGGTGTTTTTTTTGTTTGTTTTTGTTGTGGTGGTTTTCTTCCTGGCAGAAGGAAGAGGGCAAACTAACACATCATAAAATAAAGTAGTAGCTAAGAAAGAAATTATTTTCAGGTTTCCCAGAATACATAAGTGTGCAACACACCATTGAATAGTTCTGATGTTCGGCATTTTTCATCTGTTTTTTTTAGTATTTAAATTACTTTTTCAGTTATTTATCTTTACCAATCTTTGTCTCTTCTTAAGAAAATTCAAGTGGCAGTAGGGACAACTCATTATAAAATTCTGGAAAAGTAGTATTTCAGAGTAATCAAAAAAACAGGAACAGCACTAGAAACACAATGATGTCAGGGGTGTTTACTATTCCAAATTCTCATTAGTCTTCTGTTTGCTGCCTAGCTAATGTCTAACTGACCTAGCTAATTTTATTGTAGTAGGTATCAAATCAGTGAACTGACTGGGTTTACTCCAGTGTATCTCAAGTCCACTGCAAATATCTTGTGTAAGCACAGTCCTCTGTACATTTTCAGTTCCCTGTCAAGTTTTTGATTTATTTTGATTTTTTTTAAAGAAGATGGCATCTTTATAACGAATTCTGGCATGCTCATCTCCTTATGATTAGCCTACATATTTCTAAACAATGAAGGCTCATATAGATTAGTTTATAGTTAGTTGCATGTATAATAAGAATATATGTAATCAAGTATATCCAAACAAAGTAATCCCTTACATTTTAAAAGGAAGTAGAACCTGAACTTGTTAGGTGACGAGGCCCTGTAGAGGGCAGTATTATACCCGCACCAAAAAGGTCTTTCTCTCCAGATGTTTGGCAATCTGATTATCAGGTCCCTTACACCAATAGAATAATGACTCTATTGAAGTCAAGGAAATTACATCAGTGTATAGGCCCAGTATTTCCAAATCACTGCATAAACTTGACAGATAGAAAATCAATAGCACACAATTCAATCATACCATTAAGCTGCTTGACAGAACGTATGTATGAACAATTGATGAACCAAGTATTAAATGAAAGGGTTGGGCACTATATGACTAAGTGTATAATTGATAATTATTGATTGCCATATGAAAACATTAAAGCACATTCAATACTCTGGGAAGAATGTTTCAAGAGGTGACACACAGCACAAATGAAGGAGAAAGGAAGGCTCTATATATTAACAGAATAATGTATTTAAAAGAAGATTTCTCCAAGTCCTTTGCTTATCTTCTTTTGTTGTTTGTGTGTGCCGTTAGCTTTTTTTTGTGTTATTTCCAGAAATGGAAAAACAACCCCACATAAACAACCTCCTGGTAATGTAAACAGATTTAGAAATGTAAATAGAAAAATACCAAATAATTTCCTCATCAGATTTGATTTATAAGTTTTCAATTTAAATAGGACAAATTAAACATATCAGTGCAAACAGAGTGATGACTTCCATTTTCTTAAGAAATATAACAATGGGAATAATATGTTCGTAAGCATTTATTTTAATTACAAAATGAGTGATTTCCCTAAAAGAGCAAGAATCTCTGTCCATTAAAACAAGATCAGTCAATGACAAATGTATGAAGCATAGTGGATAACCAGGGCTCTGCAGGCTTTTCAACTGCTTTGAAAGACAATTCATTTGACTCACAAACCACTCATATCCATGAGATGAAGAGGTGATGTGATCCACTACCCTCTAAAGGTAGACATTACTAGCTAGTTTCAAGGAGCAGATAACTCTGCTGGGAGCAGCTGGGAAGAAGCTGGGAAGAAGGTTTATGTGCCAAAACAAGTTTATTCACTTCCTCTCTCTTCTGCATCGTGGGATTGAGTTCCACAAGCTAAGCATTAACAATGATTTCTGATTTCTAACTTATTTCTAGTAAGATATTTATCAAATTGTTTGCAAACTAAATGGAAGGAATTATTTCATTGCTCCCGCACGAGGAGCAGTATTCATCTGGGAAGCTGTTGCCCTGTCTGATAAGGTTTGCCCCCATCTTGTTCCCATTCTGTGTCTGAGGGAGCATAAGTGAGAGGCTGCACAGTGAACTGCACAAAAGAAGTGAGAGCTGAAGACAAAAAAGAAATAGTAAAGGGATACAAGGGAATGTTACTTTTACTCATGCCATTTCCTCACGCCATTTCCTCACTGCATTTCCATGTGCTGTACACACAGCTATGCTGACACAGTGGAAAAGAGAATATCTGAGTGGGAGAAAGGCAATCACTGATTAACTGGCCATGCCCCTGAATGTGAAATCACGTGCTTTTGGAGCCCAAAGTTCTGCCTCTGTGCACAGACACAATTTCACTGCTTTTCATAAGGCTTGACTCCTAAAGGCCTGGACTATACGTGAACTCAGACAGCACTAAATGATCTTTTGTAATGTTTCCAGCACTGGATCTGAGAGAATTGAGTTACTCTGTGCCTGTCCAGATGACTCAGTTTTCTCCAGTAGCCTCCTGTGAGATTGGAGTTCCTCTTTTTTTTCCCCTAATATAGTAGGCAGCATACTAGCATGTGAAAGCTCTCCATGGATGCCCTCAGAACTACTCAACTCCCATATTTGACAAAAATATTTTCTTGTATCAGTGTGGCAATGAATTCAGGACTGCATTGCCACTCATCTTTTAAAAAGGCTGATTAGCTCTGGTTCAGTGTTGTCCTGCTGCAACGACAAAAATACCAGCCCCTCACTCCCTTTGTGCAGTACAGACTGGTGTTGAGCACTTCTGTGGAGAGAGCTATGGTCTGTGGAGAGGGATACAAGAAGACATAAGTGAAGCCTTGGCTACTGGAGGCAGTTCCCACATGAAGAGAGCAATGATGTTTGATTTCCAGGACAAATGTTGTGTCTTGAGCCTAATAAAATTAAACTTCAATAGTGAATGAATAAGGCTAATAATAATTATGTTAGCGTCACTGTGCAATTCCCCAGATATTAATATTTTGTCAGTTTTCAAAACACATCATAGATAAAAATTATCTTTCAGGTAAATGTAATGTTTTTTAATCTGTAGAGTCAAAATTTTATTTCAAGAAAAGATCCTTTTCCTGTAGCCATTAACTGAAAAATCAGTACTTATAGTTAACAAAATGCTTCACTTGTGTTTCAATCAATTCCAACATTGTCAGGAGAACCATGACTAACTAATCCTTTCTTCCTTAGCCATAATTTGCAATAATGAACAAGAGGTAATTATTAAGTTTTGCCTACCCATTGTAATGTTTAAGTACCTATGCTATGAGAAAGAAACAAGTGTATTTTTAAATTAAGCTTCGGTTTGTACCTCAGTGACATTTACTGACTAATATAATTGAAAGTTATTTATAGAGGCTGAATTTACAAAAGGGTACTATAAAAATATTTGTCTTATTTGGAGTTAAATGAAGATATAAACATCTCTTATATGTACTTGCACTACTTATTGTTGCAGAATATAAAAGATATTATGTACATGCCAACTGATGGAAATAGTTCCAGTTTCACCATTTACAACAAAAATGGAGATGACCAGACATGTTCATTTTCCCTGGGATACTGAATTGTGGCTTTCATTATTGCTGCTGGGCCTTTCCTTATCCTAGCTGCAAATTCAGTCAAATGTTGAAAGTGTGCCCTCCAACCATTTGAGATGCAGTCCCAACTGCAACTTTACTATGCTTATCAGAAGGAAATCCAGAGAACATTTAAAATGAAAAATTCTCGTCAACTTCCTGAGCATATCTAATTTTACATTTCAGGCATGAAATAAGAATTAAGGGATGTCATAGCACAAGTCACAGTACAACACTAAAATAATCTAGGTGAGGATGCTCCATTTGCTAAACAAGCTGTTTCTCATTGATAAACTTTGAGACAGTCAGTTTGTCTTTGGCATGCACAAGAAAAATACACATAAAACTTTTAAATTACAATAAAGTGTAATGTAAAAAGTTACACAGCTCAGCAGGAACCAAATGTAGGATTTTTGCTTTGCGCATGGTTGCTGGTTGTTATTTGGTTTAATTAGTACAAATAGGAATGGCAGTGGAACTTGCTAAGGTTAATGAAAGTAAGATCTGAATAAAACAATTACAATTTGGTCTGTATCTGAAAGACTTTCACCTGCAGGTGGCACCTGCCATCATGCAGAGCTTTAGTGAACATTGAAGTCAGTGATAATCAATATCAACATAGAGTAATACTCAATAAAGGGGCCACCTGTATAGAGCACTTTTGAGATTAAGGATTAATTTACTTTCTTTTAGATGATTGATTGTCACTTATTGGCCTGTTGTGTAGAGTTTGTCTACTTTTTGACAACTCAGAGAAATGAGGAAGTACTTTTTTCCTACTATATAGATGGCCTTGCTTGATCCACTAATCCACACTTTGAGATCATCACCACGTTAATTGATTTGTTTGTGTATTTTGGATGTAATACATAAAAAGCCACAGGTGGCAGTCCTTTTCTGTAATGATCATTGATTATTTTTCAGTATAGTCTGAAATAGAATGAACCTGCTGACCATAATATTTGTGGAACTGAAACTGAAAAAGAAAGGCAATTTTAAAAGGAACTCAGCATTAAGTTTACATTTACCTAAAGATTTCTGAGAAATGAATTTAGCATGAATGCTTTTCTTTACCTTCTCTGGAGTTCTAGTATTAGACTACTTTCCAAGTAAAAGTGTTATTTGGTTTACCTGAGATAGCAACAAAAACATCTGTATCTACTTAATTATATAATTTTTCAGCCTAAGATTTTCTTTGCATTTCAGGTTTATATTAACTGAAGAAAAATTAACTAAAATTGCTACGTTTTATTTGACTGTATGTCAGAAGATGTTTCTGGAGATTTTGACCACTTAGGTTTCTGTAAAGCTATTCCCAGGGTCCTTTGAAGACCTTGAAAACATTTCAATGAATGTGTTCTGAACAACAACTTTGTAATTAAAATCCCTCCCTGCATTTAAAGCTTCAGAATTTACTGTCTGTGTAATAACTCGGACCTGAACAACTTTTTTCTGTTCCATGCAGTATCAGATAACAATTCCATATGGAGAATCACATAGGTGATTTTTCAGATCGCTTTCACATCACTTTCTCGTAAGCTTACAATATGAATAGTGATGCCAGATTTTTTATTTTTTTTTCCTGGAATTTCATAAGTAAAAACACTACCTCCAGAATATATATGATGGCAAGGGAACATCTGTCCATTACTTTTTTGGAAATCATTCCAGTTCTTGTTATTGAACAATTTGGGGCTTAAAAATATTTTATTTTTTCCTCCTGAATAGAAAGAGTAATACAAAAATCTGAAGACAATTTTTCAGCTTTTCCTCATTTCTAGCTTTATTCATTAATACATGCATTTATTCATAATGAGATCTGTGTTCCCTTACGCTCTCCTGTAATTGTATGAACCTGAAAGAAGAACATGCAGTGGCAGAATCTTATAATCAATAAAAGCAGTAGATAGAAGCTGCTTAATTTTGCGGATCCAAGGAAACAAGGACCAGAAAGGCCACTTGGTCATTGAGTCCAATATGTGTTGTTCAAACGGAAGTAGAGAAACACTGTGGTAGCCACAAAATTAAAGCAAAGCTTCCTCTCATGAGTCCTCTAATGTGTTCTTATTTCCTCTCCTCCCTCCCTTCTTTATTTTGTAAGAATCATACCTGCCTATAATCAACTATCCATTGTAATGAGGAGATAAGCAGGCTGTGTACAACTGTGTATGGATAGAGAGATGTCCAAGCTAATTTCCACGTGGAGCAGTGTTAGTCTTCAAGGAGTGCAAATATTTGTATTTTTCCTTTGCATTGGTTATCTCAACTTTCTATTGCTACATTAGCGAAGAGGTGATTTAAAGAAATTTTGCAGTTCTGGTTTGCTTTCCAGGCACACGTCTTAGTCATAACGAGTGTTTTACAGATTGAAAAACTGAGTCCAATTAAGTGATTTATTCAAAACTATGCAGTGAGGGATAGAACCCAGGCCTCCTGGATCACAGTTCATTGCTCAAAGCACTATGTAATGCTAAGTTACTTCAGAGGATACCTTTAGATGGCAGAAAGTAACCATAGCATCTCCTCCTGCTATTCATGTGCAATGTGTGCAGTCAACCTCTCCATTTTCTCATTCCTCAGGGGGTCCATCATCTCTCACCTCTTGTTTGGCAGACCCTACACTAAGTAATGCTGCACAGGGTTAAGAGAAAAGGAAGAAAGAACTAGAGAGAAGGGATGGCAGCTGTGCCGCAAAAGGGAACTATAGCAGTCCTTTTTAGTCTACAAAGTGTTTAGCATTCACACTTTACATTTTAGAGGAAACTTTTATCATGTCTATCACAAAGACACCACAGGCAAGGAAACCAAGGGAAAAATAATAATTAACAATGCTTAGTCCTGAGGACATGGCTGAGTTTGTTTTTAATTCTAATTTATTTTGGCAATTTTATTTTTTCTGTAAATATTATTTTATTATTTATAATGTTTATAATGTCTGAATTCAATCTGTGATCCTTCTTCCCCAAAGTTCAGCCTCACTTACACTTTGAATAAACTCACTCATATCCAACATTTATGATTTGCCAGTTAGCAGCTGTATGAATAATGGCAATGATCGCTGAAAAAGAAATTCCTTTAGTAACGAATGTTGAAAGGTTTCTAAGGGAAAACATGGGAAAGATGTAAATGCAGGTCTCAACTCTTATTCACTGCATCCTTTTACAGACATTCTGAACAATTTGTATAAGGTTTTTTATGCCTTTATGTTCTAATATATCACTCAAAGGTAGAGCAGACTAAGAGGTAGCAAGCAGAAATTTGTTGGGAGATTTTTAATAGGAGTAACTGAGAGAGATTATACTGTAAATTCACTTTCTACCTGACATAATGAACATCTTTGTATAAATAAGTATTAAATAGTATGGCTTCACATATATAGGAAGGCTGCTCTCTACCTGTCACCTTGAGTGCTATTACATTTTAGAGCTGTAGAGACCTTTTTTTTTTTCCCCCCAGTTGTGATAGAGTTCACTGAACAAATATCTTCAAATGTGGGGGGGTTGACAAGGAGTCCGTAAGAAATAGAGAGTAATATTATTGAATCAAGCTTGGATTAACAACATTGACAAACACAGCCTAGAGTGAAATTATTTTCCTATTACGTTTTTATTTGTTTGTGGTTGTCTTCAATTTGTAATTTACCCTTTAAGTGAGTCTGGATTTCTCTCTGGGAGCCTCCCTGACAACATTTGTCTTGGCATTGTCAGTAGAGTACTGAGGTTCCAGACAAAGACCAATTTTGCTCATGGTTGGTGAAATCATTAAGATGAGATCCAAATTTGGAGAAATTGGGAATGAGGAAGAAACTCATGCTGAATGTTTGGAGCAGAACACTAGGACCAGTACAGGAAAAAGATACAGGAGGTCAGCTTTATATAACAGAATTTGCTCCAAATTCTTGTATTAAGTGTATAGTACTTGTGTACTCCTCCCATTTTATAAAGTATTTCATTTTATGACATGAAAATTGGAACTCTGTTACATAATCACAAAATAAATAATTCATACAATTTTGCAATTATCAATCAAAAAGAAGCTCTATCTACTCCCATAATTTCAAAAGTTATGTTGCTCTTTTATTCTGGACATGATTGGGGAAAAAAAAAAAAAAAAGAAGAAGAAACAACAACCAAACCCCTAAACGAACCAACAACAATAACAAAAATCCCAACCTCCCCCCCAAAACCACAAATCAAAAAAAAAAAATCCAAACCCAAAAAACAAACAAAACCAAAAAAAACCCAAAAAACAAGGAAAAAAAAGCTTTAACTTTTTTATCATTGACTTTCAAGGGTATCCTAAAATCTTTCCTTCCATTGCAAATGTAATCTCAGAGTAATTAATATTTGCATATGATAATTAATGAGATTTTAATCTTGTTAAGCCACTGACCTTGAAATAAAAGTATATTGTTTCTAGATTTATGGTATATATTTATTTTTTATTTACAGTTTACTAGAGTAGGAATTTAAACCTATTCTCCATTCTCTGCTTTAGTGTTCCCACCTTCTCTGATGGACTTCTCATCCTCCTGCTGGTTAAGTTTCTTTTGGACTGGATGAAAAAAAAAAAAGCCTCTCACATGAAGAACTCATTCAGCAGCAGGCACTGACACCTTCCCACATATTTTCTCCCTGCTCCAGAACACAGCTCTGATCCCCACTAAAATCCTCAGGCGTCACAGGACTGAACATATTTTCTCATATTAAGATAACTTTACCACAATTTTGTCAGAAGAATTATGTCTACTGCAGCATTAAAATGTGACTAAATTTACTAAAGCTATAAATAGGCAAGTGTCTGCAATTACATGATGCATATGCACTGAAATAATTTTTGGTTCGTTTGTCCCCCTGATTTTCAATAAGATAATTAAAACCCATACACTTATACACTGTCCTTTGCAAAAGCCTCAATCTAATGCTTATCCTTAGAGCTTTTTTTCCTCTGACTGAATTATGAAAGAAACCAACAGATTACAAAAAAATTATGATGAATATGTATTATCATTTTATGAACTATAATTCATAAGTTTTCAATAGCTTTCTATTTTGAAACAAAACAAATTAAAAAAAGAAATAAAGTAGGGGAAAGAAGTATACTTGAAGAGATAACAATAAACAATTTTTGACCTAGGTGGAGCCAAAGAAATATTAGACAATAGACAAAATTTTAAACCAGGGAAATAATAATTGAATGACCTCTGCGTGAAAAACTGTGGCATAAATTATCTTTGCACTCTGTGGAAACATTCTCCTTTGCCTTTAGAGTAAATCAGACAATTTTCAGGCCAAACCAATTTTCTAAATCGTAATTAGACAAGAGGCTAAAATAGGTCTTTGTAATGGAAGTGTGTTATAAATTTAACATGATATCCATAATTCATCCCTGAAGAAAGGTCCTTTACATTCTGAAAGCTTGGATAATATAACTTAAAGAGCTGGCCTGCTAAATGGTGTAACAGTCTATCTTGCTTAGTTTACTTTAGAACTTTGATTCATACTGTGCTCAGTTCTTTTCCCAGTGGGAAAGCTGGATTCTTAAACCTCTTTCTCACTCTTAGTAAAATAATTCCCTCCTCACCAGGACATCAGCCTTGGGCATGCCCAGTTCTTTTGCTAATAATTTTGTCTTTTTCAGTCTTAGATGAGTTCTGAATTATAATTGACTGGTAAGACGCTTAATTTTTGTATAACCATACACAAATGCTTAAAATACTATGCTAACAGAGGAAGACAACATCCACTGCCATTCAATAGCACATCAGGCATTTAGCATACACAAAAGAGTGGGAAAGATACGTTTGAGTGACTGACAGAAGTGTCAGTAGGCAAGTATATACTTGCAAAAGCTTTACCTTTTAAAAATGTGAGTTGCAAAATATATATTTTACATAGAGAAATTAGAAATTCTTGATATTTCACCAATCAATCAATTGAATTTTCAGGTTTCTTTCAATATCATGTCAACCTCCTGCGAATTAATGTCAGAACTAATTAATTTAAAGTGAATATTTTCCATTGCAGTTTCATTAGTCTTTCAAATAAGGGAGAGAAGGAATATTCTCCATAAACAGTTATCAGGAATATTTTCCAGGAATTGTTAGTAAGACCTTAATTGAGCTACAGTTTCTATCACAGTACAGAAAAATCTATATTATTTTTATTTTCACAGCATTGCTTCCACTGTTTGGGTACTGATGAGAAGTTTCAATAGTGCAGATCATGAAATAAATCTAACAAGCTATTGTTCAAGGCCAAAATTAGTTTCATTTGCAAAATTACATAGGTACCATTGCAAGAAAACCAGGGTCTTTTTTACAGTAGATTCTAAATCTGTCGTTTAGCCAAATGACGTGATAGTCCTCAACAGAGAAAATCCTTACTTGCTCTAACACCACTGTACAAGCGAGTAATCTGCTTACTGGATCCTTGATGATATTTCACGTTTAAAACATTTAGCCAAAACTACCCACTGCTTGCTTTGCTCTTACAACAAATTTGCTAAGTCCATTCTCTTTTTGACCTTATTCTCAGGAACTGTGTTTCATCATTCTGGTCTGATTCTAGGCCACAAGCAAGAGTGGCCCCATGCCAGCATTGTTTGTCTCACTCAGGGCTGGTTTGAGAATGTTGAATCAACATCTAATTGAGCAGACAAGCTGTCTCTATTTGCCCCTATGTATCCATTTGTGGTTTTTCATCCTCCCACAGAAAGACTTTCTCATAATAAGCCTTTGATTAGATTGCAAGCTCTTAAAGTCAGGTATTGTCTTTCTACTAACTGTGTGTACATATCAACTTTAATAAGGGCTTGAAACTTGTTTGACCTTTGGTCAATTCTGTGATGGTAACAGATAAGTTTATCCAAATCCTGACTTTCAATACTTCTCTGTTTTTGCTCTACAGCACACTGAATGCTGCCACTGCTGCAGCATTTCTTTCTTTCTGCTGTAATTGCCTTCCCTTGCTTATAACCTAGTGAATAATATATGTTCACATTAGTATGTTTGGCCCTGTGGGAGGACATTCCAGTCACCTCAGTGTTTTTTCAGACATGCTACTGTATGTGACACTATGAGATAAAGTAAGTAAACAACCAGATTGCAGTTTGAATGGATGCCACAGCTCAGACCTACAAATGCCCAAATAGAATAAAGAACCTCTCTGGTCAGCATAGCAAATTTGATAACTAGAGAAGTATCTTGCACTTACTTTAAATCTTTTGATTTAAGGGTTTTGCAGAACAATAAAATGAGGATTATTAATGTTCTCTGAGCATTTTACACATGAAGAGAGTGAGGTCCTCAGAGGTAAGATGACTCATACAACATCACACAAGAAAACAGTGGTGCAAGAGACACAACTTGGTTTGTGTTGCTACCTAGAATTAACCCTATACATAATAAATGAAATTCCACAAAAGTCAACAACACTAAGATTTTACTGAGCATCATGGTTGCAGGGCAGGAGGGCAGGTCACAATAGGTTTGCAATTTTCTCAAGGTGTAAAACCTGTTACAAAAATCAGATTATGTGATTGTGCAGAATAAACAGAGGTGAAAAGTGTGCTTAAACCTGAAAATATGAAGGCATGTGGCTACTAATACTGGAGCACGATGTAGGGAATGTGACACTTACGTGAATAACCTTTCCTTTATATCATGCACTGAATTTGCCCCATGATTGGAGGTAGTAAACTCAAGGACAAAGGGAGCAAGGAGTAAGCCATTTGGTAATCTTATCATGTAGCTTCTGCAAAATATTCCCTGCAGTGTAGAATTGTTCAAAGTTGCACATGCTGTGTGTTGCTGAGTGAGAAAACTAGCTGCCGTGCACAGAGGTATATTGAAAAGAGAAAGAAACTTGGTGACCTGTTAATAGGCATGCTGTGTGTGGTCTCTCCTGCCTACAAGTCCCTATATTAGTAATCAGCTGTATCCTTTTCTTACTAGATGCTGCCTAAATTTTACTGATTGTTGCAATGGTTTTGAGTCTGAGAGAGGAGCAGTTTTTAAATATTTTTCAATAGCAAGTGACTCCTATACTTCTCAACAGAAACAACTTTCTTCCTGTTCTGCTCCCTATTTTCATTCTTCACACTGAACATAGATTAAGTGTTAATTAAATCAAATACAGCACTCCAACAAAACTTTGAAATCCAATACTATGAGTAATCAAACTAAAACACATACTTAAGACTATTTCTAAGTGTAGGCAACTAATGTTTGTCAGCTATGCAGTACTTCTATATCTCTTTAGAAGTCTTGATTTTTGAAAATGCTGAGAAAATATAATTTCTCCTTAGATGAGATTGGACACAGTAGGACTATGTTTTCTTAACATATTCAAAACCAGGGAAATCATGAACTTCTGAATAATAAAAAAAACCACAAACAAACAAACGAAACCACAAAAAAAGTGGAGCTAATGCTTTACTTGGGCACATACCCTGAGATCACCCAAGAAAATTTCAAAAGATGACAAGAAATATCCACCTGTAGATCTGTTACTAGGGCCTCAACTTTCTAGTGGCTGGTTTTCTTACCCGTCTGAAAGGCTATCATAGAGTACAATGATGTGTACAAAGTGCTGTTAGCTTCACTGCAGGAATATCTGCGGAGTAATAGCAAGAGAAAATATTGAGATTTTTTTTCTGGTTACTTTTCTTGCAGTTTGGATGGTGGTATAGGTGGGAGAAAAACAATTTAAAGGTATTAATATAACCAAAAAATAACTGAATAACTGGACTATTGTAGACTGAATTTTTAGAAAGAGATTTCATATTGCTGCATGTTTAAATCTTCAAAAGTATGGTTCAGTGAGCCCAGAGAAAACAGTAAACTAAAAGATAAGATACGTTTAAAACATAAGGATATATCACTTCTTAATCCTTGTATACAAATAAGTATTACAGAATACATGGCAATATGTCATGGATGTAGCAGCTAGTAGTGTTGTGAAAAAAGGAGCGAAAAAATGATAAATGAACAGGATAAGCAGCCTGCTGTAAGATATCAGTAGAAAAACCTTTTTATAACTATTTATCTGTATATTTTTCCTCAGCAAATTACAAGGATCTCATACTTTAAATAATCCTAATTTTTTTATATGAAAGAAGAAATCCTAGTTGCTCAGGGAAGACAGTGCAGCATGGTGTGAAAAATAACATCTCGTGACATGCTAATGGAGAGTAAATTTAGCATTAGTACCTTTTTTTAATGAGCCATAGTTGTTGTTTTGCTCATTTCAATGTTGCATCATAGAATGTTTTATGAACATTTTTCATAAAATAATGTGGGGCATTTTTAATATTTTTAATAATAATGTGCTGAATTTGGATAGTTTCATTTGCAATTTAAGTAATGCTTTGTTCTGATGAGATCTCTGGAGGTGGTTTTGACATTTAAAAGTGATGTGAAGAGATTCAAAGTGATTAAAGCTGTCAAATGTTACCCTAATTGTGTGACTGCAATCTTTTCAGCCTCTTTCAATGAGTGTATACATTATACACGCTGCACAGCACTTCTGTTTAGATTGAGGTTTTTTATTAATGCCATCCTGATTGACAGAAATTATTGCAAGATCACAAGTGGAACTAAATTAGTTTGCCACTGCATTCAAGCAACATGCATAGCCATGAACTTTTAAGATGCAGTCATCTACTTAACATAGTCCTTCCCACTTTCCCCCCAAAAAACCCAAATGTTATTACAGTGACAGATGATATCTTTCACATTTATACTGTCACACTGCTTTGTAGGAATAAAAAGTTTTGCCCCTATTAGAATTATTTTAACCTTCAGTTTGTATTCAAAATGCTGCTTGACAGGTCATTTATTTTAAATATGGTTCCTAGCTAAGGAAAGTATCAGATGTATTCTAATTAATTATGGACAAGTCAGATTTTCATGACTGATATTTTACTAATATCTTGCTATGTATTCATGGAAGCTGTAATACTTATTGATACCTTCTTGTCTATTAAAAATATGAAAGCTTCAAAACCACTTTGATATCTTTAGATATTCACGTTTTAGCTATCTAGAGTAATAGTATTCCAACTATTCGAGAATATTTGGATATGTAGTGGGTTTTTTTTAAGGTAATTAGTCCAAACGCAGTACTGCCTTCATAGATTTGTCTTGCTAGACTAGTAGGAATAAAGGGTAAGAATATTCCCTTAAACCAAATGTTCCATGTGTTTTTTTAATCTTGCAGAATACTTAGTGATGCTGATGGTGTGGTTTGAAAATCTCTGTGCCACAACTGTTCTAACAACCAGAACAAAAAGCACTGTGCTTGTTTATGCCAAAATGGCTGTTAACATGCAGCAAAACTTAGATGGCTGTAACCATAATCAGAAGTTCATTGTAATATTAAGTGCAATGACAATTATGATGACATGACTGACAATGAATGGTCTGTTGGCCTCCACATTTCAAGTGACCACACAAATACCAGAAATCTTGAAGCTCCTGCTTCAAATATCCTGATCAACCTTGCTGGCTAGAAGAGCTAAGCAAACCCTTTGGCTCAAAAAGAACTCAAAATGAACCTTAATACTGATGATGACAGCAGCAATTGCTATGACAAGATTATCTCAACTGAAAATATAGTAGTGAGGACATCACACTATAGAGAAAAGTTTTTAATGGGCTCCAAACTCTAGATCAAACACTCTTACAGCAAAGAAATGGCAATATTTGTTAATATAACAATTTGAAAGGAGAAAGAAAAAAATATCTGAGAAAAGTAGAATTTGGGTACAACAGCTTGTGCTGGTTTAAAAGTAAACCAGTGGAAGAATTGAGAGATTAAAAGACAGAGTTACAATTTACTAAAAATATTACAAAAAAAATATACAGAGAAAACGCACAAAGATAGATGTGTAACCCAGCACACTGGGACATGAAAAGAATGGTGTTCCTTAGCCCCTGTGCTGAGTGCCATGTAGTCCCCCTGGGTGCAAAGTAAGAGGAAAGGAAAATCTCTTGGTGAGGATGATGACTGCAGTTCTGTTGCAGTAATGATCACAGCCATGTCAACAGTGGCAGTAGCAGTCCTGTTCTGGTCCTTCTCTGGATATGATGAGTGGAACCAGAAGTCCTAAACCCCAAAGATTATATATGCTCAGGTTCAGGTGGGAATGTTCAGTGACTCCCCCCACGGCAGGGAGTTTCACAATGGATGATTTAACTCTGTGAGTCATGGGATCTTTTTTGAATCTTTGATGGTCTAGGTCCTTGCAGCTGCCTATTGTGCCAGTCCACTACGGATCATTAGTAGAGATGACCCCTCAGGATGGGTGTGAAGGTGCTGATGCCTTCCTAGAGGGGAGTTAGCATAGCTG
The DNA here is from genome assembly GCA_035222235.1 of Margarornis squamiger. Classification (NCBI taxonomy): domain Eukaryota; kingdom Metazoa; phylum Chordata; class Aves; order Passeriformes; family Furnariidae; genus Margarornis; species Margarornis squamiger. The sequence goes on from JAWWTY010000005.1 coordinate 12,407,798, forward strand.
AGTCATTGATGTGAAGACAAAGAAATACTCTCCTGCCTCACAGAGTCCTTTAACACGCAGCTTGTAGCCTGAGGTGCCACGTGTGCCCTAGGCAGCTGCTGCAAATGATCCATTATTAACAGTCTATCAGAAATGACACAGTGTGGAAAGCACAGTTCTGGTTATACTCACACAGTTACTCACATAGTGGTAAACTGGCCCAGGCCCCTGTAACTAGGACACGGGTGTAGGAATATGTTCAAAGAAGCAAAGACACGAACATTTAATTCATGCCTTTCTTGTAGGTAGGATGAACACAGTGAACAGGTGTAGGGGCTATCGCCTCTTTCATATTCTGCATTATTTTTATTTTTATTTAAGAAAATCCCAGAGAAATATTTATGTAGTATGATTCTCAGTAGCACTAACCTATGAGGCAAATAATGCTTTAAAAATTGCTCAACAACTGCAACAGAGACAGGAGGTAATATTCAAAAAAACACTTTTTTTTCTTTGTGTTGCCCAGTTAGTTTGCAGCTTTCTCCAGCTCAGTGACTCTTTGTTATGTGGGCTACAGAGAGTGGAAGAATTAACATTTGAAATGTTAATTTTTTTAATAGCAAATTATTATATTGCTTACTCAATGGTGGTGATTTATTTTCAGCCTGTTTTAATGCCATGTTTTGCATTGAGGGAATTATTTGTGTCATTGATACCTTTGGAATGTTGCACACTTTTCAGTCATGTTGCAGTCTCTTGACAACATTGTTAAGAATTAATTATAATCCATAATTATAATGGTTAACAATAAAGCTCAAGTTTCGATGGCTTTAATGCCTGATGAGGGCAAGTAATAGAGTTGGGTGAATAATTCATAGTGGATAATTTATTCAGTGAATTTGCCAAATAATGTCTGCAAATAATTCTTTAGCTTGTTTGCAAGCAGTTCATTGTCAGTATTCCCACATTTGAAATCTGAGTTCATTAGAATGGACACATGGTCTTTATGGTGTTTTCCTGCTCTCTGATAGTAATTCTAGAACAGAGTATTTTAATTTACAGAACTGATCCTTTGTTTTTTACAAAAAGTTTCCCAGGATATGCTTTAAATTGAGCGATAAAGCAATTGTCTAAAGTGCTTTTACACTAAAGATTAAATTAGAGATATGTAGATAAGTGTTTTCTAAATTGGTTATTTTTTAAAAATTCTTGTTTAATTATTAAAGAGTTACTGTGTTTTTTTAAAACACAACTCACTTTTTCTCATAGTTAGTGCTACTTTAAAGTACAAGCTGCATCTACTAGCTGTCTGTAACTATGGGATGGGAAGGTGTCTGAAAATGTTCAAAATTCAGCATTCTGCTGTTAGATTTGATTTTGCTGTATGGCAGAAAACACATGGGATCAGTAAGCTGACATAATTCATCTAAGCTTAACTAAACTATGTCCTTGGTCAATGTTTTAATTACTTCCTCATTCAGCTGCCTGTTATGATGGCCATGCTTTCACATTATTTCACATTAATGGGTAAATACCTGTGTTATCACTGCATATGTTAATTTTTCCTTGTCACTCAGGCTGCAGCACTGCCATTACTTTATTCACTCCAAGCTGACTTTTGGAACCAGTGAGCATGCAGGTGCTGGATGCTGTGCTGAAATGAGGCTGCATACAACTCTTCTGAGAAAGAAGCTGCCTAGCTGTTTCATAGCAGGAGCTTATGTGCTGAAAAGAAAGCAAGTGAGAGTGAAAGATTTTTCCTCATCCCCCCCCTTTCCTACCCCCCCCCCCCCCAGTTCTCTTTTAAATGAACATAAATCCACAGAGGAGTTTTATGTAGCTCCACAGTGACAGAGTGTGCTGTTATCAAGCACATAAAAATGTAGGAAGAACCACACTGTGTCAGACCAAAGGCTCCACCTTGCTGAATATTCTATCCTAAGCAGCAACCAATAGCAGATGTTCAGGGAGGAATATAGAAAATTGATAAGTACAGAAGGCCTAATCACTTCTGTTAGTTCTCCCAGTTTTCCCAGCTTCCTGAGCTGAAGACCACTGAAAACTGCCACGGGTAATTTTCCTAAATAATTGCCCAGGCTGGCAATCAACAAGTTTGTGCAGCAAGAATTATTCAGTTCTCAATGAATTTCTACCTGCACAGTCTTTACAAATCCCTCAAAATTGTTACATATATTTCTCATATAACTGAGTAATTTCTATTATACCCATTGAAAGAGTCCATCCATTGGGCAGATGCACTATCAAAGAGCTTGGTTCTGCCTTACAGATACTGAAAATTGCTTTATGATATAATTATAATAAAGATGTTTCATCTTAAGTACCACTTCCTCCTCACCTGTGTGCAATTTCATGAAAGCAAGCAGACTGCTTGTGCCATCTGAGGGAAACACACTAAAGCTCTCTGCATTCCAAGACTGCTTCTATATTAGTGGCTATTCAGAGTGTGAATGGAAAAAAATGAAAGATGTAAAAAAACAAATAAATTTTCTTTGTAAACCATATTGTTTGCAGTGTAATGAAAAATGAAAATTGGATAATAGCGAACCATAGAATCTTCTGCCAAACTCTCTAATTTTCACCCAATATTAATATATGGGGAATAAAATTTCTCTATTAGGAAATATGTAATATTCTCCTTAAGCTGGAGTAAAAGAATTAATACCTTGTCCCAGTAATATCTACTAAGTTTTGGAAAAGTCAGGATGAGAATACAGTGATGATTATGAGGTCCTGCCTCAGGCTGCATGTATTATATGGAAAAAAAAGGTCTTAAAAGAAGAAATAAATATTCTGCTGCTATTAAGTAACTTTTCCTAGGTATGTGGATACTTCATGTCTGTTTTCTATACTTCTCTACATATGTGTAGATATTTATTTGGATGTGAAGTCACTGAACATGGAATAAATTTAGGAGGTTTGGCTAAAGTAGTATCAGTGTGTCTAGTCTTTGGACACGATACATTTGAAAGGGCGCCACCTCAGCTCTTTTACCAGAGCTGTTCCCTTACTACTGAATGCTTCATCAACCAAAATTGCCATCCTGAAATAAAAGTCTGACAAAAGAGGTCATCTTTCAGTTGAGGTCTGAGATCTTTAGAAGTTTAACTCTTGTCAGTCATTGAGAGATTTTCAGATCTTGGCATTGTCCATCACACAGGGGTATAACAGTCCTGTTATCCTGCTCTTCCCAAGGTACGGAAGGTACAGAAGATCCATCAGATAAAATGCTAGTTTGGGCTGTATTTGAAGACTTAAGGAAAAAAAAAGAAAAAGAAAAAGAAAAAGAAAACTAAGAAAACCCCATCAATTCTATATACTTTAAACATAATGCCCTAGAGAAAGGAGAAAGGAGAAACTGGATGATGACCAATGAAGTCCTTTTAATCTATCTTCAATTATGTAGGAAATTTGATTTTTCTAATAGGGAACTAACATCGACCCTGTGTCACTCACAGCACAGATGGCTGTGAAAATGTAAAGTCTATTCATTTAAAGCAAAAACACAGCCTCAGAACAATAATACAGAAGATGGCAAAAGAAGCATTTACTACATATTAAACTATACTTGCACAGAAATGATTTGTTTAGCTGTTGAAAATACCCAGTTAAGCATGTATATTTCAGTTCAGCAGAATCTATTGTTTGGGATGTGCAATTTGAAATGTAGGTAGAATAGGGACCTTTAGAATCAGATGGTTGATACATCTAAAATTAGATGAAAAATACATTGATAGATAAAATCAACATATTTCCGAACAGTTGACAATTTTTAAATTTTATCCTGTTTCAAATCCAAATTACAGTGGCTAAAATGGTTGCATTTTTGGGAGTTCTCTTAGAGGCCTTCTCATGCCTTTTCTTTTACTGCAATGAACCAGCAAAACCTTCGGGGAGAAAACATCTCCTACTTTTAATTGAACCTGACATCTGGGAGAAATGAACTGCTCCCAAATTTACTTGGATATTTATGATATATTTTTAACACAAGTCATCCCCTGTAACTCAGAACTATCAACATGCATGATTTATTTCTGTGCTGTTTTGCCTAGACTCAACTTGACCCCGGAATTTGCTGGCTGGAGGCTATGTGAGGCCTTAGCCCTCCTTGCTGCCTCCCTGCACTACCTGCTTTGCAAAACATCCTTTGTCACCTGTGCCTTGCTCCAGCTCTGCAGTGCATGGCGCTCTCACCTGCTGTGGCTCCCCCCCCCAGCACTTAGCAAAATTATGCTTTCCTGTGTGGTCTGGGCCGAAGATGCTGCTCTCTCAGTTCTCTTCAGCTTCCAGTCACAGAAGGACCTGAACAGGAAAATGGGGTGATAGGTAGAAATAGCAAGACACTGAGTGTCTCAGAATCTCTTTTAAAATAGGGATTTCAAGCTGCCCTTTCTTTCAGAAAAGTGGAGATTTTAGGCCCTCTCTTCAAGGGAAGGGATTGTCAACTCTCCTTATCACGAAAGGAATATGAATGACCTGTAAAAAGCAGAGATTTCCCGTGTGTGCCCTAGGGCACCAGTAAACCTCGGGAAGGTTCCGGATTGAATGCAGTTTTTATCTTGCTTATTCAGTAGCGGGGAAGCAATCCATCAGCATGGGATGCATGCAGGTACAAAGCCAGGCACTTAAGTAGTTGTGAGTCAATGCTTCAGTATAAAGTAGGTTAGGTGCTGTCTCAGATATTGTTTAGAGTAATTTTAGGCTAGTGGGAAAGAAAACTTGGTAAGGGAATAGTTTATTCAGGTTTCTCTACCTGAATAAATGGCTGCAAAAAGTTTTTCAGACGGATTTCACAGAACAGACCTTGCCTCCTGAAAGCAAGCCCCCTCTGCATACTGGAATCCTGGTGTTCTGTTTAGGTATGCTGGAAATATACACTCCAAAGTATACAGTAATACTACAAGAGAAGGAATGAGAGTAGGCTGAAAGGCTGGAGGGGGAGAATGAGTCTGTGAAAAGATAATATTTAACACTTGTGTGTAGCATTTCATTTTCCTTGTACTTCACAAACATTGACTGATTAATAATCCCACAGCAATACACTGAGTCAGGTAGTACATTTCCTTCCTATTATTATCCCCAGTTGGTGGTGGTGGGGAATGTATAGAACTAGATGGGAATAGAGGGGACACATCAAGAGCTGTCTGAATTCTCAGTAGTATCCTAGAGAATTCTCCCTTATTATTTTGATTTAAGCAAATTTTAGCTTTTGAAATCAGATCCCATAGAGTGCCTCATTAACAACATTTTGCTGGCAGTGCTTCCATTTTTTCATTTCCAGTTATAAGGCAACAAGTGAGTTCTTTCTTTGTGTACGACAGCAATGCCAGTCATTTTCATGTGCAATATATCTGCTGGTTCACTTGGTGGAGGGAAAGGAAAGAGGCACAGAGTACAGGCAGTGAGTGGTATGCTCTCAGCAGCTGTCACTGCTGTCAATTACTTGGTTTTCATTTATAAAAGGCAATATGGGATCTTTAGCTTTTATAGTACCCAAGAAAGGCTGGTTGGTGATTATTGATTTTATTTAGTCCAGGGGAGCTGCTCACACACAGACTACAGTGAGTTGTGCGCTTCCTGCTGCTAGCTCTCCTGCCACTTACTGTTTTCAATTATTTATAAAATCCAAGGCACATCACAGAACAGTTCAGCACAGTCTCTGAGACAGGCTGCTATTACAGTGCTCCATCCATGTGCCTACCATTTTTGTAACAGGAATTGACATGAGCAAATTGCCCTAATGAGGTCTGATACGTTATGAAGGCCTGGCCAGTTAGAAAACTGTACAAAATCTGGTATAACCATAACAGGCTGCCACGGTCGCCCCTTTTCAAAATATCCACCACTGGCTGTCTGCAATTTAATGTGTTCTTCTGCCCATTTCATCCATTTTGTGTTTGTCTTAGCTTCTCTAAGTGCTTTGTGTGGATAACAATGTGAGGAGACCTATTTTCTTCAGTGAGAGAGATTACTTCAAGAGTCTCTGCTAAAAATGGCTCAGAAAAGTAAAAGAAGTATTTTTCTCCTCTCAAAAGATCCATGAAAAATTGTCAGTAAGGGCTTCAGAAGAAGCTTGAATGCAGGCAGATACTGAGAGGAGAACAAAATAAAAGGAGCTTTAAGGGAAATGAGACCCAAGAAGGCATTCCTGGTCATACTTGCTTCCCACTTTTTCCCTGGAGCTGAAATTTATGAAAGAATGAAGAGCTGAACTCCCTAATACTTCCACCTTCAGTTCTGGGAGCTAAGAAAGGGCATTAAGGCTGTAGTCAAAGCAGGAGAAAAGATCAACAGATCTTAAAGAATTGCCTATGATCCCATAAAAGAAGATTGAATAAAACTGAAATTTTTTAGGAATTCTAATTACTGTGGAAGGATTTAAGATGTTCCAGTTATCCGCAAAGCTATACTAGGACATAAAAGGAGGCAATTGCATTTGTTCAATGAAGGGTAAGCAGAATATAAATGAAAAAAACAAAAAACAAAAACAAAAAAAACCCAAACAAACAAAAAAAAAAGAGATGGAGACTCGTTAAAATGTTAAACATAAATTTTTTGACTGGCAAAGAGACAGAATCCTAAATAATCTTATCATGTGTTTCCAAACAAATCACTGTTTTACTTATATTGGTATAGGGCATACCCAAAGATGTCTAACAATTAACTCAAATATAGGAACCCAGATACGCTTTCCGATAAGGTCCTACAATAATTGTCTCCAGAACAGAGTACTCATATTGCTAAAAATCACATAATGTAGGGTCTAGTACTGGCATTTAGAACTGTTACATTGAGCACAATATAGTAGATGCAGATTATTACTTTCAAGAAGCTGACAAACATTTTCCACATTTGATGCTATTAAAATTTCTTCTTACAGTACATTGTATATTCTGCTTTCCCAGAGTTTTGATCCTAACTCCATAGTTTTTGATTTGATCCCCAGAAAGAGGGACAGTGAAACGTCATGCCTGATATATATTTTATAAGTTCTGTTTCAATTAATCTATATTTGCTCTTTAAATAGTGTTTTGATTTCTTTTTGTCTTAGTATGGGCCTATTAGAAATAATGCAGCTTTTAGCTGTATTTCCTTGAGAATTGCTGAAAAAACACTTCTAAAATTTACTTTGAAAGTATATTTACAATTTTAATGTCACTTTTTAAAGGAATTCCTTAGTTTGTTAAATCTTACACTGAAGTTGGCATAGAAATCAAGAAGGTATATATATTTATGGAATGAATATCTATTTATGGGAAACTTTCTCAAGTCCTCTGTCAGCTGCAGTCTCAATGCTCAAGGGGACAAATTTTTCAACTATAGTTTTCTTTAAGAGTCAAGCATTGATGATGTAGTTCATACCATCTTCCCAGGATGCTGACACTACAGGTAAGGAGCTAGATTCTCCTTTCTATCCCCTGACATAAAATTAGGTGGTATAAGAAGCCCAAACGTATGAAGGAATGTTCCACACATTTAAGGTCTATGTACACATAAGAAATTAGACTAAGATACCAGAAAGCTATGTTGAAATAAATAGAAGCTTCATTGATCATGTCAGTGGAACTTACAATGAGCCATAGTTAAAACAAACACACAAAAAAACCCTCACAACAACCTTCTGCTTGAATGTAATAAATGTTTCAAATTTTTTGTCAGCACTTGTTCATCCGACAACTTTATAAATCAAATGCGATGTGCACTTTAAAAAGTCATGCGAGGATAAATTCAGGACAGTGTCAGCATGTAAATGGCACAGTAAAGAATGAAGATGGAGTTTTAGACTTTAGTCCAAAAAAATATTCTTTGGGAATGGCTTTTGTCAGTTGTGTGAAGGTTTGCTCTGAGTAAGCAGAGTCAAACTCAGACCAACAAGTCTGACCAGAGGGACCACCTTTCAGGGTCCAGGCTTCCTGTAACACAATATCCTCTTTTGTGCAGGTAGATCTTATGTTCATTCTGTGTCTTAATTGTCATAGTCTGAATAAAATTTATGCAACAAATTTCATGACAGATTCAGTGCTTTTCCGAAATACTTAAGGAGGCAAACTTAAATGTAAGAGAATGTTCATGTGAGAGTACTCATAATGGTAACATTATACACTTCTAGCTATGATTTTTTTAAACCATATTTTGGTTATTGTATTTAAGATAATAATCTTACAGAACATAAGGAAGTAGTTTGATCCCTTTTGTAGAATTTTGTTGCAAGTGAGTCAGTCGAAATATCAGATAGGAAAGATCTGGTTTGTGTTACAGTGTATAAATAGTTGCTGCTTTTAAAGCCAGATTTCCATACACTAAATATTTTCTTCCCCAAAATGTACTAGAAAGCTTAAAAAGCGGTAAAATAAAATGCTTATTTCCTCCAAAGGAAGATATTTTTGAGCAGAGTCATTTGCCATACTGTGAACTTTTTGAAGCTGAAAAATATGAAATAAAGACAATAGAAAGACATTTCACAAAAATTATTAAAAGCAGCTTCAGTCATCAGTCCCCTTATACACTACAAAACATGCATGAGCTCATTAACACAAGTACAGGGGTTTGAGATAGATGAGGACAATCTTTCTGTCTGAATTCACCTGTAGAATCACAGTCCAAATAATTAACTTTGCATTTTGGACCACAAGCTATATACATGCATTGGCACAAAATGAAGGTCTGAAGAATAATAGAAACTGAAAACTGAGCATTCTCTAGTAGCAAAAACATTTTAAACTTAGCCAATCTAGAATTAAAGAAAAATTATATTAGTATGAGGGTCACTTCAATCAACTGGTGAATTTTGCATTCTCAGTTTAGATTTTTAGAAATCTAGCTTTTCTGTAATTAAATAGCAATATCAATAGTAAAACTAACAATAACAGTAATAACAATAACATAAATCATGGAAATGTTCAACAAAGTTGAGTGTCCTATTTGTGTGACTATGGATGTTCAGATTAGAGAAATAACTTTTATTAAAACTATTGTAAAATCCTTCCAGGAACTAGGAAAGAGAGTCATAGTGTTCACCTTAAATTGAAGCAGATATCTTGAGACTTTCCCTTTTCATTTTTCTTAAAAAAACCCACAAAACCAATAATAATACTAATAATACTAATAATACTAATAATAATAATAATCCCTGTTTTACCTTTGCTTGTTTCTGAAACACCAGTGAAGTCACTTAAAGTTAGACAATACAGCTAAGCTAGTGATGGAGATGTTTTTGTGAACATTCCCTTGTTTGTTTACAGGAAAATCAGTCCTGTTAATCAGACCATCTACTAGTTTTTTACAAAAACAGATTTTCAGTCCAAAGCTCACCTGTACTTCTAGACATTAAAAAAATGCTTTCTTCTCTATTTAAACATGTTCTTTTACTCTCAAAATGGAAATGGGAGATGAAGTGGAATTTTCTGTATATCACATTGCAAAGTTTGTGTAGAAGGCTCATGTAGTCTTGTAGACAAAGTGCACTTGGTTGTCAGGCAAGTATTTTTAATAAAGTTGTAGAGGTAGTTTTAGAAATATCTAGCTAGACATCTATGATATGCAGACATCATAATCTCAATGAGCAAAAAGGTTCTGTTATCTGGCTTTAGAGTACGCTAAGTGCATTAAAGATAAAAGTCTTGTCCTGTCAAATTCAAAGGGGAAATAGTCGGATCTGGATCACATTTATATATTAAATGAGAAATTCTTTTAGATAGGGTTTTCACTAAGACAACAGGATGGGCCATGCAGATGTTTTAGTCACTTGAAAACTTTCTTATCTCCATTATGGAGGTAAACATTTCATTTAAGAAGTTCTGCTTTCTCCACAATTCAATCATTCTATAATTTCCGAAGATTTTGAATTTGATTACTATTTCACCACAAACTTGACCATACTTGCTTTCTCAGGTCCATAATCAAATAATCCTACTAGAACCTATATTTAATTCAGTATGCACTGTTTTGTATTGAGTTAATACTTCATACAGTTTGAAAAGCTTTGACTTCAATAGTCAGCCAAGGAGAGAGAATTTAAAAAGAAATGGTTATCATTAAGAGTGTTCATTCCACAGAAACCATCATCACCTTTAATAAACAGATGAAGCCTGATAAAAGTTTGATTCCTGTAAACTCTCAAATATGGTAAAATTGGCAAAATATTAACTTCTATGAAATTAAGTTTTATAATAAGTGGAATAATGAAATTCTGTCAAGAGTTCTGAAGTTTTCATAACGATTGGGCACACAGCTAAAGAGGACACCTTTTTCTTCCTGTACTATACTATAATCAATCTTTCAGTACATCACGCAGCTATTGAAAGATAGAACATACACCATGAAAAAAACTAAAAAATTAACTAGTTTAGTGTTACTGAAAAAATTCTTAAGCCACTTTACAGAGTACTAAACCCCATTTTTTCCCCCTGCTTGCCAATGAACAAAGAAAATGTGATTAATTTATATTATACAACTTAAATACGCAAACCTTACAAAACTGGTATGTTGCAGAAACTCAAAGTTCAAATTTCATCATCATGGCTAGGCTTCACGAATGAAGATTTGCAAGGGCTCTACCCATGTGTGATACAAGCACGCTGGTGGCTAAAAAGGCCAATGTGAGATAGGCAAAAAGTTCAAATTTAAGTGTTTATTGAAAAACCTATCAAAAATTAGAAATCTTCATCACCAGCTTCTCAGCTTTTAAACTAATAAAGCCCTATGGAGTCAGTGTCAATGAGCATTGGGGAAAATCTAGTTGTTAATACATGTACAGTTGAGAGATCTTTTTTCAGCCAGCTGACATTCTTATTCAGGAAATGAAGTAGGAAACATTTCATTAACAGTGAAAGGGAATAAACCTGGTGAAAAACAAACAAGACATAGTCACAGGATCAGATATCAAATGGGTGAAAATTGTCGTAACTCCATTAAAAATAATGTCACTACACACCAGCTGAGGACCAAGACCTTACTTCTTTAATTAAAGTTGATTCCAAGATATAAAATAAGGACTGTTATAAAGCTTTCTGGGTTATTGCGTAGGTCTTACCAACAGCATTTTAATCAACTGAATCCAAATTGATCTTAAGAAAAATAGATTAGCATTCATCAATATATGGAGAGAGCTTAACAGAAGAGAAACATATCCTTGAATCATCAAACTATTATCGCTTACTAAATGCAGAGGAAATGTTCAACAAAGTTGAGGTTTCTATTTTTGTGACTGTAGAAGTTTGGATTAGAGAAATTACTTTTATTAAGACTGTTGTAAAATCATTCCAACAGCTAGGAAAGAAGTCATTGTGTTTGTTTTAAATTAAAGCATGTATCTTGGGATTTCCACTTTTTATTTTTCTTAAAATGTATAAATATATATATATATAATCATACTTTTACCTCTGCTAGTTTATGTGAAGTCACTAAGAAGTCACTTTGAAGTCACTAAGAGTCAGAGAATAAAGCTAAGCTACATGTTGATGGAGTGATGACTTAGTTTTTTCATGTGTTTGGAAACTGATAATGGCCAAATTTGTACAAGCTAAATTCTGGCATAGGGCACTTCACCGCAAGGGATCTACCTGTTGAAGCCTGACACAAGAAAGGCTTCAACTGAATGATGTGTGGTCTTTGTAATGTGATATTCTCTTCCTTATCTGGACATGCTGGTTTGAGATATTACACCTTCTCTACTGATCCCCAATTGCTCATTGCCATCCAGGAGCTGGATGTTGGCACAAATCATTGGCAAAGTTGTTTTCATGAACACTCCCACATATGTTAAGAGGAAAGTCAGTCCTGTTAACTCAGGACTACTAACATCTACTTAAATTGCTTAAACAGCATAGCTGGTTTTGCAACCCTCTCCACCATGTAATGGTGAGAGCAGTAAACTTCCTCAGAGTAACAATGATCAAATGCTCTTGGCAGTAACATCTTAAACCACAACTGCTTGCAGAGCAAACAGCTGTCAATGGCCATCCATCCATGACCTCCTGCTTTTCTCAGCTGAGTGTCTGTAATGTACCTGGGGCCTGTGGGCTGTCTGAACAATTAACAAACTGGACATTTTTTTTTAGAATGGACAGAGAGATATAAAGCCAATTTTGTTCTGAGCTATTCAGGATAGATACCTAAGAGTGTAAAGTGTGCACTATGCAAACTGAGGCGATTGCACTGGAAATACTGAGAGTACCATCTGGCCTCTTGGTTTTGTATCTCATTAAAGTGTCTATAATTAGAACCAGCCTGTTCATAGATTTTTTAAAGCTGTGGATACACTATTTTAATCTAGGAAAAATCTGGTTAGTGTGTATGACTGCTCTGTTTGTGGATTCACATGACTAGGAAAGCACAGGTCAGCTTTTACTAAGGTTATTTGGAGTTTGCCAGGAAGAAATGTCTGCTCAAGGTCTACCCTAAATGCTGTGGACTTCTTTCAGGATTTATACAGAAGAATTACTTCTGAATTCTATTACTTAATTTATTTCAATTGTCCCCTTCTCTGCCTGATGCACAAAGGCATAATTGGAAGATGTTGAATCTGGTTTTGTCTTCAAGTTGATAGGAACTCCTAGTTTTCAAAAGGGGAACAAATTTGTCTTAACATCTGTGGGCCCCCATATTGGACAATATGACAGCACTGTTTTTAACCTGGACAGGACATAGCTGGCATATCCTCTCTATTGTTGCTCCATATCACAGTGAATAATTTAGAAAGGTGTTTTAAGGCAATGGCTTAGGGAGTAGGACTTTCCTCTTTTTACCAAAATGAAATGTAGGTAACATCCCAAATTTATCTGCTGAACAAGATGATTTTCTTCCCAATGGAAGCCTCCTCATACATTTCATTCAGCACATACCATCAGTGTTCCCAATAAAGGCAGTGATTTTTCAACTAAAAAAATACTTGTCACAATTTATATGGCTCAAATAGGAAGTAGGCTTGGATAGAGCATAGCAATTCAATTTGAGCCACAGGTAGCTGTAACTCTAGAAATGTGTATTTTTTTCATTTAAAGACCTTGAGGGTTAAAGTCATGACTGAACAGCTTAAGACTCACTGAGATACAACCTGAGATAAAGACAGAAAGATTCTTTGGTGTACTGTGATCTCCGATGCTAATGTGAAATAGATCACAGATAAAAGAGTAAACTCCAAAGAATTAATACATGGACATGGGCTGATAAGCTGGAATTTTTTTTTTTATCTTTCTCCAGTATTCCCACTTAAAAAGATTTTAAATAATTTTCAGTCATTCTTTTTATTCCATGCTTACTAAATAGACATATAAAGAAATGGAATTATGACAAGTCTTTTAAAATTCAATTAAATTCTGTTGTGAAATCATCTTTCAATAAAGACAAGAAAATCCATTCCCACGAATAAGACTATATTTTATCCCTACTTAGATATCAGATATTGCAGTCACAATTGTAGAGAACATTTCTGCAGATCTCAATTTGAAATTATGCTAATAAATCTAGGGAAAAATATAGTTTTTCTTCTTCTAAAGTAGCTTGTTAACTTGCACTGTGAAATCTGAAAGGTGATTTAAATAATAAATTGTGGAGCCTAGTATCTGCCCAAGACAAAAACCTAAAAGGTACCCATTCTTTCTCTTTTTACAAGTATAGAGCATGATAAACATCAATGGTGTTTATGCACATATTCACTTCCTTTATTTAATTTAAAACACCAAAACTTTTAAGAAAAGATATCAGAACATCAAGATCTCAGAAAAAAAGGAAAATCACAACATGAAAATAAGGAGTACTCCTGGGTTCAGAATGACTTAAGAGTTGAGATCTAAAAGTTTTTTGAATCCGTATTAGAAAATTGCTAAAATTCAGCTGGGTTTTTTTTGGGTTTTTTTGGTTGGTTGGTTGGTTTGTGGGTTTTTTGTTTGTTTGTTTTTCAGAGATCACATATTTTTTAATGCCCGAGTTTGAAAATTGTAGTGATTTAACACTTACATGAAAGACAAAGCAAATTTCTGGAGAAAGGAGAAATCCTAGACATGATCATGAATCTAATATAGAAATCAAACATTGATTGGATGAACAAACATAACATCAATCCCAAATTAAAACAAATTTTTCAGTGCATTTCACCTGGAACAGAATTTTTAATTGGATTGAATTATTGATGGAAAAAAATTAAATAGTTAGGACTTGTAACTCGTGTGTCCTTTATATTATTATAAAGTTTAACAGTGTTTCTATGGCATTGCTTTTTACCCAAAGCAGGGACCGTACTAACTCTGCTGTGCTAAAATAACTAAGGAAGCCTTTCAAGTAGGCTTTGCTACATGTTTTTTTTGAAAATCTGGCCTTTCATTGATCAGTCTGACACTTGCCTGTTACCTTAGTTAAGACAACAAAGCAGGGCTCATAAAAAAAGGTAAAAAATATTTAAAAGACAGTTTTTAAAGACTATGAAGAGGTGACAAGAAAATACTTGTCATGATCTGTAATCTTAGAGAGATATATTACATTTAATAGCATAGTATGTACATTACCATTGTCTTTGTTAATAATGTTCATTAACAGTAAATTGCTATTAATAATTTGATCTATAAAGAAGAAAAAAACTTATTGCTACAGAAGCCACCTTGGTATTTAAGGTGAATTTTAAGCATAATCACATGTTTAATGTTTTCTTTTGAAGCAAGTAAATAACATTTCACTATGAATGAAACTATGACAAATCACAAAATACAAATAAAAATAGAAAAGTCTTGTGGTGCTGTATAGTCAGCTTTGTCTCAGAATAGGTATGGAAACACTTTGAGACAAATAACACACTACTTTTAATGAAATTGCATAGTAATAACTGAAAATTTTCATCACTATAAAATAAGGATGTTCTGAAATTGCTTCCGGTTCTAATCTGTTATAGAAATGTATGTTTGTGTTTTGTAAACAGATGAGCTGCTGCATCTCCCTCAAATGACTGTGTTTCAGAGGGAGTGTATGGGCATGCATGAATTAGTGTGCACATATGAATTACTCACTATCAAACATTTGCTAGTTCAGAACTGTCCAAATTCAAGCTTTGAATCCAGTCTAACACTCATTGGCACCTGGACAAGCATATTAAAGCACATGTTCTGTGTTAGCACCCAATTTGGCTTTAACTTTGCATGTGTTTCCTTCTCTAAATTTTGTCCCACAGAACAGCTTCCATGAACATCGTATAATACAGAAAGGCAATGATAGTTCTCTGTTTCCAAAATACAACAATGTGCCTGTAGATTATTAAAACAAAATGCAGGACAGATAATTTGCTTAGCTTTAGATGCTAATGTACAATATATTTTCCCATCTCCTCCCATTTAGTGAAATTACTCCAGAAGAAAAATATCCCTTTTTATTGAAGTATACTGGATTAAAGTGAATTATTAAAATGCATAAAACAAGACAGTAATGTATAATGTGGTTTGTGACAAAATGTACTGTAACCTTAACTGTAATTATATCAAATATATTGATTTAAATTTCATAATCAAATTGTGCAGGTAACGATCCATATCTTTGGTAATTGAGTTGTGTGTGCAAATGTAATTATAGTAATGGTATAAAAATTTGATGATGCCATCTAGATTAGATTGAACTTTGCGTGTACTTTAAAGAATATTCAGGGATTCATAAAAATCAGTTTATGTGGAACTATATCATAACACAGGACTGATGTTTTCCTGAGAATGGAGTTTAATCCCTGTTAGAAATGTGGCAGAAAAAGTTCCAACCAGAAGAGCACCTACAAGTTATATGTTCCTGTTAAAATATAAGACACAGCTGATGAAAAACTTTCTAGAAGACAGCAACTTTATTTTGTGTAGAAGCAATATTAGGCTTTTCCTGAATGGGCTTTTTTGGCTATCAGCATTTTCTACAGATGCTAAGAGCTTCAGTGCTCAAAAGTATCCTGAACTTTTAAAACAGTGAAGAGCAAGATTACATTTTCTAGCATAGTAGGTGGAGGTATTTATTAGTTCTCCACAATGCTGAAATTATTAAAAAAATCCCACAAAACCCCCAAACCAAACAAAAACCCCACAAAAACAAGCCCCACCCCCAAAAAAGCCAATGACTCTCCCCCTCCCAAACAAATAACAAAACCCAGCAGTCCTTTATATAGTACCAAATAGTCAGTTATCTGGAATGAGATACATACCCTGGCTTTGTTATCAAAGGCTTTCTTGTGATGCCTATAGTAATGGTAAGCAGTGCCTATAGATTTGCTATAATCACACATCTTTGTTTAAGAGTGAACAATAGCAGTTGCAAACAGAACCTTATAGACCTGCAGTAAAAATTGGAGGGGGAAAAAGAGTAGAAAAAAGAGAGAGAGAAAAGTAAACTGAACTATATCCCTGTTTCTGGAGAAAATTCCTCCCTTTGTTTTGTTTTCAGCTCACGCAGACATTCTTAATCTCAATGGTATATATATATATATATATATGTTTTTTAAAATAGCAGATTTGGGCTCAAAAATGCAATTAAATTTTTATGAGTTGATACAAATTTTCATTTACTTAGTGGAAACTGGTTGGGAGTATTAAACAACTAATATTTTTTAGAATAATTTATCTCAGAAAAAATTCTGCTGTGATAGAATTATTCTTACACAAATGTATGTGTTGAATTCATAAGCACATTCAAAAACATATGAAAATGGTGCATTATTTTTCTAAATATGCATTATTCTCATACCAACATCCTATGGTACATTTGTTGTTGCTGGCAGAATCATGTATGCAGCAGAATTTTAATTGCACTGTTGTAAATGCAAGTAAGACTAGATTGTCTCAGTACTTGAGGATGTAGATTTTTAAAAAATAGCAGTTATACAGAGTTTCAGATTAATCAAATGTGTTTCTAGAAGATGTGAGACTCAAAAGATGTAGGTAAAATTTGAATATGTGTATGGGTAGCAGTATGTGGTTAGTAAATATTCAGCTAATTAGAGTTTTCTTGGATGAAGCACATGAACAGAGATTGTATGTTTCTGTCCCATCTGATGATGTGTACCATTTAAAGATAAAGGAGAACTGTTCTTTAGAATTGAAAACAGTTATGGAACTTATCTCTGCTTTCTAAGGCAAGGATGGCTATATGAACATGGTAAGATATGAAGAAACCAGGAAAAAATATAGTATTATTTTCTTATGTATTTATTCTGTTTCTCTGTCTTTATTGAGAGAAGATATATTGCATATAGGAGGTATAGGGGTGTGAATGCCTCATCTTGTTTCTTTATCTTCTCTAGATTATATCAGAAAAAAAAAGGATAAATTAAAAAGCTCAATAGAAAAGACTTTGTTCTCCAAGGACAAAATGCTACTTATATGAACAAATTTAAGAAAGCAAAAAGCAACAACAACTCCTTTCTAAACAGAAGTGAAGAAGAGAAGATGACAGGGAGCCACATCTCATGTTATCAGTTTGCTCAAAACTGCAACTGTACTTTATAGTGGCTTTTAAGTGATTTTTTAAGATTCTATTCAGATGACAGAACAAAAACTAATATTGATTTTTGCTAATATAACATAAATGCTTCCCATACATGCAACATGAATGCTACATAACTGCTACATAAATATACATTAAAATCAGTGACACGTAGGTCAGCATGCAATGGCAGCATATTTACTTATTCACAAATATGCTTTACACAAATCTACCTCTGGAAGGAGGAAATTCTATCAGAGTAATGTCCAATCTCTTTCCTGCCATGGGCCAAAATTGTCCCTGAGTAAGTCAGAGGGCATATGCTGGGCACAGAGCATGCCTCAATTGTATGCAAACCACACAATTGGTATTCATATATTGTGCCTTTCTCCTTAAAAAGAAGGATGATTAGTCCAATATAGGATAATATTTTTATACTTTTGCTTTCAAACAATGCAATGGTTCCCAGCTACAATCCATCTAAATTTTGATCCAGAACATCTAAGTTCATGTGGCATGTTTTGGCCAAGAGGATATCTGAATCACTGAAACTTTGGGTTGCTTGAGTCTTAGCATAGCTGTGATTGCCCTGAGCCCATCATCTACAGGGAGAACAGACTGATTCACCTGCTAATTATGTACATGTCAGAAGCTTATTCATGTCACTTGACAAATACCATAAAACAGAATAAAGAAATATGTACTTATTAAACTCAAACACCCTTCTTAATCATCTCATAAAGAAAAAAGAAAGAGTGATAGCAATTTTTCTGTGTGCTCAGAAAGTCTAGAGAACTGGTGTATTTCTAAGTATTTGAGATTAAAAAAAATCAATAAATAAAACTGGTCATATATTTCATGGGGGACAGGGAGAAGATTATTTTTTTTAACTAGCATTTGTAATTAGGCCTCTAAGCTCTCATTTAGCCACTGCTATATTTTCCAGTGTGTTGAGAACTTGCACTTTTTCCCAAAGGTCAGTGGAGTTATACAGTGACGTGGTACTAAACAAGAGGAAACAATTAAGAATCATCTTATTTGTTTCATATACTTATGAACAAAATAGATTTTTACCTTTGATATTTCTTAAATGCTATGCCAATCTATATGCTAATAAAACAGGTACCTCATGAACCTTTGTGACTACATCCCACTGTTTAAAAAAAAATAGCTTAATCCTCAGAATAAATAAAATTTTCAATTAAGATCATAGAAGCAGTATTAGAAATTATACAGGAAAGATAACATTCAGATCCTCTTATTCTGGTTATCAAAACAGTCTTGTCACTAAACTGATTTTTCAGTGAAATGAGTGGATTTGACCAGAATTTTTTTTAACTTAATACCCGTTCATTTCATTTTTTCCGCCTCCATAAGTCAGCAGTTGTCAGAAGCATAATGTGTTTTTCTTGTGACATAATGCATTTGAATTTATTCATTTCTCTTTACTGATCTACTTATGAGTCTTAATAATGTAGAATTATCGGAATTTCTTTGTGAAGTAATAAGTGGAATGCTTTTGTTGGAAGGCATCTATTTTGTGAGCCAGATGCAGAAACACTAAGAATATCACTAATTGAGACTTAAAGGTATCAGAGAAAAGAATTATGAAAAGAAGAAAGCTGGTCCTTAACTGTTCAGGGGGAAAAAAGAAAATTTAAATGTGAAAATGTCTATGTAAAATATTGATCTCTTTTTTATTAAATACATTTTGTGTGGAACACAATTGTGGGAGTCAAACTAAAGTTTTCAGTAGCTTATCCTAGAAAGAAAAGCTTTCTTTTAAGAATAAAATTATAGCCCTCAATTTCTTAATTCAAAAGCTTTCTGAATGAAATTCAAGATTAGCCTTTTTTTTTTTTTTTCTGAAGCAGTCAAATAGCTGTTCATAGTGCAGTTGCCTCCTAATTATACTTTAGATAAAAGAATATTTTAACAGTCTTGCATACAGCAAGCAAATAAAAGCAGACAAAATTATCTCAAAGTTCTTGCTGATCATTCAGTTTCACGAGCTATTCTACAACAAGCTAAAATAGAAGTTATGAATCCTTTCATTTCTGAGAGATGTTTAACTTCCGTAGTATAAAGCTCTTACTGCCCATTCAGTAGAAATAATATGCTGCTTTGCACACCTTATAGGCATAAGACTGTTGAAGAAGCTATTCTTTAAAATACTATAATCAGCCACCAGACCTGATTTCTAAAATCCACAGGTGTCTTTCTCAGACGTGATTCCTGCTTTTTGAAACATTAATCTAAATTATTTAAACAATTCAGTAGATGTATACACTTACCCATATTCATCAGCACTCTTTTATTTCTAACTTTGATCTCAGCAGTCCCAGTTCAATAAAATACATAATCACATAAGTGGTCATCAACTTAGGGAACTAACAAACAGAAAAATAGATGCTGCATAAGCACCTGAAGCGCATGGACACGAGAGCCCTTAGATAATGGAAGACACTCCTGATTTAAGCTTTTAGGGTCTGAATCAAGCACCTAGAAGGTAAAAGAGAGACTTGTTCATATTGGATGCTTTGTGTTTAGAGCTATCAGTATAATGATTCCTCTCTAATGTGAAACATATTCTATTGCTCTCTACACATTCAGAAAAATTTTTACAGCTCACAGAGCGTGATTGCAAATGAAATATTAACATCCTAAAAGAGTCTGGAGAGAACTGAGTGTCATTATGGTCCTGGAAACAAAAAATTATCTAATGCACTTTCTAGAAATAGTTAGAGGAGGTAAACCTGGAATATGAGTATCAAACTGTAAATTGTTCAGAGTCACACACATGCTTATAGAGTCTTGGAAAAGCAAGCGAAGGGCAATGGACAGGTACAAAACCATTGCCTTAATAATAGATACACATTCTCCTCTTCAAAAATTATATTTCAGGAAGTTAACAGCAACATGCACAGTGATTTAAGATTGCTGTTTATAAGCATTTTGGGGAGTTGCTCTCATTTGTCTTTCATCTACCACTGAAAAAACAGTCTAGTTTGCAGTGCTTTTAGTCAAGTTCCTAATTGGGTTTGAGCTGCTGCCAGTGAAGTCACTCTGATGTCTAAGTGCATGACTAGTGGGAGTTCCCTGATAATTAGAGGTGATAGCTACCATAAAAGTGTTGAAATTACAAGAATAGAAATGGAAGCTTGGTTTTAAATATTGTTGCCAAAACTATGTGTTTCAAATATTTTTAAATTGCCTCATAATTCAGAAAATTCTCTATAGTACTAACCTGAATACTCATATGTTCAGCCCAACTCCTGTGTGACCTTGCTTGTCCACAATTCATAGTAAATGACAGTAAATTCACAGTACAGAAAGGCATCTAATTGTCATCTTTCTGAAGCTTAAACGACTAAGAGTTTAAGTGTACTTTGATGTTTTTCTGAGAAAATGCTTTGGGATTACAACACACAGATAAAGATAAATCAAGCAGTTGTGAGATAATATCCCATTTTGCTAGATATCTAGTTACTAGTATCAGAGCATAAATAAAAGCAAATATTATGATAAACAAGATATATTAGAAGAGCTAGAAGGGTGATCATGTAATCAAATTAAATTAGCAAGTTCACCTACTAAAAAATTTGGCCCAAAATAATAAATAAAAACAATGTTGATAAAGGTAACATTTAGTTCCTGCACCCTAGAAGGGGTAGCCTATTCAGACTGGTATTAGATTCTTCTTGCGCCAAGTCAAGTTTACTACCTATTTACCTCCCAAGGCACAACGGAGATTCTTTTCCTGCAGTGAGTCCATACAAATTCACCAGGTGATGATTGCATTCTCACAAGAGAGCAATTCAAAAGGCAAACAGAAGATTCCCATTACACTTTTATAATAGTCAACTCCTTCACCTTTTCCTAGATGTTTATGAAGAAAATCCATGGATACAAAGTTCAGACTCCAAATATCTTCAGCTGTTCATTATTGTTTGGGTTAATGGTTCTGATTAGATAATTTTTTTCAGAAAATGACCCGAAAGATGCAGCTGAGAATTTAGGTGGATGGAATCCACTTCTGCTTTGCTTCTGCTTCTGCAATGTTTTCTCAGGGTGGAAGGAATAAATACTATATTTACTTATTTATGCAATTATTCTCATTAAGAGATTCTGTGAATGAGAGCTGTACAGCATGAGCAACTTAGCAATTGGGTCTTCTACTGAGAAGCATGTTATGTGAAAGTACAAATCTGAACTTCCCATTACACAGTAAATCACTGGTTTTTTTTTTCGTTTGTTTGTTTGGTTTTTTTTTTGTTGGTTTTTTGTTTTGTTTTGTTTGTGGGTTTTTTGTTTTTTTTTTTTAATTGTAAGGCTTTACACCTTCAAACTGACATAGAATTTTTAGCTTGTGCTTGGGGTTGAAGTAAGGAAAAAATAAGACCCAAATAGGCTTACAGTTTCAATCAAAATAAATGGAAATTATTATTTTTTTGTTTGGTATTGCTGAGAAATAAAAATTATATATTTTAACATATTAGTTGTCTTTTAAAATATACTAGGTTTTAAAAAATAGAAGGTCTTACAGCTGAAAATATAAATTGACAAAATCATTCTTCTTCAATACCATTTTTGAAAAAGCTGGATAAGTAGAACACAATTTTGCTATGGAAATGGGAATTACTGCTGTAGCGACTCTATCGTTTCAGCAAAATCCTGCCAGTAAGTTACCATAGAGTTTGATTCACTGCTAAGTATTTGGAAGCTTTTCTAGAAAGAAAGGCTGAGACAGCTGTAAAAATTGAGTCCCCACCAGTCTAGCTGATTCAGCAAGGAATTAGCCATGCTCAGGAAGTCCTTTAAGAGATACTCTATTCTCAGGCATCAAACCATGAAAATATGTGAAGCTACTGTAATTGAGCAGTGCCAAACACATGTCCACATATTAAATACTCTGATTTAAACAGTGGCACAAAATCTCTGCCTCATACTGGAGGCTTCTTGGACAGTGTTTCTATTCCCTTTAATGTTTCTGTCTTCACAGAACAATTGCAAGAAAGGATAAGGCCATGATTTCAAATCTTTATGTTCAACCTCTCAGAACGAGGTTCCCCTCTGTTTTGGGAACACACCAAAAGGGCATTTTCTGGCCACCCAACAGTACAAGGAGTGGGATGACCCTTCTCCAGGGTGCTTGAAGAGAAATTGCCGGTCTAGCATTCCTTCATCTCCTCTTGAAGTGCTTAACCTTCTCTTCGCAGTTTGTTTCCAACATGTAATTATATACAATTATCAGCACTTTGATTGTAGTGTCTTCAATTATATTCAGAAAAAATTCTAACCTTTATAATTCTGTGGAATAAAAGTTGAAAATTTGAATTCTGAATGGAAAACAGATGAAAAGAAATTAATTACTATTAAATTCATTATTGACTACTCAACTCCAAGAATTATGTAGGTATGAACTCATGCTTTTTAATACTTAGAATAGTAATAGCTAATAGCTCTTCAATGAAGTCATTGCGTTTAACACTACTTCATTACTCTGCTGCTCAATACAGCAACAGTAAGCAACTTCAAAGCCCCTAGGGCACTGTCCTGGAGTTCACAAATTCTAGTCTCTATTTTCCTACTCTATATGATAAATTTAGGAGATGGAGAGTTATATTATTCCAATCAGCTTCACTGTAGTCTTCATACTTTCAGAACTGTCAGTATGTTTCAGCATCTTCTGTGCAAAAAAGGCAGTGAATGTTTAATCCAATTTTAATACACATTATTTCATCACCATGTTAGTCTTTTTAATTCAATTATCCTCTCAGTGCAGATCCCGTGTAGCTAAGTTCTGAATGTTTGTAGGTCAAACAATTAGGCATTCAACAATGCAACTGCACAACCTGCACTCTCATTTTCATGAACTGAGGTCTGTTTACACTTCTGCATAATAGGCCCGTAAAAGCCAGTGTGCTTTGTGAAGTCCTCAAGTAGATTTCCACATAGGCATGAACTTCCCCTGAGGAGACCAAAGTACTTTTTTCCTAAATGGACTATATATAAAGATGCCAAGAATCATTAGTGTATGTTCGGTAAACATTTCTGCAATTTGGTTTAAAGGATGGGGAAATGTGAAATCATTGTACAATTATGTGGAAAGTAATTTGCTAAGACGTGGCCTTGATTTAGGGAGTCACTGATAGTGTAAGCATGTATTCTGTTTTGATCACAGTGTTTCAATTATCTGGGTGGTCTGACCCAAGTTGGAAGCTGTCTCTGAATAGAAAGCCTTTTCTGTCCTTTGCAGTAATTCCATCTCCTGGGAATTGTATTTTTAAATGGCCTTTTACATGAATTTTCAAATAAGTATGGGAGGGTTTAGAAGATAAGACCTCCTTTTTTTTTTTTTTTCCTTTTTTCCCCTTGAATTCCCCTTGAATTTTCCCCTTGAATTCGTAGACATTAGCATTTAAGTTTCATGCATACAGTAGTACTCACTGGTTTTAATTGAAACACTTTCAAATGGGCATTTCAATTTGTTTATTTACAGAATATATAACACTCCCAACCATAAGCTAAACTCTGATCCCATGAAAGACACAAACAGACCCCAACTTACTCCTGCTTCAGACTGGCCAGACATCAGGCAACTTCAGCTAGAAACTATGTAGCTTTAGTGGCATTGCTCTGGGCTAAAAAAGCTGTTTCTTTCCCATTTAGGGAAAATGAAAGGATTGAATATATAAAGATTTTCTTTCTTTAAATTATGTCAGATTTATATTACCAATTTGTGGGCAGCCATGAATTCAAAAGTACGTTCAGAAACAACAGCAAATTTCTCTATATTTTTAGGCTTCTTTAATCTGCTGCCACCCATATACTAAATGGAAAAAAAAAAAAAAAGAACAGTAAAAAAATACTCTGTTGTTCTTCTTCCAAAATATTTGCCATGTGTGTGAGTGCATAGACACTTTGAATTTTCTGTCAATTTTTTGTTTAGTAAATGATACCAAATCTTCATTAGACTCTGTCACAGTCACAGCTGGATATGTTCAAGGACCAGATGCTGTTCAACTGGACCATTTTTTGAGCGTTTTTCTTACTAGTATTCTAATTCTTTTTATTCTTAAGAACTACAGTAGTCTGCTTTTTGAGTGGTGTTTGAATCCATGTTTTTTTAATCAAAATTTTTACATATGCTAGGCTTCCTTCTTAATTCACTATGTCTTTCAATCATAAAGTTGAAGAGTATCTGATTTCTCATTAGGTGTTTGCTTACATTTCCTCTTTCTAGATCACTGCTGATGATTCTTTTCATTTTTATTTGCCTAATTTGGAATGGATGTGTGCTATTGAAGCTTTATGCTTTTAGATCTCATATTTTATTAGGCAAAAATCTATAGTAGGCTTAGTTGGAATAAGATTAAGCTGGAAAGTGAATTTTCTCATTTCTATTTTTTCATCTTCATCTCTCCATTTTCATCTTCAAAAAGAGACCCTAAAGCAGGCTATACAAAAAGAACATAGAGTGCGAGTACTGCCAAGGAAACCTTTGGAGATTCCTTCAGCCTCTTTCCTATATCTGGTTACTCTCTTTCAGGCTCTGCATCAATTAGAGTTTTATTCTTACTCTACTACAGATTTCCTGGGTATTTTATTTAGAGCAAAATTAACTTAGGACTCTGCAATTTTTTTTTTATTTCTTTTTTTTTAATACCTAGTTATATTGAAAACAAAATATTTTTGAAGGCAAGATAGAACAAATAGCCATCTTCTCCAATAAGTATGCTTGGCTCAATGTTACACCAGTTACAACTCTTCTAATTCAATATTTAAGTCAGTGCAAAGCATTTTAGCATACAATAAGGCTAACATTATCAATATAATATCATTCTATATGTCTTACATACAATTTGTCTGGCTGAAATCTTGTTCCTTTCTCATAGCTGGATTAGTTGACCTAATGAGAGATACTACCTTTCCCCTCTGAATCATCTCATATATCTTAGACCTTCAAGGTAACAGCAGTGTTGTTACTGCTAGTATATTCTCAGTAGCTCCAGTAAAAAATAGAGATTAGCGTGAGCTCCATTGACAGAGCATATTTGACATAAACGTAATCCAAGCAATGAATTGCAATACACTGAACTTGGATTTGCTCATACACACACAAGTTTGCTA
This sequence comes from Margarornis squamiger, assembly GCA_035222235.1. NCBI lineage: Eukaryota > Metazoa > Chordata > Aves > Passeriformes > Furnariidae > Margarornis > Margarornis squamiger. Next base: position 12,433,364 of record JAWWTY010000005.1, read on the forward strand.
AAGGAAAAATAGGGCTTTGTTCCATCATGATGTTCTTATACAGGTGAATGTGTCTGTCATTCTATATGTTTTTCCTATAGCTTTTTAACACACAGTATTCACACTATGCAAAGTGGTAAAATCAGGTGAAAATTAGGACTTTTTTTTCAACAGTATAAATACTATATATACAACAGTCTAAAGTACCAGTGCCTTTTGATTATTTTCTCTGAGATACCACTTTGACAGCAAATCTGTACCTACGAATACAGCAGAATTATTTTCAATGTACACAGTTTGAGGGAAGAACAAGCCCTTTACTCACAGATTTCTCATCCAGCAGTATATGAGGCTATCATATTCACATGCATATATACACACATAGATATTGATATGAGCATGTAAAGAGTCCATTTTACTTTTTCCAGGTTCAGCTTATACAGATGTTAATTTGCATATTTGGAAAAGGTAGCTTTGATTCTGGCGTAGCAGGGAGAAAAATCATAAAACACATCTCATTTTGTAACTCGTAAAACCTTTACATGTTGTTATTCTACAGCTAAAATAAGAGGGAGGAAAAAAAATCCCCTTTTCATGTGTCTCTGACATCAGTCACATAACTGTTCACAAAATAAATGTTATTCCTGCATGTTAGCAGGCTGTGAAAGTGAGGCTTGAAATGGCTGCCTGATTACAACCTTAACACCAATACCTCCTTAATCAACACTCCTTAACTCCCTCCAAATAAGCTCTCTATGATGTTATGATTTATTATATTGACTATGGCTTTTTTCCATTTTGCTTTTTAGGATCTCTTAGAAAGTTGTAATTTAGTTCCTCCCCACCCCCTGCTTCCCCTTAGTGAAGTGACTGCCTTTGATTAGATTTGCTAGGATTTAGTTCAGAGGGAATGTATTTTTATTCAACTTTAGGAAAAAAAAGAAAAAGAAAAATGTGTTAGTCTAAAAGAATAGGTATTAATAGGTTCACTGCCAAAATAAACCAAAACAAAATCCACAGTATTAGATCTTTGAAGTCATTTCCTTTAATATTTTACTTACCACATAAAAGGTAGGAACAGAATTTTCTGCACTCCTAGTCTCTAAATTTACTTTTTTGAGGAAAACCTTGAATCAGAAAGATAAGACTTTGCAGATTTTTGAAGCAGAAGAGGCAATTTATTCTCTACAGTACCTTCCAGAATGAACAACTATTTCTCAAGAGTTTTCAACCAATTATAAAATGAAACATGACTTCTTATTTTGAACAATATATTCTTCCTATGTGGAACAGAATATTTATACTAAAGGACGTGTTTCTATTAATACCTAGCAGAGCCTAGGATGAGATACAGTACATCAAAACACTATTTTAGAAATAAGAACATAATCAGAAAATATTCCAGACAATTACAGTCTTCTGCAATACATTATTAGCTATAACCTTGATCCCTAACCCTGTCATATAAAAAGTTTACCTGGTGGGCATATTATCATCTATCATTTTACAATGCAATTTTTTTCTCCTCTCAGATTCTATTGCGTATATTGTTTTGATGCTTTTGAAACAGATGCATGGTCAGACAAGCCAATTATCTTCCTCCTTGCCTGCTAAGGATAAAAAAAAATGTTATGAATCTTAGCCTATAGGTGACTTGCATAGCTATCTAAGGATGGGGAAAAGATTTTAACAGCTTTTTTATTCCATGTTATTTTTGTGACCATCAGCATGCTAAAAATGTTATTTGTTATTTGCTGAGAAAGCTCAGATGCTGGATTGTAGTTACAATCAGTACTTTGCTTGAGAAATCAACCTTACCTCAATGCCTTAAAATCTGGAGTAAGTGTAACAATTACAGTTGTGAAAACAATTAAGTAATGTGATGTGTATAATGTGATTTATATATGCATTTCTATCAGAACAAAGTTTACTTACAGATGGCATTATGATGCCAAAAATTATTCTTTGAAAAAAACTTCGAGAGAATACTACATCTTAATATTTTCCCATTTTGCATATTCATTGTGTGGCTTTATGGAAATACAAAGGGGAAAATTTCAACATGATTCCACTCCCTTGTTTAAAGCATTTACAAAAAAAAACAGTCATACCCCTACCTGCAGATATTTTTCCTACATAAACATTTGTGTTCTTTATCTTATACAATAGAAATATAAAATTGATTAGGTCAGAAAGGACCTTAGAGATCCTACAGTCCAACCCTTTAGCTGGCATTAAACCGTATCCCTAAGTGCCATACACATCTTTTTAAATGCCTCAAGGGACGATGACTCAACCCCTTCCCTGAGCAGCCTTTTCAGATGCTTGACAACTCTTTTGGTGAAGAAATTTTGCTTAATGTCCTATGTAAAATTTCCCTGGTGCAACTTCATGTCATTTCTTCTTTCTGATCACTTGCTACTTAGGAGAAGGGACTGACCCCCCACCTGGCTACAATGCCCTAAGGTCTAAACACCCCCAGCTCCCTCAGCTGCTCCTCATAAGATTTGTGCTCCAGACCCTTCATCAGATTCATTGCCCTTCTCTGGACATGCACTAATGATCAGTGTCTTTCTTGTAGTGAGGGGCCCCAAAATGTACATGGGATTCAAGGTGTGGCCTCACCAGTGCTGAGCAGAGGGGGACAATCACTCATATGCTGTTACAAACATTTCTTCTAACATCTATATATGTATACTTTCTGTCTACATTTATTTATATAGGTGCATTAGAGAGCACTTTTGTATTTACTATGCTATTTGGATAGTTAATAAGAAGAACAGGAAAATAGCATCATCAGAAGTACTTCTTTAACATTTAGAATTAGCCAAAGGTATACCTTAGTTTTAATCCTTTCAAGGCTTAAAAACGATGCAAGCTTTGGGTATAAAGGAGTATCCAGAATGAGAGAAATAGAGGTATTTCAGACTTGATTCTATACATCTAAATTTGACCTTACATTGTCCTATTGTTTGGATCTTTCATGAATTTTATAGCATTTTCAATGTCACATAACATATGGATTAATAACACCAGCTAATCCTTCTTCAGCTCCTTTTACACAGTTTTAAAACATGCTGCATTTGAGGCTTTTTGCTCAACATTCCCTGGAATTTGCCCATCCTTTGGGGACATCTCTGCTAAGGGAAATGTTTAATGAATTGCAAATCAGAAACACTTGTAATGCAGAGAGAAAGGCACTTTGAGTTTTCCTGAGTAAATCACATGGAAATAGGTCAATTACATAATATGAACAACAACAATAACAAAAAGAAGAAACCTTCTCTATTACGTTATGATACAAAGTGTTAGACTGACAAAAGCTAGAAAATTCAAGATTCAGCACAGGCAAGATGCAGCCAAGATACAGACATCAAAGTCTTAGGATTAAATTCCAATTATGTGTCTTCCTTTGCAAAATGACTATCATAATTCTTAGTCGTCTAATTCTGTGAACTCACTGTTATTGCAGTAGCATCAAAACATTGTAAGGAGGGCTGGTTCTCTTTCAGGGCAATTCTATTTTTAACCTGTTAACAGGCTGTTCTATGGTGCAGTTAGATTTCTTTGCCAAATATACAGACTGCAGTCTAAGAGCTAAGCTTTTATTACAACTATAATAAAAATCATGAAATAAACATGTTCAATTCAAATTTTACAGAAGTAAAAATTAAATAAAATGGTATCTTGGTGGGATGATTCCCAGTATATTTGTCATCATGTAAATAAAATTGGGAGCAGTCTCTTTAGAATCTAATGCCATAAAAAAGTCCTTCAAAATACTTATTTTTCTACAAAGGAGACATTAGATAGGAGATTGTTTTTCCAAAGAAAGGGAATTCCTCTGCTTCCTCCACTCCTCTCATCTGACAGCAGATTTAGTAGTAAGAAGAGCCAGAGAAGATGCTCTTAAGTCTTTGGGGTGCTGGCTGAGCAATAAGAGCTGACAATGGAAGTATGTGCACTGACTTCTGTATAAGAAACTGTTTCTTCATGCGTTACTTAATTGTCCCAGCTTCAAGAGGAACAGCTCTGTTTCAAGAAATAGACAACATACATAATCATCTCTTCATTCAAGCACATTAACTGCTTCTAATATTACAGACCTGTGGATCAGAATCTAAGAAAAAGAAAACGTTAAAGTGCAATTTCGCAGGAATAGAATAAATCTGGGAAAAAGGAGAAAGAAGGAAAAGTAACTACAAGAGATTTAGGGAGAAGCAACATATATGCCCAGAAAAGAAAATAAACCAAATATGAAATTACTCCCCAAAGATAAGGAGCTACTGAAAGTAACATGCATCAGTCTTCCAGTCAGATGACCAAACTACATACTTAAAGGAGTCAGCTAAAGAAGGGAAGTGAGTCAGGGGAAGAGTGGATCCTGGCAATAACTTTTTCAGTGGGAGGTTCTGTTTGTTTTTTTCCTCTTTGCAACTATAAGAAAAGAGAAAGGAAGAATATTACCTGAGGATTTATAAATGAATGTGAAATTAATGTACCTGCCTTAAAACAGCAAATACGGTACAAAGTTGTATTTCCTTTAGCTTTGACTTACAGTATATATAAATTGAATAATATTTGCATTGACCTGTTAATCCCTGTAAATGTATAGATTGGGAAAGATTGTACCTGATTTAGAAATATCTCTATTAATATTGTGTATTAATTGGGAGCAAAATTTAAAGTTTAGACTATCTTTCACCAGTACAAAAAACCAGTGATTTCTGTCTGCTTACCATTATAAATAGGATTTCAAAGCCACATAATAACTAATGCTATGTCAGACAAGTTAATAACCTAAATATACTTCTCTGAGAAGGATGTGACATCTTACTCATCATTCATTCACCTAGCAAAACTGATTGTAGTGCTGAAGGCTGTATATGTGACCTATTACTGCATATATAATGTCTATCATTTCTGTTCTTTGAGATTATGAATCAAACTTTAAATCAATTTTTTGCAAAGCTAAGTGGAAAGCAAGCATAAGATAAATATCTCTCCATCAAGTTCACATGATACACACTTAAATGATGGTTGGATTGGCAAGAAAGCCTTTAGTGTTTATAGTACCATGCCTGGGACACCACTTTTAAATTACTACAAGGATTTCAAGTGGTCCCCAGAAGTTCTCTGCACATGATTTCTCTTCAGGATGCAACCTGACAGTGTGCCAGAAGCTGTCAGCACCTGCTGATGAGTATGGCACACCACCATATTTTCAGCAGTGTATTGTTGCTTTCCTGGCACTGGCACTCTGTCTTTGTCTTCTTCAGCCCACATACCAGCCCTAGGAAGCCACTCACAGGCTGTAGCATTGATAAAGAAAAAAGGGCCTGGTAGTGGCTAAAGCCCATCTCTGAAAAGACCAAAGACATGCCTCCAGTGGAAGTCTTTTTTGGTATCTAACATGAAGATTTTCCCTGTCATTGGACTAGATAGAAGATGACCTACTATTTCAAAATTACTGGCATTTTTACAGTCTTTTTGGGGTTTACTCAGATGAGGCATTGATGAAATATTTTGTAGATTTTCATATTTTGTAGATACAGGAAAATTAAGGCTGTGCAGTACCAGATAGAGAAAATTAGGAAACAAACACAAAAATAGTTGTCATGAGATACACTGAGGTGTGAATTTATTTAGTGTGTGAGCTAATTGATGCTAAGTTATAGCTCTATGCGTATTTTTGGGTTTAGAGTAAGGGGTTTGATTTCATCTTTTGCATATTAATTTCAGCCACCTCAGTGCTCCTCTTTGACAAAGCTTGAATAGATCTGGTGATTGATTTTAAAAAATTTGGAAAGTCACAAGCTGAAAAAATTTCATGCAGAATGAGTGTCCCAATAATGCTTTAAATGCACTGGACATTAAAAAAAGATACTAAATTCATCACCTTTCAAAGAAAACAGATTTGTCCAATCGTAAATATATTAAAGTTTAAAATAGTCAAACTTATTAAAAAAATCCAATACCTGAAATCTTGTCCACTCAGGTTTAGCCTGAAGTAAATTTTCATAGCTAAGTAATAAACAACCAAAAATAGGTTATCTAATAAAAGTGCTGACACCATCTTAACTACATCCTGGAGTTGCAAACAGCGATGCTATAATGAGTCAGACTCATTGTGTCTTTCTCAGACATGGTTTCATTTTTAGAAGTACTATACTGCTGATGGCCCACATTTGAATTACATAAACTTTCATGATGAAATATCTTACCACTTCATCTGAAAACTATGGAACAGAGATCATTTTTTATTTAATTAGTTTTGAATTGGCCTAAAGGCTTTAGGAACTAGAAATTTTGCAAGCTTGTTTTTACAAATTTGTTGTAAAGTAGAATCTGTCTTTTCTGTTTCTCCATCAAGGTAATGTGCTTTCCTTATATGTTTTTTTTTTTTCTTTTTCCTAATGAGCTGTTTCTGATAGTCAGCTGCTTTTTCTGCTCTATAGTTCACTGAGGGTACCATGTAATCTGCATTATTCATTACTGTAACTGTGGCATACCTTGGTTAGAAACTAAACAAAAAACTGTTTCTAGGCATAACTCTATGTCTTCTATAAAAATCATGAATTATGTAATGCACAAATCTCTCCACAATAACATCACTTCTTTCTATGTCAAACCAGCTATTTTTATTAAATATTGCTCATCTGCCATATGGACTCCTCTATCCAAGTTAATTATGAAACTCAAATATGGCAATACCCTCTGAATCTGTGAAATCAGTCTCCAATTAAAACTGTTTTAGAATACCTCATATAGAAAATAATTTTATATGATTTTGTACATCAAGAACAAGAGGGTTTTTTAATCATCAAAACATTACACAAATACCCATATTTGTAGTTGCTCCGTGCTCTACATATAATTAAACATGGTTCAGTGAACAAATTGTATCATTGTTTGAGAAAGCAACAGTAGATGCAGTAACTGCAGAACAAATCTCAATAAAGGAACAGCTACAAAGGTCTTTATTCCTGATTGCTAATTCTACTCTTTGTAGATTATTCTTAACGTTACATATGCCGTATGCTGTTGAAATAGGTAATATGGAAAAATATTTTGAACTTTTCTTTTAGACTTGTTCTATTATTAATATTGCTGAAATTAAAGAATTTTGTTTTCATATGATCAGGATGATTTGCCTCCAGGAAGAAAATATTTGTATGGTTAGACAGGTATTTGCTATGATGAATTAAAGAAATCATTCATGATGGCATCTAGCACACTTTATGCTAAAGCATAAAAGCATGATATGTAGCACATTGCAAAGCAGCACAAACAAGAGTTGGTAAATAGCCACATACTGCCTGCTGGTTTGACATTCGCTGAACACAACTCTGTACTTAAATAGTGCTCCTTAACAGCAAAAATGTAGAGCTGCCTTCAGAAATATCCTCCAAAGGCCACTGTTCTTATGTGTAAAATGTGCTCTGCAGTTCTCAACTGCATTTCATGTATGTTGCTAATTCAAAGTGACCAAAGAAGTCTTACCATAACAAGTTTTTGCAATATCCTGGTCACAAAAAGGAATGTTCTAATTCAGCACAAAACTATCCTAATGTTTTCCTGCATCCATAGATAATCCTGCATAGGGATCAAGTCCTCACTTTTCAAAAAAACCCCATCCAGATTGTGGGACAATACACAGTGACAATCAAAATTATATTCTCATAAAAGTCTGATAGTTCATTAGAAACTGAGCTGAGCCTTTCCCTACATTGTTGTCACCTGACTGCTTATTCATAATAACACAATAAGGGTGTAGGATGTGTTGAATGAAAGAATCACCAGGAAAGAGATGGTAGTTCTGCTACGTCACAAGTACTTATTCACTATGTACTCTTTCCTTGATGCATCTACATGACTGGATATATCTGTAAACTGGCTAATTTTATTTTTCTAACCTAATTGATAACTTCCTTTTCCTCTCTTCAGAAGGCAATTAATAATATAATTGGAAAGTACTCTAAGATACACTCTTGAGAGTGAAGAAAGGCAGAAGGCTCTCATGAAATGAGAAATATTTGAAATAAAGTACTGATGTTGTAATGCATGTGGTCATTTATAAGCCTTGGTTCTAGCTGTCACTTTGACGAAGAGATACAGAACAAACACATTTAAATGTTTCTGTAAGACTACAAGCATCATCAAATAATTCTAGCAAGATCCATAGCACTGCTATTAGAACATATGATCAATGTAATAGAAAAAGTATAAAAAACTTCTCCAACTGTTCCAAAGGCTAAGAGACATTTTAAATAATGAAAAACAGAGATTGCTGATACTGTGTGATTCTCTTAGCTTTTGAAACTGAGTGTAAAAAGATAATATACAACCAAGAAGTATTAACAATGAAAAACGATTGGCATTATGAGAAATAAGTAGCTGTACTTGATTTCACATAACAAAAGGCAAATACGGTACATATATAAATGAGATTCTTGGTGAGCATAGGCAGTTCTTTTACATTAATCTTACTTCTTCAGAAACACTTTTTTTTTTTATTGTCAGCATCCTCTGTTAAAGAAGGATGACATAGTTCACAAACAGTGCAGAGAAAACATATGTAAATGCTGTTTTACTGTGGTAAATAGATGAGGCAGATACTGTTCAATATCTTTAAAAAAGATTAGACAAAATGCATGCTCAGCAAGCAGAGACTGTGAAAAGCTGCCAACACACTGGAGGACAAAGCTGCTACAAAGAGGGACCTCAATAGTCTGAAGAAATGGGCTGACTAGAGCCTTAGAAATGGGCTAAGAAGGGCCTTGTAAAGGTAAATGTGGAGTCCTGCACTAGGAATAGTATAAAGCATGCAACAGTACATGCTGGATGTCAAATGGGCTCTGTATCTCATATTTGTCACAATTTATAAATATTTACAGAAGAAACCAAATGTTGACAATTAAAGACACTGGATCTGAGGAAAGTTACAGATTCTGGAAGCTTGAGCTTCCAGTTGTGGTGAATAACTTAATATAAATCTTAAAATATATATTAGATTTTTTTTTCTGCAAAAAATAACTTGTTCAAATGGGAACTAAATCAGTGAAACCTTATGTTTTCCTTTAAAAAAGAGGTCAGATTAAGTGATCACAGGGGTTCCTTCTGGCTTTAGAGAAAATGAATCTGTGATCCCCAAGTCCTTCTTTAACATCATAATGTATATGATACATATGTTCCAATTGAGCACTCACTTTTTCAAAGTGATCCCCTATGGATTGTCTCAGGACAAAGACAAAGACCGAGAAATACTTCGAACATGTCTGAATTGGAGCTGTATCCTTTATCATTTAATCTAAAGGAAAATAACTTATCAAATGGGCAAATCTGAGGTCAGAGACTTTCTAGAAGCTACCATTAGAGATATTCTTCCTAATGCTGAGCCACTGGCATAGTCAGCTATAATTACCAGCAAGGTAATGCATCCACAATGACAAGTCTGTATGTCTACCAACAAATAATTAAGCTTTAGGGGTATCCTAAATTAGCTTTTTTTTTTTTTTTCTCCCTTGAGACCTTGAAAAGCAGAGAATACTTTGGATGATGAATGAAACACCCAGTCCATAAAAATATAACAGAATCAGTGAACATTTTTCTGTTGGAAAACAGAGAGTGACAGACCTATTTTGAAAATCTAAATACAGTTCTTCATCAAAGTCTTGAATATTTGAACATTGATATTTGGACTGAAGGACCAGAATATTTTCAATGTTTAACAGGCGTTCCTCAACCCTTGAAAAAAGTTTATGAATTTTCTCAGAAAACAGAGAGTTCAATATATAGATTGGTATGCTGGAATTCTTTTTGATATGCTAACTGTCTTTTTACTGACCATTATCTGTCTGTAATAAGGAGTGTGAATTCATTGCATATAAGCCTTTCACAAGTTGTCATGCTTTTGAGAGATATTGCACAGACATAGTAGTGTATTTTAACCACTGTCATTAACCTCTTATGGTAGAGTATTATCCAGCACTCCATACTAAACTGAGTAGTATTGTAATAACTTACCTTAGTATTTTTGATATATAGAGAAAAGTTATTAAATGTACTGGATTTCTTTCTGGACATTGAACATATAGTGATAACCTATGTAACCTGAATTATTTGACAAGAGCCTGATCTGGAAATAGTTGCTGAAGGCCTCTTTCATCTCCTGTAAAACTCAAAGGAGACAGAAGTGAAAACAGGATGATTCAACAAGAAAGGCAGGGTTGATAACAATAACATGCATCCCTGATCACAAGCAAATTGTTAAAAACTTTATCTGACTTTTTCAAATTGTCGGAATCCAATAAAACCAATATTAATACTTTTGATTACGACTTTTTTTTTTTTCCTGCAGGAAAAGAGAGATTTTGTACAAGTGATGCAGCTGATGTCAAATAAATAATACTGCAGGTCCTCCAAGCTGAAATGCTCATTGTTAATCTCAGGCATTCCAAGGGGGCCTGCATTATCAGGTCTTTATATTTTGAGCTAATAGAGGCATAATACTAGAGCAAAGCAACAATGGAAAAATATGCAGTCCCCTGTGGCTGCAATTGAAACTCTAAAAACCTGTTTTTCATTTTTAAACTGTTCCTCTGGGCATAGGTAATGTTCAGAGAAGCATTTTAAAGAGAAAATGAAACTTTAAAAGCTTTAAAATGCAGTTGCAGGAAATCCAAGATGTCGTCTGTGACAACTCCTGTCTTACTGATAGTCTTATGGGAAACAGCAACATTCAGAGCTTCTCTTGCTACATCACATGTTAGAAAAGGTCGGCCATGTCTTTCTAGAGTATCACTGCAACTTTGAAAAATCAAAGTCCTTACCATGAAAAAAAAGTCTATTTTGTTAGGGAAAAGTTTATTCCAACTGGAACACTAAAATTTTTGAGGATAAAGGGAAAGAAAAAAAAGTTGCAGCAATGCTGAACTATAAAGTGAGTGAAGAAATCTGTGTTCCAATTTGTGATATTCCTACAATGGCAGTGACTAAGCAATGTCTGTGCCCAGAACTGGGTGAAGAGCTACTGACAGGGACTGCACAAGGGCAGATTCCTGAGTGAGCATGGATGGGGAGTGAACAGAGATGAAGACAAAACCTTTCAGATCTTACATGTGTGTCTAGTTTCTGCACAGAACTAGACAAATACTGTCAGACTGTGGATTTTCATCACAATTTCCATCTTAAACATTGTTTATGAATAAATAAAGGAAATGGAACCTTGCAAATTTTGGGTTTGCAAGCTTCTTGGGATTTTTGAGTAATCACTAAAACACTTGAAATCTTTAGAAGTTAGAAACTTTCACCATTTCTCAACTGACCAGCTTCTGAGAACTTCCAGATTTTGCTGGAAACTTGGACAGTACAACAATATTCCCTGGTTCTTTTGGTACAGTTCATTAGTCTTTAAAATCAACTTATACCAGCAATGTAATTTTTCAATTTTTTTGTTATCTTTATAAAGACTTACCTAGAGAAGTAAGAAATGACCAGTCAAACACCAAATTCACTCACAGAGCAAATGAGAGGAAGATGTATTAACAGCATGATCATAGATGCCTCATGTCTTTTGGAAAAGATGGCAGTGCTGCTACAACATTATTTCTGTCACTGAAATAAAACTGAATAAAAGCAACTTTGAGGCAAACTCAGTTTCAAATCCTTTTAAAATTCTTTATGAAGTGATCTTTAAAGTATTTTTCATCCTAAATAAATCCTAATTTGTACACTAATACTGTAGATATGCAAATGAAAGAAGATAAGTTTGAAACGGGAAGTTTCTAGTAAAACTATACAACCAGACACAACGAAATCAAAAGCTGGGAGTCAAAAGCATTTTCTGCAAGGACACACCATTATAGGATAAGAATTTCAAACTGAGATAGAGGGGGGAAAATCCTCTGAAATACATTTATCAGTGAATGACCCTGATCAGCTGTGTTCCATCTGAGGAAGATCATTACTGTAGACATCAGGGTTGTGCAGGAGACAGGTTAAAAAATAGGTTTCAGATTATTGACACTTACTTTTTTATTAAAGTTTATTTACAGCTGGGGATAAGAGAACATAGGCCCAGAATTATGGAACTTTATAAAACTCCAGAGATTATATCTTTGAAAACCTTTGCAAAATTCTTTAAGTTTGTACTTCTTGCATTAATCCTATCTGAATGGATGTCTTTCAAATGTAATGCTCTAATTCTTTCAAGTTATTATATTTTAATGTATTTTCATTTATGATATGTTTTCTGCTGAATTTCTATGGAATCCTGAGCCTTTCTTGAGCGAAGCACGTGCTTAAAAGTTCTGCTAAATAGGTAAAGGATTAAATAAGTGTAATGATTTAAGTTCTCTGTCTAGTCAGGATTTAAGGCAATATCTAGCATATAGCTGCCTGCCCAAAGGACAGACTCTATCGGAATTACACTTTGAAACGTACAGCTCACCTGCAACTATTTTCTGTTTCTTTATAAACCTGAGATTTTCACAGAACAGACGCCAGTGACTGATGCCTAAAGGTCTGCATAAAATTAAAATGCACCCTTGTATTCCTGAAGGGACACATTCTTCTCTAATCAATTGGAAAAGATAAAAGACATCTGTAAAGCTCTAACTCCTTTAAAGTGAAGTTTGCTTTAGGATAGAAAATGGAGTATATTTACGCATAGACTGAGCACTAAGAAATGGTGAAGCACATTAGTGATGCTTGACTACTTGCAATAACAAATTAAAAAAGAAAGTTCTAAATACTGATTTCTAGTGAATTTTCTCAGCCAGCTGCAGCTGATAGTTATGTCCCCAACTTTTGTTTTTCATTAATAAATATTCAATAGAAGAAAGGCCCAGGTGCAGACACATTTCTGTTCTGAAGAGCTAATGTAAGAATATATATATGTATGTTGATAGTTTCTGAAGGCTATTTAGAACTTATGAGGGAAATAAAAGATCATTCAAAATCAGATGTAGTAATTCAATACTGCTAATCATAGTAATTCACTTACATCACTGTCCTTGTCCTGTTGAGCCTCCTTTTAAAATAGGTAATGCTAGTTTATAATATAACTTGCATACACTTTTGTCAAAAGATAAAAGATATGCAAGTATGAAGGAAACAAACAACTTGTGGTCCACTGGGGCTTGGAATGCTGAAAGGACCAACTTTTTTAACAATCTTCAGTCAGTTACAAATGTGAAAAGAAGCTACTGACGCTGTCAAAAATCATAGAATCATAGAATGGCTTGTGTTAGAAGGGACCTTTAAAGATCATCTAGTTCCAATTCTCTGTCATGGACAGGGACACCTTCCACTAGACCAGATTGCTCAAATGCTATATTACAACATGCAAGAAGATGCAGGGTATGTCTTGATATGGCCCGTATTTCAGTTCTGAGTTTTCAAGATGCTGTTCGTCTCCAGGGTTCCTAGGCAAGACAAATAACTTCTTGAAAATGACATTTCTGTGTCATTTTCATGATGAGTGTAGATTCTTCATTCAAAGCACACAGTAAGTACAAGAACTGATAATGACATTTGGAAATACTGAAAGGAAAAATAATTAACTCCATAACTATTGAGGCAACTAATTCCTCAGTTCTAACTTCTGTGCTTCTTCTTTTCGAAGACAGTTCCAGAAACACATCTTTCTAATCGTTTAAGACTGTCTCACTTCCAGTTAAATACATTTACAGTCATCACCATTTTTTTCCTAGTGACAGCATTGTCCTTTAGCTTACAATATCACTGCTCAATATTTACTCCTACAATGTATTTTTTAGACAGCAATCATATGTGCTTGCAGACTTTAGTTGTTTTGCTCAGCTAAACAATTCTGACTCTTTAAAAATCTTGCAAAACAGGCTCCCCAGTCTCTTGATCATTCTTGCAGCTTTGCTCTGTACTTTTTCACATTTAAGATGACTTTTCTTGGACCCCAGTACCATTGCACAATTCACATTACATCTCCCCAGGTTTTGATGCAATGGCAGCAACTCGTCAATAGCTGTGGAAACTCTGAGCTCCACCAGCTAGAGTCTCCTGAAGCTTGCTGATGCAAGACCATCAGAGGAGACATTACAGAGGGCAGAGAAAGAAAAAAATCTAACATATTTATAGTGTTAAAGAGGTGTTTTACCACTCTACGTAAAAGAAGTCTCAAGAGGGATAATTCAGCATCACTCGAGGTCTATAATTTTACTTTTAGAATTTGAAGAAAAAGTCCACAACATTATGTTTCAGAGTATGTAGCAGGGCCTATATGCTATTTTCCAATCTTGCCCAAGCTCTATGGAACATAATTATTGTTAGTCTTTAGGCTGTAGTATGATAATATAATTTGGAAGATAGAAAAATTCAGATTTAATTTCAGAACAACTTTGTAGACTTCTATTTTAGTAAAAAAAACCCCATTTAATCTGCAAATTTGAAAGGAGAATCCATGCGGGAAATAAGAAGAGACAAAAAAATTGTGACAGTCATTTCAATGGATTTACTTTCTTAGAAAGATTTTTTTTTTTTTTTTTAATGGACAGATCAGGCCCATACAAGTGATCCAGCTTCTGATAAAACATATATACCTGCTGCAGATAAGTGATTTTTGGAGAAATATAAAGCACAGCACAAGGCATGATAGGTAAACATAGAAATTACCTTTTGATACTGAATCCATATGTAAGTCAATAGTTAAAGAAGGACATTTTGCAGGTCTTGGATTACAGCAATACTATTAATTTCCTTTTCTTAAAAAATGCAATTCTATTCACAAATGCTGGAGTACACTATCACATTATCTAATGATGTCTTTCAAGACAAGCTTCTATCAATGCAGTACATCAAATGATGCAGCTGAGACCAGGACAATTTTTGCACAGAGCTGAAGGGAATATTCTTGATCCATTTCAGCATTACTTGACACATTTCAGAATCACAAAAGAGGCAATAGAGTCCTGAACTTTCTCAGCTTATGCCTCCTATCAAAAGAGAAGAGAGAACTGTTTTTTTCTTGCATATTTTTGTAACTCACCAACTGTTTAGCTTAGCTGGTAGGCACACAAATCAATATTTTTTTCATGATGATGATAACATATCCACCATGTTCTGTGGATATTATCTCCTGTCTTTTTTTTTTTTCTTTTAAATAAATCCTTCGATTTCAGCATGTTTTTTGCCCTAAGCAGATTCTTTTTATTAATTTCATTGATCTTCATGAGTTTTTTGTTTTGTTTTTTAAAGCTCTTCAGTTCTCTTTTGGAGAACACTTTATTTACTTGGTGAACGAGGAGGTGAGCACAGATACTGTGGCAATGAGAGCCAGGAACAGCTTGCTAGTGTACTGGCTCAGCAGTGCACAGAAGCTGCATTTGAGCTGCTGAGGGGTAGATCTTCAGCTTGCATAAATTGTCAGAACTCTTTTGATATTAGCAGTACAATGATGAGTTGTAACATCTGAGGCTTTGCCTCTTAAGCCTGATATGAATTCAGTGATGCCATCGTATGAAATTACTATTATTATTATTATGACTTAAAATTTGTTTTTCTCAGTTCTTCTACTGCCTGAAATTTATTGATCATTTTCTATCTACATCATGTCATGCACCCAGCATTATTTCCTACACTGTAGTTCTTCCTTGCCTTCTTCTCCCAGTGTTTCAGCCTACTTAGAAATATACACAGTACATTGCATACCTATATTCCACATGGTTTTGTGTCATTTCTGGCTCTTTTTATTTTTTATTTTTCTTGGCTGCCACAGAAGGTTAAGTGTATAAGTTACACATTACTAAATAAGAGGGACAGGTCAGGATGAGGGAAGAACAAAGGAATTCTTTCAGATCTGACAAAGCCATTAAGGGGTCTTTTGTGAGGGGTCCTTCAGTTGCTGAGTGTATTTCTCTTCCACAGTTATCATTCAGTCCTGTGAATCATGCAGATGCCCATGACCAGAAGATATGGGACTCGGACATCTAACAGATTTTGCTAAGCAGTCTGAAGACTTTGTTATTCAAACCATGAGGTGAAAGACTAGCAGCAAACCACCTGCCCACCAGCCACAATGTGCTGGACAAGTGACAATGGGCTGGAGTCAGAGGCTGCAAATACTGAATGGCCCATGTGAATTTAGGAGCGTGCTTTCACAAGTTCATCAATCATGGGCCAAATCCAGTCCTCTCAAAGCTCCATGCCATTTCAAGGATTTTGAAAGATATTCAATTTTTGACATTTAAAATGGATTTCACATATTAAAAACAGCTTTGCTACTCACCAGAATGAATTTCATTGAACCAAACAGGTTGAAATTCAATAGCCAAACAACTTTCTCAGTATTTGCTCACTAAAATTTACAAAATAATAATGTATTTGAATAGATTGTTTTGGAATAGTAATGGTAGTGGAAAGGCTAATTATTTTTAATTAGCATTGTTCTTACTTGTTGTTTTGCCTATGTTTGAAGACTAGTGATTTATTCTCATGTCAATGATACAGAATGAGATGTTTAAAATAGAATTCAACCCATAGTAATGATTTACTCAAAGACAACAGTATTTTAAAAGTGATCAGTTGGGGTATTTACAGATTCTTGTAAGCACCAAATCATTACACATGAATGCAATTCTGGAAACACTAGAAATCAGTGTCTGATCCTGAAAATAATGTAAGCATGCAAATAAGTAACTGTACTTATGTGAACTGAGCTTAGCAGAATTAGTCACGAGTACGGTTATTCTGGTACATGTATGAGGAAGCAACTGAGTGGTTGATATCTGAAACAGGCATCACTATTACATGATTCAGGAAAAAAAATCTACACTTTGTCTGTGTGATTAGATATGTCTGCAATTTCACATCGATGTGGATTCAAGTGTTGTAGTACAACGTGTTTATCTGCACTCTACTGATACTAAAAAGACATAGGTATAAAAGCAGTCCTTTCTTTTAGAAACCTCAGTCTAAACACCAGTGCCTGCTATATCAGTAAAATTCTTCATTAAGAATTGACAACAGATTGAATAAAACGAACTTAAATAAGTGCAATTTACTGGATACTCCCCAAATGAATGGATTATGAGTATCTTGAAAGACTTTGCATTTCTCACAAAAATAAAGAATTTATAATACTGTCTATAACAATGACATCTGTACTGAAATATATATAGCAATTGTAATAATAGCTTCAGATTAATGCAATACCTGGAGGTTAGCTACCAACAAAGCTCAGGGAAGTTGGCATATATCAGGTCAGCAGTACTTCCACTTTTATCAGGCAAAAATGCCCACTTGCCTTCATCAACTTATAATTATATTTTAGATTTAGAGAATGTCATCATGGTTCATTGCAGTATTTAATCATCAAATATCTATTTTTTAATATTTAAAAAAACAAAAATAAAAAATATATACTAGCGATACAAGTTTCCAAATCAAAAATAAAGACAAGATTTTGCTTTCATTAACTGAAATAAACTAAGCTCTTTTATCTCTTTCTTCCCACTGCAATAAAAGATGACCTGAGCCCCCTTTGAAACTAGCAGAGTGTGATCTGAAGAATGAAAAAATGTTGATTGACTGGCACTGCATGCAATAATTTGAAATGAGCATAATCTTTTCAGGTAAAAACGGAACAGTGCACTGTTGATATATGTATGAACGTGGCCCCTCCCCACTGCCTAGGGCAGGCAGCAGAGTGGAGATGGTCTGTAAAGATGGCCTGGCAAATATGACAGAATCATTTTTTCACACAGTTTTCAGTTAATCTGTAATGTCAGACTCAAGCCACTACATTTTCTGCAGCTGCAGCTATGGGACTTGTCCCCAGCACTTTGCTCCTGGAATCCTGAAGGGATGCAGATCTCATGGGCTGCACAGCAGCACACTGAGGCATCCTGGGCTCCAGCCCCAGCCACCAGCCGGGTCTCTGATGGTGCCTATGGCAGTGTGTCATTGTAGGCATCACTGAGAGATGTTGCTGCAGCTGCTGGATTTTGGTAGAAGTACAAATTTTAGATTTAACAGTCCTGGCCACTTTCATGTTTTCTCCCTTATTAATATTTCAGAAAAATAATCTGAAGGCAAGGGCCAGACACAGGCAAGATGCCCCACATGGATTGCACGGCTGTGCCTGTGGCTCCAGCAGCTGCAGCAGCTTTAATGCAGATTTTAAAACCTGGGGAGAGGGCTGCAGATTTAGCTTTTTCTATCTCTGTTTCTATACCTCTGTATTTTTAGGTCTCGCCCTTTCTTGCTTGAAAAAAAGAAAAAAAAAAAGAGAGAAGACCTCAGGAGTCTTGCATTTCAGAATGGTGAATATTTTATTTTTTCTATTTGAAGTCCCTTTGTTATAGGTAATTTGCTCAAAATTCCAGATGTAAAATTCATCTTTACCCATTGAGTCAAAAAAAAAAAAAAAAGCTGAGGAACAGGAACACCTGTTCTATTTACACATCCAATCACTGAAATTATTGCATCTGCCATAATCTTTGAGGTATATTAAATTTTTCTTTCACAGTTTCACCATTATGCTGCAGAAACAATACAGTTTTCTTTACTATAAAATATGTCGCTTCTTTTAAACCAATATATCTATTCCTTTTAATTTTCAGTGAAGCAAGTTTTAAAACTGTATGGAGCCTCTTAACACAATAATTCATTTGAAAACAAGCATTAAAATAGACGCAATTAAAGTATTTTTTCAATAATGTTTGAAATTTAAAAATTAAATATATTATATAGAAACTATGAAAAATACTTTGTTAATTCTTGTATTTTTAAAAACTCCTTTTATAGCCAAAAAAGTTTTGAAATCAACTTGGGTTTGCAAAATCTTTCCTTAACTTGAAAGTTTCAGATGAAATTTTTTTGCACAGTTCTGTCAAGTTTTGCCATTAATATTAAGTGACACAGCTGCAAGTCTTTTGTTTTCTTTTGCTTTTTAAATTGGAAATTAAATTTCCAGGTTTTGATTTTATCTTTTCTCATGCTCATGTTAGGTTTCCAGAATAATTAAAGCACCTTCCAAATAATATATTATCTTACTTATTGCAATGTTCTTTAATGTTGTATTCTGTCCTCTTTCCTGTTTCCCACTTGGCTGTGAGGCATACGTAATGTTTTGTTCCTGTTTAGCTGTTCTAAGTCCTGTGTCAGTATAGCTGATTTACTGTAGTGTTACTATAAGAAATTGGAGTTTGAAAAGATGCATATAGAGACATATGTCAGGGATGGAAATAGTACAACATGTTAGTCATATAGATCTTAGAAAGAGGGATGGTACAAAGTAGTATGCTAAAGTAGTGGAGCTGCTAGTTTCAGCAGTGCTTAATTCTGTCTCATAGGTATGAAGCAGTAGGCAAACCAGAGATAACATTTCTTGCAAGAAAAACATGATTTCATGACAGGGAAAATATTTTTTCTGCTAAAGTCTGTAAAGCTCATTGTATAAGAGAGATATTGCATTTCACCAGTCTCAATCAATGATATTCTCTTTAAGGGCCTCCAGTCTTACCCCCGGCAAAGATTTCATTGCAATTAGTCTGTTTAAACAGAGCCATTGAGAGTTTTCTTTGTCACAGGACTTCTGGAATAGGCCTGAAGGCAGCTCTCTGAGAGCCAAAGGATAATAATTTCACTACCCAGCAGCATATTTCAATTACACTATAATTAAACCAAATGTTGAAGTCATATCTGACAAGTGGTGGGATGGAAAGCTGAATCAGAAGGTCCTGAAACATTTGAAATTGCAGATTGCCTGTTGGGTAGAATTTTGGGCTGAGGCCTGTACTACGATATGTAAAGCTGCATTGGCTGCTGATTGAGCCTCTATGTGGAGCAACTGTCTGAAGTAATCTCTGCCTTACTTTTGTGAAACACTGAGTAGTCAACAAATCCCCTCCAACTTCTAATGATTTCTCAAAGCAGATAGTGAGCAACACAACACCAATGGATCTAGAACCTAGGAGCTACTATATTCCATCTTTCTGCAGGAGACTCTGCTAATAGACATGAAGAGAACAGAACCACCCCCAAAGATCCACCAGTGCAATGTTTAGAACGGGGCGGAAAAGTTTGTATGGCCAGAGCTCTTGCGTATTTACCAATTGCATTAACAAGCATACTCCTACTTTTTATTACTGAAATATAATTCCATACCAAGCTATCAAAATGCCATTAAATGTATACCAGCTTAGCTAGGATGATCTCCTTAATAATGCAGTCCTATTCTGATTTTCTTCATTTACAGTCATTAACATAATTTGATGACCTATCTAAATGATTGCGTCCGTCACAAGATGAACTCTTATAATTATTCAGAAATCAAAACTGTCCCCCTCCCCAACAAAAACTTGGATTGATCTTTTAATATTTTTAAAAATTTCTGGAAAATGTCTATACAGAATTACTCTAGGCACTACATCACCAAATACATTTTAAAAAGATGATTCAATTAGTACATAAGCATATTTGAATATTGCATGCATTTACAGAAATATTTAATGGACTTAGATTCAATGAAGTTCTAATAGTGAGTAGAAATAAATTATTGCATGCTTACTGTCAAAGCAATTTCAAGTTTTGTATTCATCCTCTGTTGAGCCTTTTAGCTTATTTCAGTTTTTAAATCACACACAATAGAGCTTTAGGGGCCTGCATCTCTGTGATTTATAATACAAAGGAACAATTATTTCTGCAGGTAAAATCGTGCTTTTAAGGTAAGATAAACAGATGTGCCTAAAGCATTCTTAGAAAATCATGGAGAAATGGCTAAATGTATTACAAATAGCAATAATAATAAAAAATACAGCCATCAACTGTCTAAAGTACTTTGTGTACATTTGTGTGTCTACCTCTATGACTCAAGTGGCTATAAAAAACCTGAGAACAGAAAGTCAAAACCTTTCGGATAATCCCTTAAGCCCCCAAACAATAAACAGGAACAGGTTCTGACATGTAATTTATCAAGCTGTGAAGTTTCTATTCTTATGAACAAAAACCTAGTAAAACAAAAATAAATGAATAATGTGATCACAGTCTTGGGAAAAGTTGGATTTCTAAAAAAAAGCTTTAGTATCCTTTCTTCAAGCCCTTAAATCAGGGCATTTACATTAAACCAATAGGCAAAAATGTTTTGAGGATAGAAAAAAAAACTTTCATTATATGCCTTGAATTTACAAGAACTTCTGGAGTTACAAAGGTTTCCTTGTTTGACCCAACATTTTCTTTGGCAAAGGTTTTACAAGCACTAATATATACTCATTTATATGCATCAGAAAAAAAGTGCCTATAGCATTTTAAAGTGTGAACACTATATTAACTGCATTCTAAACACCCTGAAATAATACAGAATTGGAAAAAAGGAGGCTACTAACACTTCTCAGAAGATTCTTTTTCTAGTCTACATGAGTCTTCACCACACTCAGTGTCATCTTGATGGTATTTATAGTATTCCTTACTAAAAACACAAAGAAAAAACTACCACAAGAACATTTGTCCTACAAGATTGTTATTTACTCAATTAAAATGAAACAAAATATAGCACAGTTTCCAAGTTATTTTTTACAAAAGCTTTCATGAACCATTCTCTTTATGCACTTCATAATTCACAGGAATTTGGGGTTGCACAGGTTTCCCAACGTCTTTCACTTATTGTGTGGGTGTAAGGACTTATTTGTTTATGTGCTTGTTCTGGCAATCCAAACCCTAAAGGTCATGTGAAGACTCCAATAGTTTTGCCTATGCTTCAGATTCAGTGCAGCTTATTCTCCTATTTCTAATTTTGAAACTAAAATTGCTCATCTCCTACTAAGAAAATAATGTGATTTGGTCTTCTCTCAGGAAAAATTGTTCTGAAAATGCAGCCGATTTTTCAAAAGAAAACATAAGTTGTGCAATTTTAATGATGGTTATACTTCAGACATAGTCACTTTTCTGTTGCTTTTGTACATGTTCTAAATTATATTCAACTTTTTGTCTCAAAATGGAAAGGAAGAGGCCTTGCCTAATTGCTCTAAAGGAAGGTTTTCTCTTACGTTCTGAAGTGTCAGTGGCATATTATAAAATATTTAACTGATGAAGGTTCCTGTCATAGAATTTTTTGACTGTTTGTCATTATGTGACATATCACCCCTCAGCTAATTTTCAAAGGATGTGTTTTGGTCTTTGGCTGATTTTACCCCAGTAGTGCTGAAAGTCACTTTCTTAGATTTTCTCTTTATGAAAAGTGTGTTTGTTCTGATTTTGACCTTCATGTTAAGGGCATTTTTATTTAACTCTATTTTCCATCCTCCATTTGTAGTCAGCTGTGTTGTGTTCACATGATATTCCAGCCACAGCCAAAGGACTCCTCTCACAGTCTGCAATGACATGTCTTCTGAGAATTGTACATTTCTCTGCACAATTAGAGCTTCAAATAGTCTGTGTCACATGTAGCCAAGGCCTGTGACAGCTGTCATTCAGAAATACACTTCCTGACAAAAAGAGATTATAACCTCACAGATCATGCAGTCTTTATTATTTGTATTTAATTATCCTCCAGTGGGAAATAATAACTGCAGTTTTCCTTATGCTTTATCTTGGTGCAAAGCTGAAGCCTGTAATCACATGTATATTTCTAGCTTCCTTTAACTAGGTTTTTTTCCTGTTTGTTCCCAATCTTTGCAGCCTCAGGGCTGCACTCTTCCATTATTAATTTAGACAGTTACAATTTCCTAGGAAAATAATTAGTCAACATGTGGCGAACTTTTGTAATAAACTAGATATAAAATGAATAATTAAGTTTCTTGTTAAATCAATAACATTGATCTCGACTGCTCTTGAAATCAGATTGTAAGACAGCAATTTCTTCTGCTTTCTGAATTTTGCATCTGAGAATGGAAGACTGACATTTGATTTCTATTTGACAGATATTGGACTTTAAATAGTTTTATTTTCTGTCAAAGGTAAGGAAGTGAGTTAAGGAGCAAATTTTGTGACTGCCCTGACAGAAAACAGCTTCCAGTTCTCTAATGTCAGCCTCAGATCACCAGCATACCCAACCTCATGTCTTTGTCACCTTTTTAGACCTGAAGTTCTCAGGGTTATGTTTAAGACAACAAATTAAGTCACTGAAATACAGCCTGCTGTTTTCCAGTTGCAGTTGCAGCTGCTGACACGTTCTTGGCACTATTGCTGCTCTCTTGTTGAAGAATTGTTCACAAGAGGAAATGACATTTAATTGTAGGCTAGGGTTACCTGAGCCTGGTTTGATACATTCGATCTGCCTGCTAACTGAATACGTTCTTTTATAACTTCTTGAAGGATTTAATGACAACAGGAGTTTGTTCATTAATATGAAAATTGCAGTTTTGTCCTTGCAAAATCAAGGCATTCTTTGAGATTCACTGCTATCAGTCTGCCTTATCTTCCAGCACAACAAGCTCATGCACCTGTAAGAGCTCCTTTTGGGGATGTTATTTTATCGTGCCAGAGCAATGGTAACTGATCAATGGTGCATATGCAGCTAAAGAGCACACCTAAAATGAACTGTAAGTTACATGACCCTTGCAGTAAATCAAAACTTGTCGTCTGTATCCAGTGGAAGTTGTCAGGCATCCACTGCAAGGTCATAGGTGCTGTCACCTCACTGGGGAACTTGGTGAAAGAAATACAATTATAAACATGAAAATCTGTCATTTAACCTTAACTATATTTTTAAATAACTTGACTGAAATGGAAAATGCTTCAAGAATCCACTCTTTTAACAGTCAAAAATGGTAGAAAACCTTTCAGACGGTACATGCTGTTTGTAAGATAACTATTAATAATTTTGTCTATTAGGTACAGAATGTGTCTCTTTTCCAGGCTGCTTTGTCTTCTGCTGTCAGTGCCAAGTGTCACTAATGCCTGCATTTACCAGTGGAAGCATCACCCAGAGCATATAGACTTACAAAAGGGGCAAATGCCAGCATAATTCTCCAACCATCTGCTTGCCTGGGACTTGCATAGGAAATGTGGCCAAACCTGCACTCTGCCTTGAGATTACTGGATACCATAATGACTGTTTGGCACAATTAGTAGCCAGAGTAATTTACAGAAGCATTCAGACTTCTCTAGCTGATGCCAAGAATCTGGTCCCATGTATCTGGAGCAGGACTAGAAGTGTGAAGGTGACACACACAGCTAACTTTGAAGCCTACCAAGAAGTTGTGCTCTGTGTGTATCATCAGCTGATAACCAGACCCTGTATAAACCTTACAGACTCAACACAGAAACAATATTCCTCTTCTGGCAATGATTATAGCTGGACAGAAATTGATCCTATTCAAAGACTTAATTACTGAAATATTACATTGTTCATTTTATCTGCAAGGCTTAGAACTCTTCTGTGCTATATGCATTTAGAGAAATTAATTTGAATAGGAAAACTAATCTCAGAGCATATATTTTACAATATCCCTTTGAAAGTCTTGTCACAGAAACAATGCACCATATTAAAGCAGGAGTTCATAGGAAATATTTTAAGAAAAGCTGGAAACAGAATATTTGGGGTTTGGGACAGTTTCAAATTTTATTACTAAGACATGAGGAATTTTTCTCCCCCAAAAGCAATGGCAACATCACTTTGTGAGCTGAGTATCCAGATACCATAACTTTCCCTAATTGTTGCGTAGCTGTGGTTACACAATCTTTCTTCTACTACTGCCTGGAGTACAGACCTTCTCCTTGATTCACAACATGTAAATTTAATTTTCATGTTCTAACAGGAGGAGTTGTAATGCCCTGGAGTGAAGATATACACTTCAGCTTTTCACTTGTACCGCAGAATGTAGTGCCCGAATGGGACCCCTTCTCAAAAGCTAAGTAAAAGGTTTTAACACAGGAAAACTCATGTCAATAGTTTCCTGATTTTGAGTCTCGGCTGGTAACAGTATTAGTTTTTAATTGGAAAGAAAAGAACTTGGCTGGTTTTCTAAAAGAAGTTACTGAATTAAAATATAGCACTTTTCCTCTGACAAGACCCTAACTGAAAGCACCATTTCTACCTTTTCATATACAAATTGATGGGAGGTGATTCCCTAGTCAAGAACTGAAACCCGAATAACACCATTCTCATTCTGTTCTGCCACCAGTCTGGGCTTTTAATGTAATAGCACAAATTCTTATTTATGAGTGTGATGCTTAGTATTGTGGTGTTCTTATACAGGAAATATTTTATGAGGTTTAGGATATATGGAACTTTCCCTAATTAGTTATATATTATTTTCCTAGTTTGCTGTTATTCTCTTATACACATGTATGTCTCATTCATGAGAACAAGGATTGAAATTCACCACAGCCAGTGTATGTCTGTATATATACACATGCATATATACATACATATGCAAATATACACATACATTTTGAAAACTTTTTAAGTAGTATAGAGAATTAAGCTGAGATATTATAGCAATTCTCAGTGGATATATCACCAGTAGCAATCACTTTGACCTGTTACAGGGTCAGAACAAATCAAAGACAGGGAGGTGAGAACAGGAAATAGGACTGAACAGTTGCTCAAAGAGAATTTTAAGGTGCTGAATAGGTTTATTTTGTAGCTTGCAACAGTATTAATGGTGCCATCATGTTGGTCCTATTAAAGGTATAAAAGCACAGTAGCCACTGTAAAGCAAAATAATATAATCTGACTTTTTACTCAAAGGATTTGCTCAACAATTACAATAAAAATACACCTTAAAAAGATAACTTTGTCCTATGCATACAATAAAAAATTCAGATACTTTACTCATCCAGTACCATCTTAATGAACACCTCAAATTCTTGGCATCATAAACCATTTTAAGTATCCTCATTTCCTAGACAGTAGGAAATTAATTTATTTTTCAGAAGAGGAAAGGGAGGTTTGAGCGAACATTGATATCTGCACGTTTGATCAGTCAATAATGTACTGATTATCAGTTTTTCTGACAAAGTTTTTAGTCCAGAGATGTATTAAAAAAGTATTTTCCTTCTTTATAATTTTAAATAGTCAATCAGTGAATAATATAGGCATTTATATATAAGAGACTTTTTTTTTAAGTGCTTTGGAATTGCTTGTGAATGAGGTACTATTTTGAGGTTGGTGGTTCACTATGATTTAAAAAGGGTTAAGTATTACTTCAAATAATTAAATATTATATCTGATAATGCCTAGATGTACAACATAGCACTCACTTTCTAGGACATCTGGACAACTGTATGAGACTAGGGACAGTTTCATCGTTGTGCTGTGGTATTTTTTTGTGCAATTGTCTTCTCCTTTCTCAGAAAGGGAAGACTACAGTTTTATTTACAAGTGCAAAGATAAGTGAGGAGGAGAATTGCATGGAGATATTTTTTTAAGAGAAACATTATTTCCATCTAATCTTAACCCAAATTGTTGTATTACTTTGTTGCTGTATTTCATGTTGCCTGTTTTTCTAAGGTATTTGCATTCCAAGAATGGGTTTCCCAAGAGCATTTTTAAATAGACATACTTTCAGAATTTTTTAAGTATCTTTGTTTGAGTTTCGTTTGGTTTTTTTCCGTTTGTTTTTTGTTTTTTTTTTTTTTTATTATTTTTTCAGTTTCAATCCATGATAGTGTGACTGTGCTTCTCATATAATATATGTAGTTAGCAGGATGACAGGTCCATATAACAATATTTAAATTAAAGCCATGATATTTTTATTGAGACCTTCATTTTTTTTCAAGCAGAATTTTATCTATTGCAATACTATAATCCCACTCTGAGCAGACCAGATACCACCTGTTTACAAACAAGTACCTTTATCCTTTTCACATGCAACCATTTGTATTTAGATATAATTCACTTGAAATACTTGCAGCACTAATGCATAACTCCCTTTCATTTTATTTTTTTTCTGTTTACTATTCTATTTACTGAAAACTTATAACTAAGAAATTCTTTGATAAGGCCTCAACTCTGTTTTCTCACCCTGTCTGTCTCTTCCATCCTATAGTGTTAGGGATGTTCATAAGAAATATTGCAAGAACAATTGCAATAACCACAGAGTTCTAAGTATATAGTATATTAATGTAATGATCTACCACAGATCAAAATTAATACCCATCACAGCATGTCTTCCAGAGAAGTCCACTGCTCACTACACAAGTACTGCTGCTAATGACCTTTCCTCTCCCTTTTGCTGTGAGGATAAATGACTTAATTTTGTGATATTTGGCTAAACAGCTGAGTAATGAAGTAGAATGAGGTGCAAAAACGCATTCTAAAAGTGAAACAATGCTTGTGCAGCAAGGTTAGTTTGGATACTTAGGGTTTACGGAGTATCAAACACACAATTGATATGCTCAATTAGATTGTGGCAGGGGGAAGTTTCTCACAATGATGTTTACACTGTTACCTTCAGATTTGAAGTTTGCAAAAAAATTAGTTTAAACTTTAAACACCTGATAAAAAATAAAATGCCAACGTTAACTCAAGTTAATGGAAACCTAGCTGTTAGCTACCCATGTTTTCGAGACAGGGAAGAAACTCAGGGGATAGTAAACACAAAGAAAGAACAGAAATGTTTATGTGTGCTGGTGTGTTTGCTTTCAATTGAAACTTTCAGCTCACCACATCTGTTGTGCGCAGCATGCCCACATTGTCATCCTATTTGTCTACACCTTGACCCTTAGTCCTTCTGGCTGGTACCATGATACACACCATTCTTTGGAAGGATGCTGAAGTATGTGGTCATTGCTGGGACAGCCAGAGACCAGGGCACATTGTGTAGCGTCACCTTCCTATATTCAGGTAATGACTAGTGCACTTGCACTGGAACCAGAGCTTTGGGTCACAGCACACAACTCCACTGACCAACAGTGTGCACATAGAGCTCAGTCACTCAGACTGCTGGTGACACAAAATCTCTATAACAAATACATTACTTTAAATCATCTTCTGTGAGTGAATCATTCTAACTTGGAGCCAGATAGTACTGATGTTTGCAAGACGGCCTTATTAGATGCTATTTATTTCTGTATTAGGAAGAACAATGTGGATTGTAGTCATAAAAAGAATTACAAAACCTAATTTATGGATTGCTCCAACTGGAATCCACATTTCTTCCAGGCAGACAGACTTTTTTGTTGTTGTTATTAGCTTAATGAGGAGCATAGTCTCATTTCATTTCCTTTGGAACTTACTTCTTACTGCTTGGTCAGTTTGTTTTCATAATGCTGTGTCTCATCCAGCTGGATTTTTGCCCATTCTGGCATCATATTGCTCAACTAGTTTTATAGCAGTCTATGGGTTGTGTAGTTGAAAATGCCACCTCTTCGTTAGACATAATCACTTATGGTATTTAATATGTTGAAGTGGCTTCCAAATGTGCCATCATTCATCCTCTTAAAAACACAACCCAAAACACCACTAATGTATACCTATCCGTATGCACATTCACACATTCGGCATTCACATTTTGACTAGTGTGCTTTGCAGTATTTTGAAAGTTTATTCAGCTGCATGAACCTGAGTAAAGGATGATTTTTTTGTTGTATTTTCCTTTATTGGAGCTTAATCTGAAATTCTTCTACCAGAATCCTCCTTGACTCTTGCTTTCTACCAAAACCTTATCAATGAAAAAAACCAAAATATAAAGTAAAATAAAAATCTCTATCTCTTATCTGCATAGACATAAACCCTACATGAAGGTATAACTTCATGCAAAATTTGGCCCTCAGTGCTTCATTCTTTCTTGTCTCTGAACACCTAGTCAGTCCCAAGTCTCTCATCTGATTCCCAATTATTTCTCATTCATGTACATTTTCTCTCTTCCTCCAGGGCTTTCTGTTTTCTAGGCTGTGTTTAGTAAGCACTGTTTTCTAATTTTTGACTCTTGTTCCCATCATCATGATTTGTTCCCATCAGACCTGACTGAAGAGCATTCTGCACAAGTGTGATTTAAGAAAACAAAGCACCAGGGACTGTAATTACTGGTGTTCTCAGCATGTTAAGGCATGTACTGGCAGCCCCTGAAACTGTTAACCCCCTACATACATGCCATACAATTTAAGCAACTTAGATCACAGGGTCTGTCAAACAGCTAATTTGCATAAGTAATTTGAATAACAATGATATTTGATTAAATGTGTAATGTAACATTATCTTTTAAAAAATTAAAGATTAAGAAATTTTTAAAATGTCAAGGAGAGTTTCACATGATGGGCAGAGGTACACTAGCAAACTTTGCAGAGATATTTACAAAGAAACACACAGGATATTTAAGTGGGATGTCCTCTTTCAATTATTTTCTTTACCAAATACATATAGTGAGCTTTAATCAGGCTTTCAAAGAGAAATGGGTTTTTTAGGCTTATGACTGAAAAAGACTAGTTAACCATGTATAAAAAGGTGGTTATTTTATGTTCAGCTCAGTTAGACTTTTCCAGTTCCTGAGTGTTGACAGTCAAAAAGTATAATGCACAATATCTAACACTGAAAAAGCTCATGTATTCTAACTTTGTTTATGTATGACTTGCCGTCTAGTTAACACTTTAATTTTGAATCTCTAGGTGTGTAGATTCTTTCTGCTGCTACCTCTAGAAATGAGTTCTGTACTAACTCAGGGGCACTACCATAGCAATGACTCCCTGGTTGAGAAATCTGCTTTGGACTAAAGGTGTGTGTAACCAAGACAATTCTGAATGAGTATATTTATTTACATAAATACTTTGTTTACCTAATGAGATTTTGTAAATTCTCATGGTAATCTTTTAGAAGTTTTAATAAGGAGCAGTAAACTTTTTACAAACACTTGGAATAGCCCTGACATTTTGTGTGAAACTACTCTTAGGCATCCTTTGGAATATTTCTGCAGCTCATGTCTAGTGGGAGGCTCTCATTTCATTTATTGTGTAGTAAACATCACTTTTGTGTTAGTGGCAATAGATTATTTTGGATTTTGCAATAAAGAATTTTTACCTTTTACCTTGGGTGCCTATGAGCGCTCTTATATTTGCTGAAAGAAAATTAAAAGAATGAAGAAAGTCTATATTCTCATCATATGCCCTCACTTTTTTCCTTCTTAGAACTGTGATTACTTTAAGGGGCAACAAGAGCAGAGATTAGGTTACTGACTGTAATCCTATGGACTGGATACCTACAGCACAACTTATGAAAAGGTGAAAAATATTTGGAAGCAAAGTGGAAATGAAATATTGCCTAATGAAACTATTCTGGAAAATAAGTGAAATACTGCTCGGGTGTTTATGTCTTTGCTCCTGGCCTGGGCATTGACATCTTGCGGCTACAGAATGGAATAGTTCCCAGAATTTCTGGGAAGGCAGGAACAGACAGGACCTGAAGAAGGCTGGCACAAACTTGCTACCTCTACTTGTGAAAGTGCACACATGAGAGAATGACTAGTATTATGGAACAACACAAATTATAAGATTGGACCAGGAAACTTACAGACAATTAGAACCATTAGGTGCATTTTCCATCCTAAACTTATTAAGCAAACACAAAAGACTTCTGTTTTTCCAGGCGGACCTAGAGGAACCAACAACTGGATCTCAGGCAACCGGGCGGCTCCTGTCTGCTCTCTGCACTTGCCAAGTGCTTAACTGCCTTGTGCTTGGGTGAAATAAGATAGCTGGCTTCTTTGAAAAGCAGATCTATTAAACTGCCAGAGTGAAACTGGAATATTACATACACCTATAAAGTCTTTTGAATTTACTGTCGTATTGAAATACTGATTTATACACACTACTTGGATGCCACTTTTACATGTTATACCTTCAGTGCATCCTGTACTACTCTGTTGATGATTGAACAGTGGGATACCAATAAATAATTATCAGATAGATATCAAGAAAATGGATTTTTCCTTATATTTATTAGTATACTGAAAATAAATAGACTATAAATATTTTAATGGGAATATTTTATACAAGTGTGGCTTTCAATAAATTTTAGGTTTTTTATTTCTACTTTGCCTTTTATCGACACAAAAAGAAATTCATTTGGTTCTTGAACAATAAATCTATAAAACTTGGTGTTTATATGCATATTTCGGTGTTGGCTGAGATTGTCAGAAGTAACAGCTAATCTTCTTTATGTAGCAGGGTGCTGAGTAGGCTTAAAAGTCCTTTGCTTCCAGAATGCAATGTAATTATAAGACATGATTACAACTGATTATAATCAATCAGCATAGTCTTAAGTGTAATTTATATTGCTGCAGCTGTGGTTAGATTAAATCTTCATATAAAATACAATTTCTCCAAGATATGTAAAATTATTTGAGCAAACCCAAATACTGTAAACTCATAATGCCATAAATATAGAGTAAATTATGCCAATTACATAATAGTTTAGTGCTGTGTGTACCACAAAATAAGTTTCCCCTCACAGAGAATATTCCTGATTCAAGACACAATTTTGTCCTTTTGTTATTGTGACAGGACGATCTTTCTGACCTTCTGAACTCTTCCTTACACCATTTGTCACATATAATATGTCGCTACCAGCACCAGAACTACCATAGGCAGTAAGAGCAATAATAGAAACTAGGTTGTTACAGAACAACCTGTTTTAGGAGGATAAGACACATGCTAGCTGTCAGAAACTGCTGAGTTCTCATTGCTAATCAGCTAAACAGATTTGTTTGGTTTCTTAGTCCCTGTCTGTACATCCACATTGCAGCTGGGATGCGCTGCTGCAGACATGTAGCAGCCAGCTCTGCTCCAGCCAGTCTGGAGGGCCCCAACAGTGCCCAGGGCTGCTCCAAAGGGCTGCCTGCTCCCAGGGGGCAGCCAGGACAACACCCCTCACTCTTTTTCCCTCTGTACTCCAAGCAACTTTTCACTGTATTTCAGTCATATTTCTGGTCTTGGTGAAGGGTTATCCTCAGTTTTACAGTCTGCAAAGTGTTCAGTAACAATACTTGCTGCCTTTGTAAGAGACATGGGACATGAGGGCTAATGGAATGGTTTCTCAAGTCTTTCATTTTCCATGCAATTTCCGGTTAAAAAAAAAAATCTCACCAAAGATATCTTGTTGGCAATCTGAGATTAGGAAAAATACAATTTCTAACATGATCAGAATATATACACATACACACACAAACACACACACAAATTTTTTTGTTCTTTTAAAAGATACCACTTTAGCCTTTGGCTTTAATGTCAATGGAAGGTAATCAAGTGTTTCCTTCCAAAAATGGTAGAGTATGAAATTTGTAATAAACAACTGGTGCTCAGAACAAAGCTCTTTGCTATTAACTCCTAAGATTCTGAATTCTTGCCTGGAAGCCCCTTTCTTCAGTTTACTGAGAATCTGAAGTAAAAATATGTTTTTGTGCATATAGCATAACCCCCTTTTCAGATCTGACTAAACTAGAGTACATATCTCCCATAGTTTTCTCAATTAAAAGGAAAATGCGTATGCTCCCATCAGGAAAGGAAAAAAACCAAAACCCACAACTAAAACCAAACCCAAAGCAAAACAAACAAACAAAACTCCCAAACCTTGTAGGAGCTTCTGTAGGAATGATATTTATTGCTTGCTTTCCTCCAGAACTGATGTGTCGTGGCATTGGTATAAAATTTAGAAGTAGCATCCCTAGAGCAGTAGGTTAGTTAAGATAGAATCTAACCAGTTTCTAACATTCAGAATTTTATATTTTGAGTATGAACTTCAAATTTCCCTAGCAATTAACTACTTTTAAAGGAAATTAATATTAATATTATTAATATTAATACATAATTATGATTCTGTATGCTAATTTTTCCATTCTTAATAAAGGCACATTGAAAAGAATTTATAAAAATGTGTGTTCAATAATCTGGAGACTGAGACCATTTAACTCATATTTTTCTTAGCAGAATGGAGGGTCTGTGCACCATAAAAATGTATAGAACAGCATAACAATGTATTACTTCTATATAGATTTTTTTTTTTTCATTTTAGGCAGTGACATACTTCATCAAATGATATTCTATTTTCTCTGTATTTCTATCTGTGCTTGCTGCATACCCATAAGCTGTTTATTGATAATCCTTAATTTATGAGCTTGATCCTCACAATAAATTCCTGTCCCACTGAATTTTCTTTTGAACCTTAGTGATTGCTTTATTTCTTTGTTGTTCTGTTTGGATTTTCAGAACAGTATCTGGCAATGACAAGTAGTGTACCAAGAAACATTAAAAACATCTATTTGACATATTTGTTGTTAAAATCATAATTATTGGAGAAAAACAGACACAAAATTAATAGAACCTATGGCCACTTTCAAAACAACAAAATTGTATGAAAATATATCGAGTCCACACAAAACACATCAAAAGACAAAGAACTGCGGATGTTGGCTGCCATTGAAAGAATCAGTCTGTGTGCTTAAGTATGAATGGTCTCTACCCAAATAGTATTTTTCATTCAGGTGAAGTATTATTCTAAATTCCACAAATTTTATGATCACCTACCCCTGTTATGATTATATTTAAAAGCAGTTTTAATCTAAATATTTTAACCTGCCATTTTCAAATCCAAATGCCTAACTATGTTTATTTTTAATTTAACTACACTGTACCAAATATGGCATAATTTCAACATCTAAATTTGAGTGTTCTTCAAATTTCAAGTTATAAAAGTTGTTTTTCTTATTCAGTAATGAGTCTGTGTTTGAGCCAAGCAGCTGCATACGAAGGCTGCCAGAGCTGATCTTCATACACTTTACAGTTAGCTGACTTTAAATTACTTTAGGTACAGAAAAAAGCCATTTTACTGCATTAAAAGGAGAGGTCAGGATAATGTCAGCCAATAGACAGAACCCTTGCGTATGAAATTGTTTTTTGATGCTTTGCATTTCTACTATTCATGGGTTTATGTTTAACATATTTACTTTGATAACAGCCTAAACATAGGAAAATTAGAAAAAAAGTAAAATCTCATTTATTATAAAAGCAGTTGCTAACATTTTTACTTGCCATTTTAAAACAATTTCTGGTCAAATTAAAGAACTTTAAAGTACTTGTCATTCCCACATGACTTTCCTACTCAAAACAGTCTCATAGAACTCCAAAGTTTTAAACCCGATTCTACCTTAAAGCATGCTCTTTTCAGCCTAGGCTGAATTTCCAAAGTTATGTAAGCTCTTAAGAACACCTGTAGGCTGCTGAGAACACCTTCACGAACAGATGGCAATCAGGGTGCATAAGTACACATGGGGCCACTACCAATGACAATAAGAGTAAAGAAGGCATGGACAGAACCTGCTGATTTTGTTTTGCCTGTTTGGATCTTCAGTTGCCTGAATTTCTTTAAAATTCAGTTACTAGAGATGCATTGCTGAACTGGATCTGGATGTAACTCTTAAGTCAAAACCCACCATTCATTATATATATTTGCAAATATTCCACTGTTGGTATATTTATTAAGTCTATTGACCAGATGGTGGCATTTCTATTGAAAAAAAAAATAAAATAGAAGCTCCAAATAAACTGTAAATAATTTATCTCAAATATGGACTCACCTGCTATCATAACAATGACATAAAATAATGTTTTCCCCTTAAGCGTTAATATTCCGAGTGAAAATCAGAAGTTCATCTCTATGACACTCAAGAAAGTGACTACAGTAGATGGTTGGTGAACCTTAAACTTAATAAGCCTCACTTACTAAGGAGAAGTAAATACCTAATCAAATTCACAATGAATTATTTCAGAAGCTTCTTGTCTAGATTAATAACAAATATTAGACAACAGATATGTTGTCTAAAAAGGATAAATGATAAAATAGAACAGTGGAATTTTGGAATTTTTACAATACCCTTAACTAAAAGTACATCTTCAGCTACCATTAAACAATTCTTATTTATCCATAACAGGGTCAGAACCTCCTACCTATTAATTATATCAAAAATCCCTTAATTATCTTCTACTCAGTTATCAAAACATTCTCCATGTCCAGCATGACATTTAGATAATGAACATAGCATTCATTTTAATGGCTTCACTAATATCCACGTGGATGTATTTGGTATATGCCTAAATCTCTAACTTTCAGGAACTCTTAGAACATCAAAATCAGCATGACCTGTATGTTACTAATATCACTTCAATCAGAAGTATAAGAAAGTTTCCAGAAGGTAATAGTAGTTAAATTCATATGACCAGTTTGTAAGCCAGTAGATCTTATGTTAAAATGTGAGGAATCAAATCCAAAGTCCATTTTCATTGACTCAGACTTTTGGTAAACTTCATAAAATTTAGATCAGGCCTCTACACCCAATTATCTTCATAAAACTGATCAAGTGTAGAAATTATAAAATGCCTAATTTCCTTAATGTGTCATATTTTGTTATACCCAAGAACGTCTAACTAGTAGGAATACTGTGGGCGCTTCTTTTATTTTGTTTTGTGAACTCATGCACAGTAAACTTTTTGAAAATTAATATTCCAGATCACAATTCTACATATAAATCTAAAGTTATGCCCCACTGATTTAGTTGTGGCATTGAATAGTTGTAAAGATCTACCCTGGTGGAGAAGACTCCAAATCTTGCTTGTTGATTTAAACAGTGTGTTTCTAACAAATGTAGAGTAAAAATCCGATTCTCCTCTTTCAATATGTGCAGATAACTAATGAAGCACTTGTCAGTGTTTTGGTGACTGAAAATTTTAAAGAAAACATTAAAAAAAGACAATAGTTTTAAATATGAGATTATTTTTATTATCATTAGACAGGACTTATTCCTTTAAGCTGTGTTTGAAGACTTCTTTTCTATTTGGAGACCATGACACACAGATTATTAAGCAAATCCATGGCAATACAATGTCTTGCAATTTTAGATAGGTGCCAACACTTCAAAGAATAAGTAAAATGCTGTTTTATTTTTTTAAAATACTATTTTCTCATTTCAGTACAAAGCAGTGTGAGTTCTTTATCATGGCTCTGTTTCCTCCAGAATACCCCAATATGTAACACGTGAGAACCAATAAATCTGTTTGCTTAAAAAGACCTGTGTTGATATCACAGTTGATGAAAATTCTGGTCAAAAATTAACTTAATGCTGATTGTACACATGTGATATTATCTTTACTGACACTTCTATTTCCATAACACCACCCAGTCTAAAATAAGACAGTGGCGAACAATGTTCTGTTTTATTGTCACTGTGCATTGAATTTCCAGAAGTGAAACATCGCTATGTATGGAATGGGATTCTTTGATAGTGCCTAAACATTTTAACAGAAAGTTTAACTTTATCTCAGATAACCAAGTCCTAAAATATTTGACCTCAAAGAAATACTCTAGTAGGTAATTAGCAAATCCAGCAGTAGGATGAATTCCTTATAAAACTGAAAAAAACCTTACAAATTGACTCTCTCTCTCTTCTGCGTATCCATAAGAAATGCACCACTTATGCTCATAAAACTGTGCACTAGATAACAGCATTGTTCCATGGTAGAATTACGGCAAGGAAAAAAAAAAAGAATTATTAGGGAAAATTTTATTTAAGGAATAGGCCTTAAATATTAAAGACAAAAGCATTTTGTATTTGCTTCCTTAATAACACATGGCCAGATTATAGTGAACGGTAAATAGCAACAGTGAGCAAATATCAACTGTAGAGACTATTTCAAGTACCAAGCCAAAGACAGTGCTCATAATTTCTGAAAGGTGTGATTATACAACATTATAACGTATTCTATATTTTCTCTCTCTATTTTATATATCATATGCAGTTAAATACATATGCAATGCATATACAATATGTATTTTTTTTATTATATCCTAATGTTTCAATTGTAGAGTCAGGGTTCATACTGAGGTTCATCTGGGGAGAAAGAGTGTGTCAGTATTTTCAAGTTATCTCTAGTCTTCACTTGTGACTTGAAAGAAATCAATTGTTGTTATGAAGAAGGTTGAGCTTGTTAAAATACACAATCTGATGTTTCTCTTTACTGGGTATCTTATTTGATTTCTAATTACTCGGAGGTTTCCTTTAACTCTTTAGCATTACTTTTGAACTAAGCTGCTTATGTGTGTGTGGCCATCTAATTTACTTTTTTCCTGACCATGTGAATTTGAATGAATCATAAACTCCTCACAGAAGATCCTATGAGAACACAAGCTAACATTACATGAATGAGGATAGGGAGTGCCAAACCCCACAAGCATTTCTTATTGTTTCTATTCTATCGTTGAATGTTTTCAAAATGTAAATTTCCACCTCTTCTCACAAAGACCACCCCTGCAAACTCCCCACCCTCCTACAAAAACCTTCCCATGTACAGTTAGTGCAATACTGCATACACAAATCTCACTTGACAGTAAGAGGAGGATCAAAACAGACATGGCAGATGTTAGTCACATGGGATGCCATGTTCCAAGGGAAGGTCATTATAATTGATAGTAATCAGAGCATTATGAAGAGCAAACTAGAGCAGAAAAGCAGCCATTACAGGTTTGTTCTGAAGTCAATAGTTTATTAGTGAGTAATGTTAACAGGACTTACAGCCATAATTTCTTATTTTTATTATATGTTTCTTTTTATGATATTTCTACTGCAAACTTTAATGCTTGCAAGCATTTTTTTATGATATACAGTGTTTGTTACCATTTGTAAGGAACTGTCAGTAGTTATGGTTCTGGCTGTGAAAGTGTTTCTTCTAGGTTAGACTCATGCACTAAAATAAGATCTTATTAAATTATCTGGGAGTTCCTATACTGCAGGTGAGAAAGAAATCAAAATTTGACCATATCCATCATATAATGTGAAAAAAGAGACAGAGATATACATTGAAATATGAGTAGATAGTGTTGTTTCCTTTCTGTATATTTCATCTCTTTGTTTGGTTATTAGTCTTATACTTGGAACAGAGAACTTGTTTGGTTACTATATGTTATCTCCTTTATCATGTACATGACCGCAATATTAGCATAAAACTTTGCTCAAAATCTTAATGACTTTGCCAAAAGGATACCAATTTTTTAAAAGATCTTTTAAAAATCACTGTATGTACAAAATGGAGAAAAGGTGTAGGCATTGTGTATGTGATGCACAGTGAGATAAGGAAGCTAACAATTTTTTGATCTCTTGTTTTGTGCATTTATCTTCTATTATCAGATTGCTGCAGCTCATGAGTCTGTCATCTGGCTTCCAGATTCAATACATCCTCCTCAAGAAAGTGGGAAAAGATCAGAGGGTAATTATCAGCACCTACAAGCACGTAGAAAATGCAGTGAGAATATACATGTTTTTTGTGAATATGTTTCAACATGAGCTCAGGTGTTGGGGGTTCTTCAAAAGGTATTTAAGAAATGCTCTGCTCAACCAAACAGGTAATACCCATACCAGGTGTCAAGGGAAACAAAAGAAAAAAAGGCAAAAGCAAACAAGAAGCAGAAACTATGCTCTTATCAGCTCAGGAAAAACAACTGAACAATTAGGCAAAATGATTTTTTCTTGATTATTAAGAGCAATGTATATGTTTTGATTTCTGTCCCTTAAAAATGGAGATATAAAAAAACCTCATGATTTTTAAAGTTTTAGCATAAAATGGAGCATGTATCCTTTAGCACACATTTTTATAGACCTATTTACTTGCAAATAACTGTAGACTAATAATGGTGCTATCATGCTCTGAAAATGAAAAATCTTACTGGGCTGTTAATTCAGATTCTTGTTCAGGAACAGGCACTAGGGCCTGTCCATAGTGTTTATAGGTCACATGTTTAGTGCCCACCTTTGACAACTGATTCTAATGCAAACAAACCAGCACCATTCATTACCACCAGTCCCTTTTGCTACTCTGGCAGTTAACTTTTCTGCAGACATACTTAAGTAAAATAAAAGGAATTCTATTACCCCTGACACGGTTCAAGCTATCACTTGAGGGCTTTTCAGCCCTCAACCAACAGAAGAAATTATTCACAAGGCTCAAAATATTTCAAAAGTCATTGAGGCTATGTCCTATAAAAATTTGATTTGAAACATGCTGTCACATATTTTGTGTAGGTTAACATTGATATAGACTGAAGAACAGCACAGACAGTAAAAAATAACTTGTATTTATGTTAATTTATTTTATTTAAAAACACTGGAGATTAGGGGACAGAATTAGTTTGGATAGAAAAACAAACTATCTGAGATAGAAAAAAAACCTCCCAAAAAACCTTCAGCATTTAAAAAGTTAAGAAAAAAAGTCAGGACACATTGGAGCTTCTTATTATTTTTGGATAAGATATACCATTTCAAAGGAAACATCAAAATGCCTCTATGGGTTAGTATGCTAAGGTAGGAAGACGGCTGCTCTTGATTTCTAATGCCTGAAGTCAGGTCAGGAATACCAGCTGTGATAAATTGTAAAACAAGTATGTATAGTTTGACAAGCCAAGTAAGGATTTGCTTTCTGGAGTGTTTTAAATCTTTTGTTCTTTATTTCTGTCCCTCAAAATCTCAAAGTTAGCTAAACAGAGCCCAAGATCAGGCTGGGGATTGTAGCAACGCTAGAGCTTGTGCTGCACTTTGTGTGCACGTTATTCTCATCCTAAATCTTTAGCTGCTGAAGCTAAGC
This sequence comes from Margarornis squamiger, assembly GCA_035222235.1. Taxonomy (NCBI): domain Eukaryota; kingdom Metazoa; phylum Chordata; class Aves; order Passeriformes; family Furnariidae; genus Margarornis; species Margarornis squamiger. Next base: position 12,472,877 of record JAWWTY010000005.1, read on the forward strand.
AGAAACTCTTGAACACCATAATCCTAATTAGGGAGGAGGAATATGAATGCAGCTCAGCAGTAACACTGTATTACCGGTAACTAAAACATGCTTTCCTCTCAAAAATATTTTTTATATCTACAGAAAGATTACAATAATTACTGTCTATTAGGATTCTTTTATTATTTAAATCTTTCACTATGATAAAAGAATAGATTCATTAAATGTAATTATGAAGAATTTAGATGAAGAAATTATTTGAAAGATATGTGTTTCTGAGGAAAAAAAAGTCAGTAGTTTATCTGAGTATGTTCCATACAAAAAGAAAGTATTTGTGTTATTGCTGTATTTACTCATGTGCCATCTCATTATTGCCAGTACTATTTTTTAATTCCATTCTGTAGTGTAATGGTACCATTTCCTTTTGAAATTATAATATATTAAGAAAGGTGGCTTCTAAAATTATTAAATTCAGGTTTTCAAAATACATATATAATTTCACTTTTTAAAAGATCTTATCTTCTCATGGGAGACCTATATAACCATACATGGCGTGTTTACTTTAACCACAGCTATGTCCAGGCACTCAGCAAGCAGATCTTTCCAAATATAAAGGGCCACAAGTGACAACAGTAACAGTTCTGGGTCGCTGGGGAAAGAGCAAGTGGTACCTATGCAGGAACCAATGCCCCACAGATCAGTTCTGGGAAAAATCACAGCCCCAAAGTTCAGCTACTGAAAAAGCAGCAGAGATAAAACTCTACCACAATGTTCATGAGCCAGTCAGGTAGGTAGTCAGGTAGTCAGTATATGAAAAAGGTCCTAAGGTCCTTCCTCATACACATGCTTTTGAAAATTCACTCATAGATCTATAGGAAAAGCAAAGTCATCTGCAATTAGGTAGATTTTATGACACGTTGCTATTTTTACTGCATTGCATTTTTAAAAAAATCAATATGTTAAGATGGTTTAAACCTAAACATGGGCTAAACCCTAGACTTTTTAAGGCAGTGACAGATAATGTATTGATTTTTTAATAGTACCAGAATTTGACTCAAGTTTGAGAAGATGCTCGAGTTCTCTATAATTTTTTATATAAAAATATGAGTAATAAGTGGTCCCCAGATTGCAATCCAGGAAATGAAGCAAATTCTGGAAGATGGAAATAATTCATTCCCTTTTCTTCCTATTCCTTTGTCATTAGTGTTGAAGCTATGTTCAATGTAAAAAAAACTCAAAAACTAATGCAGTTTCTGCTTGGTATTCACTTCATTCACATATATTTTTTCATGTAAAGTGCAAACAATAAAATATTTTTAAAAGCCATTGTTCAATTACAGTATGAATACATGGCTCTGGCAGAACATTTATAATCTTTTATATAATATTATTATTACAGTTGCAAAAACCTTACAAATCATATCAAAAAGGCTGCAAAGTTCTGGGACCTGAAATACCTTCATGAAGTATTATTTCTTGTACACTCAGGTCTTCTTCTGTCTATATATTTTTCACCCTCTAAGTAAGTATCTTGGCAAGAGGAAGACTCTAGCAGACTGAGGGAAGCACTAAGCAGTCTTGGCAACATATACCTGTCTTCCATATGCTGACTTTACTTTCCATTCAAAATAAATTCAATTATTTGGGGACATTTACATTTTTACCTCTGTAAGACATCGGGGGACTTGCTTGGACACAAAGGAGATAGAAAACTTTCCATTGTGTGGTTTGGAGGAAATTCCTGGGGGCTGAGCTCAGTGTGAAGTTGGTTTATTAGTGGACCTGGTACAAGCAAAGCATGTCACCACTGATTTGAACAGCTGCCATAAAGTAAAATCCATTTGCCTTCCCTAGATGGGCACTTCTGCTGCAATCAGCAGGAATTATTTATGTGCTTATTATTACATTTGTATTTGTAGTCCTTAATCCATGCACGTAAGCACATTTGGAAACTCCTTGTGGCAATGCACCTTTTGTCACCTTTCTTCCAATGCTGTTTTGGTTGTGTTACTTTGACTGCTTTCTTAAAGATCAGTCATTCCTAATCAAGTGTATTTATATGATTATTTAAATGATACATAGTTATGCAATTAGCAAAAGTGTTTAGTCATCATCTGTTTTGAACATTGAATTACAATTTGAAAATTGAACTTGTTTATTTTATGGATATTTATAAATCTTTCTCAGGTATGCGGCTCCCATTTTTTCTGGTGCTACTAAATCGTGAAAAAAAAATTACAAAAATGAACACACTTCTTCAGGGTGTTTTGATGAAAATATATCTACAAACATTGTAAACAAAATTACAGAATAAGGCTCAGATGAATATTGTATTTCCCACCTAGACACCACAAAATAAAATCATGATGCAAAAACTCCTGCCAAATTGTTTTTTTTTCAGAACTGCATGGAATGCCCTTATAATGACTCAAAAATTAAAGTCTAAATATTTTGATGAGGATAGTTTCATTACATTAGGCACAGCTTAACTTGTCCTACTCAGTGTAAATGAGACTTGGATAAGATAAGATGAACGCACTCTATTTCCACTGTTTATTACAGTCTTGAATCTGATAAAATACTCAGCATTGATCACTGGGGATGTTGAAAAGCACACAAAGGAATACAGGCAATAGATGCTAAATGATTGGAATTTTTTTTCTGCAAATGTATTACATTTCAGAGGTTAAGTGGGTAAGGGAAAAAATGCACTGAATATTCACCTTTGAGAGTAGGTAGCAAATTTGGTTTTCAATGTAATCATGTTCAAAAATCATTCTGTTTTCACAGCTGCATGCCACTGCACACCATTTTAAACTTTGCATTTTGGCACTGGAAAGGAACAGAAGGTTAAAACGTGTGGAACAAAGATATTATTTCACCTCCTTGCCAATACTGGAATAAAAAGAGGCCTCACAGAGGCTGGGCTGTGAATTTAATTAAGCATCCTTTTAAAGTGTATCAGAAGATGGAAGAATTTCCTTTCTATTCCTGTGACAACTTCTTGGAGTACAGTCATTAAATACTCATTGGGAGAGGAAGGAAGATCAGAGTGAGTGGATAGATGTATAGTTCCACTCTTACTGCTTACTGACCATGCCACCCAATCCAGAAAAGGAAAAGGTGAAAAAGAAAAGTAATTTATTGGCAACATAACCCATCTACAAATCACTGTTTACCAGAATTCAGAAGTAGATTCACACAAGTCATATACAGAACTCTTCTTGGGACTGCTTGTACAATGGTGCTGTCCAAGTTCTTATGCTCAATGATTGGGATTAAAGTCTCAGTCTAGCCCTAAGCCATCACTGATTAGTTATTGAAAATCTGACAGTGAAGAAGTCAGTGCTGTTTCTTAGTTTGTCCTTGTTCCATAGGAAAAATGGTCAAGGTCTTGCAAAGATTAGCACACAAACATAAGATAAAAAAGACTGTCTTTTCTGCTGTTCAGAAGTCCAGCTGACAAAAGAATTGCTTCTTTTCAACTTTATTTCCCACAACACTTTCTGAGTCAACTTGACCATTTCCCCTTTTGATATAAAAGTAATTCTGTAACGCAGTCACTGAACCAGAAAACATACATTTGGTCTCTCTGATTTCTAGTATTCACGACCAATTGAATGCTTATAGAAGTTAGTGAAGAATAATCCCATTTGATTCACCTCTCATTTTAAGTTATTTACAATACAGAGTGTGCTGACCAGCATTTTCTTGTGCCGTGTGAAAGTATTAGGCTTGACTCACAAAGATAGCTGTGACAAAAAACTGTAAATATATGGAAAGCGTGTGCCTTTGCCCCCTTTCTAGAGGAATAAAGAATGTTGTTCACACTGGGAAGTATATTAAATATACTCTGCCAACTTATTTTTTTTATTTAATTATAAACTAAGGGCATGAAAAAAGAATCTCCCATGTAAACTGTTTTCCTCACAAGACATGGCATTTTTTGCAATTTCCATTGCAAAAACACTACTTGAATTATTTGTTTTTCCAAGCTTATGCTCATTTGTTCAGAATACTGACTTTTAAACTTTTTTTTTCTGGGTTCAATAATTCTTTTCAAAGTAAATCTGATCTTCCTTCATGTGCAAAACTAATGTACGTGAAGTCAAATTCAGCGCCATCAGTAAGGGCCAGTCATCATCTGGGAAAGGAAAACTAGCCCTTTATTACGACTCTTTCTGGCTTACATAGATTTCTCATTGAACTCAAGGAGTGATTACAAATAGAGCAGAATATCTTTCAGAAGTACAACTATGCATTGAGTCAGAGAAGAAAACCAAGATCTAAACATGACAGATATCTGAACAAATTAACTTCGGAACATTGGCACAAAAATATAAGAATGTATGGAAATGTTTTACAGGAACTCTTAAAAGGCAGAGATGGGAAGTAAAATCATCTCTGTATTAACTTTTATATTGTTGTAGCCAGCATGCCTTAGGACAAGATTTAGGATAAGGGCCTATTTATATTCATTCCAGAATACATTTTTTAACATATCCTCTTCTGAGTTACCCATTCTATGTCTGCTAAATTAATTTCTTCTTTCCCAGATATCCCACAGAAAACCAGAAAGCCTAATTGATCCTAAAATTGTGCAAATAGAACTTTTTTTTATTTAATTTGGAAGCATCCTGACTTCAGTAAATACACAGAGGCTTTAAGAAATTATGAACCTAGCCCATAACATCCTTTTCAAAAAGTGATTATACTCAGGAGATCCTTGTTGCAATATTCTGATATTCAGTCACAGTCAGAGAGATTGCAGTTATAGAGATCATGAAGAATATATTTAAATTCAGTCATGTTATTCTATATTTGTTGATATCTTCTCTGAGATTTATCCTTCTGTATCTTTCCTTGGAATAATTTTGATGTTATACATGTTTTGTATGAGTAACTGTGTTTATCATTTTAGTATATATTTCTAGAAATAGCAGAAGGGAAACCTTTCATAACCCCATAAGAAACCAAGATTTTGGAAAATAGTTGTAAGGAGTTGGCAGTAATGAGTATGGTAAACCACAAACCAAAAAGTTAAAGCAAATATGAATTAGAATCATGAGAACTTGGAAAATGTGCCTGGAAAGCCAGTGTTATCTATCCAGACTCATAAAACCCAGTAGCAGCTTAAATAGAATTCCTTAGTATTTATTACTTTGTGTTAACTGTTTGGGGGGGTGTGTGGGGTGTGTGTAGTTTTTAAAAAGCAACAACAATCATCCAATATGTTTCTTTTGTAATTAAAAATCACCTTGAGAATGACATCAATATACATCAGATGAAGATCTGTCAGTTACCTTAAAGCACTAAAAGCAGTTAATCCTAGAGATTCTTACTGCAAAGATATTTAGATTTTTGTTTTGTTTTGTTTTCTGTGTTTCAGATATGAATGGTCCAAATCAAGCTGTTTATTGTATGTTAATAAGATTTCAGTTTTGTTCATATTTGCATTGTGAAGCCACATCCTTTTCATTTACTCTGCACACATACATTATTAAGTGTAGAATTGAAGGTTTCAGTAAAGCTGATGTACATTTTAATAGGAAAAAAGGTCTAATAGTGACAAAGAATACCTTTTTTTGTGGTCTTTGCCTGCCTAGTTGCCATTTGTACACAGGATGAAGTGAGAAAATATACTTGTGAAAGCCTTTCTTTACAGTTAAACTTCCAGAACTAGTTTTCTCACTATTAATGATACCTTATTCATCAACTGAAGCTTGTCTCCAAAGGAACTAAACTGTCAGGACTCTTTCTTTCATTGCCCCATTAGACTACTTTGAATCAAGAGCAGACGTAACCATTTTTTTCTCCAAGCCACTATGTGATGATTATTTTGGAAAACCTTTCTTTAGTTGTTACAGCCTGTTACCTGAAAGACACATACTATGCTCTCTCTCTCTCTTTTTTTTTTTTTCTTATTGTCATCATTCTTATCCTAAAATAAATGCAGTTTTAACTGAAAGTGTATGGATATTTTTTGTCCAGGAAGAAACAAAAATCCAAGTACTCTTGCTCCGTGTGCAGGGCGATTGCTTGATGATACTGAGATTCTAGCTGAGATCTAGCTGAGATTTAGTCAAAAAACAGCTATTGCTTACCAATAGCAAAAATATATATTGAAAGCAGAAAAAGGTTGAAAAACATTCAGATCAGAAATGCTTGGTTTAATTTTTCTTTTGTATAAGATCTTTTTTCTGATAGAATCTTTTATTGTACTTTAGTCAGAAGCATTATGCAAAATATTACAGGTAATGAAAAAGGGAGTAAGAATTAAAGGGCAAAACATAAACATTCTTTTCAATGTTTTGTTTTTTATTTTTTCTTGAGGATAAATAGTTGCATACTCATACACATAACAAAAAAGACCTGTGATAAGAAGCATTGAAGGGCAGAATAGAAACTGTAATGAATTAATTCAATCCAGTTTGTGACAGGAAAATTTTGTACGTCACATTGTACTGGTGTTAATATAATTTGAGAAGTTGTGCAAAACAGAGCCACACAGTCTCACACACTGACAAACTCATAATTTTCTCACTTTTATATTGACAACTGACCAAGCAAAATGTCACCTTAAAACTGAAATTATTCTTTTTGGAATAACTATTACAATTATAATGCCAAAATAAGCGAGGGATAGAGTGGCGTAGCAGTGCTCTTTACAGAGAGATGACGAATTCTTCAATTAGTTTTTGATTTCTCTTTTTTTTTTCACCAAAATTTGCAACATATAGAGCTATAATTGCTAACAGCTTGGTTATGAAAGCAAAATAAATTAACTACAGCTGTGTAAATACCAGTGTCTGAACAAAAAAAAAACTGAAAACCCCAAAAACAAACTAAAAATATTAGTTTGGATCAAGCAGAAATGGAAATTTTTAAAATCTGGATTAATTTAAGCAGAAGCAAAAAATATTTCCATAGGCTTGATGTAAACATGGTATTTACTTGTAAAAACATTTAACCCTTTAAAACATCCTTATCTGTTTTCAAAGTTGATCAAAATGGTACAGGCATGGTCCTATTTGCCAAATAATATATAAATTCCTTCATTCCTGTTTCAGACCATTTGGAATGACGCTGTATTGGGAACACATTATTTTGCACACAATCTTACTTCCTATCCCTTTTGCAATAGGAATTTCTAGTTTCCTATGGAATAATATAATTCCAAATATCATCTGCCTCCTGTCAGAATGTATTTCCCTCGGCAGTCAGACATTGCTACAATTATCCATCACGTTGGCATTTCAGTTTCTTTTGAACTCTATGATACATCCAGTTGCTACAACTGTTTCCAAATCATCAGACAGTTTTCTTGCTTAATGTGGTCCATGGAGGCCCAGAATAAATTATCCTGGTTCAGGGATCCTGCATGAATCTGTATTGTAGGATTGTCAGGTGCGGATTCATAGTGTTGCTCAGTATTACATCAAAAAGACATTCAAAAATTGCACCTCTTGAAATGATAGGGCTAAAATGTAAATACCCTGGAAGCAATGCTGGTCACAAAAAAGATAATTGATGTCCCATAGGAAAATACCCTTAAAGTCCCCTACTTTAAGGATCCTAGTTATCCTAGCCTGCATGAGATAGATGAACTGAGAGGAACACAATGCAGGCTGGACTGTGCCAATTCTGTCTCTAATGGTGCAAACACTATGCTGTACCCATGCTGACTGGAGACAAAAGCCTTCCTTTGCTAGGAAATAAGTAGCTCTAGGAGATCTTGGGTTATATGAATCTAGTACTAATAAACTCAGAATGATGATCAAAGAAAAATTCTTGGAGGATGGAAAATCTTTTGACAGTAGTCCTAAGGAGGGCCAGAAAACATTCCAGTAGCATCAAAGCCTAGATCTTAAGTATAAACTTTGCACAAGCTCATGAGCTTTAAAACTCATGCAATCCAGCCCGTGGGACCTATTCAGAGAAGCTGAATTAAAGTTGTCTTCAGGGGAAGCCAAACTGGACCTGAGACATAGGAATTTTAAACTGCCTGTGACCGAATCCAAGTGCAAGTCCTCACCCTATTGACTGAATGCCATGACTTCAATTCTCTCAAAATACAGTATCTGTTTTTATAGAAAAAAGAAAGCTTCCATTTCCCTTCTTGCCATCTATTGTGTCTTAAGGACAATCTTTCCAATTTAGTATGAAAAGCCTTCATTTATTTCTGTAAATTTTAAAAAAATAATTGCAAATTCATGCCAGATATCATACAAGTATTAGGTATTTACGGAAACAGAAGAGTTCTGAATGATTGAATTGCAAACAAATTTTATTTAAATAATTTTTTTTTACACTTTTACTGGGATTCATGTTTGTTTATCCAAGCCCAAACACATATGAAAATTATAATCAATCTGACTGTAATACTAAATATAGGTGTTACTTACAGGCATTGAAAACATCAGTTTAATTTTGGAAAAATCTACTTATTCTACCATGAATTCATAGAATTTCCACAGTACACTGTTTTATCTGAGACCGCACCCAAGAGAAAAATGAACCTAATATAACAAGTTAGTTTAATCCTCCAGAGTACTTGTGCCATGCTAGTTAAATCACAAACTTATTTGCATTCTCCTGTATAAGTTTATGATATTGTATCAGACTTTGCCTTTAAAATTAATGAGTTAAGTATTTCCAAGAGACAACCTTCTAGAATTTTATCGTATCATCTAATGATGTCTCTATGGCCTACATATGATCTCTTTGAATTAGTTGGTCTTTGTTCAATAAAATCAATCTGATGAGAGTGGACAATACATTTGAGGGAAAAGAATACGCCAAGGGACAGTTTCTCAAAACTGCTAACTGTAAGTATGAATAAGTTCAAGTTTGTATCAGCCAGTTATTCATGTAACGGGAATATTTTATAACAATTGAATAAAAATTGTAATTTTCAGTAGAATGAACATTTAATGACATTGAACAAAGACCGTGTTTGCCTTTTCAATAGTTTTGTTCTTTAAATAGTTTGGGGGTTTTTTAATTTAAAAATTATTATGGAAATCGTGGCAGTGCACTTGAAAAAATTTGGTTTTTCTAAGTACCTGCAATACTGCATCTACTTTTAGTCTTGGAAACACTTCCTTTCAATCTGCTTTTGCAATCAAGAACAGAATTTTACACTGCATACTCCACATCAGAAGCTGCCTTTGAAGACAAATATTATAAGAATGGATATAAGAATGGAATTCTGCCATGGTGTGCAGCAATGTGGACAACCTAAAAAATCATGACATCAGAAATAAAAACTGCACGTGTTGTAGTCTAGACCTGAACTTTTTCTTCTGCACTTTTTGGGTGATAGAGGCAGATTTAGAGATAAGCTACTAATGTAGAGGCAGATTTAGAGATAAGCTACTAATATACGTAAAATTCAAGGTATCTGTGACACATTCGGAATAAAGGTTATTTTTTAATAGAGATAGCTTTTACTTTAGCCCCCCAAATAACCTGATTGACACCAAATATCTCATCCACCTGTTGGAAAATGGTCTTGAAGATGGAGAGGTAACAGATCTCCTACTGCAGCTTTAGAGTTCTGATCATATAGACATCAACCTTCAGGAAAGGCAGGTGTTGGAGAAGATGTTTGTATAGCCAAGCCTTGATGGCTTACTGTGGACTACAGAAAAGTGGTGCACATCTGCAGTTTTCCAAGTCCGTGTGTGAAACAGAAAGTAGACACCCCAGGGAGGTCCAGAAAAAACATGAGCCAGGGTCTCAAGGGACTTTGGGACACTGAGAAACCAGGACAGCACCCAGACTTCATTTGGGGGATTTCATCATATTTTCTGTTTCTGCTTGACATTTCTTTCAAGATTTCTTGCACATCCCTAAGGTTTTTATGTTTTGTCAGTCTGCCTTCTTGCCTTTATACGAGATTATGTGGGTTTGGTTTGGTTTCTTCAAATGAGGCTTTAAAAATCTATTATATATCATAAATCATTTATGTGAAATATAAAATAATCTGTTACACCATATTTAACCACTCAATATATGTTCACTAAACCAAATGAATAATTTGAAACTTATATATGATATGACAAAACTAAAAAGCAGCAGTAAATTGATGAGTGAAGTTCAAGTAACAGGCTTTTAGCTACTCATGTAGAGAACTGAATTCACATATTGAAAGAAAAGTGCTGTGCAACAGAAGGCCAAAAGTAAGGTTGTTCACTGCAATGCAATTCTCTTTTTTATTTTTGTTCTCTTCCTGTCACCTTTAGACAGTTATAAGGGAAGCTGCTGCACATTTTTACCATGTCTTTTTCTGTTATGCCTTAATTCAGTGAATAACACATTAGCCAGTCTTCATTTTTACTGTGTACATCAACAACAATATATGGAAAATAACTTTATGAATTTTCTGACTTTCACAGTATTATCAATGCCACTGGCTGCACAATTCTGTAGCTAGTAGATGAGCACTAAAATTGCTGAGAAAAATAAAAATAGCGGTAGTGTCAACACATGGCAGTTTGTTATGGAAACACATTCTCTTCAGTGCTGTATCTAAATTCTTCAGATCAATATGTGATTTGTGGTTCTTCAAATACTCAATTATCTCAGGTTTTGAAGATGTTGCCTGAAGACAGTAGAACGAGTATTGATTTGTCTTTAATATAATACTTTTTGAAAGTGGTGCTTGAAACAATTTCAACTTTAAATGTCATGTTTTCCTATAATTATTTTGATCAAGTAAGTATAGCATTTGATCGTTATAGGCATGGGTAATTGTGCCAGTTTTCACAGAAAACATTGCAGGTTCTTTGAAGAAAATAGTTGTTTAATCCTTTCTATTTTCTCCCTTGCTTACAATGTAAGACAAATGATAGTTATAGTGCAATGATCTAATGTAGCCCTAACACACCAATACATTTTGAACTTTTGTGTTGTATGTTAACTCCAGCAAGGATCGTGGTGATGAAACACTGCAGAGCACAGTCAACAGAAGATACTAAAACCTGGACATTAAATCATTGATAGTAGGTGATATGGTGATGTTTATTATTTCCTTTTTGAGAATGAGAATTACTACAAATGTTGCAGTAAGTGGAAGCATACATGCTGTAATAAATAGCCATTTTTCAGTACTGCTTATTTAATGACAAGCACAGCCAAAAGTACTCTGAAAGAATTTCTCTGGATTATCTGGGAGATGGGTGTTCAGAAGATGAAATAGCACTTCATTACTCCTTTCTCCAAATACAGTGGGAGCAAACAAGACTGCAATTACAACCCCTCTAAATAAAATAATTCATTTTACACTGATATGTGCGTAGAAGTCTGATGCTATTCTTTACTTCTAGTCCTCATTTGAAAAATCAATGAAGGATTTTAAAAAGCCAGGTCGGTGATACTGGAACCATGTTTTCTGTAGTGACCTGCTGCTCCCTAACTGATCCATGACACAGGAGCCTTGTGGCCATGCAATGCATGACGTGAATCATATGTAGGCAGATTAAGGGATTTTTGTAAATCAAGTGTTTCAGAATGACTTGTCCATTAATAACCCAAATAGTTTTTACAAATGGAAATAAATTTCTCTTGGTCTAAAAGAGACAGTTAGTAGCAAAATGCAATCTGTAAGAGCATCCCATTCAGTGCTACAGTATTTCAACTAAAAGACATATAAACAAGCGAAAAGCCCTACCCCATTTATTTTCTTTATGCAATGTAGCATACAGGTGAGTGCTTGGCCCCATCATACTTTGTGCTGAAGTTATAGTCACTTAGGCAAGTGGATACCACTAAAATTATGAAAATGGATTAACCTTATTTAACACTGTAATTTATTTTCCTTGGTTGAAACTTCTCCCAGCTACTTTTTTTGGATGAAATTCAGTCTTTCTCCAGATCTCAGAGGAAACCTGGAAATGATAGCATTTTGTTGAAGATGTAGAAGGACACTTCACTGCCTTGGGTAGGCAGCTGCAAGTAGCGATGCAAGCAAAACAGTGTAGCAGGAAAAGTTTTCACCTAGAGTTTTGGACTCTACTCAAGAAAACACTTATACACACATTTCCTGCTCCTTATTATGTCCCCCTAGAACTGAAACACGTGCTTAAGTGTCATTTGGTGCAGGAATGCTTTCCTGAACAAAAGCAGGAGAGAAGCAGGCTTCCTTCCTACCACCTTTCTGCCTTCCTGCCTGCTGTCTCCGTCAGCACAGCTGCAGGGATGCAGGAGTTCACCTAAACATAGGGCCATTACCTGCACCTGAGGATCACTTCACCACACAGCACAAAATACGTGTTCCCCACAGTTTTGCTTAATGACTGTGCAGTCTACTCAGGGCTTAATGAGGTAAAAGAGAAAAGCTGTTAGGAGCTTCTGCTTATTTTATATCAACAATTAACTTCCTTTGTTCTTGATCTATGCAAATAGATTGAATCTTATGGATTTAAAGGTATCCTCATTTGGCACTAATGATTGAAATTTCATCTATGCTATTAGATTGTTTTAATACTGAACTGTTGATTTACAAACATACTTCCACTTTGAATCTTCTGTTTTTAAAATCTGAACTGAATACATATGGAACTAGACACTCTATGTTCCACACTTCTAAACATTCCTGTCTTGATTGTTTGTATGCAGTGCTATGAAGCAAGCGAAGCTCCATTGCTACTCTTTGCTGGAGGGCTAGTTCCACTGGAGATGCTAAACTGATTTCACTGCTCTATGTATAATTCATTGAAATGTTTTAATGGCCAAAGAGAAATGGGAAAATGGGCTGTACAGTGTACATATGCCAAGTGCAAGGACATTGCTTTTTCCTTAGCCCAGTTTTGTCTCCAGAATTTTTTCTGTATACACACAGATTGTCATAGGAAGAAGCTTATTTTCTAAATCCGATTCCTTCTGTTCATAATAAAATCTTTATTAAATAAGCAGTGGAGTAAAGCTAAATTAATTATGAACAGCTAGGTCTACCAATGCACTTATGTGCAAGTACTGCGAAAACAGCAGCCCATAAGTTTGGCATCTGCTCCCTGTAGCTGCTCCGTGCCCTGATCGAGGTGCCCAGGCTCCAGCCAGATTTTATGGAGCCAGTTGGACCTTTTGAAGTGAGGCTTGTAATGGGTCTACTGCTGAGGAAAACAGACTAATGCTAGTGGTAAGGAAACACCGGGGACAGCAAAATGGTTCTTAACCCAGGTCCTTCTCTGGAATAATGGATAATTAATGTGGCATGGAGTGTGAAGCACAACTGTAAATCTTCTAACAGAAAAGATCACATGGCACCTCCTTGAGCGCCTTATGTGGCTCCTCCTTTTACAAAGTATGTGGTCAATAAACAAAAAACCACCTCCTCTTGCTGTCATCTGCAGAGCCTGTGCAAACTGCCTGGCTCCTCTGGTGAGCAGCGAGGTGCAACAAGGGCAGACACAGTCCTGCTGCTGGGCTGTGAGATCAGGTGACAGTGTCTGCTGCCAGCTGTGCCTGAGATTTCTTTCTTAAGACTGCGCAGTGACCTAAATTCTACATTTCCTCACCTGAGAAAATGAGAATAATTACTACATTTGCCTCAGGTACTAACTAAATGCAAATTATTGTTTTCCTGAATATTGTACTCGCTACACCATAAAACAAGATCAAACCTCATTTTACCTCCCTGTCAGGTCTTTCTGGTAAACAAACACCTGAAAGTCAGTTTTGCTCAACTGTTCATCACATTTCTACTCCTATACGTTTTTGGGATTTTGGCTTAATTGTAAATTAAATTGAATTATTTCAATCATCAGTCCTTGAACAACACAGAGGATAAAATGCATATTCAAATTCAAAATACATATTCAAATCACTTGAAAATAACAGATCAATTATTAATTAGGTTTTTCATAGATGTATTTTTATTTATGAATTTACACCTATTTATCTACATACAATTAGACAGAGATAGATAGATAGATAGATGCATATATCTATAGTATAACAGTCTGATCATCCATCTCCTTTTCAAAAATTATTTCCTTTTATTTGAATTCAACTAATTTCTGAAATGTAGGAATCAGGCCAGTTGTGCAAACTGTGTGGTCAGGTTCAGACCTGACCTTACTGAAAATCAAATATTTCAGAAAGTTGGGGGTTTTTCCTCTTTTTTTTTTTTTGTTTGTTTTGTGGGGGATTTTGTTTTTTTGTTGTGTTTGTTTTTCTTTTTAATTAGAAAGATATCTGAGAGTCTGAATTTTATCTGTGCAAACAAAACTATTTTCATATTAGTGAATTTATTTTACTCAATGGAAATGTTTGTGCTAGAGTAATGTGACAAGCATTTGTATAATTACGTCTAATATGATAGTGTTCTGTATTTTAAGCACTATGGACATTGATGTAAAATATTAGGCACTCAGCACTGAACACACTGTCAGATGTGAAGAGCACTAGAAATAAGATGTGCATGTTTCATTAACCCTGTTTACTGGAGAATTGATCCTGTTTTCTGAGTTTAGATTTGTGTTTTAAAATCTAGTACCTGGAGAGTGGTAACTTTTTCTATGCACAAGATGTTAAATAATTTTTATTTTAAATATATGGTTTAGAAAAGTACAATTCAAGCTAAGACATTTTGTAAAAAGAAAAAGCTGTTACAAGACTGTTTCATTGCTAAACTATAAACTCCACCCAAAATATATATTTTTAATAGAAATGGAAGCCAGTATAACAGATGAAGCATCTCAAAATGTAATCACAAATCCTATTACTGTTAGGAGGGTTATACTACCAGGAAAAAAGAAAGAATTTGCACACAAATACAGGTCTAAAATTTAGCTTCCTTAATCTAGTCACCAAGGTAGGAGGTAAAGGTCATACTGCAAAAAAAAAAAACAAAACACTTTATAATAACAATTGTTGGTTTGCTTGTGGATATTTTTTAAAAATGAAAATAGGATAAAGAAACATTTTGTGGTTTAAAATGCTCATGTTGATGAAGTAAACTGCAGGTTGAAAGTGTTTTAAGATCACTAGTTCACATGCAAAGTGCATATGTCATTATCTAAATCAAAGGTGATATCAGAGTAGGAGTTTTCCTGAACCCAACAAATCTCTGAGCTCTTGCTGCTCCCAGACTTGGGCAACCGTGGGCAGGACAGAGATAATAGATGAACAGAAAGGGAGATTTTTTGACTGTAGGTCAAAATGCACAATGCACTCTTCTTCCCTCTGGACTTTCTCCGGAGGGCCAGAGCAGCCCTGGGCAGCACTGTCAGGCTCGACAGCGGATGGAGATGGCCATGCCACAGCTCAGGGACAGTCAGGCACTGTAAAGGGCCTCCACTGCAAATCCCACCCGTGGGCTGGGGTGTGGCGGAGGCTGGGGCTGCTGCCCTTGATCAGTGAGAGAAGAGATGCAAAGACCAGGAGCCCTGTTAGCACACTGGGGCAGTGCATGGCTCAGCTGCTCTGGTGGCCTCTGTTCTCATGCTGACGAGAGTTCATCCCAGCAAACACCTGCCCAGGGTCACAGTTAAAATCCTTGAAGTGGATGGAGGCTAACTGAAGTGCTCAACATGCAGCCTATTACCAGGCAGTGCTTTCTCCTCATTCTGCAGTGACTCACAAAGAAAAAACCATGTTTTTCTGTACAAAACATCACTTGTTCACAAATTTACATTTTTGCAGCAACAAAAGCAGTTTTCATAATTAATATTGCATTTTTAGTATCATGATCAGCAGATATATTACAGGGCAGGAGCAAAAAAAAGTTGAAAAACAGAAAAAAAGAAAACGATGCAAAACAGGACTTGTTTTTTTCTATACTTAGAAAAAAATTGAGTTTTTATTAATATTCACCTTCTTTATTAGTAGCTGGTTTATGCCGTGTTTAAACATACTTTAAAAATATCCTGTATTCTAATGAGACAATGGTTTTCTCTGCAACTCTTATTCTTTCACTCTCTAAACCATGGTGTATGTTGATGGGTAGAAAGGGAAAGAGAATGGAGAATCTTCCTCAAATGCAGAATAAAAAGACCTATTCTATTTTTTTCTTTTTCTTCTCATTAAGGCTGACCTTTGCTGTGGCTTGTGCAATACGGTAATTTACAAAGTGAGGTACACATATTAATCCCTAGAATTATTCAAACTTACTTTTCATTTCCTTCCTCCAGTTTCATACTAGGGGAACTTCAGTGAATTTTGAAGGATGCAAAGTTAGTAGTCATGGTCTGATACTTTGAAGAACCAGGTCTATCCTGCCCAGTTTATCACTTAAAACCACCCTCTCCCCCACGCCCAAATTTGCTATTGCCTACTGCTGACAATGCAAAAAAGCAGCAGGACTACTTTACACAGGCTTTCTCTAACCTCTTTTATATGCTTTTGAGAAGATACAGAATTGCAGATGCTCAAGACCAATTGTAAGAGCAAGAGACTAGCTAGTCATGAGATTCTCATAGGTGATGATAACAGCTAGCAACAAATGAAGTTTGTTCCCAAGTTAATGATTTTTTAAATAAAGGTGTATACTAACATTACTTGAATTTAAAATAAATTTTGTACAAAAAAAAAAAAAAAGGGGGGGAAATAAAATAAGGCTCAGTTAAAAGAGGATAAACAGAACTGCTGGCATCTTCTCTTGAAAATCCTTTACTACAGTTTTAGAGGGATCAGTTGCTAGGGTGTGAGCAAAAGTAACAAGTGTTTGGCTTAAACATTTTTTAAAAGATATCGACAAAATTTTTTTTTGTTTTTTGGGTTTTTTTTCAGCTCAGACTGAACAGTTTAGGGGTTTCTTTGGTTTTGAGCAGTTCATAGCTCACATATGTAACTCAGGCTGGCAGATTAATTTTTTATGATGAGCAATAGTGGTGTCAAAACATTTCCAGAGAGCATAATCTCAGCAAAGGATGCCTTCAAGACATTGTTTCTCTGCAAGGATAGTATTAGACTGAATGAGTCTGAGTACTGTGGACCCTCACAGAGGTTGAGAGGAGAGTTCTGTGTTTCACCAGTGACATGTGGAAAAGCAATCAGACACTGGATTACATGGCTGTCACTGTCCATTTGCCTGCTTTATCTCTACTCACTCTAAGCTCTTGCAAGGCCTCACTAGTAATGACATTGCCGTGTAGACCAAGACAAAAATGTGCAAGAAAGAATGGCTTTGGCATATTTAGACAGCATTTTTCCAATTTATTTGCAAAATTTTTCAATTCTTTTTTTATTCTTAATACATTTCTTTAATTGCATTCTTGAAGAAATACTTGCTAAGTATAAAGGTTACTTTATACTTATCAAGCTTACTCTTAAACTGTTGGAAGGTTTTTGTTGTTCATTAATTTTTGTTCAATGCCACTAGTCACTTATGCATGTCCTATTACTTCTTTTTCCAATCAGTTGCCCCAGTCTTTGTATACAGTCTTTATAAATACAAGGGACATATAATAAACTTGAAGAACTGGTGTGTTTAAAGAAGTGGAATGCCTGTTGGCTGGGGAATGCAGGTTTTCCTGCACCCATTTTGCTGAAGAGTCTAGGTGTGAACTCCCCAGTTCACCCGCTTGCAGTCTACCCCTTCATACTATGATTTACAGGACACTCAAGTTAAAGCCAGTGTCTGTATGTTTGTTTATGTGTCTTCAGCAGCAAAGTAGACAATTCACATAGCGAGAAAGCACATGGCAAAAGAGTTTTAGGCAACCTGTGTTCTCATCTTCTTCCATGAAGAAACATCATTTTTGCTGTACCCTTGACATTGGAAAATTAATAACAGGATCTTGCCTTACTGAAGAATTAGAAAAATGTAAGCCTCTATATACTGTATTCAGAACTGATTTTTTCTCCCAGACAAAATGTATCATATGATAATGAATTTTCTTAACTGCAGATGCAAAGCCTTCAACTGACTGAATTTTAGTGTTTGAGGGACAGAATTCTGGAATTCTTTATCATTACTTCAAACCAGCGGTAGTCAGTACCATCTTTGGGGAGCATGGGGAGGGGCTTTTTGTTTTGATTTGCTGTGCTGTAAACACAAAAAACCATGAATACACTTAATTTTTGTTTAGAACAGAATAAAACTATGTATCACTGTAATTAATTTAGATTCTGTGAGTAATTTTACATTAATTTTAATAAACATGATACATGCATTGGAGGGGCCTTGCGAGTAGCAACAAATTAAATAAATAAGAGAAAACTAACATGATTGCAACGTAGAAAGTCTATTATGTTTGGTTCTTCTTACTGAACTTGTAAAGTGTACACCTTTACCAATAGAATACTCATTAGAATGACTTTAATGGTCATTAAATTAGATATTCGAACACACAGAAATAATTACATAAATGTTTAGCTGTGTCTTTTAGCGTGTTATATAGAAAATATCACAAGCTGCATACACTGCAAATGCTGCAGCTTGAGTCAAACAATTGACCTTTCTCAGAGCTTTTTCCATTGGCAGCGTAGCTTTTGATGGAATAAGTCATAATGATTTTAGCTTTGTATTTGTAAAGAAGTAAAAGATGATTACTTTCTGTAGAAATAAGAAGATAACTCAGTGTCCTCTGCAGCTGATGAATAAATACCCAGGACTGTATAGCACTCTGGGGATTTGAAAAAAGGCAGGATTATCTGTTTCAGACTCTTTCCTTATACTTTTTTACTGACCCTTAACTGCTAAGGACCTTTGACTGCAGAATAGGGAGCAGCTTGGTAATGTATCTTTCAGATTCAAATCTGCTGCTCTGATCTTCTTCCCTTTTTGCTTTGCAAGTTCAGGGTAAAGGTTTCCCTCAATAAACCACTCTCAACAGCTCTCTGATAAACTTATTCAAAACAAGTAATGTCTGTTTAATACAATGTTTTTCCTTCTTTAATTAAACCATGATGTATTGCTAACTTGACTATCAAACCAAGAAACAGAGTACTTGAAAGAAATGGCTTTTCTTAGGGTGAATCTGAAATTATGCAGTGGAAAATCCCTTACTGGGGAGATAATAAAGCTCAAATATGGTTTTTTAGTGTCTTGGATTGAGGAGGAACAGGGAGTAAAATATACCCCAAGTAACATACCTGAAGACTGAATCTCATATGTATGTGTCAACAGTGAAAAATAAAATGGCCAAGAGGATAGGGAGCTTAAGAGAGTCAGTTTGCTTATCAAAGTGAAATTTTCTACAATACTTTTTCTAATGCTTTATTTAATCTCATTTTCATTATTTTAACCATCTGTGTTGCTTCATTTTGCTGGGAGGATTCACACTGCAGTAAATCACACAGTACATTTTTATTCTTCCTTCTGACATTCAACATTTTTCTTCATTTTAAAGTCACCATTTTTCTTATACCTAGCATCCCAGATTCAGCTCCCATTTAAATTGAAGTCTCCCACTGACTTTAGTGGGAATTGAATCAAACCTATATTCTCTATACCGTGTCAAATTAATATTTCTCCTTAAAATTTTCATCCTTCTAACACTTGCAAGATCATTCTTTAGTTGTTTCTTGGCAAGACCTTTTTATTCATACACATCTTCCCATGAAAACATCTGCTGTCATTCTAAATATAGTATTTAGCTCTTCACGTCGAAGATATTGTGGCAACAAATTAAGGACCAAGAAAATAGTTCCCAAGCTATGTGCATCTTTGGTCTCATCTAAGTTATTCATTCTGCAGTTTACATGATTAAAAAGCTTGCTAAAAAAAAAAAAAAAGGAATTATAATTGTCATCTGTAATTACGTAGGAGAACCTGCACTCAGGAAAACTTCAAACTCACTTCATGATACCAACGTTGGCAACACAATGATGAAGAGGAAGTCTTTCACAACCAGACATTACCCCATCAATCAGTTTGCAGTCAGGAGAAAAATTGACTTTGTCATGATATGGTTCTTAAAGCAAAAGTAATAAATTCTATACAAACGGCAAGCCCACAGCGTAGCTAATTTATTCATTATCCACCCCAGAAAAATAATTAAGTCATGCTTTCTTTCCTGGCTCTTCATTACAGTTTAGCCTTTTTCTGCAGCAGTCAGTGACTGAATGCTTATTAAAATAAATTAGCTGCAAAACTTTTAACTCTGTCTTAAAGAAAAACTAATCCACTTTTCTAGTGGAAACAACATTGATTAAATAAACCGAGTTTCATGCCGAGACAACTAATTCCTTTAGCCACAGTTTCCAATCTTAAATCATGTTGTATCTGTACTAGTTTGAGAAGTATATAATGAGCTGTGAGTTTATAATTGGTATTAACCTCTTTCTGTATGCATTTCTTTTTTTGTTAGCCTGGGTGATTTCAGTGATGGAATGAAATCAATGCACAACCTATAGATATTCTCGTACTTGTGTATCTTTCTTTTCAACATGCACACATACACTCATTCAGACATACTGCTCTGATCCAGCTGTTTCAGACAGGCTGCCTTGAAGTAAGTGCACTGTATTAAACTGCTTCACAGTTACTACAAAGAAATATCACTTTAAGAAAATAAGTTTTTACAGACCTGCTTATATTTCATATCAGAGACATGGAATGCTGAGTATTTAAAATAACATTTGAACCTGCTCCACAGACAAGCTTAATTAATGGAAACAATTCTCTCAAACAATTCACGTTTCACTTAGAGACTACATTGTACAAGGCCGAATGCTGCAAAATGGGCAAATAAAGCTGAAGGGATTGCCACTATCTGATCTGTGTGAGTTGCCCACATTATTACTTTAAAATATATATAGATTAATACTTTTAAAAATAAATATTTTCTTTAATACCACCAGCAGTAATCAGCCAATGGTTTGCTAAGTAAAATAATCTAGCAATGGGTCAATCAGATCACACACACACAAGCTCCCACAACAATAGAGATAATAAGAATTTGATGTGAAATAGTGATTAAATTAATAACTAGGCCAGGGACAAATCCATCACCCCTTCCCAAGACCAACCTTGTCACAGGGCATCAGAGGGGCTGGCTGATGCAGAAGCACAGCTCAGCACTAACTGCAGCCGGAGGGTGCCGACATCCTCTGCACACACAACAATCCCCTGTGCACTCGTGTGCTTCCAGTGGCTCTGAATATTTATAAAACCCTCAGCCTCATCTTTAGCATCCCATTCAGCTCCTCTGCTGTAGGAAGGGTATTTTTCTAAAGAAGCTGTGTACATCATGGATCTTAGCCTCTGTAGTCCCTCATTACCAGCTGCCAGAGCTTCTCAGGATGGCACAATACCACTGCACAGGGCAGTCAAACGACCTGCTGTTTGAGGTTGGCTTTTGTCCCAGTGCACAAGAATATTTTTGATGAATTAAGGAAAAGAAAATAGAAAAATCTCCTCTGCCACATACACTGATGGGTCCAATCGCCCTGGACAGGAGGCAAGATGATCTGCAAGGGGCAACTTTCAGAGCACTAAAAGTGTTCATCAGGCAGGGCATGCTTTCATATACAGTTAATTCATTAGCTAACAACAAAGTACCTGATGGGCCTTGGCGACTGCTCCATCTTCTGGGCTGCCTGAGTGCTATGGGGCCTGAAGCAAAGGAGCACAGGGATACAGGGCTTGTGAGTGTCTGCCACTGCCCTTCTGCCTGGGGGGACCCTTTGTCCCCTAGAGAGGGCAGCTGACAGTCTCCCAGCCATAATCTGCAAGACCACAATGCTTCATCCCATGCAACGACTCCTCAAACTTCCTATTTAAAACCCCACAGGTGCTGCAGGATTGGCAGAACAGAGGGAAAAAATATTTTCTTTATTGTCACTACCCCACGCCCCCCCACGCCCCTTTCTGTTGCTTCCCTTCCTTGTCTCAGTGCAGCTCGTTTTATCTTAGCCAGGCTGCAAGAGCATGAGGGCAGGAAGGGAATATGTCTGGTCTGACAGAAGACTTCTTTAGTCAGGAGCTCACCGAGGCACTCTGGCTAAGAAAGTGCTCTATAACTTGTGCTGATAACGTCTTTGGTCTTTTCTCTACACTGTGGTTATAGCTGTACCATATATTATGTATAAATTGTACCTATCTGTAATTTTTTTATGTAGCAGCAATAAGCATATAAGAAACCAAACTGTAATAATTAATTGAAAAGAATCTTTCAAAGCATAAAAATAATTGGTCTGTATTTACACAAGTGAATTATTCAGAGAAGGTAGCTTGCCTTTTTCAGGTGAAAAGCAGGGGCTATGACAGATGTGCTTAGTTTTTCTAAGAGCCTATTAATAGAATTTTTTTTTTCATCTGTTGGTTGATACTGTAGTGAAGAAATTTACATTTTTCTGGAATTAATTTGTTGCTAATATTTTCCAGTGAAAAATCCATGACCATGTGTATTTCCATAGGAATATTTAAAGATGGTTTATGTGATATACTTCTATTTTGTGACAGCTGGAAGCCTCTAGTAAACTAAATAAATGAAAAAATGTTCTCTCTTTAGTAGTTCTACTAGATATTCTCACATCAATGACAACTTATTTAATTTGATATATGGCACTAGCTTTCTGTTCCTTATTTGAATAATCATAAATCTTACCATTAATTAGCCTTCAAGGTAAAAAATAAAAAGATTTTATGTGAAAAAAACCCAAGTATTTTTAAGTATAATTTTCAAAGTGTTCTTCTCAGCATAAAGTAAAAATTACCATTTTCTGGTGAACCTAGATATTACATCTTTCTCAGCCCAGGTTCTCTGTGGAAGCAGATTATTATAGAGAGCAGCACAAGATAGCAGAAAATGTTTTGTACTGTTTTAGTCAGAATATGTTTTGAAAGCCAACTGGTTGTAGGAACTTGGTTATTGACACTGAGATGAAGTCCTGAAAGAAAGGATTACTCTGCATGCTAAGTGACCAGTTTGTTTTCAGACTGGTTTGTACACCTAAATAAAATAAGTTGCACTTAACATGTATGCAGAGACTGCCTTAGTTTTGGCAGCTGCTTTGAGAAGTGTAAACCATGTGGGTGGACCACATCAGCAGGAGAAGGAAAACCAATTCCTTTATACTCTCATTATTATAAAGAAACTTAATTGTTTCTTTGGTAGGATTTCAAATAACACACTCATTTAATACAAATATGCACAGAATTGAATCCAACATGTCTAGTCAAATCTAAGACCATGAGGGCATACATAAAAGCATGAGTGTGCATAGTTACATATATGTACAAACATACAATGTACATAAACACACAGAACTGTGGACAAGGAAGGATGTTGTCTGGGTCAAGATTTAGGGCTCTTGATAAGACTCCAGGCACTGAGGTTATTTTCTTGCACCAGTGTCCTGTGAGCTCAGAGAAACAAAAGATGACAAGATTGTTTACAAATTCTCAGAGTACTTTACATTTATATTAGAATATAAGGTCCTCCTTTATAAAATTTGTAATGCAACGGAGCAAATAAAACACGAAACAGTGAGATGCTGCAAGAAGAGAGAGGATTACTCTGTATTATTTTTAAATCTGGCAACTGTCCAACTTTGCTTATAACCTTGCCAAGAAGATTTTTAATGCCTTCTTTTGAGCATGCGTTACATTTAGTTATATTTTTGCTCCATATATATGCTATTGTTCCCTGTTAATGAAGCATTTTAAATGTTATTATTTTTATGCAATAATTGGAAATTCATAATTAGCTATTAAAAAAGAAGATGAGAGAGAATGGGCATTCTATTCCAAGTGCATTATGTGATTTCTTTTATTACAGTTTCTCAGATTATACCAAAATTATAGAGAAGTAGTATAGGATAAAGAATGAACACATGGTATTTTTGTGCCACTTTTATTCTTACTCCTGTATAGCTAAAAATGTTTTTCAAACAATTTATTTTTAAGAAATGCTAAAAATCTGACAAATCTGATACCATTTAGTTTTGTATGTCCCACTGTCCCACTTTTGTATCTATTCCTCAATACTCTTAAGGAATGCTGAGAAGAATGAGATCTGACATTCCTGAAATTACAGACTTGAAATAGTAATTCTACTGTAATTCCTCTACAGCCAGAAAGATGTGGGCCACTTTTCAGACTTGGGTCTGACAACCCAGAGTGTCCTGCTGGAGTCTCTGAGATGACTCAGAATGGAGCATATGGAGACCAGTTTCCAAATTAGACACTTCAGAGTGGCTCACTGGCATTATGATTCAAATTTTGTGTGAACACATTTTCAGGAATTTCAATATTATGATTTTTAAATCATAATAGCAGTAATATTTCACACAGAATGAATCTCAGCTGTGTGTTTGAAAGAGTCCAGTGATTTACTGTCCTTGGGATCCCAATCTCCTGTGATTGAAAGGCTTGTACCCTAGAACACATGTCAGTTCAGGGTTTTAAGGGAAACAAAATGCAGATTCTTCTTCTTTAAGTGCCCTGGTTTTTCATATCCATGCTCCTCTCCACTGTGTCCTGCCTCAGCAACAAGAACTGTATTAAAATAGGTGCTCAAAAAGGGCTGTCCTGAAAGTCACTCAACTGCTGCTGAGTGATTACTTCTTGTAAAATTAGGACTTCTGATTTCTTCCAGTGGATGCAAGTCCCCCAGCTTTGTAACTAGCTAGATGAGGCAATCCCAATACTTGGAAGAGTCTGCCCTTCACAGTCGTATGCCAGCACTCATTAGTATTATCATTAAAATGGAAATTATTGTCATTTTTTCAATGTTATTAGAAACTGGGAATTAGCTGGTTTGATACTGTAACTTACAATTCTAAATACTTTCAAATTAAGAGACATGCTGTACATTTTCAATGAACTAATGTGCAATTTGTAACAAGAGAAATCTATCAAATGAAAATGATTTTGCAGTGATCTAAACCCAATTAACCTCAAAGAATGTTATATGAACATAGACTATGAAAGATTTTAATTATAGCTGGAAATGCTATGTAATTATTGACCAAGTTTGGCAGAGGCATTTTATGTTGCCTACTGTTACTACGTACTGTTAGCTTTTTAATTTGGAAGCAGGCAAAGTTAATGTTAAATCACACTGGTAATTTGAAGAGTCATGGATTGAATACTTGTTGACTGCTTGAAATAATAATTTAGGCAGTCTTTCCAAAATAAAATTTCCTTTAGTAAAAAAGAAATAAATCATAACTATTATACTTCAGGTATGTGCTTGAAACAAAATTGAATGAAAATATATTAATATAGGAACAGATATCAAGCAGTGCCAATTGTTTCTACTTAGGAAAATGTTTGCTTGTAATCTCATAAGTCTACTTAGAAGTCTTCAGTTACACAGAGCTCTCTTGCAGTGTGAAACTGTAGTTTCAGGAAAAAACTATGATTTGAAGATGATATTTTTGTAGTAGTTGGATAAAGTTCAAAATGGTTTCAATCACTCCTCAGTACATAAAGTTAGAGACAAAACAATCAAATGCAAAGTCTTTCATGCTTGTAAGTACATCTGTGACGTCTTTATTCCTTTTGGAGGTTCAAATAGGTAATACAAATCATCTTCATTTGAAAAAAAGCCAGCACATAGAATTGCAGCCATAATAAAACAGAATTTAAGAATAAAATTTAACATTATGCTTTTTTTTTTTCAGAAGAAAACAAACCACTTCTCTTCATTTATTTGCTGTTTAATTTAAACACTCACAGAAGCACAGTAATATTCCCATTTTACAGACGAAATAAGGCAAAGAGAAATTTAAACACTTGAATAAAGGATCTGCTAAGGGATTCACTATAAAGTTATGTTCTTTCTATTAAGAAGCTGTGGACATAACACGTATTTTGTCCTTTCATGTTCTACAAAGCTCTTCTTGGACTGCACAAGGTAATGCTGCATTTGACACAGAAACAGAATAATTTAAGTTGTAAGGGACCTCTGGAGATCATCTGGTCCAACCTCTCTCTCAAAGTAGAACCAGCTTTGAAGTTAGAGCAAGCTTCAAAGTTAGACCAGGTTGCTCAAGGTCATATTCAGTCGAGTTTTGAATATCTCCAAGGACAGAGATTCTACAGCCTCTCAGGGCAACCTATTCCAGCACTTGACCACCCTTATTTTGAGAAAAAAGTATTTTCTCATATCATGTTCTACAGTTAGTCATATAGTCTTCCAGTAGAAAAGTCTTGTCTCATGAGGTAAAAAATAAACCTTTAAATGCATTTTGTTTGTTCATGTGTTTTGTTCTGGTTTTTTTACTCAGAGTCATATTGACAAGGCACGAGCAAATATTTGATAGACAAGAGCTGCTATTAGTTTGCAGTTTGCTATTTTTGGAGGCCAGCTATGCTTGAAAGACACTTTTTTTTAGTGATTGAGAAGAGCCTGTGTTGCCCTTATCCACATATTCTTGTGATTTTATAAGTTAATTGAACCCAGCAAACAGCATTCAGGAGCACTGAATTTGAAAATATATTCATAAAGATGGGTTTGATCTCTTACCCAGCAAATTTTTACCCTTGGAAGAACGGAGTCCTAATGATCACAGAAAGCCATTTGCCTGCAGGGCAAAAGGTTTGATCAGTGCAAAGCATCAGCAGAGAAGAGGAAACAGAAGAAGAGGAGATTAAGAACTTTTCTCTAAAAAAGGGGAAGCACAATCAATAGGCAAATTGACTACTAGACTTGAGCAGATTTATATCAGAGGGAAAACCTGAATCTGAAGGGTGAACACAGAATATCACAGGACAAACCTAGGACCCCTGAAAGGTCTGATCACACCCCAAAGAATTCTGTGGATAATGAAATGGACAGAAGTTGCTTGCAGGGTTGTGTTTCCCCAAGTTTTACTTAGGAGAAAAAAAAAAAATGATTAAAAAAAAATCATGCAGATTTTCCATTTTATTTAGTCCACCTACATCTAAAGAATAAAATGTGGTGGAATTTTGCAAGGAGCATGTTTTTATTACAGGGATTGCATATAGATGGAGTCTATGTTAGTTAGAATAAGAAACTTCTGTCATGAAATACTTTCCTAAATGCCCAGATAGTACTCAAAAGGATATTCATTGTATCCTAAGTTATATTCTCATATAGTAAATACAAATCACCTAATGAAAACTGTAATCAGATATTTAAAATAATGGCATCAAGTCCCATTGTGTAGCAAGTCAAAAGCTGTGGAAAAGGCACTTAAGATTTCTGGCGTTCTAGAGTTCCTCCTGACTAGCCCAAAGTGGGTCTCAGTACTTTGCAATACTTCTGTAAAAGAAGACAGCCTTTATCCTGTGTAGTCTCTTCCACCCTGAATCTCCTGATTTCAACATTCCTCTCATTACTCTCTTTAGGGTGCTATGAGAGTCTTAGGAGAGTGATGCTCTATGTAAAGATTTTGCTTACTTCTGGGCTTAATCTTGGTATGCTGCAATTCTCCTGAAAAGACTATGAAGTTATCTAGCATAGGGTTTTTGAGGGGATTATATTGGATTTCTCTTTTCAATAGATTCTTGGGTAATTAAAAAAAACTGTCAGCTGATGCACGAACTCCTTCCATCCCTGAAGCAGTTAAAGCTGCTTGCACCATTTTTATTATGTATTCCTCAGAGTCTGAGATTTAGGACTTTAATTTGAGTTTGACAGATCAGCTTAAATTTTACTTTGAAGGGAAAAAAAACAAAAACAACAAAAAACCCCACCATGAACTGTATGAGCATTATAATAAAATAACCTTGAAGAGACAACTTAATTAGTATTTAAGTGATCCTGAATTACAATGAAATTCCTATGGAAATGTGAACACCCACCTGCATATCAAATAAAGTCACAAGATCATTGCCTTTACAGTAAATATAATTTCAGTTCATAACAACTGGATTTCATAAAGAATATATCATCAGAAGATAATACATAATTTCAAAGATTTAACCATGTGCATACATGATGCACTGCCTTATGGGAAGGACTGGGAATAAGCAAGCCCTAAATGTTAGTATGAGCTGAGTTCATGCAGAATGACCTTGGAAAAGTCATTTTCACCTGCTTGTGCTTCAGCCAGCTCAGCTGGAACATTGCATAAAAAGCAGAAGACAATTGATAAGCAGATGCTGCTTTTAGGCTTGCCATTAAGTGACATACATGAATTTCTGATGGGTATAATCTCACACTGAAGGCAGAAAGGGCAATTGATGCCCCTATCCTATTTTTGGTTGTATCTTTCTTTCTTTTTCTTTCTTTCTTTCTTTCTTTCTTTCTTTCTTTCTTTCTTTCTTTATTTCTTTCTTTCTTTCTTTCTTTCTTTCT
>JAWWTY010000005.1:12508239-12733956 GCA_035222235.1 Margarornis squamiger
GGGAAAGCTGGGGGTGGCTCAGGGCTTGCTTCATCGAGGGGGTGTGTTACACAGATATGAGGAGTATCTATCTAATAGAACAATTCACTGTCTATCTGTCAGTTCCATCCAGTCCTGGAAAGTTTCATCGGGGTTGTTCTGTGAGCTCTGTGAGTTCTGTAGGCAGGGTTTTCCCACAAGTGAGTGCCAATAGAACTGGTAATCTTCCAATATGTGAACAAAAATCTCAGGCTTTCATCACTGCAGGGTTGACATGATGACTTTGCCTCTTTATAAAGTACAGATTCTTCAAACGTCATATTAGTTCTTGTCTTTCCAAAAGATGCCCATAGGCAGCACATTTAGAGATAGGCTCTTAACAATACTGAGGTGATGTATGAAAAATCATTAGCATGTATCTGTGTTACAAAGTAACTCTTCCTGTGTTAGTGCACAAGAAGCCTCTTATCCCTATGTTTTATAGTGCAAAGACTACCCACAACTGTGCTTATCAAATGTATTGTGAATTTTGTCCTCTGTGTTGAAGTAGGTTCCCTAAAGGAAGGTCAGCTGTGTTCCTGCCTCCTTCCTTCACTGACATGGAGACCACATCAAAGAATCTGCATCAGAGCTCAGCTGAGGTGAGGAGACATGAGGAAATTCCATACACCCTTAGGAGGTGACATGTCTCAGCCATGCACTCCTCCTGGCTCTGGCAGGGATCCTGCATCAGGACAGCTACAGATAATTTCACTGTCTGCAAGTCCTTCAATATCCCCTCTCTCAAACACAATTTTTCATTTTGGATGGAACAAGCTACATTTTATTTATTTCAGTTGAGGAAACAACAAAAAAGAAAACTTTGAGAATAGCGTGAATCTTTTGATAACATTGAAACTAGCAGTTATTTCCCCTGGATTGATTCAATTGGATCATTAAATTTCTTTTGTTGGGTTTAATAGAGAATGATTGAAAAATCAATGTATACATGCTTGAGATCATGGAAATGATGATATGTCAAAATGTCAGAGGGGCTGAAGGGGTAATGATAGAGTGTGGGAGAAAAGTCTCCCTTTGACTGCTGCACTTGGAAACTGAAAGGCTGAAAGTTTCTCACTAAACACTGTCTTTTACTTTTTGAAGCATTTGACATTCATTGTGCCTCAATACACTTTCTTAAAAAAAAGAAAACATTCCCCAAAGAAATCACAGAAATTATTCTTTCACACCCAAATGAAAGTGACAATAAATTGGTAACTCTTCCAAGTATATTTCAACTAGATATGAAGCCACATATGATAGTCAGCTAATAAATTCAGTGATGAGAAAAAGAAGTAATTGTGAAGTTTACATAGTGGTTGTTGTCAGTGGCAGGCATTTCTACAATTCTAAGGTGAGTGTATTTTGTACTGTAGACTTAAAAGAATATATGTGAATGTACAATCTCTAACAAAGAAAGTCAGAATACCACTCCTATTTAAACCCACAGAGTTCTAGACATTTTTTAAGCTTTCTCTGGGAAAACTGAAAAATACCTAAAAAAATAAGTATCGTGAACTAATTATGTTTCATTCAGATCACTTTCTTTTTGGTTGTCGCTGGTTCTTTTTGTTTTTTGTTTGGTTTGGTTTTTTGTTTTTGTGTTGCTTTTTTTTTATTTCAAAAAGATACTTAAAAATGCTGGCAAAACATTTTCAGAGATTTTGTTTCTAATCCGCCTTAGCTTACAAAATTGTTCAAAAATTTTTGAGACCTCTTTTGTGACACCAGCCCAGTTTTTACTTCAAGGAATTGGTTAGGGCCATCAGTTATGGTTAGCCTATGCTATGAAGGAGCTTCAGATGCCCTCTTTAGTTTAAATTTCCTCTACTATGTGTAAAGGTGAAAGAAATGAGTGAAGATCTGCTCATTGATAATTACTTCCCTGAGATCCATAACCTGAGACTCCACTGCTAGCTCTAAAGATCACATTTAAAAACAAAAAAATCCAAACACACAAACAAACCCCCCCCCCCCCAATCCTGTATAAATATAAATGTGGATATATGAAAATATTTTTGAAGAGACAAAATTTGGATGCCCAACAACATTATATTGATTTATTAATTGTCAACTTCTCTTACAGCTTACTGTCAAAATCATAGTTTGGAATATTATTTCAGTTCCACTTTTACAGAAAAGAAGCACAAAGACAAAGGGATTGGCCCTTTTGTATCTGCCTAGGCATATGCTCCTTATAAAAATTTGTGCAATGAGAGTTATTTCTTAATTACCCTCCTCATACCCATGCAACTCATGTATCTGTAATTACAAAATACATTTTTCCAAGTTTAAAACCAGAAAAAATCACCTTTTGTTACTTCTTATGGTTTATATTGTAGTAACATTTAGGAGTCTCAGTACTGACCTCAGACTCCACTAAGATGAGAGGTAATGGAAGAATAAAAAAACCAGATTTTGCTTACAAGAGGCAACAGCTTGATAACAGACAGAAGGGGCAAAGGAGATCTAATTCTCATCACAACTGTGGGCTGTGTTTCCTGCAAGACAGCAACTGATTTAGACAAGGATTTTGTAGCCAGGTAACTTTCTTTTTTTCACTGAATATGACATTGACTGGAAAAGAGAATTTCTGGTTTGAATTGAGTAGGTTCTTTCTGTCAAATAAAATATTTTTGAGGGTAAGAAAGTAACAAAAGGGTTCAGTTTTACATTTATAAAGAAAAGCTTTTTAACCTGGTTTGGGTTCTTTCTGCACCAGATCTGAATGTATGAATAATTATCGCTTGTTTTAGACCCCTGCTGGACTTTTACTTATGAGGTGCTTACCTGCCATTAGTTTCTGATGGCTTCTTGGTGATGCTTTTTTTCCCCCCCGAAACATGACATTATGCTGACTTGCTGCTTTGGTGGTCAAGGGTACCCATGCATCTTTACCACAGCTTAGGAAGATCTTAGTCCCTTGGATAGTCATCACCTGATCTTCTAAAATTGTATCATGGAAAAATATCTACAGCTCTGTAAGCTCCTCTTTTAAAGACATATAACTGACAAATTCATAATACATGATCCTGCTTTTTTTATGTCCTTGGTAATTTTATCATTGATTTCAATGACAAAAGGATCAGAACTTTAGGACTTACACCTTGTTTCTGGTCATTTGTGTGCAAATTAAAATTTGATGGCAATTCCAGTGAGATACCAATTGTAACTTGCTTTATATAAAGCAGTTTAGACTGCTTTAAAGGTGCAATAAAATGTCATCCAAATAAAGAGAATGAATAAGGAAACCTTTTGAAATTAGGCATGATCAAAGGGTAAAGCTGTGTTTGGTCCCTCCTAACCTCAGTGAATCTTTTTGATTTGGAAGTGGAAAACTTTGTGGTATTCATGCTGTGCTCAGTTATGGTAGAGCTAAATTTGGCCATTTCAGTATAAATGAAATGAATAAGAAAAGGCATAAAACATTAACTGAGTTTTTTAAGTCCACTTTTCCATCTCTGCTTCAAGTACTGAAAGAATCTTGTTAATTTGGTGATTTCTTTAGTAAGAAATGGCTCAAAACATTCTTAAAAAGCCCTTTGGGCTGCCATCCAAAAATACCCTTTAATAACACCTTCTGTTTATTTTATTTCAGTAATCAATCAGACCTCTGAGTTTTCATCATGTCTAAACATTTGCAACTTATCTCACATTTTGCACTCAGCAGTAAGTCTTCACAAAAGACTCAAGAGCTCAAATCTTGGACAAGCATAATTGAAAGCTACAGTCCTAGTTTGATTACAGCTGGTAACAAAAACTGGAAAAAGGTTAGCTTTTAATGTGTGCGAAGTTAAGCAGGAGTTCTAATTCAAATGATTGAATGCTAGCATGGTTCATTTACCAGGGGTTGCAATGGTACCAGATTTCATAAAAATCCTCTAAAATATATATTTTATTGAGCTTAAAAACAAGAATGTCTAATGTGAGTTTGTTTGACCACAAGCTTCCTTTTGGGCAACAAACTATACAACTATAAGTTACCCAAAAAAACAGAGTTCATAGCTACCCACATATAATTCATCCTGTTATATGCAACCCTAAGGTGACAATTATTTTTGAATTCCATAAGAAATAGAGGCCTGATATGATGGCTAACACTGAATAGCAATTTTTTTCCTTCTTACAGCCTGGAGAAGACCTCATGGGTGATAATAATATGTCACCCCTAATCTTATTTCCTATTCCCAAACTTTATTTTCATCAGAATTTTTCATTTTATTCTGCATTTTGCAATCTGAACCAGCACTAGCTTTTTCCATAACAGAAAAATGTTGCTTTATCTAAGCTAAAATGATTGTGTGGGTTATACTTCCCTTCTATATTCCTTTCTCTAAGAATGCTTAATTTTTTATCAATATTACTATGTTGGAGGGTGGGGGTGGGGATACTAGCAATAATTTTACCTACATGTCAATATATTTTCCCTGAGGAAAACAAAATTTTATCAACAGCACCTTCATGTTTAGTAAGATCATCAATGAAAAGATGCTCAGCTACTGGAGAAGTTTAAGGGCTGATCCACATCAAAAAGGATAATTTCAGAACAGCATTTTAGAGGCAATTATAGCATTACAAGTTAATAATTTGTTGTAATCAAACATTCTGAAATTGTCTCAGAGTTCAGACAGGGTTAGAGCTGTTGTGGAGATCCACTCATATATATGTTGTTCACAAGCCAATTTGGACTTTTAATGGTCTGAATACAGTCTAAAACAGACACTTGCCCTGTATCTTGTACCCTCCAGGTCAATCCTGAATGTCTTGCAGATCTAAGCAAACATATAGTGCTCCACTTTTCTTTTGAAATTCCATTATGGCAAAGCTGCATACTTTGACATAACGTGATTCCTTAAAAAGGCACTAAAAAAGCATGAACTTTCATGTACTCTCACAACTAGAAGCAAAGAGAAAAGCAAAGTCCTTAAACAGTTAGTTTCTCCTTTATAGTTTCATTTCTAATGTTAATAAAGTTTTCGGTTTTCTACAAGGTATAATATGAAGATAATCCTGGTCCTAAGTTCCTTAAGAGATAAAACTGAAAAGATAAGTAGAAATAGAATTACTTCCTGAATTTTTTTGTCAAGGTATTTGCAAACATTGCAGAAGTGTCTCATGATGAAAAAGCTGTTGCAGAAACCTCTAAATTCATTACTGCTAACACAAGCCATTTATTAATGGGTAAATAGTACGGCTGTATAGATTTTTGTAGAGCTTCTAAACCTATCAGGAACCACATCCTCTCTTAGAATAAATTTTCACAGCACTGCAGGTTTGATGCCCACTCACCAGAAACAGCTTGAAAAATAAACAATTAAAAGAAAAAAAAGGTGTCAGCGGTTTGCACTGTCACAGTTCAGAAAAATCTGAGCCAGCACTGTGACTTTAGAAAATTTGCAGAGTCTAACTTATGACTTTCATAAATGAAGCTTTAAATTTCTGTTCTCTTAGGATTGACTAAAATTGAGTTGAATTTCTTGAATGCTCATGCAAGCTTATTTTTAATCCATGCATACAAATAATCATATCAAACTCCTCCTATAATCACACAAGGTCTATATTTGTGCCTGTTTGCATGCTTATGCACAGATAAATTATGATGGGAACTTTATGTTTCCAAGAGCCACAAGAAATGAGTATGTAATACCTTAAGAGTACAGATGGAAATTCGAATCTTCCCTAGTGTACAAAACAAGTATCTCAGGTCAACAACAAATGACTACTTCTTCCCCAGTTCCAGATAACACAAAATCCCAGGCAAATATCTTCAGTGGGGAAAGGAAGCATGCTAACATTTGGTACCACTTTTTCTTTTTCTTTTTTCTTTTTTTTTTTTTTTTTTTTAAATTCTATATAGAAGTATATAGTCTAATACTTTAAAGACACTTGCTACTCCAGTCACCACTTACAAGTCATAACAGGTAAAGCAATTAATCAGTTAATCACTCATTACAAATTTCCATAAATCCACAGAACTAAAGAATTTTTAAAAAGTGTATCAAGCCAATTATAAGTAAAGAATTCCATTTAGGAAGTTCTGATTGCTTTATGAACATGCTGGCTTAGAAAATTATGTGTACTGGGTCTCCAGTGCATTAGCAATTAGAAAAAGCTCACCCAGAAACTGCTGACTTACTTTACCTGCCAGTGAGGACATTTGTCTAGTGCATTACAAGCAGAAACAGTTGCAGAGATGCACAGACTATACACACAGGGCTGACTTGCTTTATGGAGTCACATCTGAACTGATGCACTGTTTTCCCAGTCCACCTGCCTCAGTGTATCAATTCCTCCATTTAGCCACTGAAGAAAGGGAGTTCCAGAAAGCTTTGAGTTTCAGTTTGGTCTTGACTTGCACTTTATTGGGTGGACATTTCCAAAGAGAGCTGAACTGGGCAACACCCTAGGCTGTACACCATCCAGCACTCATTGTGCATGAAGGCAACTTGTGATAGCCCTGTATAGTAAGCAAGTTTTATATACTGCTAAACTTCAAATGAATTCCTGCAGTATCACATATTATATTCACATTAAAGCCAAATGAGCTCATCATGATTAATGTTACTACAATGGATACTGAAGGAATTAAAAACGATTATCCACTCATTTTAAAGGGTTGCTGGTAATTAGTGCTATTACACAAAAAGGTACATTTTAAGCAATCACCACAGTTAATTCATTCAGCATTATATTATACAGAGCTGATAACAATGAATTCTCTTGGCACTCCTGTGGTTCCCACATGTGTGTCCATCAATAACCCATTGTACTGTACCTTCACTGGTTGAGCATCAAGTCACAAACACTTCAATAATGTGCTGCCTGTTGTGAGCATTTATTATGCTTTTTTAGAGTTATTTTCTAACCATTAGCAAAACATAGCTATAGAAACCATTTTCAGTGCTTGGATCATGGTGCAAATATAACTTTAATAAGTCTTTTATTAAACAAAAGGAGAATGTGTTCTTAAATATGCATGAGTAATCCTGTGTATAAAATAGGCCTGTAAAGTTAAAAACCAGAAGTTCAACCAAATGAATGATTGCTTAGGCCTTTCATCCTTTGTCTCATTTATGCATACCCTCCCATGTTTGGTCTTGCCATTTATTGCTCTTTTCTGATATTTTGACTGAAGTCAAGGCAGGACGTACATTTTCTAGTGGCTGTGAACTGATAATGCAGAAATATCAATACCAATGTTGAGAGGTCCAGTGTGACAACACTGCTTGTTTAAATTTCACATAATATTTGACATGACATAGATGTTTGTTTAAGTCTCTCCAGTGTATCGCAGTTGTGCCTGGTGGCCTGAGCCAAA
Source organism: Margarornis squamiger (assembly GCA_035222235.1). Lineage (NCBI taxonomy): Eukaryota > Metazoa > Chordata > Aves > Passeriformes > Furnariidae > Margarornis > Margarornis squamiger. The sequence goes on from JAWWTY010000005.1 coordinate 12,515,576, forward strand.
TTCAGGGTCTGAGCTGTTACATAAGCTACTGGCTTACGTGTTCTCATATTATTTAACAAACAGCAAACCATATTTTTGGTAGAAACAATCCCATAATAACCCATGAGCAGACTACAGAAGGCACAGCTTTTACTGGGTCTGGCACTCTGTTGTTATCAACCTTCTGTTGTTTAGCTGCTGTTTCTTGTTGGTAACAGTGAGCAAATTACCTAATCTTTCCTGAAAATAAACATGCATCAAAGCCCCACCAAAAATTTTACTTTCATTTAATACAGCATTTAAAGATATGCGCCACTTAATCTTAAGTTCTCCCAAGGAAGACAGAGACTATTATTTTGTTTAAATTTGGGCATATGCTTAATCACCTTGCTGAATCAGGGCTTTAGGAGTTAGACAAAATTTTTAATACATTTCTTTTTCTAAGGACTGCAGGATTTGCCCTTTACACAGGACTTCTTTGTTATTTAGTGGAAGTATAAATCACTTTTACAAATGTCCTTTCACTTGCATAACTGTCATATATTTCTCTCTTCTTTTGTATTTTTGACAGTTTTAACTTGCACAAAGCATCTAGAAATCATGTTTTCAACAAATGTATTCACCTGTGGATGATAAAATGAAAGAGGTGGAGGCTAATAGTACTGAATTATAGGGTGGCAATTCAAAGCTATGAAAAGAAAGTCTTGAGGTCTGCTGAGTGCCATACCCATTAAAATGTCTGTTTGCAATAACTGATAAGAAGTGGAATGTCAGCACTCTGCCTGCTCTTGTCCTCAGTGATGCTGACAAACATACACCTTGGTGGTATTAAGTAAGTGCAGAACATTACTTTTACAGGCTAGTTTAAATACTGGGAATGGTAGCTCCATATGAAAGAACAGAGTATTACAGGTTTCAACATCACATAAACAAGTCCTCATTTATTTATTTTTTTTTCCATCGATAAACATTTCCTTCCTAACAACTTTTATTTTATTTATATTTTATGTAGTTGTTTTCTCGAAATGAAATTAGATGAAGTTTAATTATAATTATTAAAATATGTTTCGCTTATTGTAAAACTAAAGAGTAATGAATCCTAAATTGATATGAAGTCAATTCTCTGGTGATCCAGTTTAGCATTTCTCACTCAGATACATTTATCTATGCAGTCTGTGTACTATTTAGTCAGAGGCAAAACATGAAGCTCTTCATCCGTGGCATCAGATTTCAGTCAAATTCTCAGTCTGAAAAAACTCAGACATGGGTTAATCTAGTTTATGTAATTTAGTCAAAGACTGAAACCAGGAACAAAAAGTATGGTATGACAGAAAGGGCAGGTTTTAGGTTCACTATTTGTCAGAAAAGGGCTGCCCACTTTTTAGTCTTGTGTGTATACTAATATTAAAACAACAGCAGAATCCTAAATAACTTCACCATTTCCCACACTGCTCGCCCAGTAGGGTTTCTGAAGACATCACAAGGGAGCAGGCCGTCTCTTGTTCTGTACTGTCAGTGCTCCTATGGATATCACCCCAGTGTTTATTAGCATCTTTCTTCAGTCTTAATGTCTTATCCAATGTTTGTTGAAATCAGTGGAGTCAATGACTCAAAGTCGATGTCTTTTTCCAAGCCCCAGACCTTCTCAAAATGCAGTGTTGAGGCTGGGAAGGAGTGAAAGTTGTTTGTTTGGTGAGCTTTTGTTTTCAGTTTGTTAAAATAACCTGTGAGGAAGAGAAGAGACTGGCCAGTGCTGTAGCATGAGTGGCTGATAATGTTACATTCAGCTCAGGATCCCACAACCTACTTAAAGAAGATAAAGGTGCTTTGCAACTATTGCAGAGCAAGGTAAAGAAAATCACTCCATGAAAATGTACTATGTAGTTTGCAGTAAATACATTTCTAGACTTCTTAATTAAATAGGAACAACACTCTTCTATAGCAAAAATTTAAAAGCAGGCTATTTATAAATATGTACTTACAGCAAACCTAATTTGAGAAAATACTACAATTTCCTCACTAATGATGCTTTGTCATTGTGTACTTAAATGCTCAGATCTTTATTTTTCTTTTAGTACATTGTTTCCAAGCTGAATTCATTCCAGCGTTGCAGATTTCAAGTAAAGACATTTTTGAGGCATTTGAGTGCAAATTAAGTGGCTGCAAAATGACAGCAAATGAGAGCACTACTTCATCCTGCTTCAATAAATTTATAAATGAGTGAATACACATTTTGCCAACATTTACATATACATACCCACGCAAGTACACACAATCGGCTTCAGTGTAAGAATATGTATGAGCAATTTCAACGGAAAGAATAGTTTATTCTGGAAAATAATAAATTCTTGAAATGAAAGGCTCTGAACAAAAACATTTCACATCCAAATAGAGAGGCCCTCTGTGTTGACCACTTATTCAGCACCAATCATTTGTGCAAGTCAAATTTCTGACTGGACTATGGATTTCCAGTAACAGATATTGAAACAATGCCACCCACTACTACAGAGCTATGATATTCCAGTAGTGGTTATAAAGAAGCTCTTTCCTCACAGAAAACTTTGAAAAATAATCTCTTTAGAAACAAATTCATTTGCATTAGATGTTTTCTTCTTCTTCATTACTAAAAACATTTACATGAGAACCAGGTCTTTGTTTGAAAAGAATCCAGTTTTCCAGTTTATCTCTTACTTGAAATAGTAATTCCTGCTTTGTGGCATCATCATTGGTTACAGTTAAAATGGCTATTATGGAGGAAACAGAGGGATTAACTACAGTCCTGCTGACTCTGTGAGTGGGAAGAAATAACATGTAACTTTCAATAGGTATACTTTTTCACTTGCTAGCATTTCTACTTTTTTTTTTTTTTTTTTTTTTTGCTTTTACAATGTCTTCCAATGATTATATTCAGCCTCCTGAAAAAAACTAAAAACTTTTATATGTGTAGGTGGGAAATGAGCAGAAAGTTATGTATAAAGAAAACCAGGTATTCACAACCGTTTCCCAATTGTTTATTAAAATAAATAAATATATAGACACAATTTGCTCATTTTTCATCCAGGCAAAAGGAGACAGAAAGAGACAGACAATGAGAACACAGATCAGATATTGAGCATAGTGATGAATTTAGCTGTAATTCTGGATGTCACCCAGGTAGTGATGAAGGATTGCCTAAACTAGAGATAACCAACACTTTTATGGCAATTAAGCTACCTGATTAGTGTTTGGCTTTTAACTCTCTTCTTAATTCAAACTTTTTGAAGCTTACAAATTTTATGAGATTGGTTGCACATTTTGTAAATACACGCTTGTTGTGAGTTGTCCACCTAATGTCACGACAATGGGTAACAAAAAGTGAAAATCCTCCCAACATTTTGAGCATGTTCTTATTCAAAATGTATTCATGGGACTATAGCTGACAGCAAAATGCTTGCATACACTGTACATTTTGACCTATTTTGAGGGTTTAGTAAGGCACATATTGTACGTTTCTGTCTATAGCTGACTTCTTTTAACAGAGCATACAATGTGGTCAGTGAAGGATTTAAAAGAGATGCCCCAGATAATTCCATGCAGCCTCTCATTGCAGGCATTAATGTGATTGAATGCCATTTGTAAATGGAACTCATTTCCTTTGAAATGTAGATATTTGTCCTTTACTACTCCTAGTAGACAACAGATCCAAAATAAGAAGGTTATAGGCCTTCCTGTTTCTCTGTTGCTGACATCATTTAATGGAAATAGCTCCTTTCCTACCATCTACCTTTACAGTATACTCATTCAGAGCAGTAGCACTGTTGATTTCCTATTCCTTTTCCAAAGCTAGACATGATCCCTCAGGTCACTGTATTGCTTGCAAGGTTCTGCAGATCCCCTGACCAGGAATGGTTTGAGCTGCCCCTGAACTGGAACCAGTGTAACCACACAGTGCTCTATATGGGTTAATGGAGCCTTTTCAAAGGCAGACTACCCAGTTCAGATAAAATACCATGTTATACTACCCTTTAAGATCCAAGTTATTACCCTTAGATGGAACTGCATCATGATGTGTAAAAGTGTCAGCCTGGATAGAGGGAGACAGAGACTGTCTCCATTGTACTTCATTTTCCTGGATATACATGCCATCAATCTCCTCTCATGGGTTCGCTTTTTTTTTCCCCAGGCAGCTATTAGTTCTTCTTTATGCCTGTTTTAGTTTAAATTCATGTTTCTTTACTGATATTATGAATACTTTCAGAACACCATGAATGAGTGCTTTGTGCAGAGGTATGTACTTTCATGGTAGGAATAGCTGTCTTGATGCATCCTGGAATAATGTCTGTTTTTTTTCACCACCATCTCACAGCTGCTTTTACTAATCTGTTCAGGTCTGTCTCCATGACCAAGTATTCAAAATTCAAATTACTCTTGCTAAATACTGATTTTTATTTTAAAAGGCTGCATATAAACATCAGTCATCAATGATGGCACAATTATGGCAAATCTAATAAAGGGCATTTCAAAGAGAAAAGAAACAATGAACTGCAAAAAATATTTGCTAGGTAATGTGTTTATAAAATGGACTTAAAAAAAACATTGTGAAATACCCTGAAATGCAGGAAAGGAATCCTACTGTTCTTCCATGCAATAACTGGTGATCCTGATTAGAAAACAGTAAGGAGTAGGGAACTTGAAAGAGAACCAACATTTCTGGCACAAGTGATAGGAACACCCTGTATTTTACCTGCTCCATTGTTGCTAGCTGAAATCATTAGATATGGGTGTTTTTTCCAGGGCGGTCTGTGGTACTTGTCAGTCTCACATCATTAATCAGTGACAAATTTTTCACAAATCCTTAATCCCATGTTAATTCTAATAATTTTGCAAGGAGCTGCCAAAAATTACTTATTGTTCTGTTAATCATTACTAATAGGAACAGAGGACTGCCTTGAATTTCTTCATGAAAACCATACTAATTAGAAATGTCTGAATACATACAAGTCCTCAGAGATTAATTTATTCATCATAATCAGTTAATCACTTTTCCTTTACATAATTAGACAGCTCCTGGTGGAGAGGAAGGCACCTAAGTTTTCTTGGAAAGAAGTAGACTGTAAGCTGACACTAGAAGAAGTTATCATGTTTTCCTTTGTGTGCATAGAGATTAGTGCAGGTGTGGGTTTTGTCCATTTCCCACAAAGGAAATCTCAAATCAGAAACATTTTTTTAAAATGTATTTTCTAAAGCTGCATGGGATGAAATTTTCTACAGTCTTGCCCTTCAGCTGTCCACTGGGGCTAGGCTCAAATATTGCTGAAGAAACCGGTAAAATTTTAGTATTGACGGGTCCAAACAGAAAACTGCTCACTTTGCATGTAGAGAGACATTCAGAGACAGTCCAAATATTTAACCCTCTTGCATATTTCACAAGCTGAGCTTTTCTTAGCCCCACATGAGATTTTCATATGCCCTGCAAAACGACAGCAAAAGTATTCCCATCGTTTACCTGAGTGGACAACTTTTTAGGTCCCCTGATAATCCATTTTGAGAACACTCTTGTATCATGAGTACAGACGTACTGAGAAGGAGAGCTAACAAGAAAGCTGTTCCATTAACATTCTTGTTTAGAGAATGAATTCTTTACCTTTTGATCTGGAAAAATCCCAGGAATTAAATTACCCAAAGGACCCTGTGGACCAGGATGGCAAGTGCTGTGTGTTTTAATGTCCTTTTTTTTTTGCACATTGACATATCTAATTATAGTGACCCATTAAGAGCTACTGAGAGTATAAACACTTAAATGTTCTGGAAATGACTGCTTTGTACTCTTTGCTTTCTGCTAACTTCCCAGATAGACTGTAGAATAGAGAAACATTTGTCCCTTCTCTCTTGTATATCTGTAGACCAAAGCACGCAATCTTCTCCAGTATTAATATTTTAAAAGATATCTGCTATAGTATGTCTCAGTTCTGTCAACCACTGAAATAAACTGTAAGATAGAGCCTTTGCAACATAATAGTGACAGATGTGTACTGTAGATAGTTGTTTAAATCTGGATTTTATCCCAGAATGGTGTGCTATTTCCAGCAACTATGATACCATCTAGTGTCTTCTAAATATTTCTATAATAATTATAACCTCAAAAGACTTAGTTTAGACTATAACATCTTGCCTATTAGGCAAACTTGAGACTGGAAAAGTCTGTGGTGAGATAAACCCCATTCTGTACCATCCTATCTTTGTTTTATTCTCTTCACAGAAAGCCCAAGGAGAGATGAGGAAGAGAGTTGTCGGGGGGAATTTCACGTATTGCTTCTGGGATTTTGCAGATGGCATTGGTTAATGATCTACTTTTTCTAAACATATCTAAGATGCAAGCTTATAAAATAAAAAAGTGGTGCATGCATACACATATCAGGACAAATAGCTAACTTTCTAAAGTTATATAAGCAGAACATGATAGAATTTTGTACTTAGTGACTGATGAAAATGAAAAGTATTTAAGTTTGATGCTTGAAACACCTGGCAGTTTCCTGAATATTTGGGTGTTCTTCAAATGTCAGTGATCATGTCAGTTATAGTAGACATATAAAAGTGAAAATATGCAATAAGATTTCATGACAAAAAAACTCCAAACCAAACCAAAAACTTTTTCTATGTATTTTTCATTTTTTTCCCAGTAATAAAAAAAAAAAAAAAAACCAAAACATTTTTATGCAATTTCTGGGTACATATATAGCTTTGTGGACTTATACTTTCTTTATTAAAGCAACAGAGCCAGTAAAAGTCAGCTAGTCTCAGTTTTTCAGATGTCTGCCTGTGTTTACTTTATGCTCTCAAAATCTATGTAACGAAAAAAAGCAAAAGAAAAATAAAGGATTCTCCTAACCATTAAAATATCCATGTTCAGAAAGTTTCCATAGATATTTCAAAACCGTCTGTCTTTACAAAATATTTGCTTTGTAAAGCAATGGGAAGCAATTCAGATCAAAAAGTTGTCATTTTTTAAATCATGGCAAGTACGCAGTTATAGAAAATGGTTACGAGCAGTTTGATGTTTGCTGTGTTTTACTTAGAGTTTAGTGTGACATTACATCAACTTTCCTTTTGGACAGTAAATGTAGTGAAGAAGTCTGGAAACAAACACAGATACTACGAAGTTATGCATTAGGCGGCAAATACAATGATGGTCAAGAAAATCATTAAAACAATCTGGAAAAGTATGATAAAATTATAAATCTATAATGAAATAATTCAAGCAAATTTCTTCTTTTCTTTGGTCATTTTATATTTTCAGTAAACACCCTAAGATTTTATTAAAATCATTTAGCAAGGTAGGTAAATTACTTGGATTAACTGAAGACCAAATGAGAATGCTTTTTCTAGACCCACACCAATCCCATTAAAAAAAAGAGGAAAAAAAAACCCCAACAAACAACAAAACAAAAACCCCCAACCAAACCACAAATAAACAAAGAAAAAACCCAGAGATAATTGAACTATTTCTCCTTTATGCCTTTATTTTAATTTCATGCATTTCCTGGTTCTCATGTGAGTCAATGCCTTTTGTGGCTGTCCTTGTAATTTGATATCTCCATTTGTAAATGTGACGATTTCTGATTATTCAGATAAGGTTAGATATGTTGCCAACTAACTGTACAGTCAATTAAGCCCAACAAAATCAGAGTATCTGGAGGTTTGTGATATTGAGAATGATCTAAAAATGAAAGCATTCTGTGTTTATGGTTAATAAAGGTCTTTTAAACCAAGACTTTGGGTTGTTTTGAGCCTTTTTAATGGTGTAAGCCAGTTCATGCAGTATTTGACTTCACTTTTATTTCCTTTCTGGATAAGAAGCTACAGTAGAAATGTAGAGGGTTATCATCCTATTCCCAAGGAAAAACTAAATATTCGCCTGAATAATCTAAAGGGCTCTTATTCCTGACCTTATTGATCTTACTAATGACTTGTTTTATATTAAAATACTTCAATAATTTCAGTCTCTTTTGTTACTATCTAAAATGCTGAAAAGAAAAAGCAACTATTCCCTATGCTTGGTTGGAGAAAGACATCTAGCAAAAACTGACTTAAATATTCATTTATTAGCCTAACATTTATTGCCTATATCTTGCTAATACTTTCAATTTTTGTAAATATAGGTTTTGTAGTTCTTTATTATACTATTTTCCTAACACAATTAAAACTCTTGATAAGGAGATCATGAAAATCAGTGCAAAAAGAAAGCTTCTTAAAATTGTCTCTTGAAGTGAAAATATTTTCTAGCATATTTTGCTTCTAATCTATAGATTTCCTCTTTACAACCATTCACAAAGAACCCTGAGCACATAAAATTCTGTGGATAACTGTATGTTGCTCTGAAACTATATTAACAGAGCTCTCTTAGAAATAGGCTTTTAGACCGACCAGCGACTGGCACTTACAAAATTGTTCTCAAGACCCACAGTGTGAGGAGGGAGAGTTCTGACTTTTCCTTCATGTCAACAATAGTGTTGTTACCCAACAAATGACAAAACGGATAAGAAAATTCTCATTCATTTGAAGCATATTTTCTTTGCATCATTTCAGGAAATGCATGAACTTTTCACCCCTGTTTGATGTGGGATCTACTCTGTTGCTGCTTTGAGTATCTGTTCATTTTTCTGCACTATGGTATCATAAGAACTATCTTTTTGGTTACAGTAGATTTTTTTCCAATCTCATTTTAAAACAAACTTGCATAAACTGGGGGAAGGGAGAGCCATTGTAACATAAAGAGTAAGCCACCAGAAATACAGCATTGTATTCGTCTGTATTATAAGAACACCCAACAGAAGTGTTTAGAGAAAAAAGATCTTGTGCTGGTTGAATCATCATTGGGTTGGTGATAGGGAGATCAAGACAAACCTCCAAATATCTGAAAAGAAACATCCACAGAGATGCATTCAAAGAAACTGATTTAAAAACATGGGCTTCTGCCACAGACCTGCCCAGGTACACCGGGAAGGACCACTCCACACATGCAGGGTAGAGAAGTGAAATGGCCGATTTATTAAAATAAGGTAAGGGTATATATAGGGCTAGCCAGGAAGGTTCCAGAAATGGGCGTGGAAAGGGGATGGATTGAGGGTGTAACCGGGAGGAGCTGGGACAAATAAGGAGGGAAGAGGTGGGGCAACAGCATATAAGGAAAGGTAAGGGAGTGGCCAACCATATATGGTGCTGGTGCGCTGCACCACAGGTTAGCCAATAGGGACGGGGGGAAGGGTGACCAATAGGAAAATAGTAACCGGGGTAACGACAACCAATGGGGAACTGAGGAGCGGGAAAACATGGACCAATCGGAACAATCGAACATTTACAGATATAATAATGACTATTCTAATACAGCGTCTGGCTGGTCATTTCTTATTCTTACTCCAGTTTTGTTCCTTCTTGTGTTTTCTCCAGCTTTGGTATTCATTTACCCATTCCCCAACAGGCTTCAGCATGGGAAAGTAGAGACTATCCTATTTATTTCATAATCATACTGCATTTTGATGATCTTTTCTTTGGGTGAATTTATAGTTAAAATACCATAGAAACACAGCGTCTAGTAAACTATGTGTTGCTTCCACAGGACAATTATGTCTCAGATTTTGCTGTGCCTGATTTAGAACAAGGACTAAAGTCTGCAAAAAAAGAAAAAAAAAACAAAACAGCAGCACGTTTGGTCTCTCCTACAGCACCTGTTTTACTCATAATAAATACTTATACTCTTGGACAAAGGCCACAGTCTACTAGTTAAGGTGGGCAGCCACCTTTGAACTACATAGTCACATGATACTTCTCATCCTTTAATTATACATAACTTTCTTAAGCACTATGTCTCAAAGATTTCTGGTAATTTCAGTGTACTTTTTGAATATTTTACATCGGCTTCATATCACTGTACAACCCTTGAAATTTTGAGTGAATCAAAATTTTTAATCTTCAGTCAGCTTATCATGTGCATAGCTGCTGGCTCCATGCTTGCTTCTGTCCATGAATGCTATCTGCACGGGCAGACATGCTAAAATGCGTATGAAAAAACTCCAAATTATTAAAAGAGGAATTATTACTTCTGTTATTATTACTTCTATTATTATTGTTATATGTTATATTGTTATGTTATATTGTTATATGTTATTATTACTTCTATTATTACTAATTATTATTAGGGCAGGATATGATACATGGTGGACAGGCAGTATGCTAACCTTGGAATTTATCCCTGTCCTGCTTTCAGTCCCTTTAGGAAACTAATTTCTTACCTCTGTTACCTCTTTTTCCTTCTAACCTAAGTGTTGACTGTGTGCTTCTGAGGGTAGGACTGTCTCATTATTTTTAGGAATACTGTCTAGCATAATAAAGTCCACTCCTGGTTAGAACCTTCCAGTGCTAGCATAATACAAATAATAAACACTGCAAACCACTAGAAACAAGCACATCAGTGGTTCCAAATATTATGGCTGCTTACACATAGTTCCTATTATAATATTTTAAAATACACTGATTCAGAAAATGTTACTACTCTATTGAGTAATTCAATGTCTTTTTAAAGAATATGACTTCTGAAATAGCAGAATATATACATGCAATAAAAAAGCATGTATTTACTATATAATACTGTTAAAATTTTTATTATATTTGTCTCTATGCACTTTTGAATATTTGATGCATCTGTGTGGGTATCTATTGCTATACATGCATACTTAGGAAGTCAGATAGGTAGCCTGATGACTGAATTTAGTGATAACATCCATCATCATGAGTTAAAAGAAATAACAGACTAGCATAAAGCAACAAATGTGTTGTTCTTTGTCTCCTTGCAGAAACAGCAGAATATGCAGTATAGTTAAATTTTAGAGAAATAAAAAGGAATTTGTATTTCAAGAACAGGAAACTGTGTGGTGAAATAAATCATATTTGACTCATGGTTTCACACCATATCCTATGTATTACTATGTAGCAAACCCACTTACATAAAATAATCAGATACAATCCACAGAACTAAACATTAACTTCACTCTTTTCACCTTTATTTTGTCTGTAAAAAAGAAAACATATTTTAACTTTGAAAACAAGATACCTACCATTTGTGGTGATTGCTTTGCACTTGGAAATTTCTGGGCAACACCATAAACTCAGATAATACAGATGTTTTGCAAGGCAATACCAAAATCAAACTGACAATATTAAAAACAGTCATGTACGTGCTTTATAAACATCCCACTTTGATAATTCAGTATAATATTAGCAATCTTAAATCTCTCAAGGTGAAAATTCCAATTAAGTTCAGAAACTGGTAATCCATATATGATGGTTTTGTTGACTAATTTTTCTCAGTGGGCCAATCTATATGCAACCCAAAATTCACTTCAGATTTCTCTTGACTGTAGTCTAAGTGCCCTTGGGAAATCTCAACATTAAAACATCTTAAGATGACCAGCTCTTTTTGAGATAAATAAAGAAAGGTTTTTGTATTGCTTGAGTTAGACATTTATATTTTCATGCATATTTATACATATATATACACATATATGTATATAATTCCCATTGACTTTAATGAAAAATTACCTCAAAGTCTTTTAATGTGAGTTAGAGCAATTAATTACAAATGCTGTTTAAATTAAATTGTTCTGTGATGAACCACTGGTGAAAAATAGAGAGATCTTATGCATTTTGTGCACAGCGTTTTGTGGAAGACTATGGTTAGGTTGAAAATTTTTTTTAGGGTCCCTTGAGCTTGGCGTGGTATCAGTGGAAGTTGATGCAAATGTCTGCAACTAATAGCTTACTGTATCCTCATTGGGAAACAAACCTTCCAGTCCCAAGCCTGTCCCTGGTGAACATCAATGTTAATTGCCAGAGGCAGGAAGGAGGCTCTTGGCATTAAAAAACACGTGGTAAAAAGGTTCTACAAAATCTAAGTGCTAAATGAAATACCAGCTAAGAAATTGCAATACACAAGATAATTTATAAAATGATGTACTCAAAAATGGAAATCCAAACTACAAGGAAATAGTCTTCCTAGATAAATGCTATTCACCTCTGTTCCACAGAATTGTATTTATTTTTCTTTTATCTTTCTGCTCCAATTCATTCTGCAGTCTTTCTAAAGACCGGCCAATTTAAACAAGAGGAATGACTACTAATCTCACCTATATTTTAGTGGGGTTTTTTTAAGAGCTAAAAAGAGGAGAGACCAGATATGCAAGCAACTAAGCACCACTCAGTTTCTCACTAACTCCACCCCAGTAAGATGGGACTCATGGTCTGAGATAAGGACAGTTTAATAATTGAAATTAAATAATAACAATAATAATTGCAATTAAAAGGAAACTAACAGAGAGAACTAAAACCCAAGAAAGACAAGTGATGCAAATGAGGCCAGGATGAATGGAGCTCTGAGCAACTTTGCCTGGTGAAAGGTCTCTCTGCCCACAGCAGGGACATTGGAACTAGATTATCTTTAAGGTTGCTTCCAACCCAACCCATTCTTTGATTTTATGATTCTATGAAAGCAACTACTCAATACCAACTGACCAATGTCAAGCCAGTCCCCAAACAGCATGCCTCCCTTGCTCCTCCTCCCCAGATTTACACACTAAACATGATGCCGCATGGTCTGGAATGTCCCTGTGGTCAGTTGGGACTGGCCGTCCCAGCTGTGTTCCATCACAACTTTTGCACCCCCAGCCCACTGGCTGGTGGAGGGGTGTGAGGAGCAGAAAAAGCCCTGACTGTGTGTAAGCCCTGCTTGGCAATAACTGAAATATCTCTGTATCATCAACACTGTTTTAAGCACAGTGTTTAAATCCAAACACACAGATCCATATTAGCTACTAGGAAGAAAATTAATATTGTCCCAGCCAAAACCAGCACATCAAGCTGGCTAGTCTCTAGCTGTAGTCAGCACTGAAACGAGATGCTTTTCGTCATCAATGAAATCATTTGGCTGATACCCATATTGCAACTATTACCACAGTCCTATATGTTCTTCTAGCAGTCCTTTAAAATTAAAAGTGTGGACCTAAGCAATGGCAGAAAGCAAGTAGTCAGTAGAGAATGGTGGATACCCAGGGAAGTAATGAAGAGGAGGCAGGAGTGATGATTTACCCATTTGTTCAGCAGCTCCCGTCTGTGGTCTGCTCTCAGCTACATCCTTCTCTGTGGGCTGCTGCTTTCGCTTTTTTCCTCACATGATGTACCTCTCCCCCCATGCATGTTACCTTTGTGTCTGTCTGGAAAGGGTTCTATTTTATTCAATTTCATGATCAGGTACCTCCTTTCTCAGTAGTAAATTTTACTTTTTTTTTTAATTTTGGCTTGCTTTTTTTGGTTGTTTATTGAAATTCACATGTCAAACCAGTGTTGGTAGAACCAGAAATAACTTGGCATTTCTGGATAATAGCACCTTGTTCTGATTTTAATGAATCCAGAAATACATGCAGATGATCAATAACAGAGATGATATTGAACATTTTTTCTTCTTCTCTCCTGTTCTTAGTGTTACTGCAGAAATACAGATTAATACTAGTGTGTTTTCTTCTTTTCCTCTTGGGAATAATAACTATACATTGTCATTTCCCTTCCTGCATGTTATCCTAAGTCTAGCCTTTATACTTTGACACTGCATCTTATATTTGTCTTAGTCTGCTGCTAAAGCCTAGGCATCCTATTGCTCATTTAGATTTCAATTAACATTTTTAAACAGAACTAAAAATAGTAGCTGTCTTGTTATATTCTTTTCTGCCAGGAATGAAATGTTCTCCACTGCCTCTAAACCATAGCTTGTGGAACAATAATCATACACTTTATTACTCACTGGAAAAAAAGGCATAGTTCTTTGCTTTTTTCTCCATTCCCTAATTGGCATTGGTGTTTATTCGCAGGGGTTTTATACTAGATTTTGTGACTGATATGATAATAGTATGCTTCTACAGATCTGAAACTTTATAGATCTACCTAGGATCTCAAAGCACTTAACCCAAGACAGTTATGAGTTTCCACCTCTGTGAAATTATAACAGAAATTAAGCTCCCAGGACAGAGTTCTATTTAGGTATAATTATCTTTTATTTCCATAAGAGAAAAGTGAACTTAAGATCATGACAGCAGGGTTCTTATTGTCCATTCAGGCTCAGTGACAAATCTTTTATGTGTAGTTAAAACAAGTGTGTTTTAACACTTTTTCACACTGATGATCTTGTCTCATAGCAGAAAATAGGCTCAGCAGTCTTTATCTTTTTATCTTTATTGTGCAAGGAGAATGAAAAGATGCAGTTGAAAAAGGACTGGGATGTTCTTCAAAAAACTACTGTACGACTTCTTCATTGAATAATCTACAACTCACAGTATCTGGTAATTATTTATGCCAAGAGTTTATTTCCTTCTGAAGCTATAGAAGTTAACCCTGACAGCTTACAGGAAGAACAAAATGTCCCTTTTTAAAATTTTGTTTGTTTGTTTGTTTGTTTTGTTTGTTTGTTTGTGGGGGGTTTTTTTGTTGGTTTTTTTTTTTGTTCAAAGTCAAAATGGAAGCAGCATATTTATCTGAAACATTTTACTTGGCAATAAACAAAGGAATATTTTATAGCATTCGGGGGATTTAGATGTTTCATTTGTTTCATTTATATCCATCCTCCCTTGACCTCTATGAGGACTTAATGGATTTTTTGAATGGCTTGAAGATTATTTTACTTGGTACTTTTCCTTTCCACATACATATATTCTGTTGGGAAGAAAAAACAAAAAAAACCCCAAACCCAAACCCCCTAAACCGTAGTATTATCTTTGTAATGGTTCTTTGGAGAATTGGGAATGTAGAATGATGGTACTCTGTCTAATTTTATTAACACTGCCTGAAAGGTGGTAACAGGTCAAAGGTTTATTGCAATTACATGTTTGATTTGGCCTAGAAACATCTAAATCCAGACTCATGACTTAAAAATGGTTTAAACAGCTGCAGCATTATGAATTTGAAAAGACCTCTGGCTTTAAAGAACAATTCTAAGCATTATTTTAAGACTACAGAAAGGAAAGTTATCTTAAACTATGAACTGGAAAGGTGGCTGGAGTGACAGCCCTGAAAAGGGAAATGCCGTGTCCACCCATCAAACAGGTGCAGCAATGACAACTTGTGTCTCAGAGCAAATAGACAGTCACTCAAGCTCTGCTCATGGAGACTGAGCATAACTGTAAATTCTAAGGGCAGAAATCAACGAACTACTCAGAATAGAAATTTGAAGGTTGTTTCCAAGTTTTTCAGTACTTACCTTAACTTAGTCTGAACATTTTGTGTGTTAAAATCACACTCAAAAGTACATCTCTCAAACAATGAAACCTTTTGCTGTATATATTCACATACTTTGCAGTAGTTAATTCATTGCCACTGCATAACTCTCCATTAAATAATACAGTACCTGCAGACATTAGGGATGACTTTTCAACTGCAGCTATTTAGTCAGTAAATCTGATACATCAAAGTCCACAGAATTCAGCTGAAAGGCTCCCATTGACTTCACCAGGTTTTGGATTATGCCCTTGAGCAGTTACATGTGCCTACACACACACTCACATGATTAACGTATTGTTCATGGGCTGTGAGGATAACTTCTGTATAAATTATAAGGCATTTTATGCCCTCTAACTCTACTCCTGGACAGGTGAAATGATCAAGGTTTACTGGCATTTTTGAAGTTCAGAAAAATACTGCAGCCTCTTCAAATGTCTTTCTTCAGGGAACAGCCATGCACTCAATCAGGCTAGGAAACACAGAGGTTTAGAACAGCCTAATGCCTATATCTGGCAGTAATCAAAGAAGAGTATTGAAAAAGGAGGGGGGAAAAATAGCGGTGAGGGAGAGAAGGGGGGAGCATGACAGAAGCGGAGGAAAGAGAAGAAGGGGAAATAAATGTGCCTACTGTGGCTTAAAACACAATAATTTAATTGTCACTATGCAATCAATAAAAGTGTAACAGTGTGAAGGGAGCACGACAAACAGATTTGCTTTGTCTTAAATGGTACATACTAAAAGAATGTTCCCCAAACTGAGCAAGATTGACTAGTAAATTAGAAGAAAAATTGGTGTTATTTTACATTTTCTGCTTACCTACAGAAAAGCTGCTCATTTGCAAGAAGAAAACTGGAAAATTGCTTCTTTTTTCTTTGGCAACCATTCTTTCAGGTCATCCCAAACAGAGGCAATAGGCATATTCTAAAGTAATAGTACAATTCAGTAAGCATCCTGGCTTAGGAAATCAAATCAGTGTGGTCACCACATTGACATGAGTGGATTTCATAGGATGGGGCCTTACGATTGAATGTTCGTTTAGAAATGCAGAGAAATATGAGAAATATAAAGCAGTATAAAGCACAACATTGGACAGAGGGAGTTTTATATCCTTACGTAAATATGCTAAATTTAACAGGGAACCATGAGACAAATGAGTTTCATCCTTGCAGACACCGAAAACTCAGCTAAACTTTGTAATTGGTTGTGATGATGCAGTCAACCTGTAGTATGTTGGTTTCTACATGAATTTTAAATGAAAATGATCAAAAGAAACTGCCGTGAAATAACAGTACAATCTCATTACTATTCCAGCCTCTTTATGGGATTGTATATCTACAATATTGTTTTTGCAGTTGAGTCCAAATCCCTTCTTCTGAAGATGGTAGATGAGGAAATTAAATGAAAGAACATCTAAAGCCCAAACATTTTGGGATATTAGCCATGCATTCTTTCTGTTGTCAGGAAGCTATTGTTGAAAAAAATAAAGCAAAAAAGTTACAGACTCTCTTACCTTTTGCCTTTTAAAAACTGGATAAACAAGACCTTATTTGTGTTCTGTTTGGCTTCACTGAGAGTTTGTTAGCAAGCAGATATAATCTAGACAGAAGAGACTTAATCCTGGAGAAGCTTATTTATTAACACAGAATAAGCAAACATCTTAACCTGTTTGTGTTTATCTTCACTTTTGTTTGGTCAAGCTCCAAATTCAGAAAGAAATTCTAATTCTTTCAATCTAGAGACACCTTTCCTGTCACCATAGTGCTTAACTTTTTTCCACTGGACTTGTTAAATCAGCAGCCTTAAAGAAACCTTTTTTTCCTAGAATTCATTCTGTGACAAGAATCTGCACAACTATCCTTCAAACCTTATATCCCAGAATACTAGCAGTGCCTCTGAACTCTATTACTTAGAATAAAATAGCAGGAGCCATGCATGGGAGAAGGACCAAAAATTCAAGCCACCGTTCTTTATAAACAGAACAATACAAAGCAACCAACCACAAAAATAATGTGATTGATACACTGATTCCTACAATTGTTTTTAAAACGAGGGAAGATGATAAAATTTTGTTTCCTTAGAAAATATTGAGATGCCTCATATCTCACAAGGCAGCCTAAAATGCTGGGGAAATTAGTTTTCTCTGGAAATGTCCTCATATATGAGAATGAAATTTACTGAATATTTCTTGTTAAGATGCAGTCACTAATTGTGTTGTCCACAGAAAAAAAATAAGGTAGATGCATTGTGCTGAAAGGCAAGACATTCAAGTGTGACTTGAAAACTGCTGGAAAGATGCAGGATGATTGAAGGATTTTTCAACCTGTTATGACACTGCTACTCATCATTTAGCTTAGTATTTTGAAAATGCTTTCGTGTGAATACTTTTTTTTTTAATTTAGCTTGCATGGAGTAGACTGTATTTTGTATTAAAGTTCAAAGCCCTGCTTCTAAAATAAAACTAGAAGTTATTACTGAAGTCAATGGCAATTCAGAATTACAAAATAGTGAATTGGGGAATAATTGGATAATATGCTCACAGCCAGGTTTCTCATTCTTGAGGTGAATTCTTTGTTTGAGGGAGAATCTGTGTTGAGAATTTGTGAATTCTGTTTTCCCTTCAGGAACAGTAAAATGAGCTCTGACCAAAACTATAGCCACCGTTAAGAAATTCTCAAGCAGTGTCAGCTGTTACAGATACTTGGAAGACATCTCAGTGTAAATTCATTTATAGGACACAGTTCACAAAATTTAAGGCTTCATATGGATTTCACACCATGTTGGTAAAGAAACAAAGTCCAGGGCATATTTTTTAGGAAAACATGTATGTAGATTTTCCCCATTTCCATAAACAATTTGCATAAATCTCCAGAGGTGGAAAATCTTAAAATCTCCCCAACGATGCTAAGTTATTCACTTGCATGACAAATTTCTTCAGTTACTCTGAATTAAATAAATAGGGTCTCTACCACACAACGAAAACACATGTATTGTCAAGTGCATGTGTAAGTCAACTTCTTTTGTAACAGATGCAGCACATGTACGTCTAAAAGAATATCTATATTTTTTCCATAGCACTGATTTTTGAATAGTGACATGCTGATTATACTTAGATACTGTATATCTGCATATATCTAGCTGTAGAGAATAAGGATAATAGTTACATTATTTTGATGGAAAACAATACCTATTTTGCTTTATTTGCATGGTAGTATTCTGAATTTATGGTGTTAAAAGAGGCCGTAGGAGGGAATGAAACACCAACAGGGAAATAATGTATCTCCAGGGACAATAGTCAAGGTCCTTAGGACTATGAACTAGTCACTTGAAATTCCCAAGCTATCTATCACTAGCCCAACTAAGAGACCACTTTTTCCAAGGTCAATAACTAAGATCAAAAATGCATAGTGATGTTAGAAGTCATTATTTACAGGGAAAACAGGTGCTCAAAGGATGCCAAAAGACAAACAGGGTAAGTATGTTTATTCTATCAGGGGTTATTCTCAGAATTTGATTAACCTTCAATTTGCATGGAAAATATGCAAGTATGAATTAAAATATTGTCTTCTTTTGCCTGTGAGACCTATTTCACATCAAGAGTACAAGAATGATGATAGGAGAAGTTTTTAAGACCTGTTAGAAAAGGTTATCCAAGATCTTGTGTCCCTGAAGAAACATTCAGCTGATTCTGTGATGTGCCTCCTGGATACGGCAGAATAGGCCAGGGTCAGGTAATAACCCTAAAAAGGGCTTCTCTAGAAATCCTCAAAATTTGTTTATATATAATCTGAATTCTACAACCTAATAAAAATGCGGAAAGGAGCGGATTGACTTTGAGTATATGACTAGTCATGTCTCCTTTGGGCTTGCTTTACTCTAAGAATGTAAGAAATCATCTTGGAACTTGGATGAAAGAGATACCTGTTGAGGCTGATGGAAGTATACCTATTGGTTTTATAGATGGAAATGTGTCAAAGAGTGCAAGCAGTTCCTGACCAGGAAACCTTGTTAAGTACTTTTACCATGGAGGCAAAAGCACATCATGGGAGTTTCATAAGCAGGTGACACTCAAGAACAATTAACCAGACAGAAGTTCAGGAAAAGCAAAGCGCAATAACAGCCCCAGGTCTTCAAGCTATTCAATCCACTCGGTTTTCTGTTTCCCTGGTCCACCCAAGAGAAAGAAGATAGTTCCTTTATGTCCTCATGAATTTGGCGGTATGTCCCTCTGCCCTTCAGGGACAGATAGCAGGCATACCTCTCTCTTTCTGAATGTGGGGAAATGTGAGGAAGAGCTTTCTGTAGATCTTTGATAGTAGCCCAATAATTTATGTTATCCAGCATTACTGGAATAAAATTGGAGTGTCGCATATGTTCCTCTGGGAACGACCCTAATTCACTTCCACACTTTGTGAGCTACTGCTCCTCCAGGCCAACTATGTTCCCCTGGTGCAGCCGTTCTTACCAGTGGCTGTCCAAGGCTTTTAGAGTGAAAGGCATAGAATAATATAAATCATTGACAGCTGCTGGGCTTTCATGCTGTTAAGATCCGTGTCAGATGGCACTGTGACTGATGAGGGAATCTATCTAGCAGGAGCTTTCATCCTCCAGGACCCAGGCAGGAGTCCTCTAGGCCAGACTCATGGCTGGAATTTCTGACAGCAGCAGTGGAACTAGGTGATAAAGCTGCTCCCATTAGCTTGTGAAGTAGCTATGGTTTGCATTACTTTAGCCTTCTGCATCAAGAAAATCCCAGGGGGAAGATGAGGGAGAGCATGCAGCTGCAGTTTATGCTTTTCATTTTGGCAATTCCCAGTCCCTGTGTGAGTCCCTGCAAAGCTATGACTGCAAGGACAAATTAGAAGAGGCAAGAGGTGACCTCAGAGGAGGTGTTGAGTCTGTCTAACTCTACCCATCCAACTTTCATGTAGCATGTCGGCCAGCAGTGTTCCCAAATATCTGGAACCAGACTAACAAAACTGTGGAAAATGTGTTATGGGGAACAATTATGTGCTACTAGAGGATTGGATTAGATGACCTAATGGGAATTTTCCATTTCTGATTTCTTTGATTCTTTGATTTACATTTTCAAATGCTTTGGTTTCTGAGAGAGAACAGTGAAAAGGAGTTGACATGATCAAATGGTTAGTAACACTGGGTTTTTTTAACTTTTAGAGGAATATTTTTCAGTAACTGTTTGCCAGATATGTAAAAAATGCCACAGAACTATGTATATTATATTGTGAACTATTAATGCTGGCTGGGAGCGCAAGGCTGATGTTGGAACTAAGTAAAAAACTGTGTATTTGACTGTGCCAGTGAGGGCCAAGATGATAGGTTTTATTTTAATTTAATAAAATCTAAAACTAGTACTGTGGAACTCTGGCCAAGGCTGCCTGGCAGACTGCCTTGAAGGGAGCCATTGATAGTCCCCTTCCTTTTTACTTTATTAAGTTCACCATTTCCCCCCATTTAACATAAAAAAAGTAATTTCCCAAATAGCAGGATTCCTCAGTTGTTTTATCCTGCTCATCTAGCATCGACATTGTATAAAACATTTCATTGAAATTAGGGTGCCTAAAACTCTCAGCATGATCAATCTGCATTTTACAAAGAGATTTCTTTTCTAAATTCAATATGATACTGAAAGTCAGATGCACTATTTACATATGTGCCACTATGGAGAGGGGAATGGAGAGTAGTAAATACACTTGAGACCTTGAGGGGACATTTATAAAAATGTGGGGTTTAAGATTTGTTCCTCTTTCCTTCTGTAATATCGTAGGGACAAGAGACCATCTATCAAACTGAAGGGTGAATTAAGAATAATTTTTTGCAAACCAGTCTTCTAATCAGCTATTCAACAACTAGGTTTTCATATCCATTTTTAGCTATTAAATCAGCAGTACAAATCAGCAGGAATATTAATCCAGAATAATCAAGGCCAGACTAAATAGGTTTAAGTGCTCTGACCCTCTTCATTTTATTTTACCTGACAAAAGACTTATGGCACATTCCCACCCCATGATGCTGATGCTACTCATAATCTTGTCCCAGAGAATTACAGTTTCCTATAACTCTCAGCTATATTAGAGATTTATTTTCCATAATTAGGCAGTTTCTAATCTACTTCATGCCCAAAACATCTACCTCCAATATCTGCTGTATTAAGTTTTCCGTCCTAGAATTCAGATTTTCCTTCTGGGATTCCAGATAAGAACACTGTTTCCCTCAAAAAAGCTCATATGAATGTGCCTACCTCCTCTTCTCTTTCCAAATACTTTATTCTAGAAAGTCTTGTGAACCATATAGGTGGTAAAATATTTGGACAAGACTTATTCTTAAACATGTCTCACAGACTTTTACATCACCTCATCACCCTTTTTGTTTAATACCTTTTGGCAAATCCATTCTCACAAGGCAGTGTCCAAATACCTTATACTTATCTAACTCTTGAGAAAGCAATTATTGCGGTTCTCATTCCATGGGCTTTGTTGGTTGGAAAGTGCATTCCACAAAAACATAAAAAAGAAGATGCAATGACATTTTCAAAGTCTGTGGACAATTCCTAGTAACAGATGAGGAGGAAGTAAGCTTGCACTCTACAGCCTGGAATATTGCTCCAGTCACTTGTTTGGCAGCTGTAGTAAATTGAGTAACTGGAGAGGCTGAATCAATTTATTCATTCTCTGAATTCATTAAGCCTCAGAAGACAGCCTGGGGGCAGGGTCCTCAGTCCTATGAGGTTTGATATGTTTATTCATATTAATAGATTCACCAATGGCATGCAATTTTACTATTTATTGCAATTGTTCTTTGTAATACAAAATAATGTGCTCCCTCCGATCTTTCTCTTTGTTTCAGTTAGCCAGAATGTGTGAATTTGATAACAATTTACAACATTGATTCCAATCTGGATGAAAATCCTTACAACCAAAACCAAGTCATTGTGTGGCATTATCTCTCTGACATCAGGATACATGCTGTATTGAACCTTGCAATGCTTCATAACCAATATTATGGGATGACACAACTAAAATTGAATAAGGAACAGACTTCTTGTAATTAAATTGCAGCTCTCAGTGTGAATATCATCTATCTAACATACAGCACACAAAGTGAATGGAAGCATGCAAACGTGTTTGCAATGTTTACAGCAAACCAATTAAGTCTTCAGGTTCCCTATTAGCAGCAATATCACTCATCTGTTCAAGCCATCAGCAACTTCCTCTGGTGTTCTGTATTCTGACTGCACACAAGAGAGGACTCTCTATCTGGTTTTGCCCATATCAGCCAGCAGCAAATGATTCCAAAGATAATTTAATTTCCTCATGTCTAAATTTTAATTATTGTGCTTTCCAGTAATTTTTAAAAAATAGACCCTTAGCCAGTATAAATTGTCATAACTTTGCTGATGTCAGTAACAATTCCTAGTATCTGGGAACTTGGCCTAAGGCCACAACTTTTAAATTACAAGTTTAGAAAAATGCAACCAGAGTTTAAGAACAGATAAGAAAACACTAAACTTCATAAGGTGAAAACAAGATGTTCCACATGTATAAATGTTTGAACATTATACAGCTCATTAGTAGCAGCAAAGTGATATAGATCCTCCATCACTATGGTCAAAATCCAGCCTATATAAAAAGCAAAATATTTTCTACTGTAACCATGAGAGCCTTTACAATAATTGCCTCCTTCTGTTCTCCCCCTACAGTTGTATGAAAACAAGTGTTACCACAAGCAGCCCCGGGAAAGAGGCCAAATTAATATAAATTTCTATCTTCGATTACTTGGAAGGGATAAGAGATATCAGGATGACACTGAAAAGGAAACCGATACAACTCTTGATAATGCTTGAGTACTGATCTGATCAAGACTATCCAGGCTGAAGGAATAACTTTTGTTACCTGGATTTTTGAGAAGTCAAGATAGGTTGAGAACTAGGTATCTCGTACACTCTGACTGTGAATGACAATCCATAGTGAGGGGTGACATTTTGACTATCATACATTTACTGTGGGGAAGTATTGGTTTTCCATCTGAAATCGTCAATACCTAATATTTTCACCTTGAAATAAAATTAAAATTATTAAATTCTATTAGTTAAAAAAAAAATAAAAATTAAGTGGTTGGATTATATGTCGTGGAAACCAGACCTTCCTCCATTTCCATCAATGGTGAGAGGTGTTAAAAGTAACCATTTTTATACAAGGACAAGCAAGAACCTTGATGGAATTTCTTCACACTTGAGGAAAAAGAATTCCTGGACTCACCTTGTAGTTTGCATCATATAACTGAATGTAAATGTATATTGTGTATATCCAGTTCAAATAATCTTGTTAACCTAGATGAAGGAAATGGGCAACTTGATTATTTTCACTTTCCTTTTAAACTTTGATCATATTTCAAATTGATCAAGTAAGACTGAATTCTCAGCACTGATTATTTCCAAATTATTTGTGAAATATTTATTTTAAAATGTGAAAATTATAAAAATTAGATCTTAGTAATAACACTACTGGAACTGTTTTCTTTGAAAGAACTTTGCAGTTTTGATTGTAATAAAATAATTAGTACATTTTTTTCAGATATGCTACAGATTGTACATTTCAGGCAATGGATCTGACAAGTGATTTCATGGCTTTTTCCTGCAATGTAAAATTGTCTGATTTATCTATTGCTGAATCAAAAATTTATTCTTACATGAGTGTATTGTACTGGTACATACTCAAAGGATGACAGCCGAGGAGGGAGACCCTCTAAAAATGTAATTCATATGGATGATGCATGGAAGCTTTGTTTACACAAAGTATACAAGAACATGGATTGAGCTAATTTGGAAAACAATTTTAAATTGCTCAGTGCATCACAAAATAACTGGCTTTTTAATCCATAAAAGTTTTTAACTGATATATTCACAGACAGGTATAATCATACCATTACAGTCAAAAAGTTTCATTAAGAATGAGCAGTTAACTTGAGAACAACAGAAAAATGAAGGCATTATGTCCTTCACATCTGCTGTTTTCCTTTAACATTTCCTGTATCAATAAATTTATTTATTTTTCTATATCACAGAATCATAGAATATGCTGAATTGGACGGGACCCACAAGGATCATCGAGTCCAACTCTTAGCCCTGCATGGAACTGTCTCCAAGAATCACACCATGTGCCTGAGAGGATTGTCCAAATGCTTCCTAAACTCTGTCAGGCTTGGTGTGTGACCATGTCCCTGGGCAGTCTGTTCAGTGCCCAACCACCCTCTGGGTGAAAAACCTTTTTCTAATATCCAGCCTAAATCTCCCCTGACACAACTTTAGGCTGTTCACTCAGGTGCTGTCACTGGTCACCACAGAGATCTGTGCCTGCCCCTCCTCTTCCTCTCACAAGGAAGTTGTAACTGCAATAAGGTCTCCTCTCCATCTCTCCAGGCTGAACAGACCAAGAGACCTCAGCTGCTCCTCATGTGGCTCCCCCAATAAGGAGTCTGTTCATTTCTCCCATATTTATTTCACTACTCCATACATCATCCATGCCAATCTGACACTTTTTGTATGAGACTGGGAATATTCATGGTGAAAAAAGAGATCTTCTATAAAGATTCTTTAAAGGTTCTTATTTATTTTTTTAATATTTTGTATATTATGTCCATCTACTACAAATGAGTTCCACATTAATCATAAACTTCCATCTTTAATACACATTATGTTTTAATAAACTATTAAGAATGTTTGAGTTATATAGAGAGCACAAAAAATGTGACATGCATTTAATAATTGTTGTTAAGGCATGCTCCAAAGTGTTTTCTGCAAAATGTAGGAACTACGTTGTAAACTCTTGTTCCCAAGGGGTCTTGTTAAACTCAAATGATTCAAAAGCACATACATGATGTGTCTGAGTTGGATACTCTAGGCAGTACAGCAATGGGAGCACCACAATATGCCAGGGACATTCATTAGTTCATGTTAATGTGAGGTCTTCAGCTGCAAAAGCTTAGTTATTCTGCTAGTGAGCAGTCTCTGTTCTGGAACACGGAAGCACAGACAGGCTTTTTTTTTTTTTTTTTGTAGTCCAGGCTAAAGGAAAGTTTCATCAGACTTGCCTGCCATTCCAAACTGTTCTCACTATAAGCTTGATTTTACTTAAAACATTTATAAATTTACTGTTATCCATATGGAACAAGTATTACTGAGCAAAATGGGCAGTTCTACCCTAGTGTTATCTTTGGATATGCTAAGCCGATTTTCCAGCTGGTGCAAGTTAAGTTATGGCAGTTGTATTAAATGATGCCAATATACACTAATTTAGAATGAGTTCTTTCATCATTAACATGGGTATTTTAGGAAACCAATTTAGAACCATACATTATGTAGATTCTCTTCTCTACTCATCATCTCCCATCTGATATTTGATTAGGATATCGATTTCCTCTTATTAAAAAAAAAAAAATAAAAAAATCAAGCCACTCACCTCCTTTTACCCTCAGCATCTTACAGATGCAGAATGCCATCCAGATTATCAAACTGATTTATTGATAATAAACACATTGATCCTCTTTGCCCTTCTCCAAGCTCTAATTTCTCTAACCTCAGTCTTGTTTTCCACAGGAACTTTTAATATTAACTTCTCTTTACTGCTGGAACCATGTTTGTGAGTGCCGTCTTCAAAGGTTCACCTACGGGGTTTTTTTCAGTGCTAATACGTCCAAAAGCCTTCTCAGCATGCAACAAGACATAAGTACTCATGGTGATCTAAGCAGAAGTCTCCCAGCTTGCTGGAGTGCTGAGATAAACAGGTCAATGCCAGAGTAGATATGATCCATCAGTAGACTTTATGAGACACTTCTGAAAGGGCAGAATTAGTCTAAATTAGAATGTCTGGGACTCAGCTCAAGGCAAATCTACAGATAAATTGTTCTGTAGATGAGCTTACTTGGTTGGAGGAGATACATCCAGCCAGGTGTTACTAACTCATGATGATGACAACATCAGAAGAAATTACTGAAAATTTACTTTATTACAAAAATCCCACACAACCCTGTAAAACCAAGGTCCAAGACAAAGAATGAAATTTAGACACTCCATTAGCAAGACAATCTATATACAAAACACCTCATATTTCAAAATGTTATGTTTTGAACGCTGATGATCATGATTAAACATCCATATCTCTGTAGCACTTAGAGATCAGTTGGGTTACAATGCTTGTTGTGGTACAAAATAAGTGACAGTCCCTTGACAAAGACCTTAATCAAGAGTGTTTTTATAACCATTTCTGAGATTTTGTAGTGTGCCTTCACTGTGCATAGACACAAAGTTAGATCAAGAGAATGACACAAAATGTCCACTCAGTGTGCATGAAGTTATAGCAGGAAATGTGGGGGACCAGATGAAGCGGTGTTATTGCCATACTCCTTCTTACCAGTATGGAGATCCTCTGCCTCTTCTTGCCTTTTTTTGTCAGAGTGATGTTCCACTCTGGAAAATCAGTAACCACATGAAGTTTAACAAGGTCAAGTGCCAGATTTTTCACCTCGGACTGGGCAACCCTTGGATGTTCGTATGGACTGGGGAATGAGATGCTAGAAAGCTGTGACATGGAAAGGGAACTGGGAGTCCTGGTCGATGGCAAGTTGGATATGTTAGCAGTGCCCTGGTAGCCAGGAGGGCCAACTGTGCCCTGGAGGGCATCAGGCACAGCGTTGGCAGCTGGGCGAGGGAGGAGATTGTCCCACTCTGTTCTGCAGTGGTGAGGCCTCACCTGATTGTGCAATTTAAGAAAGATATAAAGTTATTAGAGAGTGTCCAAAGGAGGGCAATGAAGATGGGAAGGGCATTGAGGGGAAGCTTTATGAGGAGTGGCTGAGAGCACTTGGTCTGTTCAGTCTGGAGAAGAGAAGACTGAGGGGAGACCTCATTGCAGGTACAACGTCCTCATGAGAGGAAGAGGAGGTGCAGGCAGTCATCTCTTCTCTGTGGTGACCAGTGACAGAATCCAAGGGAATGGCATGAAGCTATGTGAAGTTTAGGTTCGATATTAGGAAAAAGTTTTTCACCCAGAGGGGGGTTGGGCACTGAACAGGCTCCCCAGGGAAGTGGTCACAGCACCAAGCCTGACAATTCAAGAAGCATTTGGACAATAGTCTGAGGCAGATGATGTGATTCTTGGGGTGTCCTGTCAGGGCACAGAATCCTTATGGGTCTCTTCCAGCCTGAGATTTTATATTTCCATTTTTATATTTTTATTTATTTATTTATATTTTTATATTTATTTATGATTCTATATTGTTCCATTGCATAAAACCAAATAGTTCAGAATTATGACTTTACTAAATGTAAGTACTCACTTCTCTTTTTTTTTTTCTTGTGCTGAAGTTAAACTTTTCAGTAGTAACATATCTGAAGCTAAATTTAAACTGCTGTTTAAACAAGTATGAAAAAGATACTTATACACTAGAAGAGAGGGAAGGGTTTTTTTTTTTCATCCTCTCTCAAGTCTTCAGGAAACATCTAAAATTTTCAAAGATATTTTTAATTTATTTAAATCTCACTGAAGTCCATGGAACCCTTCAGCACAGAGTAAGTGCTTTTGTCAACAAGAAAATGTTTTCTCTCTTTATTTTCCTAAGGACCGC
Organism: Margarornis squamiger; assembly: GCA_035222235.1. Taxonomy (NCBI): domain Eukaryota; kingdom Metazoa; phylum Chordata; class Aves; order Passeriformes; family Furnariidae; genus Margarornis; species Margarornis squamiger. The sequence goes on from JAWWTY010000005.1 coordinate 12,543,485, forward strand.
AAATCTAGAAGAGTCACTATGTCACATTATTTAATTTGAATAGAAAGATTACTGTCCTTGTTATAAAAGGCTATATTCTTTGACAATATGACATTACAATGTGAATTAAGCATGTACTTAATGGCTTTCCAAAACAGCAGTTATTCCTGAGTGAGAGTGGATGTGATTTCCTGTTTGTGACATGATGTGCCAACCTGAATTGCAGATTTGGACTTCAGGATTGGTAAGATGTTTGAGCAAATTTGGGGCAGAAAGTTTTGCAGATTTTAAAAGCACATGATGTCACTCTTCATAGCAGTTTCACAACAACAAAAATGGTGGCACAGAAGAATGAGATTGCTGAACAGAGGAAAGAGGTAAATTTTAGGGTGAATAAGTGAAAGTAGGTGATGTGACAATATTCTCTCAGTGCCACAGAGTTCAGGGCACCAGTTAAGGAAGACAAGTTTCAGGTCCTACAAGACCATGACTGAATTAAAATAAAAAAGTAAAAAATATCAAGAAATGAAACTGTGAATGAAAGAAATGAGATGCACAGTACTTCAGAAATATACACTTACATTCTCACAGACAACAGACAGTTTTAACCCCAAGTCTCTTATTCTGAGATGCATTCATGTAGAAATGTGGTAATTTTCCCCCATGGGATTCATGTAGATGAGATTTTAGTTTCTTCTGGAGCAATTAGAATCAAAGTATTTACATAGAATATTCTTTGATGGTTTTGTTCTGAATCAAATCATTATATTTTCTGCCCTATCTCATAGTTAACATGAAATAACTCAGTGATGCAAACATTCAATATAGTTCTTTATTCATTCTCAATAAAGCTGATTTCATTCAGTATTTCTGGTAATGTTTCTAGCATTTGAGATCATCTGCACTATTCCAAAAATGAACTCCATAACTGTCCCTTAAATTCAAGCTATGATTTCACTTAGGAAATTATGAAAACATGACTCTGTTACCACCTGCAGATGCACACACAAACAAGCACACAAATATACACATAGAAGTATTGCAAAAATATATATTTTGTGTCAATGACTACATGGGAGTCAGATGGATGTTTTTAGCAGAAAGTGAACCTTTCTGCAATGCAGAACCCCTGTTCTGGTCTTTTTATAATAATCATAGGTTGTTCAGCTGACAACAGAATTCTCAGAAATTTTAAAAATTGAGAAACTTCTGATCACACAAAAATTTACCTTCAAAAATTACTGTGACAGAGAGTGGCATGTCTATTCAACCTCGGATTCTTCTCTATCTAATGTTTCCAAGCCCAGTGCTCTTGCTAATAATCTTAAGATTCTTTACCTTTCTTCGATCCAAACCTCTTGTTACATATTGATCTACAAGGCAGTATTTATTAACATGTTTGCATCTACTGCAGTGTGTCAGCAGAAATATCTTTGTCGCTAGAGGGCAGCCAGCATCTTCTGGAGAGCCAAGAGAGCTCGTCATGGAAATCAAGTTCTGACAGTAGTCGCAGAGGACATGATTCTGGATCAGTGGGCTGTGTCTCAGCTGTACTAATTTTCAATAGACGTAATTAGCAGCATTCCGGGATTTTATCTGGGGATCAAATTATAGCTGGCTGTTTCAAAGATAGAATCTGAAGACTTGTGAGTGTGGACTCACCAATGACTTTAAGAACAAAAATTGGGAGGTTAATGGTGCTATAGAGCCAAAAAACCCTCCTGAATTTTCCAGTGAAGGAAATTTCAGAGCAGGCTGATGAAATGGAACCATTAAGTGTGGACACGCTGCTACTGGAACCTCAATTCCATTTTGTCTCCTCCATGATGGACAAATGGAGAATGGTGTGTGTGCTCTGTTTGGTGCTGAGTGCCTTTTACTGACCATGAGTGGGTATAAGTTAGTGAGTGAGGCAAAGAAATCACCAAGTTTAGCTCTGAAATCCTCACACCCTTTCTGGTATCTGGCATCAGGACAGATACCTCTTGCTGGAGAACTGATGATGAGGTGAAAAAAGCTTTGTAACCAAATAAGTAACCAGGCTTTCTTTCCCCTTGCCCAAAGCTTCACACCGGTTATGGTCAGCTTCTGTGGTTTGACCCCTACAAAAATCCTACGTAACTAGTAGAGGATTCTCATGGCCTTCTCAAACGGTACATTTCCTTCAGTGTATCTGCAGCAAATCAATCCTCAGTTATTCATGTTCCTGATGTGAATATATAAACACGGATTAAAGAAAGCTGTTTAGATGAAAACCTATATTTACAGTTCTCTTGCTTTGCACTACTGACAATTTTTTTACATTATAATCATATTGCAAGTTATTAAATACTTTTGCTGCTATTTGCTGTACTAGGCTGCTCACACTCCATCCCAGATGCACAAGTATGTGCACAAACAACAGAGGACTTGACATAATGATACATATCTGCACATCAGAGAACAAAATTAAGTCTGTGTCAGATCAGAATGAAACTTGACTAATCTGAAAATCTGCTTTAAACTCTCATTAATATAAACTTCTGAAAATCTAAAATATACATCTCCCACCTTTTTATACCCCGTAATAAGCAAGGTTTGGAATTTTCTGAACTTGTGAAATAAGGATGAAGTCTATTTAAAATTAGTCAAGCAGGCTGAAATGAAAGGAGAACATCAGCATATCATAGACACATACACATACATGTACATAAGTGCCTTGCAAATGATCCCATGTGTTGGCTTTCTTTTCTCATTCAGACAAAAAAACCTAGTGGAGTGCATCATACTGAGAATGAACACATGCTAAAATGGTTGGCTGGGAAAGGGTGGGATGCAACAGTTTCAGAGGAAGACATAGTATTTAGTTTTGTATTCTTGCCAGTGATATTAACCAGCAAGTGATCAGGATTTCATCTGGATGGAAACTGGGTGGGAGAGGCAATTTTGTACCCTGCTCACATTCTGCATTTTCTGCCCTTGATATGCAGTCTGTCCAGAGACATAGCAATAATCAGCATTCAGGCACCTCTGCAGGTCTCTGGAGTAGTGGAAGCATAAAGGTCTCCATGCCAGAAACAAGAACAATTTTTTCCTGTGTAGGAAAATAAAAGCTTCTTCAAGACCTTGGCTCCACAGTTTGAGTTTCAAGCCTCCCCTCAAGAAGCAGCCCTGGCTCCAAAGGAAGTCCTCCGCTGTGCAGCTGTGGTGTCTTCCAGAGCAGCCAGGGCTTGATTTCAGATGGCAGGAAGCTAGGAGTTTGCTTTGGGCATTTTTGTTGAAACCCTGGATCTCCCCATATCTGCACAAGCAACTTTCTCCTGGAAATAGGGTGGCAGGGGAGAAGTCTCAGCACTGGAGCAGCACGTAGCCATGCATAGTCTTTCACTTCTTTAAGGAGGGACAGAGCCCTTCCCTTCTATCCATGCAGAGCTTCTCTACACCGAACCCTGATGTTAATTCCTGACGCACTTCAAAGTCCTGGAGAAGAGCAGAGAAATACTTCTATGCCAATAATCAGTAATTCAAAGGCAGAGTTATTTCAAGGGCTTGCAGAATACAGCAGGAGTGAAGGATAAAGTCCTACTGCCTTAAAAGAAAAGCACAAAGAAAGCATGATCACTTGATAAATAATTTAACTGACAAGAATGTGAAAGAAATTTTCATGTATTTGTCTCTAGTGTTATTAAGTGGGTTCCAGCTTTGAAAGGTTCCTGATTAGGGAAAGATGGTTAGTCAAGAATGTCTCTCTTTGGGAACAAGGGGAAAAGGTTTCACCTTAAGTTTTCCCATTGCAGAAAAACAAGCACTTTTAGGTTCCATGGCATAAGATGATGTGTATTCTTTCATTTTTTTTTTTTAATTGATATATTATTTAAGCAATTTTTATTATTCTAGAGTTTCACGCATCTTCTCATACACTGAAAACTCAGCACTTAATACATAATATCAAAGCATGAAAAAACATGCTTGAAGTTTTTATTTTTTAATGTGAATCAAGTCCCACATGCAATGACAAAATGTACTGTTATGAAGTTATTCCATTTTTTTATTGGATTGTCAATAAATTAATTGAGAGTTTTATTTTAACCATAATACAGAGAGGTGAAAAATTCACAGTAATTTCTGCATGAAATCTTTACTTCTGATTTGTTTTTTGTTTTGTTTGTTTTGTGTTTTTACTTCAGTGCTGACTATATTAAAATAAAAACAAAAACTTTAAACAGTTATTGTTATGTCCAGATGCTTAATGGCATTTCATTATCTTCTAATAGAAGAATGTATTTAGACAACAGATTTCAAAGTGAAAGAACAACCAATGTGTGTTTTATTACATCATCGTAATGACTTCTTAGTCTATATTTAATCCTTCCACACAACCAATAAAGTAATTCAAACAAAGAAAAACCCTATGAGTCTCTATTGGTTTCAAAACCATGTGACACACTAGACTGGCACCAAAATATGAATTAGAGGCTTATGATAAATTCAAAAGTCAATGAAGTGCATTTAAAATGCATTTCATAAAATTTAATTTACATGTGCATTAGAGATAGTCATAGACTTTCCAAAAACCCTTTGAGCAGCACAAAACTGCAATACATTCATACTTGTCTGTTATGTAAATGAACCCTTCTATATACTTTTACTAGTTGCAGACTAGATGCAGCTGTCTGCTATTTGTATCTTTTTCCTGTCCCAGAGACAGTACCAAATTGTACTGCTTTCCCGTCTTTATAGAGAGAGAAGAATAATACTGTAAGTTACTTGAACATTGCTTTCTGCTAAATATTTGTAAGTTGGTTCATTGTGGGACTTTGTGTGTAATAATTGTTGCCCTTGAAAATACCCATCTAACTTTAAGGTGACAAGTTTTAGTGATTGACGTAAGATTTTAAGTTAATGCATGTATAGACATTGATTGAAGATCTTTGGGGTTGTGTTTAGTTCCAAATGGTGAAATGGTTTTTGCTTTTAAGATGATCAGCAACTGAAATGCACTCAGTTTGCAAGTAAGGCTTGTTTCTTTTTGTGAGGTTTTTTTTTGTTTGTTTGGGGTTTTTTTTTTGGTTTTTTTTTAATTTTGTTTTTACCTAATATGCAATTATATTTGCACATAACTGTGCTTAGAGGCACTATTGGTACAACTTACAATAGGAATGCAAACTCCTGCAACAGAATAAACACAGTTTCACATAAAGAACAAAGATAGTATAATGCTGGCTTAGCTCAGTGAGTTTTTAGGAGTATCCTAATGTAATGTTTGAGTTTGGGTCAGTTATAAGAAAACATGTTGTTATTAATATATGACTCATAAAAACTATTATTACTTTTGGCAGTCATAAAATAAAAGGTCCCTAGTTAACAAAAATGTCTTTAAAATGTAAGTATCTTATATGAACTTCATATTCTTATACTAATTTAAAAAAAAAAATTTAGAGACAGGATCTTTGTCAAGTGATACGTTGCATTTACTCTCAACATACTACAAATAGCTATACAGCCAAATAAACATCACATTGCATTATCATACAGATTTCTTCTGTTTTTCAAGTGGTCAGCATTTTGTGGTAACATTAATAGTTATTACAGATTTAAATGGGCACTCTGTCTGTAACTGATCGACAAGATCAATAATTTTAAGATCAAATACTAACAGCAGTCTGTTTTTTTCTTTAATCACTGTCTTTTTGTTTTATACCCATGCCTACAGCAAGATCCTGTTTTCTGTATGTAGACAGAGCTTCCTGCTGTGTGCTGTCGAAAGAATGAGAAGACAAGATGGAGAATCAATTTAGGAAAAAAGCTTTAGTTGACAAAGCTTTGCTGTAGATCAATGGAGTCTAGCTAGTTAAAATATCTTTGGGAGCAGAGATTTTACAGTCTCGAGCTTGGACATAATCAGTTTGGTTTTCCTTATTCCATTCATGCAGTATTTTGCCAGATGGGAAAAAAAAATTATGCAAATACCATTATTGTTTTGACAGTTGAATGTCTTTTCGCTTTGTTGTGAAACAATAAAAGCAGCTTTAAAATATATTTCCTTGATATACAGAAAATCTAGTCCCTTATTAGACTTTTTCTTTTAAAAGAGACAGTATTTACTAAGAGGGATCTTGTTCGTTACAGCAGAGCAGACAACACATTTACCCATGGAGAGATGGAATAGCATACAGTTCACAACTTGGTACTTAGGGAATTTTTTTTCATTGACTCATTTAGTCTTTTATCACTTATTTGTTCAAACAGGTTTCATAGCAAACACAGGATGTGTACTAACTGATATAAAGCACGTCTTCCCTAGCAGATTTATCCTTATATCTGATATTTGTTTAATCGGGTTTCACTACATTTGCATATCAGCGGTAATTAGTTGTTTCAATATTCCTAATGGCATAGAATGCAAATATTGTGTAACTTTTTTGCTTAAATACACATTTAAGATTCTTTAGAAACAACCCAACAACATTCATATATGTTGTTAACTCATTCCTTGTCCAGCTCTATCACCAAAACAAGAAACTTGCATTTAAATTGCATAGAATCAAATCAATGTTACAGCTAGTTTGAAAAATGAGTAGTCAGATACATGTTTACTGAACTTTATGTAAATGTAGGCATCAAGCCCTTTACACTGAAAATATCTTCCTTAGATGTTCAGGAATTATGTCTGGATTAAAATATTGTCCATACATTTTACCTGTCCAGCAGCATGGAGAAGTTTGTGATTCAAAGGATAACATCTTCAAAAATGGAGATAGAGAAATGGATTTTTAAGAAATCAGAAAAGAAAATAAACCACGTAATGTAGGGATAAAAGCATTGCTGAATTCTGGACAAGATTTCCAGAAGTAGGTAGAAATTTAAAGTGTGGGGTACAAAAGCAGAGATAATTTAAAGGGGTCCACTTTGTAGGAAGATGCGACTGTTCCACTTCTGAAAATCAATCTCTTATCAGACATTTTTTTGAAGTTGGGTCTCTAAAATCACTAATCCCTTCCAAAACCTCATCTAACAATTAGCATTAATCACTGCAGGCTGTATCCCATTGGTCTCTGAGTCTGTTACAGAGTTTACTGCATCTGTGGGAATTTTGTCTTTTCAATGAAAAAAAAAAAAAAAAAAGTGGGTTCCTAAATACTGGATTTATGGCATAATGTATTACTTCAGACCCAGTTCTGTTTCTGTAAACATGAGGGCATTGATAGTTAAAAGGCCTCTGCATTTCAAGTGAATGCCACTGAAAAGCCAATCAGAATTGTGGGAGGACATTGAAACAGGGGAAGTATAAAGATTTGTGTTGAAAATGTTTGTACTTTTTCCAAGAGTTATTTCATTTCAATAATGTTAATAGGTAAACCCAACCTCACTGTGATTGAACAGGCCAGAATATGCCTACATGTGTGTGCACAGATTTGTATACATGGGTACTAAAGCAGTTATAGGTTATTCTTAACTTTTTATGCCCTTACCTTAGAGCAGTCACAACTCACTTGAAGTTCTCTATACCCACTTTATCTCAAACCTGTATGGCTTGGAGCAAACAAAAACAGAGGCAGTGAGATGGCATGCCAACACATTATGTTGGCCCCCAGGAAGGAGTGCCTGCAACTATATTCTTTGATAAATATTGGCAAATTATCAGACCATTCTCTGCCTTCTTGCAGTAGCCTAATTTGTATCTACCAGTCTCCTTTGAAAACATGTTAGGTCCTAGGAAAATCATTTGTCCATACACAATATGGCAGCTTTTTTTTTTGCCTTTTTTTTTTGCCTTTTTTTTTTTTTTATGCAAGAGATAGAGGAAAAATAATCAAGCTCACTTGCACTAGATTTTATTATCGAAAACGCAACTGCGATTCTGCCTCTGGGTGGGCTTTAGATCTTTACTCATTATAATACTCAATGCAAATATGGCCATGAGGGAAACATCTGGGTTTCCTCCTTATAAAGGGCTTAGGTCTCACTGAGCACACGTTTACAGGACTGCACCTGTATAGAATAGGTATTGTGAACAATTATATTTCTCTTATGACATGAAACTTAACAGTGGAAAAGAGAGGGGTAGAAAAAGATCATGAATCCCTTGTTGTTTTGGTCTTTACACTGTCAAAAGGTTGTCTACAGAACCAGAGTTTCATTAAAAATAGAGTCTCGAGTAATTGCTTTGACAAAGAGGGGTCTCTACATAAATTAATGATGCACTCTTGTGCTCTTTCAGCCAGTCCTTCAGAAACACTAGAAGGAGCCTGCAAGCCACACAACATAGAAGCAACATGAAAGGTGCAAACTATATCCCCCATTCATCTTAATGAGGTGTTAACTTCTAATCCAAGTTGGGACCATTAAAATACTAGATTTATTATGTGGTGTTGTTGAAGAACCACTTTAACTCTTGCATTGCCTTGGCATAAGATCTCTTAATATGCTTGCTTATTGCATAGCATGCATTATTATCATCATTGTTGTTGTTACTGTATAATATACATAACTAAAGCCTTGAGTGAAAAGGTGAGCTGTGAGTTAAACAAATTACCTCCTTCAAGATAGCAGTTTTAATAAACTGTGAGATAACTTTCTGAGGAATAAAAGGGTAGTGTTCTGATAAAGCAGTGAAGTAGGAGTTTCAGATGCTTTATTTGCTGGTGGATATAAACCTCTGCATATGACCTTGGGAAAGTCACTTGCTCCCTCCATACCCTCATCTCAGACTGTGCTTGTAAGAAAGAATGAGAATAAAAAGTACTCTACCCAAACTTAAAAGTGTGTTGTGGGGAAAAATGAGGCTCTAAGTAGATGATGAATGCTGCAGAAAAGACCATAGATAAGAGAAATCGTCAAAATGTAAACATTTAAGTAATTTCAAGGTGCAATTGGCAAAAGAATGTAAAATGTTTTTAAAAGAAGAGAAGTGGAATTATCTGAATTAAATAAATTGATTCTGTGTATTTGTGGGTTAAACATGAGATACTTTCTTATGCACAAATGTTGCCTGGATGAAGGCCATAAGGATCTGTACAAACATGAAAAAATTCTTCAGTAGCAACGATGAGAAACTCTCAGATCTTGACATCTCCACATGCCCTTAAACCAAGAAAATCCATTGAGTCTTGAACAGGAAATGAAAATTGAAAGCAACTTTTGGATAATTTCAATCAGAAAATATGAAGATCTAGACAAATAGTTTTAAATAATGTTTTGATGTTTTTCCCCACTAGCATGCTGTTTGGGCCTCTGATTCAAGTGAAAATCCATGTAAACCTTGTGAGCTGAGATTGCTAGATTAAATTTGGAGATGCACTCCTCGAAACCAGGGTTCTGTAAGTATAGTCAAAGCACTATAATATATCCCCAAACTAAGAAGGAGAACGTAACTGGGGAATAGCAATAGGTAATAGAAAGAGTGGGGAAGCATAGGAGTAAATGCTTGAGAATCCTGCATGTGAGAGGGGAAAAAACCAGGGTTATAGCATCAATGTCTTAGGCAGTCAATGTGCTTGAATATCTAGCTCTGAAAGCCCATATTCAAACACGGATCTCAAAGGATAGGAGGTATCTTACTTTGAGTCATTCTTCTGGAAGCAATAACATCAGTCACTTATATGTCTAAACTTTGTCCTCTGTTACCCAAATTCTTGCTTTATCCAACTTTCCTTTACTGTTCTCTGAGTGCCTTGGACACCTCATTTGATTACCTCCTTTGGATTTCCTCTATAAGGGCTCAATTCCCTCCAGGCATGTTATAATTGAGATTTGATACCCACTTTGGTGTGAATATCCCATGAGTGAGCAAGCCCCATACAAATTTTTGTCTGCATATGTATACAAATATGAACAGTGCAATTGTTGCTCACTCTGTTAAATAGAATCACCACAAGGTAATGGCACTCTCCATATAAGTTCCCATCATCAATTAGGAAAAAAAAAACATAGACTTTTTTCTTTGAATTTGGTCTCATTAGGTCTGATGGGTTACAGAGAGATTATTTCTAACCTGTTACTTATTCTGTTTTTCCTTTGAACTTCCAATGTTCTTCTGTATAAAAGTAAGATTTTCCATTCATCTTTAAGATTGGCTAGCCAGGATGTGGGTTGAAATCCTCAAAAAATATTTTCAGGCTTCACAGTTGGAAGAAACTTCCTTTGCTGCACACATTGATTATGGCTTATTATTATTTGAGGGATCTACTGAAATTCTCTGCTGTGTTGGGGCTACCCTGTTCACAGGCTGGTTTATTTATCCTCTTGTAGGTAATAGACACTCTTGGGCTGACTCCCATTAAAGTCAGCCAGGACTAATTCCACAAGTCAAAAAACTTGGGCATTATATTACTGGTATAAGTAAACCCAGGATCAGTTCCTCAAGCACACTATTTCTTGAACACCTAATAATTTCCACAAAGCTGCTGTGCTTTTCAGGGGGTGCAGAAGTCTTTGTCATCTGGAAGATTTTGAATCAAACTTATTCACCTGAACAACCTTACTCAAACACATTCTGAAATATGATCACTCTTTCTCCTTCCAACTACTGACATCTTAGCAGGGTATGAATACTAAACTATGGTGGCAGAGGTTTCATTTCATCTCATATATCTGTTCCCTTTAACATTCTCCTGTTTGATATATTCTTTAATGCATTTGGTTTTTTTGGACTCCCTGAAAAAGGGCATATTTTGTTGTTATTTACGTGGTTAAGCATCCTATTACACTTCAACTAAGCTGAAGCCTAAAGCAGTACTTAAATTATAATAACTGTATCTACCCACTAACTTTCAGTAAAGAAAGAGAAAAAATGAAATGACTAATCTATTTACTCATTTTGAAGCACCTGGCACCAGTAAGACCAGCACTAAAATTTCCAGAGTAAGCAACAATTCTGACATGGAGTGGCATTCATACTGTATTTGATTATATGGCCCATTATAAACTGTGCTTTACAGATGGTATTATATGTCTTGGGGTGCTGTCAATGAAGAGAAGTCCTGTGGAAGGCAAAAAGTGCAACCTGGTCTGTCTCCCGTGTTACTGATTTCTTCTGGATATATTTAAACACTTGAAAGCCTTTTGATGAGATTTTGGTTAAGGGAAGAAAGGAGAAGTTATAGTTTGGCTTTACTCAACCTTAAGTATGAAGAAAATGTTCAGGGCACATTTGTAATTAATTTTGCGATGGTGATTAGGCTGTGATTTAAATACAGAGATTTTAACACAGGGATTTTAACACAAAGGTTTTAACCCTTTTTGATGATAGACTATTTTTATGCTTAAGTGCAACTACCAAAGCAAAATCTCTTCAAAGAGAACCTTTCACCAAGGGTAAAAAGTCCTGAACTTGAAGCAATTCCTCTTATTTTATTGCAGTTTTTTAAGCTCTTTTCTCTTCTGTATCAGATGATTGTGCTCCAGGAAAAGATAGGCTACATTTCAGTGCTTATGAGACAACATGTTATTTAACTACAAACTAATTAACTGTACAAGAAAAATATAAACAAAGGATTAAACAATCTCAAAGCTTGAAAGTTCTCAAATTATTCACGTGTTCTTTAATTTAACATTAATCTAGAAATCTAGACTTTCAAGAAAAAATGCTCCTCTTTTTCTCATACGACTTTTCCCTGATTATAATCTTAAACATCCCTTTTTCACTAACATAGCACCATTTAATTCAGTTGCACTGTGTGCAAGTGGGAGCAGAATTAAGCCTCCAAGCTGTCTTGCTTTCTGGAATTACTTCTTAGGGTTTTCAGAACTGCTTTTCTCAAAAGTCTTTAAACAGTATCTTTCAGTAAATAAAAGCTCATCTGCCCTTGCCTTCCAGTTACTGCTTCAGGTGTCTAGACAACTCCTTGGAGGCTTTTGCTGCTCTGTCTAGTGCAATTCAGTTCAAGTCAGGAGAGTAATCACAGCAAACATGCTATGAAAATAGAGCACATAACCATGGCATGATCAGCTGAACATGCATCCGAGTGTGCCATTGCTCAGTGGGACAGCTCCCATGAGGAATATCACATCAATGTGGATGAAGGTGACCTGAGCTGAGCATGGTGTACCAAATACCCATGGATCAATGAATGCGTGCAATATTTGTAAAATATATTTGTGCAATAGACTTGATCAGATAATACTATAATGTCAAGTTATTTTCATTTATGGCAATGCAGCAGACTGACTCTGGACATTTTTTTACTTCAAAATTATTTTTTTAAATATTTGTTCTACAACTTCTTTCATAAAATGTCACGAATATAGTACTTTAATATTTATGCAGATTTTTGCTGAAAACCTTATTTTGACACTGATTTTATGTAACTGTTAACTATTAATTTCCATAAACATCAGTAAAAAAAAAAGACCATTTTTATATGACAAAAAAATTCACCTAATTATGATGAGATTTACAGTATATGCACAGACAGAAGAAAGTTTGCATGCGAATGTTCAAGGAAAACACAATTTCTAAGTAGGGAGGCACAAAAAAACAGACATTAAAAACTTTGTTTCTTCAGTAAAAAGGTCGGGCTGGGGCGGAAGGAATTTTGGGATATTCATCAATTTGCATGTGATAACAGGTATGTCCCTAGTGAGCATTTCTGAAGCACCCACCCAGCATATTTGCACTTCTCATGGGCAGGCTATTTCCCACCATAAACAGCGTGACTCCTTCCCCCAGCATCAGCGAGAACTGAGAAAGGTTTTTACTCATGGTAAGAGATAAACTTTTCAAGGTCTTGAAAACAGAAAGGTCTGCTTTTCTGCACACTTATAGACCACCAGGCTAACTGAGAATGTTTCCTAAGGGGTAGCCTCTGCTGCTTGATTTTGCTTCCTGAGACTCACATCACCTCATTACCACTGACTGTTTCGTTTAAAAATAAGCAGAACTGGCAGGTTCTGGCTAGTGACAACTTTGTCAGACTTGAATTTACTTCCCTTTTCTCTTAGAACAGAGGAGCCACTTTTCTTTCTGATGGCTGCCTATAGATATTTACCAGAAGGATTTAATTTTCTTCTGCTACAAAGGAAAAAATGAGTATGACCTTCCAGCAGACAAAGGTGAAGCTTCTTGGATTTTTTCTTCTTTCATTTTATACAGAGATGCTACTGATTTGGGAGAAATTCCTTATAGGTATGTAAAACAGAAAATAATTCGGAAATGAGCAGAAAATATCAACTGCTATATTCAACCATGATAGCAGCTTTCAGGAATCCAGAGAGTTACAGTTATTTACTGGCAAAGTCGTCAGTTCTAACCAGTCACTTAATGCTGTGTATTGATGCTTCAAAAAGTTGCCGGAGATAAATAAATATTTCTGGAAAGTGATTCTACTTGCAAACTCTAGGTGACTCTGTTTTTTCTCTTTTGTTTTGTTGTTTGGTTTTTAATCATTTTTTTGTTCACACCTTCTGCTTGACCTTTTAAGAGCTAGCTCTCTTCTCAGGATAGCTACTTAAGACCAAACTTCTGTATCATTTCGAAGAGTAATTAATCCCTAACCCCTATTCTGTTTCTCTGTAGCATATTGTACCATGAACTTCAGATGATATTTCAGAAATAAACTGCTCTTCATACACATAGAGCTGAAATTGGTCTCTGGAAGCTAGTCAGGGATTAAAGGCAAAAGCACACAATTGTAAACTGCAAGAGAAACAGTTAAAATATGAAATCAATAATTATATTTCAATAAAACTGAGATAAGATACCCTGCAAAAATACAAGTATATAGTTCTTTCCAGGGGATTGCCATATTGATCACAGGAATTATGTTAGTGACAGAGGTCTTTTGTTTGTTTATTTTTTAATCATAGGGATTCAGATACAGTTTTGTAACAGGAAGCTGATCCTCATGAAACCAATATTTGACTATTTTCTACATCTAAGGCACAGCAAAACTCCAAGCCTTAGGATTTTTGATAACACATACCCCGTAGCTGGAGGATATGAATGACTGAAGAAAAGCCACAACATAAAAAGATATTAATGTGTTTGAAGACAAGTTAAACTCTAGAGATATTGGAGTGGAGTGACAAACTTTACAATGAAAAAAATAGTGGGCAAAAATTGAAACTAAAGATTTCTCCTATAGTTATGAAATTGTATGACTGCATACTGCTTTGCTTTTAAAATATGTTTTGGTTCTTTTCACACACAACTTTTGTTCCACAAATAATATGCTTGTTGAAAAATTGGACAAGGAGTACAATGTTAAGTATTACTATATTTTCAACCACTATTTCAATAGGAAAAAAGGAATTTATTTAAAAAATTCTAATCCTTCATGATTGCCGAGAAACCAAGAGAAATGCTAATGAAAAGATTATGAAAAAAAATTCAAAACCATAATGATTTTGGATTAAAATGTTCAGATTTTTATTTGCCTAAAGCTCACCCCTTCTCTTCAAATAACATACTTTATTTTAAAAAAAAAAAAAATTCTTTCTTTTTTACAATAATAGCAGTAATATTTATGCCAAATATTTAATTTCTAAGTAATGCATTTTTGTCATTGATCAAAACAAGATCAATTTAATTTAGTCCAAACTAACGGCCTTCAAGGTACCCAAAACAAGTCAGGAGGGAAATAAAAGAACTTACGTAGTTAATCATCAGTAATTTCTTTCTTTCTTTATATTGGCTGAGGATGTGTTCAGAAGGTTTCAGTTCTGGTTTGTAAAAAAGACCAAACCAAACCAAAGAAAACAATGCATGCTGAGTCTGTTATGGCCTGATTTCATTAACATATCCCCTAGGAGGGCATGGTGCCAGCATCCTTCCAAACCTAGAGTCACTAACTTGATGTTCGAACAGTCCTCCCAGTACTAGAAACACCTTCAAAAATCTTGCTCACTGTGATCATCTTTGTTGTGAGTTAACAAGTACATTAAACCAAAATAAAGGAGGTGTTACCCAGACATCTTCACATTCTTTTTCTTTTTTTTTTTATCTTGGACAGGCTACACCAGTCTCACTGGCTGCTGCTCTCCAGAGGCTGTACAGAGACTGCATTTGAATTTTCAAGTGATCATTTAGAGTGGAAAAGGTTTTTCATACCTCAAATTTGATGACATATGGCATAGCTCAGATAAGCATCAACAACGCCACCTGATTTTAAGATTGAAGCTCATTCACGTGTATTAAATCAGAGGGTGAAGAGAGAGCCCTTTGTGAAGCTATCTCTGGGAAGAGGCCTGCCCATGACCATGAAGCAGACAGAAGCGTTTGCAGTGTCCGCAGATGTAACAGGACATCAGGATATAGCTGCTTTCATAGTAAATTCATCTAGGTAACTCTGACTTACTGTTTGCTACCTGGATTTTCAAAGGATGGTGAAGCTGGGAATGTGGCAAGAGACCTCAGGGTTGAAACTCAGTATTTGGGCAAAGACATCATAATATTAGAACTAACTAGAAGATTATCAAGTGGTTCCTCACACTTTTGACTCCTAAAAAAACAAGTTGCATGTTGCTAAATCTTAAAAAAATCCTTATTTGAAGACATCAGAAACTGGAGAATAAAGCACTTCCTTCGCCATCCATTTCCAGTTGATAATTCCCAAGAAACCCAAAAGAAAAAAAGAAAAAAAGAAAAAATAAAATGTCTGTAATTTATAATCTGAATTATTGTGGTATTAGATTTCCACCACCAGTTCTGTCTTCACTCTTCTAGCTCAAAACAGCTTGCTTCACTCTGAAAAGTACATGTATGCTGCAATCAAATCAACCTTCAAACTTGCGCTTGATAAAATAAACAGACCTGGCATTTACTCAAAGATTTGAATAATTTCTGTGCCTTTTTTTGTTCTCCATGTTCTGCAGTTGTTAAACATCCTGTCTTAGAGTTAAGCTTGCATACTTTCCTGTGTCAGATTGGTTACATGGATAAAAAACACATTCCTGTTTTCATGCTCATGTTTAATCATAGGCAATATTAACTGCTTTTGCCACAGCATTGCTTTTGAATTTCATCTTATTTTTTTTTAGGTGATCTGCTTTCCAGCACACACTATGTTTTTCAACCTTTATTCTTGATGAATAATTTTTGCATGACCTTAAACTACAGTTTCTCTTCATAGTCCAGGTCATCAAGCAGTCCTGGTCCCAGTTTAACTGCTCTCTTAATTATTTACTCCTCTGCTAACCAGGCTGTCCCTTGTAAGTTTACTCAGTAGTGACCTCTAAGCAGGCCACTAGCAAATTTTAATCCCCTTTTTTCCTTTTCTTCTCTTCTTCTTTTTTTTTTTTCTTCTGTGCATGATTTTTTTCCAACAACAATCTCTGATATTCATGAAATTTGATCACTTTCTGCAACTGTGTGAAAATGTCATCCTATTGATTAGTCATGGACTGTTGATTGCAAAAATTCACTCAAAGGCTCAGTATTCATCATTCATTATCTGAGTGGTGTGGCCAGTCTTCCAAGTCAAATAACATTTTTACTTTTCCCTGATTGATTAATTGACCTTTTAAAAACTTCTTAAAGCTTCTTTCCAAAACAAAATTTTGCACATGAGAGAGAGAGAGGTTTCTTTCTTATGTCTTGTCTGCTTAAGGGAGATGTTGTGAAATAAACTGCCAGGGAACATTCCAGGTAAATGTGATAGTTAACTGCGAGGAACAGCTCAGAAAGGAAGAATTTGCTGGGTAAGAAGAGCATAAATCAAAATTTTGTAGAAAATAACTTGCTTTGGAAGGAAAACAATGTTTTCCAGTATTATATTGTCCCAGCCACATTTTAAAAAACAGGATCAAGACATTGTTTTTTTTTGATTGATTAAAAACAGATCTCCAGGCATTTTGTCATTGTCCTTCAGGTCCCTTTCCTTTGTTCTTTTTCTCCTTTCCGACATGATGTTTCAGCATAACTGCACAAGACATTAGAAATCTTATGGAATTTTTTGTGGAATTTAGTCACAGAGACATTGTGTACTGTATCAGAGATCACTTTTTTAACACATCTACCTAGCCGTGGGCTAGGAATGAAGATTCACCCTCTAGACAGTGTCTCACACATATGAGAGGCACATGTAAATATAGATTTTCTGAGAAAACACTTAGTTTTCCAGTCACGCTTCATTAGGTCACTTGGTTAAATACAATACATTATGAAAGGCAATTAAAGAATTGGTCAGGATGTACCAAAAGCATCTCTCTTTTCTCCATATGTTCCTTTCACATACCTAATAAATTATCTTAAATGGACCTGCATGACTTGCACATGGGTTTTAGGCTAGAATTTAAGGTGTTAGCATACTGAAAAATCATTAATATCCTGAGGCCTCCTGCCTGATGTATTGCGTCTTCTCCCGTCCTGCCCTGCCCCAGTGGTAGCCAGAAAAGACACTCAAGATTAATTGCTCATAATAAAACAGTTAGCTGGCAAGTCTTGCCCTGTCCAGAGTAACATCTCAAGCTCCTGTAACAGACGCTCTTCCTTGTCTCAAAATAGCCCACTTTGGGTACCTCTGCACACACTGTTACACAGGGCTTATGAAGAGTGTATGAAGAGATGCAAATCCCACAGCAGTGATAGGATGCAAAGGTAGTGAGGAATTTTAAGCGATGGTTAGCTTAGTTCTTTCTCTGAAAACATATTTAATGTAGCTGATAAGAAGGTTTATGGTTATATTTTATTATTTAAATCTACATAAATAGCAAAGCAATTTATAACAATGCATTACAAATCCCCAGAGTTTCCACCTGCATTCCAGCTCTCAGAGTTCTACCCATTTTCTAAGTGCCTGGGGAAAAGCGAGTCTTGCCTTATCAGGAATCTGATGACAGAAAGTAACATCACTGATTCTGACAACAGAAGCAGATTATCCTGTGACAAACCTGAATTAATATATCTTTAAAATGCGAGACAAAGTTTTCACTGACTTCATTCATTAGCTAATGTAAGAATTTAGGAAGATAACTTGTTTGGACTTCTCTGTGTTGTTTACATAGTTCTGTAAGGTCTTCCTATGGAAATGACTGTATACATTGACCAGGAGATCCTGTGAAACTGACACTGGATCCAGTATAGTACAAATGTTGTAAATCCAGTATGCAACAAATACTGAGTCTGTGACATCTCAGGAAACGCTTTTCCTTGTTGCATGCAGGCTTTATAATCATATTTCCATCATAATTTCCTTCTAATTTCAGAGGACTAAATATGAACCTATAGGTTGATATGTATCTATTTATGGGAGCCTTTCAGTGCTACAACAACACTGATAATTGCTTGGGTATGTTCAGTGGACGTACAAGTTACTTCAGAAAGTCTCTAGAACTATTCTAACTTAAAAGCAGTTGTAAATGCCACAAAAGTCAAGCCAGAGACGATTTATGGCACTAATGTTTATAGTTTACTGTGCCGCAGTGAATTCCTAAGGAGAATTTGTTAAAATTGTCAGTTTATATACTGCTCTGTCATTTTTCAAAATTTTCTGGTCAAGAGGAGTTGTCTATGTCTTTGAGAAATCTTTGAAAAAGTAATCCTTTCTCAGTGGAAATAGCACAGATTTTTTTTGTATATGAATGCTTTAAACAATATAGTGTGTTCAAAATATTTTTTTTAATCGTTCACACTGACCATTACTAAAACTTTGTTATTAAACTTCTTCAGTGACAGAAAGGGAGGTGAAAAGCCTGATAATTCAATATGTTAGAGATACCCTATAATAGAAGGCACAGGTCTGATTTCCAGATGACTCAGTGGAAGGTAATGCAAATAAGTAGTACTCAAAAGAGTTCTGCAGTTGCTTAAATTGTGCTCTGGAGTTAAATTTTGGCACCCTTAAGCCTCAGCACTAGGAGAGAGTTTTTCTCTCTGGAGATCAGACCAGGAGAAGGGAAAACTTACCATAATATACCTATCCTACATGGGAAAAATAGAAATCCAGAACTGATTTTTACTTCATGTATCTTCATGGAAATGTTTTTTACAGACCTTCAGGTTGTTGCTGCTGGTGTTTGAGGTATCTGCTAGAGGATGAATTCACCAAGATAAATGGATTGTTATGTTTCTAGAGGTGCTCAATTCTGTGTATAAGAGACTATCTGTTTTCTGATAAATGTTCTTGCTTGTATTTTTGGGCAAGATATTTTATTTATTTAAGCTTTGATTTGTTTTTTTATTGTTTGTTTGGTTTGGGTTTTTTTAGTAAACAAAACCAAAAATCACAATCTAGAACTGGATAGCAACTTACTTTTTTATTTTCTTTTTTTTTAGCAAGCTTTCAGTTGCTTAACTTTTCAAGTTTTTGGTTGAGTTGGTTTGCTTTATTCTCTCTGGGGAAAAGGACAGAGCAGTCCCTGAGCTCACTCCCTGTGGTTGTGTTTCCCTGTTCAGGCCTGTAACTTTGAAATGCTCCTTAAGTTCTTGCTCACCGAAGTCAACTAGAACAAGTCACAAGGCACAGGTTACTGAAGAATATGATGCAATTACTGAGCACAACTGTCGCAGTGCAGGGATGGTGTGGAAGTAAACACATAGGGCAAAAGACCTCCCAACTTTTTGTTGATGGATGGAAGAGAGAGGAGTCTTTACATTTGTAGCTGTCAGAACACAGAGCCCAAGGAAAAAAAGAGCTGCAAGTCAATGCTGTTTGCTGCATGAACTAATCATGTTTTACACATGGAGATTAAGATTGAAGTATTAATCACACAGAATCACACAGAATCACATGGGAAAAGACTCTGAGATTGAGTCCTGCCAATGACCTAACACCACCATGTCAACTAAACCATGGCACTAATTGCCATGTCCAGTCCTTCCTTAAACATCTCCAGGGATGGTGACTCCACCAGCTCCCTGGGCAGTCTGTTCCAATGTCCAATCACCTTTTTCTTGAATAAATTTTTCCTAATGTCCAACCTAAACCTTCCCTGGTGCAGTTTAAGACTATGTCCTCTCATCCTGTTGCTAGTTCCATGGGAGAAGAGGTCAACACCAACCTTGCTACAAACACCTTTCAGGTAGCTGTAGAGAGTGATAAGGTCACCCCTGAACCTCCTTTTCTTCAGGCTAAACAACCCTAGCTCCCTCAGCAGCTCCTCATAAGACTTGTGCTCCAGACCCTTCACCAGCCTTGCTGCTATTCTCTGGACTCCCTTGAGCACCTCAATGTCTTTCCTGAATTGAAGGACCAGAACTAGATACAGGATTCGAGGTGTGGCCTCACCAGTGCTGTGTAAGGCGAAGAATGACTGTCCTGGTCCTGCTGGCCACACTATTTCTGATACAAGCCAGGATGCCACTGGCCTTCTTGACATGTGCTGGCTCATGTTCAGCCACTGTGAAGCAGCACCACCAGGTCCTTTTACACCAGGCAGCTTCCCAGCCACTCTGCACCCGGACTGGCCTAATATGGCCATTGATCCTACATAGTAAGAATTTCTTTTTATGAGCAGCATAAGCACAAAAGAAAAAAACCCAAAACACTGAGTAATTTGTGAAATTAACTTCTTTCTTCTTAAGATTGCAACAGAATCCTATAATCTGCATACGGTATATATATACACTACATATGCAATATTTATATAGGGGTGGCCTTATAAACCACAATACGCAAGGAGTGAAAATCTTATAGTATCTATCACATATGTCCATTGGCTGGTAGAAATCACCACATGAGTATTAAGAAAATATCTTGTTTGGTAGACTGCATTCAAGCAGCTCATTGCTAACAAAATCTGGTATTTTTACTTGTGTTAATTATGACAGGATAAAACATTCTTTTTTATTTCTTAAGAAGATAAACATAACTCATAGGTAAATTAATCTTCTAGAACAGCTCTAATATTTATGAGTTCAAAATTGACAATTTGAGAATGTCCTTTACTCTTTAAAATGAACATTTCAACAAACATTCCTGTGAGAATAATAATCCAAAAGAATGTTTGCAAAAAGTAAACACAGAAGAATTAAACACAGCCGAGTTAAGTTCTCTGTGAGCATATTGTCAGTACTTACCAAACAAACAAAGAAACTTACTTATTACCATTGCCATTATTATTATAACAAACATTTATGGAACTTTTCTGAGGTATTCTTCCAGACCAATTTCTGCGATTTATTGTGCTAAAATATGCGAAACTTCTGTAAACAAACAAACAAACATCAGGAACTTCTTTTTCTTCTGCTTTGGCACCAAATTCTGGAAAATTTAAAACCTTATTTTTTGCTTTTTTTTTTTTTTTTTTTTTAATTAACTCTTTTGAGGGAGTTTCCTATTCCTACTTTAGCATGGAGAAATGTTTTGAAAATATAATTGCATTTCTTCAGAAAGGTCCCATGCAAGGATCAGTATTTGAAAACTGACTTTCCTCTCCTGTCACGCAGACTTTTCAGGAACATATGGGGTAGTATCCAAAACAATAGCTAAATATAAATGCTTAGGTCCAGGCTAGCCAGGATTGAGGGCTGCGGTGTAACTTTATCTCTGAGTTTCTGGGCATTCAGTTCTGAAAACTGAATCATTTTCTTGGAAAACATTTGTTTATTGTTTTTTTT
This sequence comes from Margarornis squamiger, assembly GCA_035222235.1. Classification (NCBI taxonomy): domain Eukaryota; kingdom Metazoa; phylum Chordata; class Aves; order Passeriformes; family Furnariidae; genus Margarornis; species Margarornis squamiger. The sequence goes on from JAWWTY010000005.1 coordinate 12,564,939, forward strand.
TCCTACAGAATGACCGTACATATGTATTCTGCAAAGCATTCCTTTCTTTGGACTTAAAATCTTGGCTTATCTAACACAGTTGATGTGAGGGAATCATGTGCATTGGAAGATCTTTCCTTTTTACATCCTAATCCCTATTTCCCATAATAAATTTTTACATATACTTCAAGCAGACACAAATTAACAAAAACATGTTACCTACAGGTAAACACATTCAATTTTACTTATTTTCTTCTTTATTTCAATAGAAAGAATGTGTTAGATAAAATGGTTATTGGTTTTGACTGCTCCACATGTTTTGTGCCTGACAATAACCATGAATTTGCACCTGAGAACTCCCTTTTTCTGAAGAAAAAGTTGAGTTGTGTGCATATGTGTGTGTATGAGAGAGAAAGGGAGGCAGACAGATAGATGAATTTTTGTTATGTACTGTAATCTAAGGTCAGCTATTCAACCAGGATAAAATGTTGTGTGTTCATGGGAATACAACTGACAAATCTGAGTTACTGTGGTGGCAGATTTACCGAGAGTACTAAGAGGTGATGTACTTGGACTCCCCACTTACCTTCGTCTCCTAGGATTGTAGCAGTGATGTAAAATGCTTCTGCACATCACAAAGTAACCTCTTCTTTTTTCTTAAAGCCCTCTCAAAGTCCTCCTTCTAAAATGCTCCAGTGCCGTGGTAGTGCCATGGGAGCTGCAGGAACATGAGTAAATAATTATGAAAGAGGTTGGTACCTGTTCTTAGGGCACAGCAGCTTGAGTTCATAGTGCTCACAGACATCAGCACCACCAAGTAGATCCAGATACACCCTTGCATCTAAATCATACCTAAGCTATTTTAGATAATTCTAATTTTAAACTTGATGAAACAGTTGTATCTCTGGTTATTATAGTTTGCTTTGCACATGGTCCTGAACTTCCAAGAAAACCTTCAGAGGCTGGTTTTTGCTGTTCCTTGTAGATCAACAAGACTCAGGAGTCTTCATCTTTAAATGCAAGTGTTCAAGAGAAGTTTGTTCTAAACCCCGGGAGACTATTGAACAGTACTGAACACAACAAAAAGAAAAGTAAAATAGCACAGTATTTACAGTTTATTGAAGCTAAGACAGATGCTCTCTGGAACAAAAGCAATCCCTCAAAGTAGCAGATTCAGCCTCAATAGCCTTAAGTTAGCCAGATGACATCAAATATGTTCTTTTCATATCCTTGAGAGATTCCTTGGTAAATCTGGTATGACCATTCTTTCCAAGGTGCATGTAGTGAAGGTCTTCAAAAAAGTTACTTGTAAACACGAGTTTCCCCTAGTCCACTACCCTTGAGAGTTCCTGGTTTCCTTTAGTCTGAGACTGAACAACACTGAGCTACTGGGACTCATTAATTTGAGCTCTAATAAAGAATAGTCCCATTGAATGAGCCATTAGTCAAATACATGGCACTTTGCTCTTTTTGTGGGATCATCACCTGTGGAGAACACCACGTCTTAAACTACAGTTTCACTCTTTTGCGGCTTGCCTCAAAAAAATCCCCCACCATTTTAGTACTCAGGTATAGGCACAGACATAACTCGTTCTTACCTCTTATTCCCCAGACAAGGCAGATATATTTCTTGCTCCTATTAGCGTAATTATCCCAGCACAGGGTAGGGCACATATTTTTTGAAGTTAAAGCAAAGAACTTTAAAATGTGATTCTTAAATCCCAGTATGTAGACTAATTATTGGTCCATATTGAAAACACCTTGTTTTATGAATATAAACTCAAATGCGTGGCATGTGACAATTAGGACACATGACCCACTGAGTAAAATACAAACTAAATCACCCTTCAGTGCAAGAGCTAGCTAGAGAAAACACAACTGTCTACAAATAGGATGTCATAAATATCTAAGAAATGAACTATGCAATCTCAGAATATGGAAAATGAGTGTAAGAGAAAACCACAAGCAATTTATCACATTTCAAAAAGCCAGGCATTTCCTTTTGATGAATTATAAGGCATTGAAGAGATTGACATTAGATTCCTTGGATAATTTCTGTTCTTATTAATGTAACACTTGGGTAACATCTGAAAAAAAGGGAATTTTTGGAGTTCTAGTAATAAAAAGGTAAACCCACCTTTAAAAATTGTTTCACAAGGCTAAGAGAAAGAATTAAATAGTTTTTTAATATTACTAAAAAGTAGTAGCTACTACTTTGTCATTATTGTAGTATACATTTTTACTTCAAACAGAAGAAAACTGATTTTTCCTTTTATTTTCAGAGATTCATTCCACTATTCTTCTAGAATTGACTACTCTAAATCAAGTAGTTAGCATCAGTAAAGAATATTTCCTATGGGGAGTTATGTCTTTCTTCTTGGCATAACTTACACCAAAAAAAGTTAGAGAGTTTTCAAAGAACTTATAAATTTTCACAGATCCTTTAAGACTCTTGTTTAACAAGTATTTAATGTAGAAGTAACTCTCTATACTATTAATTCAAATAAAATAAACTGTTGTTATTAATGAGCAGGTTTAAGTACAGCACAGAACTAAAAAGTTGGGCTCAGGTTTAAGCTACTGAGAAGGGAGTGACAAAACAGAAATGTGCTGATGGACACTGAAGGGAACATGCATCAGGATATGAAGGTAGAAGTAATGAAAAAAGTTCAGTTGTGTAAGTAGTTGATTGAGAGTTAGTCTGATGAGCAGCTCTGGTCTCAACCAACCAGTTGAGACACTGCAAAGAACACAATGCTAGTCTAACACTCAGAAGATCACAGTAGAAATCTCCCTCTTATGGAGCTGACAAGAGTCTTGAAATGGGGAAATTTAACAATTTGGTAATCTTCCCACCAATTTCTTCTGCCACTGGCTTGTACTATGACTAGTTGACCCAGTAAGACATTTCAATGAGCTGAACAACAACTAAATTGGGACCTAAACTATAATTTCTAATGTGGTGAATGGGGAACTGCAGTCCTGTGACTGTGAAACTTCAATCGTAATAAATGTAATACAGATGCAATAGCTCTGTTCTTCTTTATTCAAGCTGCAGAAGCAGAAAATTGTAGGAACAGAAGTGTGTTTTCTTTGGAAAGAGCTCATATTGGCATTTATAAATCTGGGATATCAGATTTAGTCTCTATCCTTAGTTTGGCAAGGCTCAACAGAGTAGATTAGCCCCAGGAAAATGAAAGGCTTAAACTAAGATTAATGCAACGAAATCACTCAACATTAGTCATTGACATGCAAGGATGTTTTACAATTTGGTCTGTATATCCATACAAATTAAAGTACACATTTGTTCAGAATGTCTCTAAAAAAAAGCTAGAAACAGCTCCTGTTCCACATTATTCTTAAAAAAAGACACATATAGGATTAAATGATGGATAATTTTATGCTGCTCTCTGTGCAGAGAGAGTACATACACTTGTAAACTACTGACTTCTAGTTCAGGAATACAATACTGCATGTGCAATGCTAAGAACATAGAGGCAACTAAATTTAATAGAACAGTAGTAATGGGGGACTTCAACTGTCAGCATATAAACTGGTCATATGTCATAGTGGGACAAGGTTTAGGAAGCAATCTCTTGACATTTTAAGCAATTGTTTCTTGGAACAGCATGTTCTAGAGCCCACAAGGGGAGAGGTTATGGCCCTAAGTAACACACAGAGAGTTATTTCAAGAACTATATCTGAACCGCTAAATAATAGTGCCCAAAACAGAATTACATTCAGATCCTTGTGGGAGGGACTGTGCAATAACATGATATCAAACTTCAGAAAGGAAAAAGTATTAAGCATAGGGAAATCACTACAGAAAACCCTGCCAAAACCAAAACCCTAATATAAAAGGCAAGTGAGAAAATTGCAACCTTGGAATCTGCAACATGGAAATGACTTACCCACCTTGCCTTGAGGGTCTCAGAAGACACATGACCTTAAACAAGGAACTGGGAAGGATTGGTACTATTAGAATAAAAGTCTTCTCTATTGCTGTGATATCAAAGATGATATTTCTTAAGTGTCGACATAGCTACATCTATTTTTAATTGTGGTATCAGATTATTCATAGATCTTTGTCCAAAATGTGAAACCACTACTCACTAATCATTAATAATACATGTAGACCTGCACAATTGACTTTTACAGACCATACATTCTATTTTTCTGATTGATAAAAAGTGGGATTTTTTAACTAAGTGTTTTGAGAAGTTGTGAGGTTTTGCTATTTATTTCCATGGGAACAGAGTTAGAACAGTGCAGGATAGTTTTCAGAATCTAATGCAAAGAATTTGTAAGGGGTTTACTTGAATTTATTTCTTGCAATCAAAGAACACTCCAAATCAAATACTAGAGATTTTTTTATGAGGGCTAGCATTGCATCTGGACATATTTTTATCACTGACTGTATTTAACAATAAGAAAAAATGGGAGGATGAGGTACATATGATGTGTAATGAGAGTTGTGATTTGTTACTTCTTGATGTAAACAAGACTGCTTGTTTTATGGTGACTAATGCATATCATGTGTTTCCAGTTTTTATCTCCATCACACTTCAGTTGCGTTCTGAAAGCAAAAGGGTTTTTCAACCATTTCATGAGATAACAAAACATGAGCAGAATCACAAGAAATCAACAGAACCTCCCTTTTTATGTTTAGATTTTTTTCTAATGGTTCCCATGACCCACATTTCTGTCTTACATTTATGTGTATTATCCACTGGTTTCTAATTGCGTACCCTTAGAGCTTGTAGCCTGGTACCTCCATTTCACTTTCCACTTAGAAATTTAGTATCCAAATGCTGGTATTGGTCATTTTATCCTTTTTATTTTCTTCGGTTCTTTCTGCAACCTATGGCATTTCTAATGAATATACACTCAAATGACAAGTGGTTCTGCAGCATAAAAGAAGCCACTTCCAAAATAATTCTCTAGTGGCTTTCTTGCTAAGAGTTTCTTTCTGTGATCTCTTTTGTCAGCTAAAGAAACTTTTTCATCACAAATGGTACTACTAAAGTTCTATGGGTAACTAACAGGTTATAAATCCTATCTACTTGATATAACAAATTATTAGTTACTTACTAACATCTGAGAGCTCAAAAATATTACCATCAGAATAATTCTCTTCACAGCTGCTCAAACAGAAAACAAAACAAACCTATAACATGAGATAAACAGCAGAAAAGTCAGCTCATTATTCTGCTAATACTTACGAAGGTTGTTCTCCTGAATTTCATCATAATCTAGATAATCTGTACCATACTACTTTGGAATGTCTACAGTATGTGCTATATGAAAAGGAAGAAATATATAACATATCAAGTGGTAGAAAGAGGCAAAGAAAACCATCCATCTGCTTTTAAGGTACAAATTCCTCGACCATTTGAATGCATCATAACTAGTGTTAGGTCATGGTTATCTATTGGGAATACTGGAAAGTTACCTCAACTCCTGTATTAATACTTCCTCTACAGGCTGAGAGGACAGCCAAACCCCCAGCAAGAAAAAGTTGCATCTAGTAAGAAGGTTTAACACTAAATCGAGGTCTTTTTTAGAAACTCATTTTCAAACTAATTATTTTTTCCTGAGTCAGAAAAAGTAGAAGACCTTCTGCTGTCTGTACATGAAAGAGTACAACAAATATGACTCAGAGCAAACAAAAGTATATCTTATATATACACATAAAGTCAAGAGTATGTTTTTCACATTCATAAATACTGAATTAATGACACCTCAGATTACCTGCACGTCATATGTTTACAACTATAAAACACCCTGAAATTGGCCTATTATTCATTTTTATTTGCTACATTTTCTTTAAATTACATACAAGGAAATTGGTTGCAATTTTAGTATTGCAAACCCCCAATGTTTGACTACATACGTAATTCTCCATATTGCAGTCAGCACATATATTATTTAATAAATCAAGTGTATCTGTTAGGCTAAAGGCTGAAACATTTTTTTCATGAAGGACCATTATATACACAAATCAGGCTTGCATATGAAGGTCTAAAACACTGCAAATTAAGTAATATATATTAAAAAATGTAATGCAAATGCACAGAATACCTCATATAAAAAAAACCCCAAACATTTCAATTCTAGGCAAGGAAAATCATACAAGGATGTGCTCTGACAAAGCAATGAGCATACAGGCAACTACAAAAGACCTTTGAACAACTCAACTGAATTTTTAATACATAGACTACATGGATAACATTTTTTTCAGTATCATAACCTCAGATACAAAAGAGCTGGACCGACTGTAGCTAATTGATGTTCCTGAAGTTCAGCTCTTCAACCTCCCTCTCCAGATGCACGATGTTGTTTATTTAAGGCTAAATGAATGATCATTTGAAGTCAACAGCAGTTTTTTCATGTGAAAATGAAGAATATACTCAACTTTGTAAAAATTGTACAACACTAGTGACACTTACAGTGCTGCCTGCAAATAAAGTGCCCATCTTTTCATTTCTTAAAACAACTAAACTTCAAATATTTATGTTTAAAAGGCATATGAAGCAGCTTCATCAGAAAAACAGAGAAGATGACCAGGAGAACAGACAGCGAAAGATCAGTGTCTGATGAAGAGCTACAGAAGGAGAAGAGAAGACATAGCCAGGCAAGGAAATTGTAGATTAAAATAAGAGGAAGATACACGAGGACTTCAATGTGTGGAACAATGCTGAAAAACAGACTGCAGTTTGGCTAACAATGCTGAAAAACAGACTGCAGTTTGGCTGAAAATGTGGGATTATGTATCAGGGAAACCAAAGGAGAAAGTCAAAGATTAAAGAACTAATGACATAAATAGGCTGAACAGAGTTGAAAAATCATCAAAATTTAAGGGATGGAGTTGGAGTCGTTCAGCTTTAGGCCTGATCAGTCTCTCACAATCCCAAGGACAAGAAGATTAGTGCAACTAGCAGTTGCAACTTCTGCACTAACATGTATTTCTGACCTGGAGTCACCTCTTCTCAGAAGTACCCTGTCCTCTTCAATCTCAATCTTCAATCCATATCCTGCCACTCCTTCCAGTTCCTTCCTGCCACTAGTGGAATTCAAGCCTATACTTTCTTGCTAAATCAGGATTGTAGTCTGGGATTCCTGTAGTTTGCTGTAGGCTTGTAGTTTGCAGGCAAAGTCTCAATAGACAAGCATGTATCTCATTCTCAGCTCCCACATCGTCTCAAACTAGTGATGATACACATAGAGAATTACAATCTTGCATTGCTAGAAATCATTAATTTTGTGAAAATGTTGTGAATCCAAAAGTTTTAGCTTTGCTGATGAGCCCTATTTATTGTCAGCATATTGCATAATAGAGTTTGTTTACTGTTGATAACCTGAATTCAGTTCCTCACCCTTAGGAAGACTACATATACACTAGTTGTTATTAAGAGCAAGGAGACTGTGATATCACCATTGAGAAGTTAGGAAGTGATCAATTAAAGTAGCTGAACCTTTAACAATTTGTATTAACATTCTATTCTGAGCATCTGCCGTGCTACATAATAGTGATTACACTGAAAAATCAGTGTCAGTCTGAGCTCCCAACTGACTGTACAGTTGTCAGAGCAAAGCTGGGAGGATAAGTTAAAGTATCACGCAGGCACTGCACTGAAGACAGCCATATAAATCTTCCTAAAAATACAGTAATGTTGTCTTCATAGCAAGTCTGGACAGTGTGTAGTAGCAAAATATGAAAATACCCACAGAACAGTAGACAATATGTAAAAATAGTGTGCTTTCCCTAAGTATTTATTCAGTAGACTGGTGAAAGAGAACCTTGGGGAAATAAACAAATGTGTGACCGGGTAATTAAAGCCTATATCACCGTGCAAACATACTGGGGATATAAATAAGGGTTAAACAGCTGGCCTTAATTTTGCTGCATAATCATTTAGGGATGAGATTTTGAACTCAACATGTTTTTAACATATTGAAAGGTATATACTAAAGTGCTGCAAACACATTGCTGAGTATATACAGCTGTAATGACTAATAGCATATGAAATTTTTAAAGCATAACATAGATCTCTTTCCATGTCAAAGCAGGATCGATTCTATCTGTGTCATTCCTGACAGATATTTGTCTAACAGTTTCTTAAAAGGCTTTCAGTGATGGACATTCCTCCCCAGGCAATCTATCCTAACATTTCCCTCTCTATCCTCACTGTTCAAAAATTCTTCCTGATATATAACTTGAATCATCTTTAATGCAATTTAAATTCCTCATTTCTTTTTCTATCCATCACAACCATGGACAACAGCTTGTTTCCTGCTTCTCTGCAGCAGATTTCTACGTATCTGGAGACTGTTATCTTGTCACACTCAGTCTTTTCCTCCTCAGGTTGAGCAATCCAGTTCATTCACCATGTTCGCCAGGGTCATGTTTTATAAACATCTGAAACTTCTCATTATAATCCTCTGACAGGCTATAATTGGTCCACATTTATATGAAGTATGGTATATAAAGCTGGATTTAATATTCTAGCTACAGACCACAAGTTGAAGAGTACTGCTCTAGCCAAGAAGAACAAGAGTTACTTCACATGAAGCATTTAAATAAAGTATGCCTGTAAGAAGTTAACTACCATATACTAATTTTTACTCTGGCAGAAAGGTTTGGGGGGGTTAGGTCTCAAATTAAAGAAAATGGTTATTTTCTGAAACTGTGCTTGCTTAATTGCCATATTACATAGTTATAGAGAGAAACACATCACCAGTGATATATTGTTCACTTCAGCCACTTCCTTTAGGTTGTTCAAGAATGGCAGCTACAGTGAATAGACTTATAGTTGTGCTAAAAAGCTTTTGGCTATTGAGCCATGTTAGCTGTCATGTCAAGTGAATCCCTTCAATCAACATAATAAAATATGTTAGCAAAATCCTATATGATTAATTCATTGTAATCTATCAAACCTGAAGGCACTATTACGATGGAAAAGTAATGGATTCTTTTTATTATTGTTGCCAGAGTTACAGCTGTTTCGAGAAGAAAGAAGAAACAATATGGCAGGTTCCATGCTGCACTACGCAAATGTACATTGTTTTTTTGCTCAGGGTGAACTACAGGTTGACTCAGGTAAAATGGAATTAGGCTTTAAGAAAATAGAGGCACCTCTTATTTGTAAAAGTAAATCTGTGCACAGGATTTCAGGCAAATAAATACCATACAATTAATAACATATAGTTAATCTGAATTAACTATATGTTAACTAATTAACATATAGTTAATCTTAAAAAAGATTGAATAACCCTTAGAAACTGGCAGTCACATGATTGAAATAATATTCCTGCTAAAGTACATAGTCCCCTCTTGCAGAAAAAGACTGTGTTTTTGTAAGCTTTTGTAATGTCTTCTTTGCTCTTTCTGGGTGCCTGGGACAAATATTGGAAAGCACAGAGGTGCAGAAGGGCTTATGATGAACAAACTAGAAAATATGTATCATCTTTCCTTACTTTTTTTCAAGTAACATTCCTCTGGCATCAGAATAGCTGCATTTCCACAGTATCTTTGTCCTGTCTGTTCTTTGATTCTGGACTTAAGCAACTGATTGGCCTTCTTTGGCTGTACTGTTACCTGTGTTGAGCTGAGGATGCCATGTGATGTTGGCTTTTTAGGCCAGAGGTTTTCCACAATTAAGGTCACCTGGTGGCTGGGTTATGTCCAATGCAGGGTGTGTCTCACATCCACCACCTGCACTTACTCTTCTGTCTGTGGTTGCCAAATATCAGGGTCCTTCCAGTCTGCATTCCTGTTGAAGCGGACACAGCCCTGGCTAGTGTTGCTGTCACCTTTCCTCTCCCTCAAACGGCACCTCACTCTTGCTGTTCCTTGGCAGACACAGGTTATCGAGGAGAGAGATTTATGTCTTCAGCTTCATACTCACACCTCTCTGTGTGAAGGCTTCTACAAGCCTTAGTAAATGTGGCTCTTACTACTCTGTCATAAGATGTTTTGCACATCCAACCTGTACAAGGGAAGAGGGACCAATAAGTCTCAGATGACAAGCCTGGATGGGTGACAATGTGATTCATAGTCAATAATGACGGAGACAGCTTCACCTGCTTTCCTGCATCACCTCTCCATCTGTACTGTAGTATATGTCCTTAAGAATTTTTTACAGAGTTCAAGCATATGAAACTGAGGTACCCTGATAAATTCCTTGATAAATAATTTATCTGCTCATGTATTCTTTGCACATATCTGCAGTCAAGGGCTCTCATTCCTTCAAGAACACAATAAAGCTAAAGACAAGCACTTGATATAATCTGTAATCAGCTTATTTTTTAAAACATTTTAGGGAGGAAGGAAGTGACAGTCAAGAGATATTAATATGTACTGAGCATGAGATAGTGTTTTGCTATTATTATACTAGTTTTGTGTTTATTCTTCATTAGAAAGGTCTATCTTCACAATCTCTAAAATGTGGTAAATGGGTTACATTAACATTTTGATTTATATCAGGTATGCAATTTTTCATGTAAATGCCTGTTCCCATTTGCTGAGATTCGAGTCATATCATTGAGTGGTCTTGGAGCTTATGAGCTGGATGCCTTTCAAATGAAAAATAAACCAGAAGCAAAGTTCCAGGAGCAAACCCAATGCACTCTGGCTGCTAATAGGCATACAGTTCAGTGGAGCTGCCAAGAATTAATATGAAATATCTCCCCCTCCCCAAATGTAGACATCCACACCATCTGTTTTGTTCTATAGATCTACTATCGTGCTTGAGTACGTCTGACATAGATGGGGCCGTTATGAATGACTCAGCCCATTAATAGAAATAAGAGAGTTTTCTTAACTTATACTGCACTTATGTGTATGGATTTCAGACAGGTTCCATGTGGCAAGACTACACAGAATTAGTATGCTTGTCTTTAGTATATGACCAAAATGCATTGATAAGTAGTTAGTTTAATTATAAGATCTAGAGCGATTTTGAAAGACTTCAGTCATGATTATTTCTCTTTCACTCAGATACATTAAAATAAAATGACACAAACATACAATGCCAGGAAACACATAGGTAAAAATTATGCATCTTGAATGAGTATCTACAAAAGGTGTTCAAGTGATCTATGGAAACAGAGTCTGTTTTGACTTCAGTATATGAAACATTTTCATCGGATGCCCATAAACCTAACTTCACTGTTTTCTGTCTCTTAAATTATATTTCTTCATTGGCATCAGTGAGTTGTGAAAGATACTATAAACTATGAGGGAAGATAGCTTGTGATTTATAATCCTGATGTCAGTTGCAAGACTGCTTGCTTAAAATGATTCTTTACTAGACTTGGTCTTACTCTTCATTACAACACAAAATTGTGAACTGCTAATAACAAAATAAACTGAAACATAAAGGCAGAATCAAAATGCTGAAGAGTTTAACACATTCTTCCAATTCTCTGATAAATAAGACCCTTGAAAATAAATCTCTAATATATATAGTTTACATATATAGCCTGTAAAATGGGTCTCATCTGTGTTTCGGGGTTCTGCCTATTTGGGTTTAGGAGCATGAAGAGCTTCTACACAAGAAATCCAGTTGAGTTAGTCACATGCTGAGACAGTTGCAAGGGCAGATCCCAGATGAGGAAAATCCTGCATGAAAGGAAGTCTAAAAAAATGATGCTGCATCCATTTCTGAGGGAAAGCAGTTAGGAGCTGGGGAATCAATCAAGTGAAATCACACTAGGAGTCAAGATAAATGTGTGTTGTTTTCCTTTAATTACAAGTTTTCCCATTTTGAAGAGTAAAAAAAAAAAAAAATTATATGAAGTAAAAAAAAAATCATTATTGCAATTTATCACAAATTGCAAAATGATTTTGAGATAACAACACAATCTCATGTCAAAGGCCCCTGAAACAAAAAGGATTACAATTCCTCCTTAAAGAGAAATACACAATCCTGGGAAAAGTCAGCTAAGTGACTGTTCTGTGATCTTTAGCTGAACATGCAGAAATGTTAACGCTGCCCTGTCTACTTCTACAGACCTTCAAATAGGAGAGTTTTGCCCCTTTTGACCCAAAAGGGTCAAAAGTGGTATGCATAGTTCCAGAAGCTCAGTAAGGGACTTTGTTGAGACCTAGTCAATTAAAGGCTTTAAATGTCAAAACCAATATTTGTAAGCCAATCTTCAAAACCAGTTGGTGAAAAGAGTGGGCAAAATTACTAATGTCCAGTTGTGCAGAGTAAATAAGCTAAGATTCTTTACAGGAACCTTTCATTCTACTTTTTTGATGTTAAAAAGCCCCAGAGCCTTTCTGCTGAAAACAAGAAAGTCAGCGTGCAGAAGCATACTTCATTTTAGAGCAAAAGTGGGATTTTTAGAAGGTTTTAAAAAGGTTAATATTGCTGAACAACAAACAGGGTATTTTCAGCAATATTTTCCGTGGGAGAATCTCATTTGAAAGTGCTTTCATAATGACTATGCCGATTAAAGGAATTCACAAGGATTTTTCAACTACTTTAAACTTTCTGTTACTCTCCTGCAAGTATCCTTTTTTCTGAGAGGTCTTTCTGGATAAATCCCAGCCTCACCAAATCAGTGGCAAAACTCATCAGTATTTCATTTTTCAAAGTTTGTTGCAAGCTTTCACAAATGGAGAAAATGGATGATGATGCTCAGAGAAGGAAATGTACAAATTTCTATAGACCATATGAAAAATAGAATCAAGTAATTAATCTTTTCCCTATTTTTGGCACATTTTGAAGAAGTCATTTTTCTTGACTTAGTCTCAAATACCCATGCAACCTCTCAGCCATGGTATGATTTCCCTTCTTTGACAGTGAGCTAGGGAAATGACATGCATAACATTCAGATCAGGACACCAAGTGACACTGCAAGTACTCCTACAGCTTTGACCTTCAACTCCTCTTCCACACTGACTCACACATTACATTACCCATCAGGCAGCAAAAAGCACTTTGCTGACAAAAGCTGCTTTTCACTTATGCTCAAAGTGTTGAAAATATCCTAGGTAAAAGGACTTTTTTTTCCTTTCCTTTCCCTATGATGAATGCCAAAGAAAATTGAACAAAAAGGGGAATTTCTTAGGAAGTACCTAATTTTTGACAGAGCTCTATTTTCTGCCTGATTTAATGGGAGGCAGGAAAGTGGCAAATTTAAGAGCAAACTTGAAAATAGTCATTACATCGGTTTGCTGACCAGTTAGTTTGGCAGTGAATGACCTAATTTGCTCCTAAGACTCTCTCCTGTTTGATATCACAAGAAAAGTCTGTGTGTTAAAGTGTGCATCTCATTACATTATGCAGCACAGACCTACATAATGTGATGAGCTGTGACATGAAGTAAGAAAAAAAAAGTCTTTTGTGCTTCTGCTAAGACCGTATGTTCCAATATTTTAAAAGTCTGCAAATATAGGTGCCTCAGAAGTCACACTGCTGTCTTAGAAAGGCACTGACAGAAACTTTCCTCCTAATTCTGGCCTTAACTAACTCTGTTTTAGTTTTTAAAACATTCCTTGTTTAGGTCCTGGTCTGTATGAAAGGAAAAGAAAACTCTCATTCAAACAGAATTAACTGTTCTGTCCCAAGAATGAAACATTCTGTATCCATCTCACAATTGATTTAAACTGAGCAGAGCCCCCCTGACTTCAGACTAATAACAGCTAAAGACATGGCACTCTCCATTTCACAGTCTCAACTTCCAAAGGCATTGTTCAGGGCTGGGTTCTGATGCTGGCTATTGTGCTCTAAACTGAGGATAACTCAGCTGAAATCAATGTTACTTACACTTGCATGGGCAAAGTTATCTCACCCTGCATCTTCAGTTTTACTCAAGGGTTGAACTCCTCCTGCCTCAGAGCTGATGAGGAGTTACCTAAAAAGTAGCAAGGAAAATCGTGCTAAGAAACTCCATATTTCACCTTCTGGGAGATTTGCCAATGATCTCGTGTAATTTCTTATTTGTTCCTCCATCAGGCAGATGAAGTAAGATTTAGGCTTCCATCTCAGCATACCACTATTTGTATATGTATTTTTCTTGATGTCTTTTCGGCACAAATAGCACGTGTTTGTTTAATTGAATGGGGCAGGGATGGGTTTGAATGGAGACCTGAACAAAAGCTTCCAGATTTCTGTGGAGAGCTCTATGTGTGCATGTGGGTGTGTGTGTGTGTATGTGAGAGAGTGGCTGAGGGGTGGCAGGATGTCCAGGCAGAAGGAAGGCTCTACTCTGCAAATATTTGACCAGCTGCTTCTCTTCACCCCATGTCTTCAGGGTTTGGCTGAGGCTAGTCACTGTGTGCATACCAGAAGATGTCTTCTCTGAGATGCTCTGTGAGGAGAAAGCTGGGGACGGGGGTACTGTGGGTCTTGCCTCACCAGCCCACCCCATTCCTTTCATCCTTTCCCACCCTGCAGGAGAGGGGAAACTTTGCCATGAAAGGTCTCCTCCCAGTGGGGACCAAGAGGCAAAGAGTATTATCCCACCTATTTTCTTTCATTCAAATTGATTGAAAAACCTGATGTGTAAACAGACCTGCATACTCATCAGGCTGTTACTATAGAGCCAGCTCCTGAAGCCTGGACTCAGTCCTTCCTCAGTCAGGGAACATTAACTCAGTGAAATATGAGTAAAGGCCTTCAGTGTTTATATAAAAACCAGTAACAAGCAAAGGCATCATTAGCAGGAGATGCAAATTTGATCTTCTTGGGCTTGTCCTCTGCTGCTGCCCACCACACAGTGCCATCCCAGTGTCTAGCCACAGGGAGCTGCAGGCAGAGACTGGCCTGGGGCAGGAGGTGTGCATGGCTCCTGGACCTGGCACCCATAACTCCTGGACCCAACACCCACCCTTTGTTCTTGCCATCTGTGCTGTTGCCCAGCAAACCACCCCACACAAGCAAAAAGAGTTAGCCACAGTAGCAGTTTGAGGCAATTTTATGAGGAAAAAGGCAACTTCAGATTAAGAAAGTCCTGAAAGATCTTGAGCACATTAGCAGTCAGATTGTACTGTGTTAGGACCTGGTGCTGGTTCAGGAGGAGCTCCACATTTCAGAGTGCTGGAGGGAAAAGCAGGGCAGGAAGATAGATATCTGTATCTCACATTGTTATTTAGCACCAAACCCCTCCAGAGAGTAATGGGCCAGGAGGGAATATTTCATAACACTGTGATGCATATGTTCCATAAAACAAAGCAAGCCACTAACCCAACTTTGCCCTCTGAAGTCCCTGTAATTAAAATACATTACCCTGGAATGAAGTGATCATCACCAGGGCAAGACAAGAGCATCTAACAGAAGGTGCTGTAAATTCTTTGTTATGTTACTGTCTGAATTCTGCATATGGGAGTTTCATTGAAGGCAGTATTTTTCAATCATGCCATTATTCTACATTTCGCCTATGGATGGTGGTGAGTCTGTTCTAGTAGGCTGTCAAGTGACTTCAGGAAGCTGGAGAAAAAACAAATGAAAAGAAAACCTAAGCAATCTCTCACTTTCCCCTGGTATACACAGGAGAGGCTTTTCCTTCCAGTCAGTTATGTGTTTATCTTTCCTGCATTCTCCGTCTTTGAAAAAAGCCACTTCTCTGCTGAGATCCAAAAGCTCTGACTTCACTCAGTTTATGCCTCATTATGTACTGGAGGAAGTCTAGTGTCTGTCGTCCCTGCTATACTCTCTGTGCTGTTTGTCTCTGGGAGTGAAAGATGAGGCAGAGAGCCATAGATGAAATCCTGGACCCATTAAAGGCAAGAGGAGTTTTGCCATTGACTTTTATGGGGTCACAGTTTTGCCCTGAGTCTTTTATTTCCATCTTGTACAGTGCCAGGCAGCCTGTCAAAGCTGATGCCTAGTCGGTTCATTAGGCTGACATGATCAGATACAGTTTCACCAAATCTAAACTGTTGGGATCTGTACAGAGTTTACATAAGAGAAAACAGCCAATTTTAACACAAAACATTCACACTTTTATGAAAGTATGCAAGTGGTTTCTAGTATGAATACAAGCCAAGTATGCACCTAACAGTATTGAAACCAGTTCAGTTTTGAACGATGTAAAGAAAACTGAGGTTGCAATTTTTGAACTGTGAAACCTAATTGCTTTCATGATAATTCTTCACAATGCAATCAACATGATTTGACTATCCATTACCTTGAATTTATACCAAAGCAGTGTGAAGCTCTTAATCTTTTCTGGGATCAAACACTAGGCATGTACAAGTAATAGGAAGAGTAATACCTGCACAGGTTTGGAAACAGCGAACATTATGTCAGCGCATCTGTGCGTCTTTTTTGGACATAAAAAGCATTTACCTGGAATTCACTGACATCACAAAGGCAGCTTTCAGTTCCTTTCTTCAATATAATATACTATTACAATAGCTGTTTAAGCTCAGCATGTTTACACAGTTTCTATATATTTTGAAATTTTTACTGCAACATCTCAGAAAACACAAATCTGAGTGCAAATTGTACTCTATGTTTTCCAAATAAGAAAATAAAGCCTGAAGAAGGTACCTTTGTTTTATAATTATGCATCTTCAGTGAGGATATCCTCAGTCTAGTGGGTATTGTCCTCTTCAGGGGATAACAGAGATTTTATTGTGGTAAGTTGCTTTTCAATAGCAACTCCATCCTGCAGTAATTATAAGAGTGAAAGAATCTCTAAAACCTGAAGATTTAAAGCAGCATTTTAGTTTAGCTTTTTAATCTACATCCTACTTTTTCACTCTGAACCAGCAAAATAAAACCAGACATTCCCCAGCATGGTTGACAGAATAGCTCTGAGGAAAGACTGAATTTTACAGGATGTATCAATACAGGAGTTTTTAATAAAGCTGAGAACTTCAGCAAAAGTGAGATGAAACTTTTTACAACTTCGTCAGCCTTGATACATCCACAGCACATGATCCTGTGTCAGGCAAAGCTACTGACAGAGGTGAGTGGGGCTTGGGCTAGAGCGCGTCTGTGGGGTTTAGGCATTCTGCCAATAAATCCGCATAATGCTGTGGCTAAAAGCCTGAGCGTGTTCACTTTTACCTTCATATTAAGCATGAGTAATTGCCTCCCAATGAGTGGAGTTATATGCATGTAAAACTAATACAACAAGGAAGACTCTGTCCATGTGATGGGGAAGGCTGCTCATATAGAATAATAACCCCCCACTGATTATTCCCGTGTTTTTAGAACTGAACTTGGGCTGAACCTCTCTCAAGGTTACTAAACTTTCTGGTAACTTAGGCCTGGTTAACCAGGCCTTGTGCATTTTTGGCTTCTGGCCTAGATAAGGACTGAAAGCACAAATAATCAGTCTAAAGGTTGTTCTCACAGTGTTTCCCACTCGAGTCAGAGAGGCAGCAGTGGGAATCTCACTAAGCCACCTGTTTTCAGATGACTTCCAGCCCTATTTCCAGACCTGTGAGGTCTGTCAGAAAACCCTGCAGTGGAGTTCAGCCTGTTGCACTTCTCTCCACCTTCTGCCCCGCTTGCTGAGTCTCCAGCAGTCTCTCTAAGGGTACTCAGTGGGGCAGAGATGTACAGACTGGTCTTGAGGAATGCCCTGTACACATCCTGCACATCTGACATAACTTCAGTAAAATAATCTGCTTGGCACACATCCTGTCACACATCACTGAGATCTCAATCTGAGTTTCTTTGGAAGAAATTAAAATATATATTTGTGTACTGTTCTCAGCCAAATCCCAGCTACAAGGGCTTTAAGTAATTGCCCACATTCTATAAAATCTGCTTTCTCTGTGCCAAGAGTTTTTAATTCTTCCCTCTATCTGCCTTCCCTGGAAATCCATTTCTGCCCCAGTTTGAAAATTGTGTCTTATTTATTTTAATTATTTTTTTAACTTTTATTTTTGTTGGTGGAAGCAGAGTTTCTGGGAACATGGATGCAGGTTCTTACAGGGAAGCAGGCATGGGTAGTGAAGAAAGTCAAAACAATCAGGCTCACTTGGAAGTCCTGAACATGTCTCATAGATGTGGGCCACGAAATCCTAAATTCTGGTCTGGGTTGCCTCTTGTGGTCCATTCAGGAAATAACGTTTACCAGGAGGATTCATATGAGCAGAGGCACCATTTCTGCTTCTTGTCCCCAGTTTTCATGCCTCAGCCACCTTTCCTTCATCCTTTCCTTCTGTTTTTTCAACACTTTCCCCTGAAAAAAATCTAGAAGATGCATACCATGCTTTTGTTCTTCTGTCTTGTAATTTCCAAGGAATTTACTAAAAAACCCAGTAGTTGCTCTTCGAGAGACAAAAAGATGCATCATTTTGCAGATGCACATACACTTTTGCCTATCAATTGAATTTTGGGGCCTCCTAAATGTATAATAACACTTTTTCATTTGGTAATGTGGTTAGGATGACAGAATTGCTAAAGTTGACTCTAATGACTAAGATGCAACTGCTTACACTGATGAACAACCCCTTACTGTGTTATTTGTAAAGGTTGTGCAGGTCTGGGCAACCTGTGCATGTATGAACAGCTGGTCAGTGCTTTGGCCTTGCAGTTTGTGTTGGACAAGACCCATTGGTTTTGCATAGGCAATGATTAATGTTTATACCATAACTTCAATTTCTCTTCTACCTGGCCCTGCCTATATTTTCCTTTCAAGCCTGTTTTCTGATCACACTGCTGGCCTCAATGTCCAGAACACTGCTGGGGATGAGGCCAGTGCAATTATCACTGAACGCTATTTCAAGCATATGTTCATTATCACTGTTTTGCACAGAGCACACTTGACGAGAACCAACTGATTTCATAGCACTAACTAAGGCATGATACAAATGTCTCTCAATGGGAACAACTGCTGGGTAAATTCTTTTGCTGATTAATAAATTGAGTTTCAGGAGGGACATTATTTGTCATTCAACTACTACTTTTGCCCCCTCCTTAACATAAAGCGCAAATAGATCTTTTAAAAAAGACCTAAAACTTCTCTGCTTTTCATTAAAAGCAAAACTTTTGTTATGAGATAGCCTAAACTTAAAAAGAAAAAAAATTAAAAGGCATGAAAACTGAGGCACATACTTTCAGAGAAAAGTGAAGTTAATCTAAAATGAATAATGGCTTTGCTCTCCTCCCTTCGACTTCACTGCCTCCTGGAAATTTGGATTTTAAGTTTATTCCAGAAATGTTTTGTCTTCAGTACTTGGGTTTAAATTTTTGATCCAGCAGCAGGTTTTGGCTCTTTGTTCACTTGTTTGGAGTTGCCTAAAATTGCATCCTTTTACTTGAGTTTGTCCCACCAAAATAAATCTACTAGTTTTAAATTGTTAAGATATGTTCAGTGGTGTAACACATTTGCTTAAACATGTAAGATGGTAAATTAGATTCCCAGAAAATCTATACTACTTTTATCTTTGTGTAGCTTTTTTCTTTTGGTATAGTTTCTCTAGGTAGTACAAGTATCAGGAACAACATCAGCTTTTCAAAAATTCTTTTCTTTGATGCCTGCCTCTAACTTCCCTTAAAAGCAGCACTTCACAAAATGATGTTGACGGTTTTTTTTTTAGAATAATTGCAATACCTGGGTGTAGCAATGTTGTCCACAGTAGAAATTCTGTAGCTAGCACTTCATTATTAGCATTTTGATTGCACCAAATTTATCTTGAGATGAAAAGCAAACATCATTATCCATACTGGAATGCAGTATACTTGCTTTGCTCCATAATTACAGGCCTGATCATTACCATTGCCTTTCTTCAATGACCCAGGAGTAGTAGAATATGGAGGTAGGATTAGAGTAATGTGTGATTGATGATGGCTGCTTTCATTACTTTATGTGGTATAAGTGAGCACCTAACAGATGGATTTCATCACTATGTAACATATAAAATGCAGTATATGATAAATTTCTGTACCCTCGGTGTACTGTAATATTCTTTGCAAAAATATTGCATTATCTTACTAAGAACATTCATTAAATTACAGTTTATGCATTTCATTATACAGAAAAGTCTTTTCACCTAACATTATTTGTTTTCAGTATTATTATACAGTTGGGGTTTTTTTACCATCAAAACATAGCATAGCAAATAATTTTGGGTTAAAAATGCAAGGTGAGAGAAGATATTATTAGACTTTTCATGCTCTTGTGGCTCAGAGATGGCTGTTTGGCCTGAGAGCTTTTCAAGAAGTTTTTCTGTTAGTTGTTACACAGAAGTAGACCTTTCTCTTTTACCTAATTGTGAAGAACAGATCTTGACCTCTGCTCTGGGAAGACCAAATTAAGTAGACAGCTGAGGATTCTCCCAATGAAACAGCTTTTACAACCCAAGGTAGCTCCTAAGAGCTGCTCTGGCATAAATATCTATAGTTAACTCTGTAAAGATGGATCAAGGTCCTTTACTAGAAATAAAGCAGACTCTATGCTCTGCAATCTGTTTCCAGACTGTGAGTGTAGATTAAAAATTTCAATAAGTGCATATTAAAAATTGTTAAAACAGCATATTCACTGATCTGCCAAGATCTGATCCTTTGCAGTGTTGCTTAATTCTATCCTACTTTGTTACTTTAAAATGGATATAAAGAGGTTCATTCATGAACTGCCCTTTGTGGTAGAATTAAACAAAAAAAAAAACCAGGTCAAGGTATTATTAAAATTTTCTATATTACTGGCTCTGTGAAACATGATATTTTGACATAAGTGAATCCTTGCCCTTTTTGAAGACATTAGTTTGGTTTCCCTTGTTTCTCTCATACAAGCTCAAAATCTTACAAACTCTATTCATTGTATAATCTTCTGCAGCCTGTAATGAGAGGATCAATATATTCATTAGCCATAGGAGTAGGTCTTTCAGTTCAAGCCGTAGAAATATTCACACTTACTGCTCTAGGATTTCCTTATATGTATCTAAGTACACTAAAAAATGTTTTTATTATGAAGACCTTATCGCTCTTATTTTAGCTACTTCAAAGCAATCTTCAGAGTACTATGATAAGAAGCATTTGGCCAAAGCATCACCAAAAGCATGAAAACATAAAAACAATTGAATTTTGATCAATCAAATTTCTACATTAGGCCACACAGACCAGAAGTTCCAATTCATAACTCTGTGTAGACTGAGACCAGAACTCTCAGCCTTCAGTACAACCAGAAAGGTTCTGCTAGGTAGTAACAGGGACTACTCTGGGCTAATTGTGTAACTTGTCAGAAATACCTATTCAAATCAGCTTGTTCAGCTCTTCATTAGTACCCATCAATCTTGAGAAAAATGTAGGCAAGTAGACAAAGCCTACTTTTGATCTTGCCCAGTATCAAGAGAGACAAATCCATCTGCATCGCTACAGGTAGGTTCACCAGAAAAGAAAAGTCAACTGCAAAAGAGCAGGGGACCATTGGCAGGGCAGAACGCAGGTCACCAGGCTGTCCAGCACAACCCAGTCCCCAGAAGCTGGTTATCTTTGTGATCAGCAGACCCTTCCTATGCAACATGAGCAGCAGGGGTACCTTGCAATTTAACACAAAGGCAAACACAACCAGAGCACACTGTATTGCAGAAGCAGGGAAGAGTTCCCAAGTCTGACAACACAGCTCTGTTTTTTATATACAAAGGAGCCACTGATGTGGCAAGCTACCAGATATAAAAGGTAATTGGATTTTCATTAGGCTGCTAAGAAAAATATTTTATAAGTATCTTTAATGAACCAAAGTTCACACTGGAGTATATTTTACTGCTATTAATATTTCTGCATGCCTTATGAAAGAGTGATATAATCCAGTATAGTGTCTGAGTCCTCTCTGAGCTTCATCAGAAAAGACAATGTGAAGTGCTTATGCATTTTTTTAATGCTGTTTCTTTTACAGGTCTTCTCTTATGACCATTAGAAACACTACACAGAAATCTTGCATAGATTTAAGATACTTTTAATGCACTCAAAAAAAAAATTAAAAAATTTACATGGGCATCTTCTATTTCTCCAGAAAATGATTCCATAAGTTGTTGTTGACTTTATCTGACCTTCATGCAACTGTTTCTTGATTAGTATGGAATGTGGGATGTCTGTGTCTGCAAAATGTTTTGTTTGAAAATACAGTCCAATAACATTGATTTATGGTGATGTCTAGTCTCTAAACCCTTATGGATACTGCGTTTAGAATGAATGAAATAGTGACAGTACATCACTCTGTGTGAGGTGAGCAGTCTTGAAGCGTGAATCACACTTACACATGTCTAGGTTATCTAAGCTATTATTAAAGTTCAGAAATGCAGTTTATATTTCAGAATTTCTTTGTAAATAAATGGTTTATTACTGGTTTCAACATTTGTATCTTCTGCATGTGTATTCAATCTTGTAAAAAAGTACAGAATAGTTTAAGAGAAGTTTCATGGTGAACAAGTAGATTTTAAAAAGACAGTGAGAATTAAGGATTTTATTGTTTGTGGTTATGTGTGTTTTAAATAACATCAGCTAACTGCAATGTCTTGACGTGCACTGCAAAAAAAGACCAAAACAAGATATTTACACTGAAAATTGACAAATCTGGGAGTTGAAATTGAGATTTGTTATGGCAAGCTCATTGTTTATATCAGTGTGGATGTATGTCTATGGCAATTGCATTTAATTTTTTTTTTTCAAGACAGAAACCATAAGATACATTGCTCTAAGTTCCCCTGCTTTTCACAGCAGACAGCAACAGGATGAAATCCTAATAACTGATGAATAGCTCTCCACTATATGTCCCAAGAGAACAAACTGAAAAAACCCACTAGTGGTACAGTGCTGTCTGAAGGCTGTTTAAAAAGCAGCTTGTTATTTGAACTGAGCAATAGTAAAGCTTGCAGTTAAACTGTTTTTAGCAGGTGTTCCCACTGCACTGGCAAACTTCTGAGTAGTTTAACCCATAACAGAGACGTAACAAAATGAGGTGATACAAAAAGACCAGTTTTTCAGGAATTATCCATTACATAAGAATTTTACAAATACACTGCTATAAGAATAGCAGTAGTGGTTTATTTGTGGAAGGTGTATGAGGATGAGATTCAAAATGTGTTATGCAAACACACTGTCAGCAAATCTAGTCCCACAAAACTTTGCACACATGGTTAATCTTGCTGAGTCCACATAATGAAGTCAATCAAAAAATACAAAGTTAAAGCATTTCTGTTCAGTTTTCCAAATTTAGAAGAATAACATTCATATTTGATTCTACCCAGATATGCAAAACCGATCTAATTTGCAAGAGTCCATCAATGTCTGGTCATAAATTTTCTTTCTAGATGGGTGGGTGAAAGAACTAGAAATGGATAGAATCAATATAGGCTTCCCAAGGCCACGTTGTGTTCTGCCCTGTCTGAAAAGACAAGTACATGCTATGAATGATCACTTGTTAGACTTTAAATCAAATTTTTCTGGTTTTTTGTGTAGCCCATACCCTATTTTTAACTTGGTCTATAAAAAACACCAGCAGGCAGTTACTACACACCAGACATGAATGCCCTGGGTACGGGAGCAAATTAGAGTCCCCCACTGCAATGTCATTTCAGTTTCATTCTTTGAAATACATTATAGGTGACTCTGGATTGATGTTAGATGGAATATCATTATATGATAAAATAAGGTCTATAAAGATATTATATGTCATTTAGTATGAAATTCTTACTCAATCTTCCTTTTTTCAGACTCCAGGCTACAGAGCCAATAGAATTTTTAATGGACAACTCAACTAAAATCTGGTATAACATGAGGACAGTGTAGAATGAGAAGTACATCATCAGAAGCAAATACAAGCAACTTAGCTTTTTCCTTTACTAATAGTGGAATATAAAACCCTAAAGAACTCAATCTTTGCAGGCAATTTTTATCATGTTTTGAATCTTTGGACTGGAGCTGTTTTGACATTGGTTTCTTGGGAATTACCTTCTTGGCTAGAGGACATAGAATGCCATACAAAAAAATAGGCATAATTTATCACAGGGAACATTCTTTTCTTCCAAACTTCCTCTTGCTCACATGGAATTTATTAATGCTCCATTTAAGATCCTTGAGTACATAGGACACACTCTCCTGTTTTCTTTCTATTTATCTTTGACCCTATCACAGGTGATATACTTAATGCCAAAGCTGATATTCCTTGTAAAACATGTCAAGAGGTTCAGTACATCCAGCCTGAAGGACATAAATTTTATATATAAATGGGAATGTGTAAGTTGTAAAATTTTATGCAGTAATTGAATATGTTCTGTTTAAAGTCACTTTAAATGTACAATAGGAAGGCTTACTACAAGGGAAACTAGAAAGTCGTGTAATAAAAAGAGGTAAGACTAGAGGACACAAACTTGGACCATAAGTGTCCTTATCTGAATTTATCTTTCAGTTGCCCAGCTCCTGATTATTTAAAATGTTTTGGGATTAATATGAAAAAAGTCAGAGAACATGGTTGCTCTTAAGTTCTGTTCCAGAAGTTTTGTCCTTGCTTAGGTCATCAGTGAAAAAGATAAGAAAACAGAGTTCAGTCTGATGTCTGCTAGGTCATGGCAAGGAAATATGAGTTTGTCATACCCTAGTAAACCAGTAACATGTTGCACAATCTGATTCTCATTCCAAGGTCTAAATATTGTTTGTCTGTTGACAACAGAAATTGCAAACTGCCAAGATATCTTCTGCTCCTGGGCTCTGATCAAGGTGATACTCTCAGCAGGGCTTTCTATTGAGACTGTCTGACTGTGGCCGAGATTACAGCAGATGGTCTTGAAAGGGGCTTTTGAGAGACTGAGGCTGTCAAGAATAGAGATCTCACACATGCACAGGAAAAGTGGATCAATAGGCAACACACATGCCATGAAGACATTGTCATTTTAAAAGCTGGTAATTAATTTCCAGTAGAAAGAGAAACTGAGGAAATTTTAGCCACTGAAAATCAACACAGGAAAGAGCACACATTTTAAATGGGAGATGGATGTTAAAATACCTTAAAGGGAAAAGAAAAATTGCCAAGCAAACTTGAAAGTGAATGAGAAGTTTGCTAAAAACATTGAAAATAAGCAAATTTCTGGACAATTCCAGAGATTTGTCAGTCCACTGGGAACTGAAGAACCAGTAAAAAAAAAAAAAAAAAAAAAAAGGAAAGGTGGTATTCTTTTAATGCTCTTTTAAACCTAGTATTTGGTGCAAAGATATCATTCAGCCACAGATCAGGTTTGCTTGGCAGGGTCTTGCAGTCTGTTCAAAGGCAGAGAATGCTTTTGGCAGTCTCCAGCCTCCAGCTTCAGGGGTGAGTCACTGTATCCCTAATGGGTAAGTTTGAGGGGTATCAGTGTTTGTCTAGACTGTGTCACAGTCCCCTGCTCTGCCTGCAAAGCCAGGGTTGGTCTGGCTATTCCCAGTCTCCTCCCCGGGATGCAGTTGTAGGATCTTAGTGTTGGGAACCCTCAAAAATCCACCCACTGACCAGGGGTAAAGTCCAGCCTGCCTGGAAAAAAAGTACATAGAGCTATAATAAATATTTTTTTCCCTCAGAATTTGTGTATGTCAACCAGACACTGTTTATTTCAATGCCAAAAATGTCCCCAGGTCTTTGTCCAAAGAATGACATAATTGACATAATTTTATTGCACTAGAAGGAGTTAGGAGCAGCCAAAATGATGGTAAGTATACCTACCCAATTATAGACAAAGCTGCATGGTAGTTTCAAAACACTGAACAACTCCGCACAGCCATGCACTGTGATTCATTAATTATTCTCCTTTACATTCTAATCACAGAAAATATAGCCATCTCAGCTTGTTTTATCCAAACATTTAAAGATTTTTCTTCCAGTAATAACTTCCTTACACAATAATTTAACACAATTATTTTTCACACGTATCTCATCATCAGTTGTTTCAGTGCAATAATAACTTGAATAGAGTTCTCTGCCAACATAGTAAGAGCCATAACCCAGGTTACTAAACCCTTTTGAGGGAGTTACCTATCTCAGAAAGCAGTCATTGCTTCATCCATTTTTCCTCTGAGTAAATCTATATGCCTATCTCATTAACAGCACCATTTAGAGTTACTTTACATGAAAAACAGTCAGTTTCATTAATGTCAGAGGGATGTAACAGACAAGGAGTAACATATAAAAAAAAATCATTTGCCCATATAGAGTGAGTCTTATAAAAGAATATTCACTTTACAATGTCTGAGGGATACCATCAACTCTGAAGGCAATGCAAACTGAGCAATTCTCTGAAGGTTATGCAGTAAGGGGGTGACAGAACAAAGCAGAGTTCCTAGGTATTGTAACTCACATTTCTTTGCTTGGCTCATTAGACACTGTTCCTCCATTTAATTTTTTATTCTCTCTAATACTCTCTGAAATAATCATAAATTAGTGGATAAAACAGAACAATGAAAACTTGGTTATTTCTTATCCAGTAATTATGATTTTACTACATGAACTAGTGTATTAATCAGTTTCCTTTCCCCCAGCTACTTTTTCTTTCATAATTGTGCTTGTGCTGGAAAATGGTTGGGTTCTTAAATTACTTCAGGGTTTTCCTCCTTTCGGAAGACAGAGCTAGCTATTTATAGACAGAGTCTAGCACCACAGTTTTGAAGATCTACCTCCACAAGGAAGCTGAGGTCATCATCAGACCCAAGAGTAGAGAGGGAGAATAGAGTAAAGCTATTCTGACTCAAATGTAGGTCCACTTTAATCTTCAGCATAACTATGAACTACTCTTTTAGCAGCTATCTGCTGTAAATTTATAATAACTGATGTTCAATTGAGATTAAAAATCAGATTAATTAATCTCTAGGACACAGAGTAAATCCAAAAAGGTTTCAGCTCTGTATTATGTTGATTCACACATCATGTCTTCCATCAGTAGATGTAATCAGGAATTGATATATATCTCCGTAGTAAGTATAGCTATTGAAATAATTAATTCAAACACGCTTTCTCAAAAAAAAAAATTTATTTAGTGATGCACCTAATTTTATTAATTTTGATCATTTATTGATATTTGATCATTCATTATTGATCATAGAAGCCCTAAAAAAAGTGCTTAATATCCATAGAAAGTTGGAACATCAGTTATGACTTCCTGTCATTCTGTACACTAATGTTCCTGATGACTACTGTTCTCCAATAAAGGTATTTAAAGAAAGATAGTGCTGATTTTTAAACTATATTGTAAATAAAGCATGAATATTTATTCAAATAGTGTCATACAGCTACAGGCTTTCATGCTGTTATCCCATAGTCACATCAGAAGTTAAGAGTTATTAAAGTTTTCATACAGGACCTACAAGGGTAGCAAATGGCCATATATATGTCACACAACACTACTTACTGTCTGATTTCGTAAAAATGCAAATACAGTAATACTTACTGGACACTAACACATCCCGATATCTTCTGTTGTTTAAGAAAAGATATGCAATAAGTATGCAATGACTTAAAGTTTACTAAATAAGAAACGGCTCTAGTGTTTCAGACCTATGTGCTGGGTATAGTGAAGGTAGTTATTGGTTTGTGCTAAAGCCTAAATCTGTGGTTCAAAATAAAGACCATCATTCATATCTACCATCCTAAACTGTTGCGCTGCATGAGAAGTTGTGGATGTCCCATCACTGGAAGTGCTTAAGGCCAGGTTGAATGGAGCACTGAGCAACCTGGTCCAGCAAAAAGTGACCCTGCCCACAGCATGGGGGTTTGTACTAGATCTTTGAGGTCCCTTCCAACGCAGGCCATTGTATGATTCCAGGCTACAAAACAGTTACTGCAATTTCATTCCACAAAGTAGCTGCAGTTTCCTTAATTTTGAACACAATGGAACTTTGAGCCTTTAGACAATGACTTCGTTTCAAATACTTAAATGGGGAAAACAGTCAATTAATTTGCTGCAACATCCTCAGTTCTCCAAAGACCATAGTTCAAGGATGATTCATTGTAATTTCAATCATTTTAAGAATGTGTGAAGACCATCAGTTTTATGGAACAGTACATATTTTTATGGTCAGATGTGTTAATGGCTGCCTCCAAGCATTGAGCTATAAATTAATTATGGAACTTGCTATTCTTAACAGATATGTTAGCCTCTGTTTTTCTTACAGGCTAGCAAGGATCATCCATCTGATTGTCTTTTCTTTTAAAATAGTGCCATCAAAAGTATGGAGTAAGTCCTCAAATGGATGCAATTTTATTTAAGTATAGAAATATACATACATATATGTACATGTATGTTTTTAATAAATAAATAGACATATACAATAGGCATTTCTGGGAGAACTGATATGTGGTTTTATATTGACAATATCATGATTTCATTAGCATGTGTTAAAGAAACACTTTTTTCAAAGAATGGGAAGAAGAAATGGAAAATATAGAAAGTATGCTCTTTCCCAGCAAAAGAAAATAAAAAGTTCAAATTTGATAAATCAGGCTTTAACCCAAGGCCACCTTGGATTTTTTAATAAATACATAAGTGAAATATGTCTATTTATTCCCTCATTACCATTCCATAAAATGTCAGAATTACTGTATTTCCAGGGTGGCCAAAGTATTTGACCAGACCTAGCTGCAACATTCCATTAGATTTGCAGGCCAAAACAGAACTGATTTTTTACATAAAATGAGAAACTTGCAATCATCTTCTTTCAAAGCTGTTTGAGCATTCTATGACAGTACCCAGGTAGTCTCCAAAATATCTAGAAAATAAAAGATTAACTCTCATTAACCTTCAAATCTTCAATCCTATCACATTTGTATCCCTAGCAGGAGTAAAACTAGGTTTCTTTTGGGGTCCATTTAATTACAACACAGATCTTCTACAGTCTTCCTAAATACTTACATTGATGATGCAGCATTTTCTGGGGTGGGAAACGGGTAAGAGTAGTCTACAGTGCAACTTCCAGGAAGATTTCAGATCTTTTCCCTTTTCAGTTTTGGAGATCCCTGTAAGGAGAATTACATTTGCTGAAAAATTTAGTTTCCAGACTCTAGGACCTAGGAAACATAGAATGTTTCCCTGTGAAAAATCTGTATTCCCACCAAATCAGAGTTTTTCTGTCTTTAATGCTATGAAAACAATAGGGCAGGTCCAGCCCCATGGACTCAGTATTTACTCAATATTTTCCATTGTTTTGCCAGAAAAAAAATGGTTTCAGATAAGTAGTAGTTTATGTAAATTGGTTTTTATTATAGATGATATTTATTAAGAACAGTCCTTTACACATATATCACCAATGTGGACCATAGGAGCAAGCACGTGAAAACCAGGCATGTTTGCATTAAAAGAGGTGGGAAAACAGAGGGGTGGTGAAAAAAAGAAGCAAGATCTGTGAGGAGTGAACAAAAGACACTGGCCTGAAGCACGAAGTAAAGTAGCATCCTGAGGTGAAAAAGTGAAAGAGAGGCTTCAAGTAAAAGGTGACAGGACCAGAATTTGTAGTCTGGAAATCTCTAGAAAGGAAACACAAAGCTACTCATTCTGAAACAAAAAATAAAGTGATCCTCATCCCCTCAATGACTCCAAAAGAACAGGTAGACTGTAGAAAGGCAGGAAGGAGCAACATACTTGTCTAGGGGAGGGAGAATCATGTCACAGAGACATATTTTTATACTTGGTGCTGAATTTTTACTGCTTGAAAAATTGTCTGTTCAGATAACACACATGAACGGAATTTATAGTGTTTCATTCTTTAACACAAACCATGCTTTCTGCTTTTATCAGCTCCATCCTGCATTTGTTGCGATATTCAGCTCATTTCCCTCTCAGCACATTCATTGCAAAGCCTTTTTGGACAGGAAGAGCAGAGAGGGAACTATTTTAAATGCATGCAACATTAGAGGCTAGTACAGCCCTGAAAATTGTAGACCACCTTTTCAAATAACTTCTTCTTTTGCTGTAGCTTTGTAGAGCAGAGCTAACTGCAGTGCACTCACTGGATGGAGCACTCCCATCGGTTTGCTCTCTGAGCGAGACAGCACTGGCAGTATAAATAACTCATTAAAATGGAGACTTGGGCATAACCTTCCACTTGCATATAAAACAAGCTTTAACACATCAGTGAAATTAAGTCTTTCTTCCCAGTAGAAGGTTTAAGTTGTGGCCAAAACAGGCTCAGTATTATCCACTCTTTCAAATTTTCCTTACACTAAGACATTCAAAGGCAATTTCCTACTCTTAAAGTTCAACAGAAAATATTGATCTGCTGTAGAATTACCTTTATACACGTGGGTTCACACATGCACCTCTTTTTGTAGCAATCTTAATTAGCAATCTTTTTTGGCTGTTACCTATTTACTGCTCCCTAGTGACACAGGAAATTCTCTCTCTTTGGTATAAAGGAAGCCTTGGGAGAATTAAATCTTCATCTGTATTAGTCCAGGTACTTTGAAGTTGATATGGCATTCCCCAAGAACCAAATGTCTATCTAGAAGTTCAGTGGTTTTCATCACATACCATACCGAGCATAATGATGATTCTTTCAAAACTTTCTATGAAACCATTTTTTGTTCTCTTTTTTTCTCTGATTTGAAGGCTGAGCTTCAATACAAAACAAATTTTCAAATGAAAATCATTAAAAAAGCTTGCCAAACATTTCAGTTTGAAAGTGTCAAAACAAAATTTTCTGACCTTAACAGAATGTCTTTTTCTTCCTGAAATAAAATTGTCGAATGTGTCAGGTTTCTGTAAAACATTTTACTTGGACGCATTGGCATTTTGTAATCTCTGATAAAATGTTCTGTCAAAATATTCCCAGATGGCCCTATAATAAGGCAGTAGAGATTTTCACCAACTGAAGACAGGTCTTTTTTGTTCAGATACAGCCATTATAAGAAGAAATATGAACATACATAATGAAAATTTTCAGTGTAAACCTATGTATTTATTACTCTTTGCTATAGTTTTCTCCTGTAATAAAAATGAAGGATCAGGATGGGAATGTTCTCCTTATATTTGCAAGTAATCAATTTAAGCTACTTTGTGAAAACATTGGGAAAAAAGACCAAAAAGATCCCCACTATATTAACAGAAGCACATTCAGCTATTTAGAGAGAGCCTTTCTGGAGGAGGTCTTAGTTTTTTTCATTGTCCACAAAACTGCACATTATTAACTTATGTGCTGTGCTGCCAAATAAAATCTTACAGTAATAATATCAGCAGTCTACAAATTCAGTCACATGGATGTGAGAATCTATGAAAAAATACTCTTAAAATGAGTAATTTCTTTTTTTCTGAATAAAAAACTTCCTTTGGTATATGAAAATCCCATGTTTTGCTGGTATTTGAAAATTATGGCATATCACTTACATGGAAATAAACCTGACAATTACTGTTGCACTAATACTACCCATGTCATGCCTTTCCTGGTCCTCTGCTGAAGCCATTATGCTGAAGTCCATCTGGTTCTGATGTCAGAGGACTCCAGCAGAGACTGGCATCATTATTTGGTAATCTGTAAAGATTTAATTTTTGCTACAAGAATTTTTAAACTGTGTCGCAAAATTGATGAGCAGACCACAAAGTCATGCTACTGTAAGAGAGAAGATTGCCAAAAGATGACAGAAGATAGAAGGGAAATGAGCAAACAGAACTGGGCTAAGGAATTAAAGCCTCTCTCCATAAAGCATTTTTTTTTTTTTTTTCTCTAAAATCTCAGAGTAATGTTAGGTTTACTGGCCAATTTAGGCTTCAGCTTGGACTGCAACTATTGAGAGAGAGAAGGGTAGAAAGGCTGGCATTTCTAATGCTGTGCAGCACGGTGAGGAGCAGAGCAGCTGCACAGCCCATCGTCCTCAGCTCTGCAGCCTCTTGCCCTGGCCAAATCATGGAAGGGCCAAGACATTTCTGTTGTTCACACTCATCCTCAGTACATCATGAGCCATTAATATAAGCTGACCAGCATTGATTTTGTAGCATGCAGACACTGAACAAATGAAAGTAATTAAAAGCATAATTTGGAATGATGTTTATGCAGATCTTGTCAATGAGAAATGAAGTTAGCAAGTGCGTATAATAAGAATCTGCAAAATAAACTTGTTTGAAAACTCATAAACAGGTTCATTATTCTAAGAGATTCAAAAGCATTGTTTAAGGTTCCCAATTCAATTAATAATATGCTATTTTGAATGTTTTGTTCTGGTAATAGCCTTATGATATACTATTCCCTGTTTTCTAGATATACCATCTGGAAAACTGGCTGTTTTCCAGTTGATGCTTTTAAGCTCATTTAGCAGGGCAGACTAGTGAGTTGCTGAAGACCCAGTCAGAACTTCCTCAGCCTTAGCTAATACCTATCTGGAGGTGCCAGTGGAACTTGAGGTGCACAGACTGTAACTTCTTTTTTTCCTGCTTGGCAGAGTGATTCACAGCTTCCTGTCATTTGTTCTAGTAAGTGTATTCTCAGTGAAATCCAAAGAGGTTAAAAGGAAACAAGATCTGAAAGGAGCTGAGTGGGTACGGATGTGCACAGCAAGGCTAAGGGAGGGAAGAAAAGCATTTTAAAGCAAGCATTGAGGTCTTGAGACTTAGGTATGTAGCAGGCATAAGTTGCATATATGTTGTCTGTTCATTCCAAGACACAACCTCCTTTTTTGCTAGGAAGATATCCATATGCTAAGTGAATATATATGCGTTCATAATATAATCTTTAACAATTTTACATGAGTAGTAGTGCTTTCTATGAATTTGAAAGTCTCAGGAAATACGGAATGATGTTTCAGGATTTGTAGTAAAGCAAAATCAGAAACACTGTCTACCAGAAGCAGCCAGCATCAAGTAGATGGCAACATGGAAATTAATCGCAGTTGAGGTTTTTACTTTCCTAAAATACAAACCTAACCAGAGTTCCTTTTTTTTTTTCCCTTTTTTTTACCTCATATAATGATTTTTAAAACCTGTCCTTTCAATACAGTCTTGTTCCAAATCTGAAGGAAGTTTTAAAAATTACTTATTTATCCTTTTCTTTAATCAGATTTATGATATGCATTTAATTGCATAAGCTTAGATGACATGAGAACAAAAGAGTATCTTGAAATTTCTTCAAGCATTTCTATCACTGAGAGTGTATGCTGAATATAATATGTAATTTTCAAATTTAATCTCTTGAACTCATATGTTTTATAATATTGAGTTTACTCATTAAAAAATTAGATACTGTCTGGTGGAAAAAAATCTCCACCCAGAATTTTACGAAATCATAAAGCTGGGAATTTTCCTCACTTAGTGTAAACCCATTCTTAAAACTAAGTCATTTAAGCATTTAAGGAATATATTGGAGGTATGAGTAGACTGACAAACTCATTCAACTATGAAGCCTCAAGAACATGAAGACTATGGTATTGGTTCCATCTATATCTTCAGCCTAGAAATCCACACTCAGCTGTGAGGTTGGGGAGATGAATCAGTGATGGCTGAAGTTAATAAGAGGCTCTTTTCCTAGTTCGGTGAATAGCAGCTTATTCCTTTATCGCCTGTTGCCCTGTAGAGTCACCTTCCAGTGTCATCTCTTTTTCTCCTTTTACAGCAGCCTTGCTTCAAACATAGATCAAAACAGGCACTCCAGGCTTTGGGGTTTTTCCTTCTAAAAATAGGAGGTTTGTTTAGGTTTTTTCATGTGGTTTGGGGTTTTTTGTTTGGTTGGTTTTGTTATTTATTTTTATTTTTCCTCTTAAGTAATAATTCTAAAAAACTAATTATGCATGATTACTTAAATACTCTTGAGTAGCCAGTCCCTCACTGACATCCATAGACTGATACTGAATAATTTAGTACTTCTATGGAACCAAATGTGTACTAGCATCCATGTTCCAATTTATTGAGACCTTATTTGGGAGCTGCTAACTGAAAGTGTCAGCATATACTGCCTATGTCTAATAATACCATGTATTGGTATTAGACAAAAACCACTTCGCTGGAAAAAGAAAAGAAAGGCTCAAGAGAAGTTACTATTTCTTTGGAATGTGTTCTAGCATGTAAACTTCTTGTTTATGCAAGACCTGTGCACTTTAAATTTCAACTTTATGACAGTTTCAACTAAAACACCTAGTAAACCAAATTACAGCTGGAGAAAGTTGTCTTTTGCCTGCCTTCTTTATTATCATGTAATCTGCTGGATTTTTCTTCCCACATAGTGCAAATACTCTCAGTACTGTACTTTCCTTAATATACAGACATCTTAATTCTAAGAACTAGTCCTATTTGTCATTATAGGAAGCAGCATTATAGCATAATGAATACTCTCATTTCCTCTAATTTTTAATAAAAAGTTTAAGCAGTTAAACTGTGCAATCCGCTGGTGTTCATTAATGACACTGCATATTTTAATGGTGTATTTATTATGCAGCCATGCAGACAGAGCAAAAACGATGTTCTGACAATATTTTTTTAGTCTCGACTTTCAAATGTTGCAGGCAAAAATGTAAAAAGACCGTGTCTTGTACCTAGATGCAGTGCTTGGGGAATTTCCAAATGAACTGTTTTGGAAAATCAAAGGCCCCTCTTTCTTTCTACATTAAAATGTTTCTTCCAGAAACATGGATAAACAGATACTTGGTCTTTCTGTTGGCAGATCACAACATCATTTGAAATAGTTCTCCCTCTCATCCTCTGCTGCAGTTCTATAAAACGGTGGACAGAAACAACTCCTTTGCCTCCATCTACAAAATAGTGAAGCAGTTGACTTGACAACCATCTTTGATGCCTTGTGATCATCTCTTGAATATTTTGGTAATCATCTCATCCTATACTTTAAGAACAGCAGACTGGAAAGGGTTGGTCCTTGCACTGTCAGTAGTTATTATACCAGCTCTCCCAGTTAACTTGGCTTCACTAATTTCATCCTCTGTAATTTGCATAACTTTGGTCAGTGTTGCAAAAATGAATGCAGGATTAGCCCTGAAAAACAATTTAGTCTCCATGGTGATTTAAGTCTAGGCTTCTCTGACGAAACTTTCCAAAGGTGCCCAGGAAAGCTGCTAAATTATTCACTGTGAATAATATTTATTCCAAATACTTTTTCCTGGTTGAAAATGACTCCCAAGCTAGGCCTTGTTGTTCAGGATTATCTGCCAAGTAGCCTATGAGATAAAGCCACTGTCCCTGGTTCAGTGACAAGTAGTCCACTCAAACATTTGCCCGCTCCTCATGGCAACCCATGGCATGTGATGTCTTACATGCTGTCAGGATGATTAACCACATGGAAAGCCGGACCAGAAACAAGCATTTTGGAACAGGCATATAGGAAATGGTAAACACACGTAATGCACATGCATGTCAAACATTCAAAACATAATTGCTTTTGTTGGAAATGTTTTTTTTCAGGTTTCAGGCTCTCTAAATTCTAGTAAATGGTATGCCACAAGTAACAGCAACTGAACTTACTGCTTTTGTTCAAGGAAATTGTCACATTTCATTTGCATTTTTATTCATCCAGCTGGAGAGTACACTCTGATAGTGACGTTTGCTACAAAGACATTTGCCTGTAAGGAGAGCCTGATCCTTTTCCACTGACTGTGTTGGTTGTAACTTTCAGATTCATAATGAGTTTTCGTCACTTCCAATCTGACTAATAAAATTCAACCCAATAATTTAAATGTGAAAGACTATCATGTCACAGTTACAAAATTCCTGAACTCCTGCCCCCTCCTGGGACTACTCAAAGATAGGTGTATTTTTGGTATCACAAAATGATAAATTGCAGAGTATTTCTAGAGTTTAAATATTTCTGAGAGACCAATTCTTCACTCCCTGCTGTTTACAAGGGAAGTACAGTCTACAAATAATACATTACGTTAACTGTCCTCTTTATCATAAAGCCATGTTGAATACTTGTAACATTTATAAAAAGACACCAACTGATTGCAAGATGAGCGTTACCCTTGAGCAAATTATGAACACATTTATTTCAGTCTTATGCATTTGAAACTAATTTTCTGGTAATATCAAAAGTGTTCATAGAATTAATTTCCTGTCAGTTCAGCAGTATTCAAGTGAATATTTTATGATTTTGCATTAGCTGTATTTGTCTAGAGTTGTGACATGATCGAGTCATTCTCTGAGGGAAACACATTAATAATTAAACTCTGTCCAACGTGGAGTGCTAAGGATGACAGCATAATTGTACATTTCAGAGACCATTTCACATGGCAGAGAATGAGAATTGCCCTGCCACCATTTAAATGTCAATTTAAAATTTCTTTCTAAAATTAAAACAGTGTTGCAGAAAACAAAGAGAAAAAAGGAGGGGATAGAAAGACTGGAGTAAAACTTGAATCCTTGTCCCCTTTTTGCATTCCCTTTCTTTTAAAATCTAAGCTAAATGTAAATGGCATTCCAAGAAGAAAAGAAGAGAGAAGGCAGATAAATGATCATCTGTAAGAATTTTTTTCCCCCCTTTCTTTTGGCTATATAATATCATCACTGGTTGTAGTGCTAGAGCTGTTTAGATGATAAATGCAATATGCATGAATTAGCTCCAGAGAAAATACTGTTACCTGACACTGAAAGCTTTGATTGGTTTCAGCCCTTACATTTGACTCCTTTTTGCCCTGATAACTTTAGAAGTATTTTAAGATTTTAATCTACTTTCTAATCAAATACACATGGATAGATCAGTATTTTATTTATTATTTGTGTTTCTTTTTCAGCTTCTGAAAATAAAACGTTGGGCTTTAGCTAAAAGAGGTCTAAAATTTCTGAGGAAAATATTTTGCAAGCACTTAAGCTTCTCCAGTGAAAAGTGCCTGTATTATTCTGGAGAGACAGCTGAGCCACATTTACAGATTGTGTATGCAGACCACTTAATGAGCACGTGTTCTTAGAAAATGCATAAATTAGAGACACATCAATGTTTTCGTAAGACTCTCTTTTTTCCCCACAGCCTGTGCCTGCCATCATGCCAAACATCCCCCTTTTATTTATAAGAGTCCAGGTGATGCCTCCCTCATTCACTGCATCTTTTACCACTTTCTTCCTACAGCTTTATACAAAAGCCAAAATGAGAAAATGTGCCTGGATGGACTCAGGCAAATACAAATAAAGGCAAGAAGTCTCCTTTCTGTCCCTTTGTTTTAGATCCCTGCTACATTGCTTCCATTGTCCATTTTCCCTACTCCTACCTCACCCTTACAGAGCCCTAGCTTTTCTTGCATGTTCCTTTCACTTGATCCCCTCCTGATAAATCCTTCATCTATTTTGATATAAAAACATTTAGCAAATTGTATCCACTTCCTACCATCTCTGTGTTCATTCATTTGTGCTAAATCTTTTCCCTCACCCATATTTTCTATCTCATCCATTTAGATTATAAGCAGCTTAGGAAAAGCATTTGCTCCTCTGCCTCTGTACCTCATCTACCACAATAGTTGCTACTTGGCCACAAGCATATGAAACATGATTGATTATAATACTTCATTTCATTTCACTCAATCCACTTACATCTCTGTGGTATAATTCAGGAACTATATAGGGCAAACAGGAGGTTTCAATGTATACAATTGCTGTGTTTTAAGGGGCAAGTTTCTTATTTTTTGGCATACAAATGTAAAAAGGGAGTTTTTGATCTCAACGGTGTGCAGATTTCCACATTTGCTGTTATTTTGTGAGCCAGTTAAATGAAAAGAAAGCAAACAGAAGAGAAATTGCTATGATGCTAAAAGTGATTGATGCCCCTTATCACTGTTTGTATGTTTTCATAGTTGGGATTTCACTACAAATACAGTTCTCAAGTACTACTTAATTTTGCATTCACTAAGGATGAATTTCACAACAAACTTAGAAGTTTCAATATTATTTCAACATATTTATGTAAGAGTATAAAAGAGCATTTGAGTATGCAATACACATTAGAACAAGAGCAATTTTTTGCACCTCAATTTTCACCTGTACATTTCTAAAGACAGAGAATGCTGATGGAATGTTCAAACACATGAAATGAGAGAGAAGGTATTAAAAACATGACAATAAAAGTTATTTATAGAGCTGTACTATGTGAAACCATGGCTGGGTTAGGCCAACGTGTAACAAATTGAAAGAACACATTTATTCATGTTAAATAACTATAACTCAGATATAGTTGTTTTAAATAAGTATCCACGTCTGTATAAACTCGTAGTTAAATAACCTGTAACAAGAGGTTCATTTTTTACTGACACACAATTATATTATTTGCTTGTTTCAGTAGAGCTGTCTATGCTGTGTGACTTCATGCAGCCATGAAACCACTTTTAAATCCCATACAACTAGCTAAAGCAAGATATTTCAACAGCAATTATATCTCATCTAAAAAATATCAGTTCTAACTTTGCTGTGAAGTTATGTCAGAAAAGTTCCCCTTACTGTTGTAAAATATTTGACCAAAGAACAAAACACATCAGTGTTCACTACGCCTTTCATTATTTCTGAACACACTTTCATCATGTCCCTTATTCTCCACACTTTCAACAATTGAATTCTCTCTTGTATTCAGATATTAGAGCTTGAGAACAATCAATTGCTTGTGTTTGGGGTTTTTTTCACAAATATTTAACTTTATGTAACATGTTAGAATAGATTAAAGCCTTTTCAACAGTCATGCTTTGAAAAGTGTGTAAATAGAATCACCCAAGATACTTAGTGATTCACACTGTTTGGAGGTTGATAAATTGTTTCATTTTAAATTCTAAGAGTGACTAATATTAAGGAAGTTGATAGGATTTATCAGATATGATTCTTTTCCTTAGAATTTTAAACTACTCCTCCAGAATATTCCTTTTGAGGTAATTTGTCTTTGATTCCAATGCACTTATCTAGAAGAGAGTGATGGCATGACTCTATAGGCATGTAATATATAGCACTTCAAATTTTGCCCTTTTTGAACAAGAATAGTATTCTCACCTGTAAAGCTCTAGTTCACTAGGTCTCTTCATGGCCCAGTGAGAACACAGAACACTGAAAACATGTGAACCTAGTTTAATAAGTATTTCTAGGTTCTAAGTATTCATTAGTAAATAAAATGTTAATGATAACATTTTAACAAATTAAAATGTTGTGGATGTACATCCTGGGATTAATGCACTATAAGCCCTTTTTCGGCAGTAGAAAGGAAGTTGACTTGACTCTTGGTCTCCTGTTAAGTTCAGCATTTGTTTACTTTAACCACTGGAGTTACCACAGTAAACTCCAAAGAAAACTTTGTGAGACTACACAGTATATTAGTAGCAGCAAATATTTGTAGGCTTTATATAGCTATGAATTTTTAGATTGGAAATAAAACCTCTAGGTAAACAATGCAGTCCTTCAGGAGGAATGAGAATTGTCCCTGTACTAAGTCAAAGTCAGCTCCGAATACAAAACCATCCGCTACTTAAAATAAGAACAAAGCAACACCAAGTCAGAAAAAGCCAAGCTCCAATGAACAGAGAGTTGCTTTGTAGCACTTGCAGTGTCGTGCAAAGAGAGCTGAGCCAGTAACAGCACTATGAACCTCAGCATGAGTTTCTCTTTTCCAGTCAGGTTCTTCCTGGTAACTGCTGTTTATTTCATCTGTGTTTTAAGGACTGTTGCAACCCAGCAGTCTAGGGAAGAATCCTTCACTTATTTCATACAGAATAGCTTATTTACTTATTTGCTATACTTTAATCTCAGTAATATAGGTGTTTTCTGATTAGAAGTAAATCATCAGAGATTTTTTTGTCCCTTACTATTCCACTTTTGAGCAAATGAAACCTCAATTAAGATGTGATTTTCCCTATCTAATGTCAATGTTGTAGGTTTTTCAGATCTATTGACATTTCCTTTCTTTTCTTTTGTCTTACTATAACCTAGATTTTAGTATGCTGAGCCTTATTCTTGCATTACAATCTGTGTGCATCGTTGATACTGTTCCACCCATAAAATTTGTCCTTGTATGCATAGCTAGAACTTCATTAATGCAAAGGGGGACACTTACTTCTGCTATTATTAGTATCATCTAACAGAGTGAAGACCTCTTCATAGCCAAAGGAGACAGAATAGCTTCCCTAGACAGTGATTCAAGCCACTCAGGATCCTACTTTTCATCACTCATTATATAATAACTTAAAGTTCAGTGTCAACAAATCAATGTTCAGTTCCCTTAAATTAGAATTCTATCACACAAAACTCTTAATACAAGTACCCATTTATACTTAGTCTTTTGCTTGAAGAAGTGATGACCTTTTGGATAAAAAGGATAAAAATTATTTTTCTGATTTGAAAAAAAACAACACCCATCTTTCCCCCCTTCCCCACCCCCACTAGTGAAATAAAAAGCTCAACAACCTTCCTCTCCAAAACAGATCGGTTTTGCTTCCTCTGAGTGCATGAGGAAGCCTTACAAAAACAACACACTGCCCATTGAAAGCACTGGCTATTTAGAACAAATGTGTCCTGTAGGAATTCATTCTGGATCTCATGTTTCTGCTAATGATGATGATTATGATGAATAACTGGCTTTTGCTGTTGCATTTTCTGCTGATTCCTCAGTTCTTGATAGAAGTATTGTTGCTACAGTTATTGCTGCTGGTCCAACTGCATAATGTGAGCAAAATCCACAGAGATACAAACAAGCTCTTTAGCAGCCAAGTGAAGAAACCTGTAATTTTACAACCAGGAAGCAAAATTGCTAGTCATCCCCAAATGCTGCAGGAGGTGTGCCATAGCAGGGCACTGTGAGAAAAGCCCGAATAAGAATGGGAAGTGGTTCTGGGTCATAATGCATTAAAGAAACTTAGGACCATAGGTTTTGGGGGATTGCCCTATTTTTCTTTAAGTTACCTGTAATAGCCATGCATAAAGAAAACCAAACCAACCAACCAACCAACCAACAAACAAACACAACAAAAAAGCAATTGAGGCAGGATCTGTGCTTTATTGATGTCATTAAATCAGATGTAATAGAGACTAGTAGCACTAGTGGTCACTATCAGAGCAAAATGGGGACATGACTGTTGCTATGATCTTTCAGTCAGTCATTCTCAGACATATTTAGATGACAATTCACTTGTAAATACTCTAGGGGTTTTTTCCCAACATGCTTTATAGCACTTAACATTGTATGGCTCTTTTTAATGAACAGAGCTACCCTAAATGCCTCTGAGAACAAAACAGATCTAAGATAAACATATTTTAAAATTAATAGCAAACATGAGCATTTTTGATCTAGGTCCAGTAGCTAAAAATCTTCAAGTGCTACAAAAAACTACAAATGGTCCGTTTGATCAGCTTAGGAGCCTACAAAGATGCCAACTGTTTAATCTAGAACATAGAGTATCTCATTTACAGATAGCCTAATATAATAAAGATCTAAAAACTAGCGAGCTACTGCATGGTATTGTCTTCTATTAATTTCTTAATAGTCTTTTCCTGCAGCACAAAAAGCTCCTGTCATTGGAGCAGTTGATATTTTTATAATTTAGGGAACTTATATAGAATTAATAAACTAATGACACAGAATTAGAACATTACCCTGTTTCTGTAAGTATGTGCAACTGGGTATTTGACCTTACAGGGAAGGCTCCTAAAACCCTCATAGATCTGAGCACAGGTCTGCTACTACATCTTAGTACTAGTCTAAAGAAACAGCTTTGGACAAGTGGTATCCTCCTCAGGAGAGCTAATTTTCTCATGCCTATCTGCAAGATTTTGGTGTCTTTCCACAATCCACTGTCCAAGGACAGAAAATAAATACCCTTGAAGTTTTGGTAAGGAAAGAGAAAAACAACTCTGCAAACTTTGAGAAAAAGACTTGTGTGTGGATTTAGAATTCTAGGACTGCAGAGGGAAAATTATAATTTTTCTTTCGCAGCAGGACAGAGGGACGTTTTTTAGGTGTGGAATAAGTGTCAGAAATCAAAAACTGTAAGGTTAAAAAATGCAGGCTAAGATGCACAAAAAGGTCTTGTGTCCACAAGGTTCTGAAGAAAAGTCCTGAGTGATCAGAAAATGACTGATCTCTATTTTGAGATTTACATTCAGATAAACAGCAAAGAAACAATGATTTTTCTCAGAAACTCCAAGCAAAGACCATTTGAATGTGAATGTTTAAGAGGTAAAGCAGAAGGCTCATACCATCACAGATGCACAAAGAGGATATTTAGAGACACATTGGTGTGGCACAGAGATCTTTTTATCAGACCTTGAAGACAGCAAGCAGGCTCAGCCTGTTGCAGAAGTCTGGTAAGCATCTAATGTGAAAGCTTAACAGAACTCATAGAATTAGCAGTAAAAATTGCTCAGATTTTTAAACTGTTCAAGGGTTCCCAACAGCTTTAGTATTTGAGTACTGAAGGATTGCTGTTGGTATAAATCAATCGGTAAAAATTATATCAAGGAAAGAAATAACTTTTATAAATAGTAACATAAAGAGAAATTTAAAAAAGAATGTGCCTTTTCAGTGTAGTTTTAGGCACAATTTATCCTTAAATGGCTCCACAATTCCCCTGTTTATATATTATGACACACACTGGTAGACTGGCTTGAAAAGAAGTTCTCTTCACTGAGGGGACTGATTTTTCTAACGCCAACTGAAGTCAGTGGCAATATTCCCATCCTGTTCAGCACAGAGCCAAACTGAGAAATTAATCCTGAGACCAAACGTGCCATTTGCAGCCAGGATGTCACATGACTAAAAACCTTATTTGTAGAGTGTTGTTTATTTCTGTTCATTTTATTATATTATGTCTTTACATTTGGTACAGGACAAGCACTTGAGAGATGTAAGCATACCCTATTAAAATGACTTGTTTGCACAGGCAGAGTGAAATTTAACAACACCAAATGCATAAAAGGGTCCTAATGTGTGACAAACAGGCTGCCTGGTCCCCTTTCCTGACCTAGCAGGCTCCGACTCTCTGTAGTGGAACTGTTTGCACTGGAGCCCTCCCATGGGCTGGCACGTAAATCTTAAAAATATCTTCGATGCCCATCTGCTGCAGTGCTTCATTTTTAATGAAAATGGAAGGTGCCAACCACAAGTAGTTTTGATACGCCAAGTCTCTCCCATAATGCCCGCCTGTTACATCTCAGAGGAGTCAATTTAAACAGACACGGATTTCCAAGACTTGTTGGTAAGCTTATGATTAAAGGTCCTTAGAGATGAAGTAAAAAAAGCTCAAAAAGTCCCAATAAAAGGCCATTTTGACAATTAAGCTGTCAATGTAAAATTGTTAGCTTCAATATATTCTCAGGAGTTTTGTTTATGTGGTTTTCCATGCATATTTCGTACAAGATTTGTATTCAGAGATAAACCTCCTTACAAAGAAAATTTGTTATTTTTATGCAATTGCTACATGGATTTTTTCCTAACCAAGTCAAACCCAATGAGGATATTACTAACATAATGCTAGATATTAATATTGGAGAGATTTATTTTCTTGTGGGGCTATATCTTGCAGACATGTAGTGAGGAAGCCAACATAAAATAACTAGGTATTAGCTCAGAAAACTTCTAATATTGTATCATACTTGTTTGTCTGTGAAAGTTAATGTTTACTATTCATTTCAGTAATAGTTCTTAAAAAAATCTGAAAAGTTTTTTTTCAATAAGGTTTTACCCCGGCATGGGAAGTAAAATAAAAATATCCAGAATCTTGAGAGATTTGCCACCATTAATTCAGAGAGTGTGACAAAAATAATGTTAAGAAAACAGACTTCAGAAAATATCGTTTCAAAACTTTGTGGTTTATTTTACCCACATTCTAGAGACTGAGAATCAGAGTATCTGTAACTGCTTGCCTAAGTGAAGCATTAGAATAATGTGCAGGTAATGTCTCAAATATTTAAATAAAGTTTTAAAATCCCAGAAGTAAAGTAAATCCAGATACTATTGACACATTAGCAAGGTCACAGAATTTACAATTCAATGGAAATAGAGAGGTACTAAATAACTCTGAAATTTGGATTATTTCTTGAACACTGTCACAGGAGCACTACGTATTTACTACACTACCTGGAGTATGATTATTCTATACCCATTTGTATTCCTCCTATAAATCTGAGAAAAGCTCTCTCTACAAATGATTAGGGGATTAACTTTCCTTGTGAGCAGGTTCACATTATGCATGGCCAAAGTCATATCACAGACACACATGGAAAAGAACATTTCAAGGGTTATAATTACATTCACATGTCGGCTAATTGGGCCCTCAGGGGCCTAGTTCCTAATTATAAGAGGGTATGCAGGAAAATACCAGTAAAAAAAGTATGTATAGAATGAGTATGAGATTAAATGGGTTATGCTGGCTGTATAAAAGCCATAAAACTTGATAGGAAAGGAATGCAGTTACTTGCCAAGTATCTCTGAACCATAAATGTTTTTTTGATGTCATTATCAAAAGGAGATGGGAGGAGGCTGTGTTGTTTTCGAGGAAGTCTGCAAACATCTATTGTAGCCTCAAGTGGTGTTTTTTCACAGTTGTAAGGAAATCAACTAACGATTGAGCCAGATGACAAAGAAATAAAAAAACAAAACAAAACAAAACAAAACAAAACCAAACCCCAGAGATAAACTTTTTACGACAACTTTAGATCCAAAGAGGGTGAAAGTAACGTAAAGAAACTGAGAAAGAGCAGAGTCACACACTCACGTATGTCACTGAGACCCACTAACCAGAAATGGAATGCTCTAAAAAGTCTAGATATTCATTAATTAAAATTGCATAAGCTCTAATGACACTGTTTATTAGTTTAGCTAAGGGCAGAATTTTTTTCTCCCATAATTGAAAACTATAGTTTATTACCTTGATTAGGCACTAAGTAAAATATACAGGCTTTACTTTTTGTTCCATGTCTTTCAGACGGAAATATCTACAAGAATAAATTAAAGAACTTTTACAAGGTTGTAATTTATTTTATTTCCCATCAAATGGTATCCTTTTGACGTATCTATAAAAGTCTTACTGTTTATAGTAGATGTGTATGCAATATTACATTACACCTCATAAGAGAAACTGGCAGGAACCCTGAAGCTGAATAAAAACAAGATTGTCTTTATCTCTTAAACTTGTCATTTTAATTTTCCACTCTACACAGTGCCATATGAGT
Source organism: Margarornis squamiger (assembly GCA_035222235.1). Lineage (NCBI taxonomy): Eukaryota > Metazoa > Chordata > Aves > Passeriformes > Furnariidae > Margarornis > Margarornis squamiger. Next base: position 12,609,892 of record JAWWTY010000005.1, read on the forward strand.
TGCCTGACATTAAGTTCCTAGTGACTGCTAGGCCAGATTCTTATAACATTTTGAATTTAGTACCAATCAAATTGCTTTCAGTATTATCTTGATTTATACGAATGGGTATATTCGTGAGTGTATCCAAAGGAATGCAGCATTTTACAGTATTTTACAGCATTCTAAATGCAAATCCTGTTTTCTTATTTATGCTGTGGCCAGTGTAACCACACCATTAAAAAGAATTTAAAATGAAATGCAGAAAAATTGAAATGACAATCCTAGCACTCTAACGCCTTGAACAACCAACCTGATGCTTCACAAATTGTGACAGTGTGGAGGCACTGTGAATGAATCAGCCTTTCAGGTTCCACATGCCCAACCTGGTCTTTGTAAAGTTTAAATTCAATGCCTACTAAAAAACCCCAAAACAAACCAAACAAAAAAAGTTATTTTGTGTTTAATTTAAAGTTTGTCTGTAACTGCCAGAGTTATGATCATACAATACTGTAGTTCAAAATAGTTATGATTACCCTATAAAAAAGTATTGGGCATGTAAATGTCTAGATTTGCTGCTCATTATAGCTTTGATCTTATCACACAGTATGGGCTAAATTTTTGGTTGACCACAGGTATGTGTGCTCAAGTTACAGAGAGAATAAAAGGTATTATTGGTGTAGGAGTCAAATTGTCCAGCTGGTCAAACTAGCCCTTGCAATGGGAGGCATGGAAAAGGAGAAGGTGAAAAGGCTTCACTGATACCTTAGCAAGAGAACATTTCATCAGTCATGTTTCTCCAATCACACAGCAGCAAGTTTTCATACAAGGACATGAATATTGGCAGGGTATCTGGGGTGACACAGAAGTCTACACAGCAGCATCCTCTAACTCAGCTGTAAGACTGACACTGTCAGCCTGGGATTCTAGGGCAAAGAACAATTCCTCTTTAATCAGATGTATACCAAGACAGACTATTTTACAGTAACCTTGATAGTTTTGCTGTCTACAGACTTTTGAACTAATCTGCCGGTGGTGACTGGAAGAGCTAAAATCTCAGATTTTATGCCATTTTTACATTTGGGAAACCACCAATCTAGTGCTTTGACTTAAAATTGTCACCATATTCTTCATTGACAGAGACATTGTAGAGTCACGAGGTTTCAAATAATTATTAAAAGCTAAAACGACAAGTGTACCACCTGAACACAAGCTAAGGGAAATCAATGCTGATGCTAATTTTCTTCCTGAGAATGTGGACTGATGGAGGTTGCCGTGATGTGTAAAGGAGCAGTTAGGAATATTGTTAAGGCTGTTTCCTCTCACAAGGGAAAGAAGTGTTTAAGCAGGATTCTGCTTAAACACAAACACAAAACACAAACAAAAGTGAAAACAGATCATGCATTTCCTCCTTGAAAAAAACAGAGAGTGAGAATGCCACACTGCAGTATAATAACTATGACAAACTGTTCATAACACTGAAAAGCTTGCGAGCTAGAAGGTTTAAACAGCAAGGGTGGTGAAACCCCGAGTGATTATTATGTAATGACTGAGGCAGAAAATCTGACTACAATGTTTTTCAGAGCCTTTTTCGGAGTATAGATGCAGTTTCTTGTAAAAGGATTCAATAGAGCACCGATAAGAAAACTTATAAATATTGACCAAGAAGAAGGTATTAAAAAATGATCAAAATAGAATAAAATTTACCTATGCATTATGGAACATTATTTATCTCTTCATTTTTATTCATAATACCTTAAATCTAAAGTTTTGGTTTTGGAGGTTTAATACATAGATAACTGTCCTGCCAGAAACAGATCTTTGAAAATCACTGAGGTAATATCAAGAAGGGAAACAACGACTAGTCAGTGTTCATACTAAGGAATGTTAAATAAACATGCTGTGACAGAAAAAGATATCTACAGAGAAAATAATTCACATTGCAGGAAATGAGGAATTCTGTGTAAAATAAGAAAGTCTAAAAAAGTTCTACTCAAGTTTGGTGGTTACTTGGTGAGACAGGTGAGAGCTACCCCTTCAAGCATGGTGTTGGAGCAATGAGGTAGAACTCAAATACTAAGTCACTACTACATAAAAAAGTAACACATCTAAAGACAGGCCATTTTTAACAAGTTATTTTGCAAAACAAGAGGAATTGCAACTAGGCAACAGGACGTCAGTCATGGTTTCAGCTGTTTTGTTCTTCACAGAGCCCTGGAGATCAAAATTCCCTTACTGAAGACCAACTAGCTAACAGAAGGTAGTGAAGCTAGCAGAAAACAGACACTCAGAGGCAAGAAATGTTCTGTCCAATTTCCACAGCAAATGAATGTGGTCACTGAGGGAAAAAGCCAAGGAATGGTTTCATCTTTTGGATCAGGTGTTCAAGTGACAAGAGCTGTAGTTTTCTGTTTTCTTCATGTGTAATAGGCATAGAAATGTTTTCTCTCACAGCTTTTCTTTTCTTTTGTCCACATTCTAAGATTTGTCACAACAGTTTCTTGTTCGATGGCAGTACAGCTTCTTATATTCATCAGGCAAAAAAGATAAATTATAGACTTTCTGATAACCCATTGAAATCAGCCAAATAGCTACATTGTTTCACAGTACCATCTATATCACTATCTGAGAATAAGGTGAGTTACTTGTATGGTCAAGCACTCTACCTCCAATGCAACTCTTTCTCCCTCTCTGGCCAGAAGAATCAATATAGCATTCAAAAGGAAATTGTTCCAATAGCACACCATAAATAACTTTTGTATGGTTATATTAGTCTAATGTTATTCTAATGGCTTAGGTTCTTCCTACTTCTTCATAAAGGAAAGTAATGATAGATAGCAAGTCATGAAAGAATTAGATATGCAGTACTGCTATTTCTGAAGATGGTCATGTTAATCTGAATGTTCTGCTTACACACAAAAAATAGAGAGCAAAGTGGGTTTTTTTGGTCAAGGCTGTTCGGGGTAGCTCTGGTTTCAGGGATGGTTAAGACCACATAAATAAAGGGAAGAGTAGACCACCACAAGGAGCAGACCAATAGCCACTTAATTACCATGATTTTTTGAACTAATTTATGAAAAATTTGGTCACCTTTCCTTAACAAGTGTACTTTTGTCTATAAGGAAAAGAAATAAAACCAGGATTTTAATGAAAGAAAGCAAATAGTTACATTTCCAGCAAACTGTTTAGTTGAAGAAGAAAGCAATATGCTAAGATAGCAATTCACACTAACTCTGAAGGGGTTAATGAGGTAGACCAGGTGTAAAGTTTTAACAGTCACAAAGGAAAACTGGAAACTGGCACTGCCTGGGACTTTTTGCAATACAGACATCAGATAGAAAACTTTCAGTTGTGTTTGCCTGACTCCTTTTGCCATCCAAAAACTCACCCCAATACAGTACATAGTAGTCAGTCTGATCACATAAAAAGATATTCATGCTCTTCAGTGATGTCAGTAATGTGCATACTGTAGAAAGAATATTGATACTATTTACCTACTGCTCTGTTGAATAAAGATATACATTCAACTTAATTTCCAATCTTTTGGAGTGATAAAGCAAGGCAATTAAGATTTGAGTCTGCTGCACAGCTAGGTCAGTTATGATTTCCTTATTCATTGCTCCTTGCTGGGATTTTTTTTTTTGTTTGCCACTTTATGAACCCCCAGTTTCAGTTTCACTAATTGAAAGGGGAGGTATATATCTCCCTTTTGTCAATGCTCCTTGGGGATAGGAGCCTTGTAAAGGTATTGCAGAATTTGTTCCACTACACAGTCTGCTATTCACTGCAGGCCTTGAAGAGAGTGCAAGTTCACAATCCTAAATTAATACTTATGTATCAAAAGAAAGATTGATATCTTTTACTGTGAAATAATGAATTTTCCCTCTTAAAAGAGTTTTTCAGTAGATATGCTGATGTAACCTGAATGCAGTCTGTCACCACTATTATATACCTGAATATGCAGTTCTATGAAAAAAACCACATCAGCAAATGCACAGTAAATAACAGGCCTGAAATACCACAAACCTGCATTCTATTCATAAGCAATTTCAACTCTATTTGCTTATTTTTTCAGAATATTTTGGTACAATACAATATATTGAACAGTTTAGCTGAAGGAAGAGAGAGAATGAAAAATGGTTTTTTCCCTTCTCTCTCTTGATTGGGAAATACAGGGATAACTCCATTTTTCTGTTTCCATAGTCCAGCTGGCTAAGACCTGATCTGTAAGTTCAGATTTAAAACTCTGGTTAATTTTAAAATGCTTTGCTGATGTCAGGTTATCCTTAGACCAGCCTGCAAAGGCAAGTTACTGTTCTCATGTGGTCTACAGTCTGACAATAGTTTAAACAGTCTTGATAATTCATCCAAGGCTTGTATTCAGAGGAGGGAGATTTACAGCATTATTTACCATTATATGTACCACAAAAGTATCTCATGCTATATATCAACTGGTTACCCACCTCCATGAAAGCATGAGAACACAGTACAATAATGAACGATCCATGGGAACATCGGGGCTTCAAAAAGACAGGCTCATCTTCAGCCAAATTTTTTCTGGAGGAGTAGACAAACAGGTACTCATAAAATCTAAGTTTTTATAATAGTGAAGTTTTTAAGAAAAGGGGGACAAAAAAAAAGATTTTTGAAGTATTTCTAGCAAATTCCACAGTACCACTTTTTCATAAAAGATATTATTTAATTTGCTTCTAGATTACCCATTCTATGATCAAAAATATAAAAGCAGACTTTAAGAATAAAAAGATGTTTATTTATACCTAGAAAAGACCAGAAGAAAGACTTGGACACCTGAGCCTTTTTAAAGTATTTTCTATTTCTCACAAGGAAACATCAAAGTCTGATATGATCAGCTAGAGACAAGAACTTTAACCTCATGAACTTCATGAGGAAAACGGAAGAATTAGTCATTTATAACCCATGATAGAGAAGAAAAAAAAAAAAAAAGAATATGAGCAGACAGGTATTCATGTATTCCCTCGCTATATATGCAATGCAACTCTTCACCTTCAGCAAGAAGCATATAGACTTGCCATAAAAGAATAAACCTTAGAATTTCCTAAAATTGTCATAAAATTGAAATTATTTTAAACAATAAAGGAATAAAAAATTCCTCAAAATAAAGGGATTTCTTTTTTGCAGCCTCAATGCACACAACTCACAGCTGACCTGAGCCCTTTTATTTCTCCACCCTCAATTAGTCTCAATAGAATACTTCATAAAATTGAGCTCAGAAAGGCACAGTTCTTTTGGTTTCAAAGGGGTTAGGAGATCATTCTGGGTTTTGCTCTTTCAGCCTTAATGCTACATTTTCAATAGAAAAGAATATTTTAATGGTTGGGGTTTTTTCCTATTGAAACTTCTCATTTATGGGTTTATTTTCCTAAGAGAGTGGTACATGATATAACTGAAAATTGTAGCTCAAATTCCAATAGAGTATTATCAGTTTGTATGAATACTCAGCATTCAGTAACTGTCACCTATAATTCAAGACTTCTAATCCGGTTTTATTCTATTATAGAAAAAAAAATGAAATAGAAGTGGAAGCTTATAAAAGTGTTTTTCAGAATCTGCTAGACTTCTTTTTTATTTTTTCCCCGGTGTATAAAACAACTTCCTAGAGTGTTCTATGCGTTATTTAAGGCTACTCATGCTGTATTCTTTATGAAGTGGTAGGATATATTCTTTATATTTGCATAAATATTTCTAAAATGAGAAAACTCATTTTCAGTTTGTAGGTATATTCTTAAAATATGCATAAATTGCATATTACTCATGAGATATGTGTGAAATACCTGAAAAAATCAGGTTAGGGCAAATTATTAACTGTCTATCGATGGAATAATTAGAAGATGTTATTTTTGTCACCATGTATTTAAGGTCTTTGGAGTATGCAGTATCACTTCTTTTGCACAAAGGAAAAATCAGGTCATGGAGCTTGTGATGACTCACAACTTCTTAAACTTAAATACTTGGAAGTCTGATGAACACTAGTGGTATGATTTTCTGCAGAATCTCAACCTCTTATTCTCTGTACTCTATAAGTATTGGAAGAGCTTTTTCTATGAATAGTCTGTGCTCAGATTTCCCCTTTCTTAGAATCTGTATGAGAGCTGCCCTTGAGGAAGGTGTCCAGGATCCCTTGGGTAAACAGAGGGTGGTGAGGGGGCAATACACTGAGGGTCTTGTTTTTAAGTTCCAGTATCTAGAGGTGTTTGTTTTTCTAAACGCAGGCTCTATAGCAGCTCTAATTTAATTTTAAAAGTAGTAACATTGGACACGAAATTTTAAGGATGCAAGCTGTTATGAATTTGGCCTTAGAACACATTAGTACAGATGATCCTCTCAGTTTATTAAAATGCAAAAGTCAGATACAGAGGGATAAGTAACTCAGTTCCTCTTAGCAGAAAGATTCAAAGTGTGAAGGTAGCTAGATATGGAGAAAGTCTGTTCTGCCCTCAGGGTCTCTGCACAGTGACCCTCCCTGCCAAAGAGATCTGATGTTGTGATGTCTGATTCCTGCCCTTATCAGGAGCAGTGGGAAGCAAACTAATATCTTAAGGGAGTTCTAGCTTGTGCTTGCTACCCCCAGTGTGCTCAGTGACTGCAGCAGCTGAAGCAGAGCTGGTATAATTAACATACCTCCCCTCTGAGGTGTGATGCTGGAATAGGAGCCACAAAGCAAGAGGTATGGTATGATTAATGAGCAAAACGGGCTGCAGAATTAGTCAGCCTGGCCCTTCACAGGGTTACATCATTAAATCCATACATATGTGTAAATACATGGTTTTTATGGGTAATATTTCAATTCTTGCAGCTTGTTATTCATATCATAGTTAGCCCCAGATTTTTATTTTTTTTTTAATTTACCTAGCTTCTTATGCAGTTGTCATTATTTTTTAACTACTAGGAAACCAACCATCTGACATTTCAATTTAAATGAGGCTTGCCATTCATTTTTAATAACATTTATGGATCTCTGAGGTAGAAGAAATCTATACATATTTTTAGAAAAACAAAATCAGCAGGAATTAGAAAATCCTTAGAATGCTTTGTTTTTTTTTCTGAGGAAAATAAAAACAAACAAACAAGCAAACAGAAATCCCAAAGGAGACTGACTGCTTTTTCTATATACTTACATGCTCATGAACATGTCAGACTTAGGAGGGCTTCTAAGAAAGAAACATCTTTCTAAAACCTTTAGGCTTTCAAAATGATTTGTGATTTGTAATCCTGGCATTTCTCCATTTCACTATATCTGTCTGCCCATCTTTCAGCTCAACTGGAAAAATGAACTGTGTAGGTGATATAAAATAAATTCAGTTCCTTATCCTTTCAGAGGTAACTCAGACACAGGTTAATTGGAATTCATTATACAGAGGTGATAAGATGAAATAAGCGGGCTCAAGATTTTGAAGCCCTTTACGTTGCCTTTTTTGCTTAGCTTTTACTTAGATGCATTAAACACATACCAAAGTATTGTAAGAGCTAGCCAAGTACAACTTCATCAGATTTTCTGTTACCTTTCAAAGAGAATAGGCTTGTTTTCTTTCAATATAATGAAAGATTGTATTATTTATGAATTTTTAAATAATTTAGATAATAAACTCAAAGAAATCATTCTAATTCTAACACAATTTTTTGCTTCACAAAAGTAAGTTGTTGCCCAGTTTTGCTTGAGAAGAATCTCTGCTGCAGTTGGTGGTGGTGCTGCTATCTGACCTTTCAAGTGATTTCCTCCTTTTTGGATACAGCACTCTTAAAATGGTTAATATTACTAATACGAGTGAAAAAAAAAAATTAACATCTTCACAGTACCTATTTGTCAAGCCACCATCATCTATTAATTCAAGTCCTTCTTAGAAACTTGTTCAGTAGCATAGAAAAGTGGGTAAATATCAATTAAGAGTGGATTATAATGGATGTATCAAACCCTGCCTAAGTAATTATATAATCCTTTCTGTGTAAGCCTTGACCCTACTTGAACTAATGATGTGGTAATGGACAAGAAATGATGGCTTTCAAGAAATTTCTGCATATCAGTGCTTTTCTATGTGCATGATTATTCTTTCTCTTTCACATGGGCACTAAATACAATATCTTATTAAGGTGAACAAAGTTTGCCTATTCCCTCATGTTAAGAGTAAGAAATATGTTTTTATTAATGAGAGAAAAAGTCAAACATGGTGCGTTAGAAAAATCTTTCATTCTTCAAATGGCCTTCACTTCTGCACTTCTAATCTGAGTGTGTGGAGCTAAAATAATTATTCTCAAAATATTCTTTTCTCACCTGAACTCGCTAATGGGGCATTTAGGTGCTATAATCATTGTTAATGTAATATCATGGTAAGTTTTCTTCAGTCAAACTACAGCAAAAATGGAAATCTTGGTAACATAGAAAATGATCAAATATACCTTATGGGGTTTAGTCATAATGACTATTTCTGATATGCATTCTGATAACTAAATACTAAGATGCTGTGCATAATCTCTTCAAAATTCAGCAGTGGAGTTAATTTCAGAAAGAAATTAACAGCTTGGGAGTTATTCACTCTCTGTTTTTTTATGGCCTTGAAATCTTCAGCTATTCTAGGAATACACAGGCAAGCTTCAGCCAGTTTGCTCCAGTCAAACAGCCTGCTTTTCATGGGTGCCTTGTTGGCAGATAAGAGATGAGAATTACTTGAATCGTATATCAAATGCATATAGCATTTCCAATTATTTTCCTCTGAAGTACAGAAATAAACATTACAGAATTTCAAATCAAATTTGATGGATGTAAGCATTTTAGGGCACAATATCTCAATATCTCTACCTTTAATTTTATTAGTGACCTGTAGATAAGCATTTCTATGCTACCAGATGCAGGAAAAATCTCAAAACCTTCTGCGGGAAATCTCAGAATTCTCTGTGGCTTGCTGTTTTCATTACAGTGTCATGTAAATCCAATACATAGCTGCAGAAGCATTATTAAATATATATAGGATAAAAAGCCTTTACCAGAGATCTTATGGGTTCACTGGAGGAGACTCATATAGAGGTAAAAGAAGGAGAAAACATCTCTGTCTCTCACTTTAACTTAGCAAACAGGCAAACTGTTACAAAATGCTGACTTACTCCAGTAATTGCAATGTTTTGAATAGAAAAGAATAAATAAATAATATATAAACAATCTTTTGACGTTACATACAAAAGAGCATCTGGGTTTTTTTGCATGTGATTTACAAAAATGTGTAGGTTGTTTTTCTCAACGAAGCTTTTTTGTTTGGTTGCTTTTTAGCTTCTTTTTTTTGTTTTTTAAGAAAACTTACTAAAGAGCCACGTAATTTCACAAAGTGTATTTGTTCTCAGGACGTGAACCGGATGGAACAGGTCAGACCAATGTCTGGTATATAGGAGGTAAAACTGAGGAATATGACCACACTGATTTTCCCCCCACTAAATATTAGTGGGTTTTGGTTGGTTGATTTGTTTGTTTGTTTGTTTGTTTTAATATGGGGGGCAGAACAACAAAATAACATTAGCTACTTTTAGCAGGTTTGGGAGTCTTAGGTTATATGTTTTTGGACTTTAGGGTAAAGTTTTTATAGAATGTTTTAAGCTATTGATCTTTCCTTTTTCTTGTCTCCACAAACATATGGCATAGTGCCCTGTAAAGCATGGGCTGGAAGAAGGGTTATAAACATGAGCCTGTGGGCTGTGTTTGTTAGATAACATTTGCTGTGTTGAGTTACTTTCTGCTTCAGCACAATTTTCTACACCAAGGGCCTATCATTCTCTTGTAGTCTTTAAAATTTCAAGACAGGAGCAGATACAGTGGACAATAAATCCAGACCAAAAGATGTATTTAAGCAAAGAATTTACATCTGTTGTGTGCTGCACTAGCCTGTTAGTAGAAATTTAACTAAGACCACAAAACCAATGTCTCAATAGTTGCAGTGGTAATGTCTCTCCTTATGGCTCTGACCTAGATGCTCACTTATAGCCATTGTGGTTAAACAGAACAGATCTAGTAGATCTGTTAGAGAAATAGAACCTATTTATAGAGGAAGAAATCCATACATATCTGACACTATATGTGATATTAACCAAAAAATGTATACATGGAGACTTGACCTTCAGAGCAAAATTGTATTACTACCCTTGTTCAAAGAATAAAGAAGACAAGAAAGCAATTGTATACACACTTTTTAATAGCTCTTTAAAGGAACTAATTTCTAGTTTCTCTGAAAAAAAGTCTTATGCTGTAATCATATTAAACAATATAATTATTTTTCAAAGTTGACTGCCTATTTGTGCAGGAAAATATATTTTTATAGGTATTTAACTTGCAGCAGAGTGGTTGGATGCTAGGAAAAATGCTATTTTAAAGTTTGTGTATGGAATTTTGAAAACAACTGGTGCTTATTCTTTCCCAGCGTGTCTGAATAACACTTACAGTAAGAAGCTAAGTGAGATTTATCTATCTAAACCTGTGAATGACATTTCTGCTAGGTGGACTGTATGGGCCAACTGAAATGGTGGGCTTGTGCTCTCATAACACAGCTGGCTCACTCTCATCCCTCATCACACATGTGCAGAGGATCATTCAGAGGCAGAAAAACAGTCAAAAATTAAGTATGACCCAACCAACTACTCATATACTGAATAATGTGGTCAAAAGACACAGGTCAGCTCAGTAGCATGCTGTTCCACAGTCCAAGAAATTAAATGATTCTTTTACAACCTTCTCAATTGTGTCTGAGAGTTATTAGTTTTGATTTTTTACGGATATCCAGTTTGTCCATGGCCTTCTTAATAACAGCCAACAACAGTTTGTGAACCACTGAGCCCAGTGTTTGCACAGAGAGCAGACACAGTAATATACATATACAGAAACAAGAACAAATACAAGATAACAAATTAACAGTAAATATCTGGAATCTTGACTCTCAGGCCATCCTGGAACGTATGAGACTGTAATCATAATTAGGTACAGAAAATTATGTGAAATTAAAATACCATGTCAGCAATACAGCAGATTTTTTAAACCTGATAAAAACATTTTTAATGTAATACTCTGTCTGTACTATGCTTAATGTAACATTTACTAAGCACACCTGTTGCCTCAGTCCAACACAAATCAAGGGCATCTCCCAGTACCTTAAAGTCTTGCAATGACACTTTACATTATCTTTCAAGGAAGATAGAGAAAAAAAAAAATAGGAAGCAGATCCCAGACCGTAAAAGAAAGCAAATCAGACAATTCCATACAGTTATTTCAAGGTTTTCCAGGCTTTGCACTGACTGATAACACTCGGGTTTCAGGATCTGGCAAGTGCTACTCTGGGCTCTCAGACCAATGTAAAAATTGAAAGAAACTTGAAGTTCCAAAATGTTGCCTTGTCTGTCTGAACTAGACACACAGAGAAAAGCCTGACATCTGGGCTGAGCCAAAGCATTCAGAGAAACTGTACATTCTTCTCATCACTGAGACTATATTAAACTAAGAGGCAGAACCACTGTGTTGCCAGCAGACAATATCTATGTACAGAAGAGTTCTGTGCTTGCTAATAAAACTGCTAGCATATTGCAGCAACCTTCATGTGGTACCAGCGCATTTGGCCACTGCAGGATCGCAGTGTCACTGCCTGGCTCACCAATCACCTGTGTGACGATGTACCTCAATTACAAGCCCTCACAAATAAAAAAACAAGTCAACCTGACAGCTCACTAACTGATTGAGGTGAAAAATATGTTGAGCTTTGTGAATTTTTAATCTGAAATATGGTTTGACATGTTACAATGATAAATATTTATAAAACATCCCAAACCACTTTCCACACGATCTAATTTATATTTAAGATATCTTTAAAATATATCTGAATTCAATGAGGTATACTTACAGTATATCAAAAGAAAATGGAATAAAGTTAGCAGATCCATCTGAAACCGAGTTTTGGTGTTCCTGGCCATGGGAAATGCCTTCTGGGTTTCTGAGGTAGAACAACTCCCCTTACACCGCTAGGAAGCCCCCAGCAAATATTTTGCTTGAAGAACTGTTTTGCACAACCCTGTAACAAGGCTTTCAGTCTGACTTTGGTGAGCATTCACCACAGACTGCATCAAGAACCAGAGGGCTTAGCAGGTTCCCATCACCCCCAGTAGGAACTTGGCTTTATGTATCTAACAGCAGTACTTGCGGAACAAAAATAAAGCCTTTGAAATTATGCTCCGGGAATTAAAAGGTTACATGACTCCAGCTGATTCCACCTAAGCACACAAAATATTTTTTTGACTCCCTGATTGTTACACATGTACTATATACACATAACTATGTTCCTTGGAATTTGATAGTTCCTTTGTATGGGAAGAATTAATTCACTTTAGCTCTAAGCTATCAAGAACTGAATATCACCAGAGAAAATACTTGAAATCTCCTAATCCCTAAGAGAAGTTATAGTAGAAAGTATTGGATCAACTTCATTTCTAAAGGGTCAATACCACTTACAACAAGGACAAGTAGTACAGCCTAATCAATGTTTGAAGCCCCTTATGTAATTAATGGTTTCAAGTACTGCCTTCTGTGTCTTTTCTTATTAGGTTTTATGAACTTGCTAAAAATTCTTTCCATGATTTGCATTTAAATTATATTTTTAATCACCATTTTCCTAACTACAACTTCTTTTGAATGAATGTTCCATAACAACAACATCTGTATTTTATAAACAGAAATATGACCACACAATGAAAATAGAAAGTACATTTAAGAGTCCTTCCAAATCTAGGCTAAAAAAAACCCAAAAAAACCTAGAAATAAACGGGAAAGAGGGCTGGAAGGGACCTTGAGAGGTCACCTCATCCATTCCCTCTGCCCCAAGGCAGAATCAGCTATACCTAAAACATTCCTGACAGATGTTTGTCTAACCTGTTTTTTAAAAGATTCTGTGACAGAGATCTCATATACTCCCCAAACAATCTATTCTAATGCTTAACCCTCCTTTTAGTAGGAAAGCATTTTTTTTTTGTTCTCCACCTTTGCTTTTTTTTTTTCCATATTATATAATTTAAATCTTCTTTGCTATAATGTAAGCTCATTATTTTCTGTCCTGTCTACCGCAGATATGAGGAAGAGGTTATTCCCTTGCTCTTTGCAGCAGTTTTGCATGCTTGAAAAGTGTTAAACTAGAGGAGGAGTTAAGAATACTAAAAATAGCCCCCTGCACAGTAAGTGACCAGGAGAGGAAAACGGACACAAATGCAGAATGCTTTGGAAAGGAGCCCAAACAGGCAAGCGAGCCATAATGATCTGATAATTTGGCTAGACAGAAGGGAACTTGAATAAAAATCGCACATATGTGGCTCATATTGAATACCCACAAAAGATATGCATGATTTCTGGCATACTGCATCACAAGCTATTTAGTTTAGCAGTAATTAGTTGTAAACACTGGTGCAAAACTTTTAAGGGTGAGGTTTGTTCTGGAGTTTCTTTTGGAATGTTGTTTTACTGTTTAGAAGACTGGGAAGAAAAATGTTCCCTCAATTTCCAAGAATTATAGAAACTGAAAACAAGCAAAGCTAAAAATGTATTAGCTTGAGGCAAAAGGTGGAAATTAAAGTTTCTCTAAACTCTAAAGAAAGGTAGGTCAGTGAGTTGAAATTCAGTCAAATAATACCTTCAGAGAAACAGTACTAAAAATAAAATGCTGTACTGCAAAGGTTGATTTGATTGCCTCCTAAGGACAAGAATAAATAAAAAAAAAAAAATCTTCAGAAAAATACTCACAAGAACAAATACTTAGTAAAAACCTGAAAGTGGGATAGATAAAAAAGATTTCAGAGACTTTTCAAAGTTTTACCGCTAGCATCAGATTCAAGATTATATTTACCACACTGAAAACAGCTAAAAGTTGGGCTCAACTGGTCTTCAAGAAACAAGTTTTTTGTGCAGAACTAGAGTATGTAAAGCCTAAGAGACAATTTCAGAGAGCAAAGATGTAAACTATGAAAAACAGAGTATGCTATTTTGTGCTAGTGCAGATAAATTAGCAGGAAAATGTGCAAATAAAACTCATCACAACTTTAAAGCTGATTCCTTTGACAAGGTTGTTTTATCATCTTAAAAAAGGAAAACAAAAAACCCCCCCTGAATTCTTTGTAACAATATCTTAATTGCTTTCTTTACTGATAATTTTTCTACTTTTTATTGTTGGCAATTAAAAACACATTCTATCTTCTTGCAAGGTGAATAAAAATTAAATATTCATTTAAATAATCTCCATGCTTATGTTCAATAATCCAAATCTAAAATATTATTAATGTGTTAAATTATTAAACATAAATTACAAGGCTGAGCTTTCAACTAGTAAAAGTCTCCAGGGTAAGTCATGGCACTGTCATCTGTTAATTCATTTTTACAAACACAATCTAAAGCTGTGGTGACTGAATGTATACACATGCAAAGTATCTGTAGGAGAAAAAACCTTGAGCAGTCACCCATTTTATTTTTTTTTTCTTTTCTTGGACCTAAATTTCATTCAATAATGATAAATTCCCATCAGCAACCTTCCCTTACCATAACAGAGTAGTGTTTGATCTTTTTAATCTTCAGTGCATTGTCTTTATTCTCCACCAGTTCCATATGAGAGGATTTAGACTAAGAATTTGGATGGATCCAGCCTGTAGTATCCTGTGGTTCCTGTGTGCAGGACCCAGCTGAGTCTTCTGGAAAGGAAAAGAGGGCCTTGCTGCCTCCCCGTGAGTCTCTACAGAAGGCTGTGCAAAGACCTTGATTATTTTGCCTTCCTGTAGATACAATGAATTTTCATTGAAAATGTCTCACTTTTCTGGTGCATGTGGGGAAGTGCATGCTTCAGTGTGTCACATTAGCGTCTTCCCTGAAATAGAGTTGGACAGATAGTAGGAAAATATATGTATTATGTATTTTAATTTCCAGCAAAAAAGAGCTTTCAGAATCCTGGATACTTTTAAGTCAGCTGATTTAACCAATCATAATGTCTAAAGACTAAATATGGAATCATTCACCATGAGAAGCAAATATAACAAATAAAATATTAATTTGACTAATTCTGGTGTGTATTTTCTTCTCCAGTCTGTATGGTAATAGGATTTACAAATACATATCAAGGCAAGAACAAACATAAAAAGTATTGATTTATGTGATTCCACTGAGCACAAAAGCACTACAGAGTATAGTGGGTATAAAATACAGACAGAGATAAAAGAGCTATTACAATAAGCAAACTGATTGCAAAGGACAAACAGGAAAAACACTGCTTTTCCATCATGCCTTAATGGGATGATTGCATTCACTAGCTTTTCCAAACACTGATTTTCACTTACTGTAAGCCTTGGGGATATTCATCAAAAAGTGCTTCCAGTAATTAGAACTTTGTGAAGAATTAAAAGATTGACAGTACTGAGCAGCAATGAAAACAGAATTCTAAAGTTCATTCATGAGTGTTCACAAGCTGAAATACGAACTTCAGTAAGCAGTCAGCTCCTTGGCAGTGTCTCAACACATGCTACTTCAATAAATCATCGCATTTGAAAATGTAAATGTATTTCTCTTAAGTAAGTGATCAAAAATATTCCTGCTTAATTTATGATTTGAATATATTTTTCCACCCAAATATTCACGTTCAAGTTCTTTCCTGGTAAAATCTTTGTATCCATACACACAAATATAGAGAACAGAAAAAGAAATGTGAGAGGATTTTGACTGCTTGCATGTTCTACAGTACAAGTTGAATTCTACTGCCTGTATAGAGCATGAAAAATCATGTAATTGTACACAATGGTATGTTTGTGAACAGCAGAGGAAAAGCCAGCAGTCCTCACCTCTTGCTGTATGCCAAGGCCTGTTTGAAAAGTGGGGTTGACCACTCCTTTTTTTTTTTTTTTTTTAAACTTCTCACTGTTGAGTTTTTGGGACAGGAGGTACCTTACCTTTCTGACAGAAAGGTAAGGCTCTGCAAACATCATGCATAAATAGATTTTCTGAACGCTAGATGTGCTAGGTAAAACATCCTTCTGGTGGAGAACATTTATTTACTTTTTGATAAATCTGATGGTTTGGCCTTTTCTAGTTCCAGCTGTAGTTACACTTGCATAGAAAGGACTGAACTAAATATGAAAACAAAGGCTTTTGGTATTAAAATGACAAAATGGGGGAAAATACCACAAACCCAAACCCACTCATTTCTTAAAATTCAGGGACTTTACCAACACTAAAAACTTAATTTCTCATCATCTACTCACAGTCCTTTCTTTTCCTACATCATCTGTGTAAAGGTGATGGGGAAGGGAAAAAAAAAAAAAAGTTGTTAAAACAGCCTGTTTGGTTACCTGGGTCAAGCAATTACAAATTTTATTGTGTGAGTTTTAGTATCAATGACTGGTTTCTATTTCCTTTTCCCTTGATTCTCTTCTCTGATTTGTCTTGACCTGAATTGTTTTGTTGGCTTTCTCTGAGGTCACACTCCAAGGTGTTTCATTCTGCAGCGCCTGCAGCTCAAAGCCCACAGCAACATGCAAACAGGTTCTGACAAGAACGGACTGACTTACAAGAGAGTATAGGAAAAGTGGCATGCTGCAACATTTCCAAGGCATAGTAAGATATCTGCCACATAAATTGTTCTTAGATTTTGTGTGCAAAAATAATATAATGAAAATCTAACTTTTCTGAGCATCCTGTTTTCAGTGTCCTTCTTTAAACATAGCTGATCTCCCTGGAAAACTCAGAGCAGAGAAGTGCCTGAAGTAAAAATAGGGTGAGGTAGGGAGTGGAAAGGGGAGGGCACTGTGTGCTCAGCCTTTCCCTCATCAAGCACAGGAGTCTGGGGTCTTGTCAAAGGGTTTCTGGGAGAAGTATTTCTGTTTAGAGGGGGTATTCAATAGTCAGTCTTGCCTAGGCTGAGATTTGGTCCTTTTCAGCCCTTCATGGCAAGACACCAGTGCTTTTGTTTGAATCCAAGTCCAATGAGATGCTCAATGTTCTGAATTTTAGGCGAGAGCCTAGTCAGACTGGTAACTGGCATCTGTCACTTCTGCTGGCCAGTCTTGAAGCTCTGGGTGGGGATGTCAGGGGACGTCTTCAGGCAGAACAGAAACCACTGATACCTTAAGGGGAGGTTGAAAAGGGTAGAAATGAGTCTGGCAGGTTGAATGGATAGTAACCCCCAAGGTGCTTATGATCAGATGTTTTCTGATCCTCCTTATTATTCTTCTACGTGAGATGTCCAGGCCATAATGTTCAAAATATTCAAAAGTGGAGTCCCAGGGTGTCAGGAGGCCTTGCAAAGGTTGCAGGTCTGCCCAAACAAAAGCGAGCTGAGGGTGTAGCTTCCAGGTGCTAGTAAAGAGGGGTGCACAGCCAGGGACAAGATCAAAGGAATCTCTAAAGAACGTTCTTTTCTAAAGGGCAAATGCATTGTCTTTAACCTTTGTTGTGCTATTTCATATGGCACCTCTACCTGTGCAGGGGAGTAGAGAAAAATACACACTGCCAAATCAATAACTGGGAGAGAAGAAAGGGGAGAGCAGTTGGTAATGGCAGCTACCAAAAGTAGAAAGCTGCTAAAGCTGTCCATATGTCATTCACAAGCTTATTGTAGGTCAGAATTTCAGCAGTTTTGCTGAGCAGTTTGTGCTTCATGCCAGCTAAATGACATGGATTGTAGATTTCCGGCTCTTCACAAGATTAATGGGCTTTAAACTTGAGGTGAAACATGTTCTAACAGGGTGCTTATGTCAAGAAGTACCTTGTAACTTTTATTTTGAGCAGTATTAATCCTGCGGGCTGTTACGTGTTCACTCCTTCATCCCTGTAATGAAGATAACCTGCCTCTCCTGTGGCACTTGGATTAGATCTTCTTGGTTTATAAAATATAACGGAGGTCTCCTTAGGACCCTCTGGAAAGCTCGGCAACATTAACAATAGTGTCTCTCTTTATTTCAGTGCTCTTAGAAGCCTATGGTTCAGGGTCAGCTGAGGCATATTGACAGAGCCTAAGCAGTTCTCAATTGGCATAATTTCTACCTTGGCAATATTTGTTAAAAAAAAAAAAAAAGGGCTCAAAAAAAGAAATTCCTGTATTTACTTAAATTACTTTTACTTCTTCTTATTGTGATTGAAAATGCCTGACAATCTGGAGGGACAAGCTGCCCTGACTTAAACATCCCTCTTTAATACAATGCTGCTAGAAATATACTTGTTATGAATCTGTTCTCATAAATTGCACTTACTAATTTATGTGCTGATGTGTTTTGGAGCTTGGAAGTCATGACTGCTTCAGCACTATTGTGTGATGGACAGGAAATAAATGCTTTGCTTTATGCTGATGGATTCTGAGAGTTGGAGCCGGACAGATTTAAATCAATTTGTGATAATGACATTGTATACCAACACATGATCTGGAGTACGCATAAATATAGAAGAGAAACAATTAAGGAACAGCTGGGGATACAGACACTAAGAATTCTAAAGCAGTAGGCTTTTAAGCCATCAAAACTGCAGGATTAGTGGGTTAGGGATTAATATGAATCCTTGTGGGTTATATGCAAACTCTTGGGATCAATTTCTATTCCAAATAGTTTACATCCTTTCTAAAAATATATAAACTAATACTCTAAATTTCACACATGTGTGTACTGATGAGGGCACAAGGGAGCCTTTCTTCTTCAGGTAAAAGCTAGTGACAACCTGGGAAGGTTTTGAGCCGGCTTTTTCACACTGAACTTCAAAACAAAGCAGAAATGGGATTCAGAAAGCAACTAGCATAGAGTTCAGTCTCTGTGCTAACTCACAAACCAGCTAAGCAAACAGTAAGAGAGGACAACTGCACTCAAGAGAACAAAAGTTCTTTGTGCCTAGATGTTTCCATGACTTTCTTTGTTGTGAAGTTTCATAGTGTTTGCAAACTTTATTATAGAAAATAAGTTTATAATATTAAAAGAGTAAAAAAAAATACTGAATACTACTGATAATTTTAAGGAACTTGGAAGTTCCTTTTTTTGGGTGTTGTATATTGTCTGTCTGGCAGCACTAAGTCACACACAATAGAAATTTGTTCATAAGATTGTCAGGTTTGTTGGGAAATGTATTCTGTGGTGTTTCCAGGTAAAATGACGCAGTTTTTTATAGCCTGTGTCATCTGTTCTTGATCTATCAGGGGGGCCATAAAACTAGTTTTGGACAATTTAATTCTACTCAGCCTGCCATCTGGAGGCCAGCATCTCCTCTGGGTGCAGTGGTAGGAAGATGAGCTTCTAGGGCCTCAGATATAGCTGGACCCATCAGGTTTTGGGGATCTTGGCTGCTAGGCAAACAACACTAGACCTAGATTGTTGGTTGCTGCACAATCTTTGTTTTTCAGTCATTTCCTGTTTCACGGGGGTTATACATGCACTCTTATGGCATAAATGAAGCATACCTGAATATCCAAGGTGAATATACTCTCCTAGGGACAAGGAAAGACAAAAATAATTTTGGTTTGTGATTTCTGGAGTTGATGCTGATTCCTAGAGGGAGGACACAGGCATGGAAGATGACACCAGCGCTGGGGTATAATCCTATCTTCTGTGCTCCTGCTGTGCAAAGGGGAAGGAGGATTCAGATCATCTCACTGAGAACGAGCTAATCATTGGATCATGAACAAGGAGATGTGCAGAGCCCAGTCAAGTGATATTACTATCTGTCATAAGAGCATAACCTGGGGAATAGGTGGCAATGCACAAAAAATAAATACACTGTAAAGACAAATATAAAATCTACCCTGAGTCCAGACTGCAAGGGCAGCTGTTGTAGAAGTCTCCAGAGAGCACCACGTTGCCTGTGAGGGGTCATCAGCATAAGAGGCCAAGGTCTGTGAAAGCCCCAGGAAACAGTCCCTGGTGGCTGACCCTGTGAAAACACTGTCAGCAGTAGTGGCCCCAGCCCTAACTGGAGATTTATGCTCCAGTGGGGAGCTGGGGGAACTGCAAGTGTTTCCTTTTAGTAAAGGGAAGTTATGAGACAAAAGCAAAACGTCTGTGCAGAAGTTGTGAGCAGGAAGAGGCTCGAGCGCCCTGCTTTCATGGCTGGGGCTGGTGTGTGCCTGTTCCCTCCTGAGGACCAAGGACACCTGGAGCACCTCTGGTGCAAATGCAGAAACCGCTCTTTGTCCTTGGTAGGTGAAATCCACCTATAGGTGGGGTCCCCGTGGGAGTGGCACCCAGTCTGAGACAAGGTTGCCATTCCCCAGCACCCTTTATCTCTCTTTTTTCCCTGCCACACCCACTACAGGCTTCTCACTCTCATTTTGGGCTGTGAGATCTAGCCACCCTTTTGTCACATGCCTAGTCATTACTGTGGGTGAATTTTATTACTGGGTGCAGACTGTTTCACATTCCAAGATTTCTAGCAGTTTTTCAACATAGAATTGGAAAATCTTTTTTTAACACAGACTTGGCTGCTGTATAACCAGGAACTAAATTAGGCCCAATTAAACTGGGCCAGAATTTGGTCTCCAGTATTCCTCTACACGCCGGGAACAGAGTTGTGGAATATACAGAATTATTCTGTGTTTAAATGAAACACAGAATCTGGCCCTTAGTGCTCTACCAAACAGATGCAATTACACATCTTTTCTACCTGCTCACATAGATTTAGATTTAAGGATACCAGTGGAAAACACCGTCAATGGATACATTCTGTCTGATTCCTAAAAGCATGCAGTAATATAAAATATTTACTTTAGAAAGTGAGATACTTAATTGTACTCAGACACCTCTGGAATCC
Source organism: Margarornis squamiger (assembly GCA_035222235.1). NCBI lineage: Eukaryota > Metazoa > Chordata > Aves > Passeriformes > Furnariidae > Margarornis > Margarornis squamiger. The sequence continues at coordinate 12,630,668 of JAWWTY010000005.1, forward strand.
ACTCTCATTCATTTCTATACGAAAAGCAAACAGACAAAAGTCTGCCTGACAGCTTGCCAACACGCTAATTAACTTTCAGCTGCAGCATTCTCAGTCAGCCTTCGCTCACAACCTACACACCCTGCCAGGAAGCACAACAACAAAATGCAACTTCAAAATACAGAACTGGACAGAATATAGAGGGTGGCTCCATAGGAAATGAAAATGTTATACTTTTTCATTATTTATTTAGGATAGACTCGTGTTTAATTTACTCATGGTTCAGTAACTCATATTTTATTATTATTCCTCTTTAATTCTGGTAATTCAAAGATCTGTTTTTTATTCACATACACAAGTTTCCTCTTTATTGTTTCGCTACTGCATATCTTTCCAAATGTGTGTCTTGTGCAGTGGAATACAGTACAGGTGGGAAGCTTCAGTTTCCAGTTTTTTAGACAAAAAAACCTCATGGTTGAAAAACTCTTCCAGAACTCCATCACTTTCTAGTGCTTGCTCAGGTGACATTGATGTTTGCTCAATTTTTTTATGTTTTGCAGGCTGTTCAAACTTTTCTCTAGTGTAAAACACAAAAAGTGTGTTTATGGGAAAAAGAAGATTCTAAATGTAAATTACAAATTTAATTCATATTTGTCCTCCCTTGTCTTTAACCAAAATTAGCCCCCTTCCACCCCCACATCTGTTCTGCTTCTGGTCTCTTCCCCCCTCCCATCTGCTCCCTTTCTCTCTTTCCTCCTCCCCCTTCTGCTTGAACATCACTAACCCTCCAGGGATCCCTTTTCCCCTGTTTGACTCCCTGCCTATCTCCCAGCGGGGCTTGCCTCTGCTATCTGAAAACAAAATTATAAAAACAAGTGTTTATGATGGAGAAAGCAACACACATACTATTGTTAGTGAACTTCTGCAAATTCCTTTCCTTTTGCTCCACAGAGAAAATAAAAAACATCTCCTTGACTTCTCAAGCACGGTTATATCATACCACGTGTGAGTGTTCTCAGAGGGCTCTGGCTCTTTTAATGGATGCAGTTGAGCCATTGATTAGACAAGCACGCCAAACGTTTTGCTTGCAGTGGGAAGCTTTATTCTTTTGCCTCATTACCATGTCCATCGTTAGTAGTGCCAAGTAACAAAAGCAGCTCCTATGTACTGGGTCAGACACTGTTTTCAGTTCCCATCACTTCTGGGAACTGAAAACACATCTGAAATGGCTTTGATGGCTGCAGGTCCAGGCAATGATGAAACTGCAATTGACATCCAGTTGCAAAGGTCTTTGAAAACACCGCGCTTTCTGCACTATCCATTTTACGTGGGTCCTTTGACTGCCCTGCAGTTACACTGCCGTGAAAGCAGCACAACAGAGCAGAGGGTAGTTCTCTGAAAATCACAGAACTAATTTTCAATTATTTTACTGTTATAAAGTCTTTCCCTATATACAGTATAGTCATTTTAGCCCACACCTCAATTGTTTGGCACTTGCTAACGTAAATTTGGCAAAGCACTGTGGTATTTTTCAAGTATTCTTCCATGGAGCACACGTTGATGACAACATTTCAGGAAGTATTTTTTGATTTTACGTAGCTTTAAGCAGTATTTTATTTTGACCAGTCTTTCCATGGATGCGTGAATATACTATAAGCCTCAGGAATCTTTGTGGAGGAGTTACAGTATACTGCATTGCAGAAATCAGTCTTGAACTGCTTTGCCTGGAGACCTGTCAGTTTTATTCAAAATTTAAAAAAATATATTTTTCTATATATGTATATACATACATTTATATATATATATTCTTAGGGGTGCCTAGCTCCACAGCGACTGCCTTACCTCTCAACCCAAAGCTAGGTCAAAAGCATGCAGAATTGAACAAATTGTCATTGAACATATATGAACCAAAAAAATTAAAGAACTGAGAAAGTTTCCCATAATACTGTGGCCCATTTTAGGGCAATTGTGTAGTTTGAATATTAAAAAACATTTTTAAATCTCTTTACAATATCTTTCTGTGTCACTTTATTGAGAGTCTAATTTTTTTGATGACAGGTGATTCATATGTCATAAAGTGTGTGGTTATCAAATACATTTCTGGCTACTATGGTTTTAAAAGTTGAATATAAAAGAAGAAATGTGTGTCTGTTGCATACAGTTTCCTATGTTTCTCTGTCTCTTTTTATCCAAGAAAAGATTATGATGTGCCTTAGTAGAAAAGCAAGTGAGAACTTTGCTGGAGAGAAGATAGCTTTAATAGGCCCATGATGACTTTGCATCTTCAGAGAACATATGATAAATATACAGTGTGAGGAAAATGTATTTTAGTAAAAAAATAGATTGATTTTTATAGAATTGAAAATATTTTCCATTAATTATTAAAAACAAACAAGAAAAACAAAAAGCCAAAGCCAAAAACACAAACAAAATTTTGCTTAGAAACCATTCCATGAGTAATTGTTCTTCAGCACTTTTTTCTCCAGCAAGTACAGGGAATATACAGTCCCTGCAGGCTTAACAAGGTTTATGTATTTTTCTTGTATTAGACAACAGGATTACAGAGAAGGCAGCACCCACAATGTTTTCAACTTTTACCACAAATTCAACTACTTGTTTTGTCATGTGGATTTGCAATCCCTTTATGAATAGCTGAAGGGATTTCTTATCTGTAAAGTGATTGGGAAAGAGGAAAAAACCCCAAAACTGTATTCCACATTAAATATCAAAATCATTCCTATAATACTTTGTATGTTAAGAACCCTCCAGCAATTTAAAATATTTAATGAATGTTTACATCTTATTTGAGAGGTAGTGTTTATTTTCCCCATTTTATATGTGTGGTATAATGATATGCAGATTGAGTCCCACAGGAAGTATTCCATTGCTCATTTCATCACATTGGGCCTGAAAGGATATAAGTGATTGCCCAGAAATTCTGCAACACAACAGCAAATGTGTCCCAGAATACACAATTATTAGTCCTGTACTTTTAAATAAGACTAGCCTCCTAACAGAGGCATCAAGATGAAATTGCAACAGGATTTTTTCTGAAGTTGAATGATACTGCTAAGGTGTAATATCATAAGGCGAATTTTCGGAATAGAATTGAATCAGACCTCCAAAAAGAAATTTAAAATCTAATTTTAGGGATTAATCTGCTTTTTTGCTTGAATAATTATTCTAGTAGTGCTAAGCCAAATAAAATCTATGCAATTTTTAAAAAGGTTTAAAAAAGAAAAAAAAAAAAAGTTGCTATGTAAAGCCCTAACAAGTACAATGTTCTGTATGGATTTTTTTTTTCTTGGACTATTTAATTTTTATTATATATTTTGTTTGAATAAACAAAACCACAGTATTTACAAGGATAAGAAAAGCTAAAGACAATAATCTAAATACAATCTAATGTGACTGTAAATTTTTCTCTGCCTGGTTTTTACTCCAGATTGTTGGTAGATTTTATTTCTATATCATTTGGAACATCTCATTAGGATTCTAAAGCCTTAGTGAGGACAATAGAAGCCTTATCTTTTAGGGTTCTGTATTGAATAGAGCAGTATTTTGCACAGCTGAATGCTAGCATCCATTTTGTTATCACTAGAGAAAGGTAACAGTATAGTCATTTGAAAATGTTCTCTACTTTCATGTGTTTAAGCATGCATACAGGTGCTGTTTGATTTGCTGGTGTTTTCATTTCATACTTTTCTAGCAAAACCATTTCTATATAACTTAAGAAGTAGAGTGTGAGGTGAGAAGGAGGGAGGTTGCCTTTAACCATAATAAAATTTAGTCTTATCTGTAGAATTTCAGACAATGAATGTCAAATGTTGATTTGTAGCTCACTGTCTTGTCACAGGATATCAATTTGACACATATAGAAAAGATCCATCAATTTTAATAAAGTCTTGCCTCTCCCTAGAGTTAAACAACCCATAAAATTTTCTGTAGGAGAAAGATGTAATGATGCTAAATAAATACTATTTTAGAACAATATTTAAATGCTATAATACTCAGTTTTGTACCTCACGGTGTAAGAAAGCCAAGTTTGTGTAGCAGTTAAATGAGTGAGTAGAAGTCACTTGCATAACTTGATATAGCTCTGGTCTCTTTAGTAACAGCAATATAATTATTGAGGCAGAGAGGTAAGTATAGGTTCAAAATCGAGTTGGGAACACAGGCAAGACCTTTTGATCCATTATGCTGAAGGTAGCTGTAGCAGATGTTGGATTTAGTTGTAGGACCTTATTTTTGTAAACTTGGTCTTTTCAGAGATGCTACCCAATCAAATAAGAAACTGATCATTACACACTACACAACTAACTGTGCATCGCAACAAAACTGCTAGTCAAAACTTCTTACCAGTGAAATTAATAAAATTATGTGTTTACTTTAAAGAAATGGAAGACTAGCAGCTGTCATATATAAGAGGATGACTGCGTCCCCTGTTCCACCTCACAATCCTGGCACAAAGTTATTTAAATGTACTTGGACTAGGTCCCTTCACACTGAAATATTCTAGTCTAGTCTAGTCTAAATAAGTCAAGATAAAACATGAATGCACTTTTTGAAGAAAGCAAACACCTGCAAGATGTGAGGTGTGGCAGCAGAGTACCAAATTAAAACCTCATACCTGTGAAACTTACTGTTTTTTATTTCTTCAAGGATTATGTTCTTGACTAAGGGCATAATTGTCTGAAGATGAGACAATAAATTTTTTCTAAAATTCCTTATACAAGGCAGGTCCAATATCCTGGATGCCTTTTTTTTTTTTTTTTTAATTCTTATTTTAATGAAGGATACGTCACTGTTTTCTTGATTTATTAGAGAATCAGAAAAGTTATGCAATTAACTCTAGTTTATCTCCATGATTTTGATTTTTTAAATCAGCTAGATCAAAAGTTCAATAAGTGTATACAGATAAAAATAGTATATATTCTTTCTGAATAAATAAAATTCAAGAATTCTATTCATTTACACTCTAGACCTTGAAATGAGGTTTGAGTAAATTATTCAGTGTGAATTATTTGTTCAGTTCTCTTCATTATACCTTTGGTTTGCTTGATTATTACTAAAGAGATTTTCCGAGAATATGATATTTTCAAGGACTCAATCAGAGTATGAAGGTGACCTTAACTTACACCATCAAAATTAGGATGCCTCAAAGTATCAATTCTAAATCCTTTATCTCTTTGCAAAGATTTTTTTTTTTTAAATTAGAAAAAAAATACTTCACTTATTTTCTTCATTAATATATCACATATGCAAATCAACACCAGCAGTCAGCAATCATAAGAAACCATAAAGTAACAGATCAATGAGCACAAGCAATAGTTGAAGAAAAAACCTTTTAAAAAACAAACTTCAGTTTTACCTTTCAGTTAGTATTTTACAACCAATAATAGGGAATGAAAAACCTCCTAATATTATGAAACAAAATTCCTTTTTAATTCTTAAAGTGAAAGGTAAAGATTTCCCTTAACATTTTCAAATACTAAACATAATCAGCTCTTCATCTTTAGCTGAAAGTACATACTAGGCTTGGAAAAACAGGTACAAGACTGTGTTTTGGAAGTTTTGATGAGATTTGACTTTACATCACCATTATTTTGCATTTTTTACGAAGTAATTTCTTTATCTAGAAAAAAATCTAATTTTTAATTAAAACAAAGTTTAATTAATTTGTTGTGAATTTTAAAAGAGACCTGAAGTTTTGGGGAGAGTATAAAAAAAAGCCTGCAGCAGCTAACACTAACCTCATTTAAGTGGTTGCTTTTTAAACCTGAAATAGTCCAGTCCTGCTTGCTGGACTTCTTGAGGCTGACAGGGTTTGAGTTGAAGCCAAACATTAAATTGAAAAGTCAACCATTTGGTCTTTGTCCTGAAGTATCCTGTGTGTATATAATACAACAGGCAAAGACAGTGTTAGAAGGTGACCAATTAGGGATTGAAAAATACTATTTTTTTAGCGCTTTTCTTTTTGAAGATAGATGCATTTACATCAATTCCTCAGTCAACCAGCAGTAATGGAGCTACTAGGATTTAGTAAGCCACTGACAAGCTGTCTTTTGCAGGTTATCTACAGTATTTTATGAAAGACAAAGAAAGCAAGACATCAATCCTGAATTCTACAGGCCCTCCAAAGACCTAGTGGTTGAGGAAAACTTTGATAAAACTCCCAGTGTAAGAAAGAACAATGAGGAAAAAACTGGGGTTTTTTCAAGGTTCCAAGTCTTTATGTCCATTAGTTATTATATTTTTAAAGGACTATAATAAGATGCTGCCATTTGAGTTAGTAATTTGATTTCTGCTTACAGATGGTGATATTTATTATTTTTAAACCAACAGTAATAGAGATGCACTTTGTTGGCAGTTGAGTAAATATGCATATTTAACTGTAGTCCCTATTGTTTAGAGTGTACTTTTGGTCACTGTTGATTCTTTAATGTATATAGATGTATCAAAAAGGACATGACACCAGATGGAGGAGGGGCACCAGAGGAGAAGACAATGTCCTGAGCTGAGCCAGGTGCAGAATGAGACCCCCAATTCCCAGACAATAAAACCACCACCTGAAAAAGATAAGTTGAAGGATTAGTAAAACAAGTGTGTTTGCTTAACTGCTTTGGCAGGTGCTGGCAATCAGCATTAACTTCATCATGGCTGTTTCCTGGGGGCTGCTGAAGCTGGTTTGCTCCTTTTGGAATCTGAAGCTGCTGAAGATTGACTGAGCCTCTGCGTGTGGGCTGGCTGTGCTCCTGCTTCCTGCTCTGGGCAATGCTGGCTGCGTGCTGCCCCTGCCACTAATCCAGGGACGTGCTTTTGTCACTTTGCCTCCTTAGTAGTCAAGGAAAAATATATGTGCGTTTTGTGCCTCAGGTATGTACTGTACAAGCATGTGTGTTTGTTTTGTTTGCTGGGACTGCTTGACTTTAAAAAAATATGTATTATAAATAAAAAAAATATATATTAATCTTCTACCTCTTGATTTATTTTTTTTGGGGGGGTGGGTTGGGTTTTTTGGGTGTTGCTTTGTTTTGGGTTTTTTATTTGCTTAGGGGGGAGTGTGTTGTTTTTGGTTGTTTTGGATGGGGGTTCTTCTCACAAAGGTTTTGTAGAGTTGTTAACAAAACTGCTGTCACCTACTGAGTGATTCTGTGGTGTGCATTCTGTTTTCAACAGAATCAAATGATGTGGTGCTCCTCTTGGTAATTAAAGCAAGATGATTATTCTACAATAATAATCCTCTTAAATAGTGAGGCATATAAACAATGAGAAGATAATTCTTTGCTCAGCAGCGTAATATATTGGTAAATAATAAAAAAATAGATTACTTTTGAATTGGTAAACAAGTAATCCTGTTTGCTTTAGTCAGAATAATGAATCTCCATTTGTGTAACAAATGTGCATTTGGTTTGTGACCCTGAAGATAAGGTAGAATTTGGATAGTCCATGTGTTCAGAAATAACTATTTTATCAACTGGCTGATTCTGAGCCTGAAGCATACATCATACCTAAAGATAACAATCTGTTTCATCCTCCTGACTTTATAAATAAATACTAAACAAATAAAGGTGTAAAATTCTCTTTTTTTTTAATCCCCGAGCTTACAGCTAAGTTGACTGCACTATAAATATTACGCAGATCACAGACACTTTTTGCTGGTGTATGTTTGATGCTTGTTTCTTTTATCTGAGAAGAGCAGAGCAGGTTCCTAAACACAGGCAAAATTACTTCTAGTGCAGAGGCAATCAGCCTAAGGCATGAATACTTCCCAGATATAAAAAGCTCTGAGAGAAGAGAGGACAAGAGAAGGGACTAGGATAGTCTCTTTGGTGCATGATGTGGAGTGGGTATGTTTTTGGCCATTGCTAACTGCAAGGGGACTGAGGGGCCTGGCACTCCCATTCATGCAGCTGTTTCACAATGGACATTGGTAGTAACAGTGGTGCAGCACACTGAGGCCAGCCATTACAGTGCAGTGCAAATCAACTGTGTTGGGTTTTGGTGATCCAGGTGCAGCGTGTCCAACCCCTCCTAAGTAGCTGGGTGAGCAGAAAGCCAAGCATGTCCTATAAATCTATTCTTCATGGGCCCAACCCAGAATGGAGGTCACAGGACCTGGATTCTTTAGCTGTGGTTGATGTTTAGATTTTGGTATTTAAATTTTTATGATACTAATCTATTTTATTATCCACTATGTCCATAATACTCTGACAAAGTAAATAGAAATACAAGGATACAAAGGATACAAGGATATAAATAAACCTTTCATCATGTCTCACATTGATATAAATCAGATATTGCTTCCCAAAGATTTTTGCTTCTTGTGTGAATAGAATGACTCAAGGTAAAAAGATAAAACTGATGGATAATGGCCATGTGTGTGTTAGCCATGATAGTACTGTTGCAGTTGTCAGTAGTACTGAGAAATAGCTAAAAGGTTGATTCATGGTGAAACTGATGTAGCACTGAGCTCTACTGTGAAAATAAAGAGAATTAAATTAGCACTGGCCTAGCATTGTCTGTTTAGGCTTCAACGTTTTTCTTTTTTAAACCAGGTAAGTATAAATTGTGCTAGATCTTTGCAACCCTTTTCTGAAAAGTGAAAAACAGTACAGCAGGAGGGAGCCAAAAGAAATTGTCGCCTGGAAATCCCAAGTTACATATTTATCACTTTTGTGGCAAATCCTTTCTTCCTTTTTGCCATACCACAGATTACTGTTTTTGGAGCAAATGAATATGTTTGTCCTATCCATTCTTGGATGAAATCACGGTTAGGTTTTATTCATACAATTCTAGATTATGTCAGGGTTTTATGCTTATGTTATTCAAAAAAGCACGCTCAGTTTTACAGAAAGAAAGAGGAATTCTGTTCTTGGAAAGCTCAGAGCTGGGCTCCTGTAGCTGAAAAGCATTGCTATACTTCCCAGTTGTCCTTTTTTCCCCACTCTTGGAATAAAGGTTTCTCTGACAATTTGTATGTGTTTTGAATGTGGAAATGGACATACTGTCTCTCGACAGGACTTATTTAATCCAATTTCTGATGCTATTATCACTGACAGCTTTTAGGGGAGCAGCTGTAGTTTTGATTTATGTCCTCAAAGAATTTGTTCTGTCAAGAAAGGTTTGCAAATATGTTGGGACACATAAATCCTTCTCAAAAGGATCCCTTCCTTATGAAATATAAAATGATGGGATCAAGGGATTGCAAGTGTTTGACACAGTTCTCATTTAAAACAATGTATAACCCTTTGGGTTCTTAAGTATACTTCTGTCTATTCCAATCAGTCTTAAATCAAAAGCCCTGGAAGAGAATGTTCAGAATGGTAAGTAAAGGCAACTTCTCAGGTGAACCTCTCAGGGAGCAATTAGATTGATCAATTTGATCTAAGGAGTTCAGTTTTATATCTGGATCCTAGAAAAGCATATATTGGGCTTAAATATTTCTGTCAGAGATCATGCTATGTGAATTAGAGAGTTAGAAACTACTGCTTATACAATAAACTGTGTAAATTTTACGATTATATTCAATATTCTAATGTGTCAATAGGAGTTCTTAAATAATGAAAACAGAATTCTCTTAATAGCCAGTGTCACTTGCAACTCCCTCTGACTGCTTTTCACACAAATCTTGAAACAGACTAATCACAAATTTGTAAGGCGGTGTAACTTATGGGTCAGTGTAGGGAGGCCTTTGAAAATAACTTCATTTTCTTGTAAAAGTCCTTCTAACAAGGTGTAACTATTACAGTGCTATAAATCAAAACGGAGTTTGTGTGAAGGGTTATTCTAGAGACTTTTATTGTATAGAGGTTACTAGTGATGGTGCTACAAAAATAATTATTTAAGGTTACCTTATTTCAGTTTTCTTTTCCCTGGTCAAAAAATACACAAACGATACTAAGTGGCTTTGTTGAATTGATCCAGAATTGAATGGGAACAATTTAAGAAATTATTTCCTTACCTTTCAAATAAAAGATAGTTTAGAGACCTGTTGGTCACACATATGACCTCACTTACATTGGCTTACCACTGCAATCGATTGAGTTACTCTGGATTTATGGTAGTATAAAGGGGAGTATATTTAGCAGAAATAGGCATAGGTGCCTAGGTTCTGGACACCAGAGCCTATCCTTTAACTGCTTTTTCCTGCAGCCCTGAAGAAAACATCTTCACCATCTCAAGATTTCTTTGCTTTCCTATTTTGTTTTTCTTTCCTTTTCCTTCAAAATAAGGAAGTATCTCAAGTAGGTGAGCGTTAAAACCTTATTTAATCAAACTCCAAGCCTAGTGGAAGTAAACTGCTTTAATACTTTCCTTAACTTTTTGACCCTGCATGTTTTTTGGTCACACTCAAGTTCTCATCTTATGCTGCATCTGTGTGTAAAATGCAAGACAGCAGTTTGCAGAACTGGATGTGACACAGTTTTAGACGGGCTTCCCCCTGAACCCAATCTTTACAGAGAGTACTAATCAAGATAAAACTTGACTTGAACATTTCCTCCTGGAAAAACTGGCTGCTTGTGGCTTGGATGTGTAGACTTCGAAGGATAAAAAAGTGGCTGGATGGCCAGGCCCAGAGAGTTGTGGTGAATGGAGTTAAATCCAGCTGGCAAGCGAAGGGCAACAAGCCTTGTGAAAGGTCTAGAAAGCATATCTTATGTGGAGCAGCTGAGGGAGCTGGGTTTGTTTAGCCTCAAGAAAAGGAGGCTCAGAGAGGAACCTCATCACTCTCTGCAGCTACCAGAGAGGAGGTTGTAGTGAGGTGGGGACCAGTCTCTTCTACTGTGCTTACAGTGAGAGGACAAGAGGAAAGAGATGAGACAGGGGCGATTCAGAATATATGAAAAAGCTTTTTCACTCTTAAGGTGGTCAGGCATTGAAATAATTTGCTGAGAGAGGTTGTGGAGTCACTGTTCCTTAAGGGTGTTTAAGAGGAGTCTGGATCTGGCAGTGGTTGATATGGTTTAGTAGTTTAGATGTTACAGTGGTAGTGCTGGGTTGATGGTTGGACTGGATGATCATAAAAGTCTCTTCCAATCCTGATGATTCTATGACTGCTGAAGCACAATACTTTATTTTACTTCTTTTTTTTTTTTTTTACTGTACTTTTCTTTTCTTTGCTCAAGTCTTGGTATCTGTAATAAGGCAAAAAACTGATTATTCTGCCTTCTGTACAATCAAGACTTCAGTTATCTGCGGAAATTTGCAATTCAGTTAATGGACATGGGATAACAAGCCACTCAGTATTCAGGAGATAGTATTGCATTTGCTAAACTATCACAGGACCCATAAGTCAAGGCAGCATTCCAAAATTTAAGTATGACTTTTAATTAAAATAGTCTTTTCCTCTTAAGAAATTATCCTAGGTCAATATGGAACAAATATCCAGTGTGCTCAAGACACATGTTCTGCTTTGTCAGAACTTGTTTATTTCTGAATGTTGATATAGAAGATTGCTGGATAGCAGTTTCATGTCCTTTTTAATTTTGAATACTTCTTTGTAAAAACCTGGTGTATTGTCCATAGATTTAGTTACCTTATCAGATCACAGGCTGGAATAACAACAAAACATAGACTCAAAAGAGTTTTTCTTCTTCTGGAAGAAATGGTTTTTCTCTGAATGAATGCTTCAGCAGGCTTCCCAGCGGTGTGTCCTCAGGCTACTATCACCTGCTAGCACTACTGAACCTGTCAAGAGCTATTGGAAAGGATCATAGCTTTGTCTTCTCCTTGTTCAGATCCCCAACAAGAGAAGACTCCTAGGCTCAGACAATTGTTTCATATCAAATGTGTTTTCATTTAAATACTAGAAAAATTAAGTTCTTATGAATTTCCTTGAAAACTTGGCAGCTAATAAAGAGATGCATGCTAACAGGTATGTCATGATTGCACCACATATTTCTGTTCTCAGGGAGATGGAAAATCTGATCTGAGACATCACTGTAGAACTCTCAGAAAATCCTTTTATGTAGCAGGCATGTTAAATGTTTTATGTTGTGGTAGGTTGTGAAGTATTCAAGTTAACTTTTAGCTGTTTTATATCACATTGAGAGTTTGATGTGAGGAGAAATAAGCAGTCTGTGCTGGTCCTAGCGATCTTTATTCATCAAATATTTTGGTGTGATAATTAGATACTTTTCTGCTATTTTTTGATGTTGGACACCTGGTATGCATACCAAAATTATATAAAACTATCATATAATAGATGGAACTTACTTTACCCTGTATGCACCTAATTATCTTTACATCAGACTACGTCTGTGTTCATTTGCAGCTGGAATGCATTGGGGATGTCTCTGTAGTATATCTTTGGTGCTGTTTTTTTTCTTCATGTGCCTTCTGAAAAGGAAATTGCATCACAGCCGGAAAACCTGGGATGACTGCTTCAGAAATTTACTGCTGATCCAGTTCAACCTGGTAATGAAGATGAACCTTCTGTATTCACTGAACAAATATTAGATACTGTGCTGCCTGTATTTTCTGATGATTTGCATTACTGATATCAGGTATGCAGAATGTATAACCCCTTCAGTGAAAGGTTCAGCAAAACTAATTTTTTACCCACTTCAGTTTTTAGCATTGTTTTATTCTATTAAAGATTTGTTAAATCATATACTCAGTGTGTTAAGCAATAATTCCATTTATCACAAGAATTTGTGTGAATGGAGCATGATTACTTCCAGGTTTATGGAAACCAAGTCTGAAAAAGAACAATGAATGCAGTCCCTGAGATTCAATTCTGAAGAAAATGAGCAAATTCTGGAGATATTCAAGCAGCCCTAGTGTAGTTTGTGGTACTATATTTACCAAGCGGAATTGCCAGGCTACAGAGAAAAGACAGAAAACCTACTTAAATACATCAAGAATAATGCTATAGATATGTTACCAAAACGTCTCGGAAGAGCAGCTAGGGGCTGCTTGTGGGGAGCATATGTATGAGCTTGAAGAAGCATATGTATGAAGTGAATATTATTACAGAACAGATGTCAGATATGTTGAACTCTGATACAATGCAGATCGTTTTATTGGCTTCCTTGTAAAAGACAGCTTTAAAAGAATACTGACTAATCTCTTTTTCTTTCTTGTATGTTACCAAGGGAGAGAGATAAGTCAGTGACCAACTTCTTGAAGGGATGAAGAACTCCTTCAAGGTGAAGGAGGCCGAGAGAAAAAGGTCACTTTCCTTAAGGCAAGGTAACAAGAGGTTGAGGGGAGGCATCCAATGGTGTTTTGGGGGGATTTTTTTTTAAGCACTTGGCAAAGGGGCCCTTGACATTTCTTTATTTCCTTTCTGAGGCCCTGGCTCCCAGAGGGAAAAAAAGAGGATGAAAAAGCTCATAGGAAACGTAAGTGATCTTTATTGACCTGTGACTTTTGTGTAACCATGGCCTCTGGCATGTGACTCTATGTGCATTTCTTGTCAAAACAGGTAAGGGAATTGTGCACTGCCCTGAAGGAATGTATAGTGTATGTGTGTGTAGAGTGCTGAAAGGCAAGAGATTGATGTGAGGGCTGAGGTGAGAAGAGGAAGATAGAGGAAAGTGCAAGAAGGAAAAAGCACTGTGAAATGAATTACTTTTTGTTTCCTCAGTGTTGGTGGTTTGCCAGACTTATTGGCTTTTTTTTTTTCATACAAAGTCAGTCTTATTCCTCTTTCTACCCATCAAAATTTTGTATTTATTTTGATTCAAGAATCACATAGGTTTATGCTTTCCTTTTTCTAAATTTGAGGAGGTTTCTTAGATTCAGTAAATATTTCCATCCAATGTTTCTGTAATTCTATGCAGTAATTAGTCTGTGTATGCAACCTCTTGGGAAAGATCTGGTAGGCAATGTAGGAACAGGCAATGTAAGATAAGCTGTGTAGGAAAAATTTTAGCCTTACCTGTGATGGTTGAAACAGTTCAAATCATTAAGGTAAATGTAGAAAGTATTGTCCAGCAAGTTAATACTATTTAGAAGGTCAAGGCAGATCTTGAATTCTTTCAAAAGATCAAGTCAGCAATTAAACCAAGTAGTTGGGATCCCAATCAAACGTTCCTGTGGAGAAGTGAAGCCTGGAAAGGAACTGGAAAAATCTTTCTCAAAGCATTTAAAGCATCTAAGTTAGCACTGGCTGTATTTCAGGCTTACCACCAGCAGCCCTGTGTTGTGCCAGAAACACAGGGATATTCAGGAAAAGTGCTGAAAATGTGCTGACGTATCTCTAGGTTCTGCCATCCAACTGGCAGTTGAAAGAGGGAGACAAAAAGAGGTGGTATTTAGGACAAGAAGTATAGCTTATAGATTTTGATATGTTTTTCCTAAAGCTCTCTATTTTGTAGGCAAAATAAAATACATGAGGTGAAACAGGCTTGTACAGAAAACCCACAGTTAAATCTAGAAAATCTGCAAGATGTGCAGGCACCTTCCTCCACTTTTTGGGTCAATAGATATGTCAAGCAATGCATCTTTTCTGCTTTGCTGGAGGCCCAATTCTCTTCTTGAGTTTTTAGACAGTAAAAACAAAATACAGTGAGACACTGGGCACTTGGTAGAGAAGAAAATGTGGGCCCTCTGCTCCCTAGATTGCCAGAAAGCTTCTTTGGAACTGGAATGAATGGGATAGTTTTGATCAGGTGGGAGACTGATAAATGATGACCTGTCAGCAAATTATTCATACACAGCTTCCATAGACTTGGAATAGCTCAAAATGATTCTTGAAAATCTTGTCTGTGAGAGTCAAAAACTTGAGTAAGGCAGTTCTAGTCAGGACTGTGGGTAAAATGACAGAATAGATTGAGGCCAATTTTGAGGATATGACCTCAAAACACCTGAAATGAGGAATGATTTATTGGACAAGACTGGAGTGATCTGAGTTTAGAGGAAGCTCTCACAAGAATATAATAGCAGTCAATTGCCATAAAGTCTGCTGGAATTACATGAAAAGTAGATTGGGCTCTTTCAGTACAGCAAGCCTGAAAGGATTGAGCAAGAAAACTTCATACAGAAATTATATTCTCTTTTATGTTGGATTTTTGGTGTGGTTTGGGGTTTTGCTTTGATAGGCTCAAAAATATATGAGAATTTGAGGAGGAACTTGTGAAACTGGACTAAGGTCACATGTAGGGCCGAAGCTAAGGCTTCCTAAAATGACTGGATTAAGATGTCATACAGAGCATGCATGCCTATGAACTAACTGATGGCCAGACTTGAACTGAAGAAAAAGCATCATATTAAGTGTCACAATTTATGTCCTTTTGTTGTTTGGGTGTCTTTTTTTGCCCCAGCACTCGCTGCATTATATTTCTCTTCACAGGGCCAACAGTCTTTCCAAATTGTGTAAATGATAGCATGCTTTTTTTTTTTTTTCCTTCTATTTTAAATACCTGAATTACTTTTTGGCTTGGGGAAAGAATGAGAAAAGCGAACGTTCAAAGGAGCACTTAGGAAATAGCTCGAAGAAAATAAAGCATGTGAATAATATTAACACAAAAATGTTGTGTGGAACTTTCGACCTTTTTGAATGAGTCTTCTGTGCACTACTTTCTGAGATGAGTTTATGTATTTATAGGCCTTGTCAAAAGAGAAAAAGAAAGGATGAAAGTGGTGGGAGGGGGAAGACAGCTCACTGGTCCCTGCTGTAAAAAATATCATCCGATCCCTATGAGATTATTTTCTGGTCTCACTTCATAGAAATATTTCACAGAATAAGACAATTTCTCCTTGTGCTTCAAGCTGACTCCTGATCCCTCACATCAGTTTTACCTAACTGTTTCATCCCAGGAGCAGTGAAATCAGACCTGGGAGTTCGTGTCAGCGGCAGCAGTCTCTCTGCCAGATGCGCCTAAGGGGCAAACAACAAAGTGTTTGCAAGCTTGCAGGGGTTTGTTTTCCACATCTCAAAAACTCCTGAACAGCTGACAGTAGCAGCTCGACTAAAGTGTCCCACAAAACAATCAATCTAAATTGTAAAATATCACATAAAACAGCTTTACTCCCACTGGTATTGCCCTCTGCCCCAGGATTCAAACCTAATTTGAGAATGCTTTGAGGAATGAAAATTCAAAGGATTTTTCAGTGCAAATTGAAGATGCATTTATAAATCACAAATGGTTGTGTCTGCCCTGTTTCTATGCCTCACAAGCATCACCCCACCTTACAGTGTCAGGCACTTTGGCTTCAATGTCTGCATGCTTTATGAGCACGTCCTGTTAGGTGCCTGAAAATAAGGTGTGCAGAAGGTAAAGAGCTGAACAGCAAACCAGAAAAAATAAGCGAAAAGAAGTGCTGAAAATAGATGTGATGCCCGACCATGAGTCTGCAATCCCCTTTCCTCCAGTTAGGTTTTGAGACTGATGGCCATCTCCTGCAGTTTGGTGCCTAAGCCAGGCTATTCATTTCTCACAAAAACATAATGCACATTGAGAGGTAATGCTTTATTTCTCAAAAATTGCCTATCCCACAAGGCAGGTTTTATTCCTTGATTTGAAACTAGGAGTTGGTGGTAGATCTCCCATTTCTCAGGGAAGTCTCCCAGGTACTGGCTTACTGGGAATTCTGTCTCAGAATTTCTCTCCTATTAAAACTGTTTCACTTTGTGTAAACAATTAAATTTTAATTAAGCTGGGGGGAAAGAGAGATTGACTCTATAGCCTGATGGTTAGAGCGATCATGTGGGAAAGTCAAATTCATGTCCTTCTTCATTTAATTATTTATACCAAATGGAATAATGTCAGCTGGAGGGAGTGAAAGATTTACCTTGGACTGTGCTATTGCCTAATGGTTACAGCAGGCTCTCAGGAGGGTGACAAACTGGACTGAAATCCCTTTGTCAGACTGAAAGAGGCAGGGTAATGAACTTGGGTTCACAGAAGCTGCCTACTTGAACTTCTGACTATTAAGTTATTGACAGGGGCAGAGAGAGAGCTTTTTTTTTTTTTTTAATTAGGGTCTGATGGTTTCAGATTGTGTTTGTTTTACTTTGGTAGATGTTCTTATAGCTAAGATAAGCAGAGGAATGTTTTGATTTTGACATGCATGTGATGTTTGTTGTTGTTTTTTGCTTTTAATGGTCTGGGAGGGTTCCTCGCCGTCAGGAATTTACTGATTGTGTGGTAGTTTGACCGGTGTATCTTAATTCAGGAACCGTGTAAGTGCAGAGAAAAGACTAAACATGTTTGAGGTTAGCTAGTCTGGCCAGCAGGAAGTTTGCAGAGCAATGGTTTCCACCCATTGTTGATTTTGTACATTATAGCAGAAGTGTAAACTCTAAAAAATATGACTTAGAAATTCATGCAGTTAAGGAAGTTAAATGTTTCCAGATGAGGAAGAAAAAAAAAAGGCCTTGGTCACTAAAATTACAGTAATACATTAAGCTCTTTGTGACCATACAATTTGAAAAGGTTTTAACTTCCTTGTGCTGAAAAGCATCCTAGGTAGCTGTGTCTCAAGCCTGAAATGTGTAGCACTGGGAAGAATTGAAAAAGTACTAACTGAAAGTAATGCTGGCTGAAGTACTTTTGGTAGTATTTGGGGAGCATAACTTCTTACACTAAATAATTTCTAACATCACATGTTACGTTAAGTGAAGTTACTGCTTCATAGATCCTACTTAGAAAACTATACTTGGTCCTTGGGAAATGGTCTTGCCTTGAATTTGTCTTAAAGAAAAATGCTCTATGACGGTAAGCTGTGTGGACTTTTGACTTCCAAAGTACTTCCTCCTCTCCCCCAAAAATCCTAGTTCACTTATTTTTAGCAATCACTGGTTCATTCCATTTGTTAGCATGCTAGACTGTATCACTGTATCACCTGGCATTGTCATAGTAATTTATAACCCCAAGTATTTGGGACTGTTACTCACATGACAACAGCTCTATTTATCTATTTATCTGTTTGTTTATGTTTTATGAAAACTGACAGGAGAATTTTTATGCATCAGGTATTCTGAGAAAAATAACTGTAAGCTATACTGGCACTCATATCCTATAGAAAATGGGTGTCCTTGAGATGGTCACCTACTCCTCTGACTTCCCAAAACCTCTACAAGCTGATTCATTCACTGTCCATAACTACACTCATAATACTTCGTGCACATGTAATCCCCATAACGTTTAAGGTAATCAGTGGACAGTTAGATTTATTTTTTTTATAATAAAATAAAAAAAGGGAGGAAGCCTGTTAGCCTTACATCTTGTGCTCAGAATTGATGTGTTGCTTGGGCCAGCACTGTCAGCACTGATAGCAATTTTCAGCTTTAACTGTGGTGTTTTGTTCCGAAGATTGAAGTCATAAAGAGAACAATGAAGTGCACTATTATCATAAATAAATAAATAAATAAATCTACATGCTGACATTTTAAGATCACCATTTTCTATGCCATCTCACCTACTGTACTTCACACCTGTTTGGAGCAAAACAAATGTGTTATGGTTGTATACGATGGTAGAAATTCTTGGAAATCAACTACAGTAGAAGAAGCCAGTCTTAGATTATGAGATTTAGGTTTGTAATGGCTTTACTACCCCCTTAAAAAAAAAAAAAGTCACCACCAAATTAAAGAAAAAGCCAAGCTCAAAACAATTGTGTAAAATTGAGTTATGAAGTAAATGAAGACATTTTGCTGTAAGATTGAATAGAAAAGACTGCAGACCTTTCCTTTGCCAAGGATTTTGTACAGTGCAAACAGACCTGAACTAGGGAATGATATGGTTTAAAGGGGATTACAATGGCAGATGTGATATCCTTGGGAGACCATATTCCAACTGGGGTAGATTCAGGAAAGGCACTTGGGAGTTGCCATCATAGAACAGGAATTGCCAAGAGTAGAAACAAATGGACATATTATCTGTGCTTCCTTGAAAATCAAAACTCTGCTCTCTGGAAACTAGTATTTGTGGTGGCTTCTAGTACCACCTTCTTCATTAGAAAGAATCTAACCTAATCCTCAAATTAGAGTAGATCAAAAATATTTAGACAATTCATTATTCTTCAGAATTTACTGACATTGTAAAGTATATTGTAAGTATGAGTTAAAAACTCACTGGATACAAGTTTTTTGAGAAAGGAAAGTTAAAAAAAAAAAAGCGAATTGGTGTTTTTAGATCATTAGGCTACCTTGAAGACAGATAATTTGTTATCTTCTTTAGAAGGATACTGGAGATTCTGTATTAACCTAAGCTTCTAAAAGTAAAGGCTAAGGGAGGGAACTGAAGAGACAGTCTTCTTTGACCAAACAAGAAATGTATATTGCATGTCAAACACCTGCATATCAAAAGTTCTTAGAACATTGCCTTTACAGGGAAGAAATGAACTCCTGACATTAGATCTTTGAGCGCACAAGCTACAAATCCCACCAGAAATAAACACAGTACTCTAGCTTGTACTTCTATAGCATTTTCCTATCCAGGATTACAGAATGTTTTATAAAGTTTAATGCTTGAAAAAAATAGACAGGAATGTGTCAATTGAAATCAGTTATGTTCAGTTTATCTGTCTTCTCAAAATCCACTAGAAAATCAGTGGCAGAGAAACCAACGAACAGAACCTTGAATGGCAATTTCTTGTTAACACAGGGAGTGATAAATGTCCAATATTCTCCACTCTGTACTTCCCCTTTGATCATCTGAAAGGCAGTTAGGTTTAAGATCATTATGGTCAAGTGTAATTACAGTCTGACATTGAGTGGGCCAAGGAAATGGGTGTCAGCCTCATCTAAAGTATCCTCACATTTCCAGACGTCTGCATTCCGAGATGTACCTGCAACTCCAGCTTAGCCTCAAAGCAAGATTCACTGTTTTGTATCTGATGGTCTTCCCTACTGAGGAAAACATGAATCTTCTCCAAAGATCTTAGCTGCCGTTTTGCAAGATTACACTTTATAAAAGTGGAAGTGATTTGGTGTTCTGCAATTGTCCTAGATTTGCATAACTGTAGGTGTGTGATAATTGTAGTAAATGAGCTTTTTGCAAACAGCCCTTGTTAATGTGTCAGTAGTAATTACTGTATTTTGAACTGGAGGAGAGTAACAAATATATATGATGTGAATGTAGTGAATTGTAATAGGAGATGTATTGAGACTGGTGAAACATTTATCTACAGAAAAGTGAAAAATCAATGAAGTTGTTTTAGAAGTAAAGATTTTTTTTCAAGGTTATTAAGATATATGTAGGCAATTTAACTATTGTTAATAATACATTCTCACATTATATAGTGCTGTGTTTGTGGTTCTAGCTAGTGAAACATATACTGGTTTGCAAAACTTTAGCTGAACTGAGATACTTAGTTCCAAAAAGGAAAATGTTTGGGGGTTTTGGTTCATTTTGAACAGCTACTGCTACTTTACCAACATCCCATCCCTTTCAACTAGGTCATACACTAAGGCAGACAGTAAATTCCTGACCTCTATATGCATACCTTTCTATATCATAGAAGCTTCATGTCTCTTGATCCACCTCAATTATATCTGTGCTTGCTGTGTTAGCCATAAGAGCAGAAAATCCTACACACAACTTATCCACCAGTGTTTTTTCAGAGCAGATAACAAAAATTTTGTATCTTATGCACCTGAAGAAAATTTGTGCCTTTCAAGGCAGGGACACGTGACACTGGATACATTTTCACAGCAAAAATATTGCGTAACGTTCAATACTCAGATCACTTAATTTGGTAAAGTCAAGGAGTGTTTCTGAAGTGTCTTCTCTGAAACAGTTTATGTGGCCTTACCCACTTGAATAAAGGGACTTATAACTACTGATATGACCTCATAAATATGTGTCTTTAACTTTGCTGTAACCGATTCTTTTCTGTTCACCTCATAACATTTCTCCACAGAAAGACAGTTTGTCATGGAGTATATTGACCTGACCTTCTTATAAACCTGACTAATAAATCACAGCATTAGTGTACAGTTTATTGCTCTCTGTAATCAAGAGTAGGAACATGTTTGTACACTGTAAGGTTAATATGGAAATACTGTACTTTTTGATAGCATGAAGAATCATGAAAGATTAAAAAATTGGTTGAAATACTTTAATCTTTTAGTATTAAAAAAAAATAAGAATAGAAAAAAGATATTGCTGTATTTCTCCCTGTAGCTTGTCTGTAGAGTTGACTTTTGTCATGCTGTGTTTGCCATGTTACTTTTGCCATGTGACTTAAAAATGGCATTGGATTTAGACTTGTGCCTGCCTTATTAAAATGGAGAACCTAAATTCATGCGCTATCCAAAAAAACAGTTTGTTTCAGTGTACATAATATTGCTTTAGGTTTAACTTGTATTGTGATGCTATCATTTTTGGGAGAGAGCGTTTAGTAGTTCCAGCTCAATGTTTCTGTATGTTGTGTTTACTGTTTTTAGTTTTTCTTACTGCTCAATCGTGTTGTTTTCTTGTTGGGTCATAGAACAGATTATTTTCAAGTCACTGGAGGTAACTGAACATATTTTTGCTCTTAATGAGCACAAACTAATGAGTAGAATTCATGTGTCTGTGCACTTACCTTGGATGTTTTACAGGAACTGTTGAATGCTGGATAGGAAGTTGTAGGAAGGAGACTTCATGCACGCAGGGCAGCATTACAAGTTGAAATAGCATTGTCTGGGATTGTAGTCATGAGCAATAGGTGCCATGTTACACTGAGTTATGACCATCCTCTGTACTGAATCTCTATTTCAACATAAGAGGCTGGGCAGAAAGAGCTTTGTGGAGAAAAACATCTACGTTTTTCTGGAGTTTCACTTTGGACCAGCTCTTTCTCTAATCTGCTCTTTGGACTGAACATCCACTGTTTAACTGCAGTTAAAGTGTGTTTGCTGAGCTCTCAGAAAACATCTTCTCATCCTATCTCATCTAAACTGGATGCAATTTATGTGCTCCAAGGCCACTCTGAGATGTGAACTGAGAACTGCAAGTTGAGACAGCTGGAAAATTTGTTTTGGGACTCTGAAAGAAAATGCTAATTTAAGGAGAGCTCATGAGGTCTGAGTGATTTTAACTGCACTCTCTATGCTCAGTTCAGTAAGGTCTAACTTGGTGGGGCAACCCAAATTTCCCCCCTTCCTCGCTCTCTTTTTACACTTGTAAAGGGACAGCCTCCTCTCTTGCCTTCTAAGACTGCAGTTAGAATCTTGGTTTAAGTACTTTTTCTAGTGAATAATCTCTGTATTAGTTGTTTTCTTTTTATAAGTCCATTGGGAAGCAGTATGCTTAAGGAAACATATAGCTAAGACTGCCAGTTTGTTGATTTCTAGTTCCCCAGTTGCTTTGTAATATCATCAAATGATGAGGTAGAGAGATTTGTATCCAGGAGGCCCACAACTTACTTCCCTCTCTCACATGTCCTATTTCAGTTCTCAGCAAGTAATCAGAACTGTTCTTTCCTAAAATGAACAAAAACCTGAGTCTCTTAACACAGAAGTAATCTCATAATCTTTGCTAGTTTGTCCTAAACGTATGTATTCACTAATGAGCAAAAATTTTATTTATATCTATGCTGTCATTTTGCAGTAGCTTTCCTGGCTTTAGTTACTTCTCCTGAAATAATACCAAGACCATCACTTTGCTCAGTTTTCAAGTGCATGGATAACATATCTAAATACTAAGAATGTTTAAGTGGAAAAAAAAACCCACTAAATTTATCTTTGAAATAAAATTTGAGGGTGTTATTTTTTTTTTTAAGATTAACAGGTGTAATAAATGATGTTTTATTAGTATAATGTTTTTCATTGTTATAAAGTTGATATTAATTTGAAGGGAGCAATGACACCAAATTTATGAGTGTGAAATCTAAGATCAAATTTCTCTCACAAGACTTATGCAGTGACAGACATTTACATTTATCATTGAAGTAAAGTGGATGAAAAGTGATTCAGAAATTAAGCTTTTAAGTGCTATTTCAATAGCCTAGTTTTTATTTCAGTTAAAAATCAGAAACTTTCAGACAACATGAGCAAAAACATTCTCACTAGGCTTAGGAAAAATGTTCTCTTCTGTTGCTATGCTATATATTTTTTTTTAAAAGAAGTGCAGCACAAAAGAGTTGATCACCATCATTAAGTGCTTCATTGAAGCATGTTGTTTTAACTGTCTAATGCAATGAAAGTATTGAAAGAAAAGGGAAAAAAGCATTCAGATTATTTCATCCTTGGTTTAAAATTATATCACAGTCAAAATTCATTAATTCCATCTGTTTCTGGACTCCTTCACAAATTTTCCCCCTAGAAATAAGGTGTTCACAAAGGCTAGATACATTTATTCCCTTTTGTCTGAAAACCTTGTGATATCTGCCATAGACGTTACCTGCACAGCTTCTCAGAAGACAGGTTTTTGACATTGCAGGTCACTGCTGTATTTGGCATGAATGTAATCAAATTGCAAACCAAAACACAGGTTTGGAAGCCATTGTGGAAATTGCCATCATACAACTGTTTTGAAGTGCACTAGTTTCAAATTTAGTTTTACCAGTAGTAAAGTCTTGAAATGAAAAGAAAAAAATTCTATGTGATAGCTTGAATCTCTTTGTGTGAGTTTACATGAGAGTTATTGATTTCTCTTTTAGAGCACTAGATTGTTGCTTCACTTCCAAGACAAGCAATGTGACAATGCAGCTTCATTTTTTTTTCATGTAAGTAATCACAAGTCACATAACTTAAAAAAATAAAAATCAACAAACCCAAAATTCACACAATCATCTAATTTTTAAATATATGGGAATAGTAGAGTTCTTTTCATTGGCATGAGTGTAAGGAAAAATCCTTAGCAAGAGTAAAAGCTCAGTTAAACTCTAGTGGCATTATTTTTAACAAATAAAATAGAAAATACTTCTATTGGATGTCAGAAAGCTAGTCAAGGAAATAGAAGAAGTTTTTCTATCATGCAGAGTTTCCCAGAACACAAATTAACTCAAGGACCTAGTATACACAACTTTTTCTTAGACAGAAATTTGCACATTAAAAGAGAAAGTTTGCCAAATGCTTCTGTGAACAACTCAAAACCAATATTATCAATCATTTCTAACTTGCAGGAAAACTTCAAACCTTGGTGGGTTTGCCCTGCCAAAGAAATTTTTCACAAAGATATATTCAGTGATTTAGAGAACCTGCATTTCCATTAGCTGTTAGGTTCCCAGACTTGTCAGTCTGCCACCTTTCACAAATTACATTTGTGAATTAAAAACAAAAGCAATTCCTGCTCATTTCTTTTGCTGTCTCGAATACTATTATTAATTCCAGATATTATGCCGATTATTTGCATTACAGTAGTCAAAACAATGATGACGTATTTCCCTTCAAAGATTATATCTTATTCAAAACACATCTAACTTTTATGTTTTAAAGCATTTGCACAGACTTTTAGCTATTGGAATTTCATGTCTGGCAATATTTTAAACAGTTACATTCCAATGCAACTGCATAACCTGGAAATTCTGATTCAACTGAATAATCTGTTATCTGCTGAAAACAGCTTAATTTTAATATGCTGCAGTTGACTTAAAGGTTAAGCGACCTCTTAAAAGAATGTGAACTTGTGAATTAGGGAGTTCTTATCCTCTCAGGTGGCATTTTATTCACCACAAGAAGTAACTGCTAATGAGCTCCCCAGCTAGCAAAAGCTAGATGTAAAATATGTAAAACTTGAAATGTCTAGTGTTTCTGAAAAAAAATACTTCATGAGCTTGGCTTATTAGGTAAATTATAATAGATCAAAGAAGGAGAGGGTAAAACCAGGTGTCAAAAGCTGAGAATGACCAGCTAATCTATTTTCTAATGTTATTTCATGGTCTACCCTTACTAAAGTATTTGGTTAATACAATTTGCAAATAAAAGGTTACTTCATCTAAAACGTGTCTTGGTTTAACATACATAAAAACCTCAATATGATGCCTCAATATGCCAAACAGATTCATTATGTAGGAACCAATTTAATTATTTTTGCTGTCCAATCAAGCTTAAGCAAAGTGAAGAGTCCTTATTTGGAGTATTTAGGCTAAAAAGAAAAACAAAAAATCTATCCTTTGAGAGTTTGTCCCTGAGATAAGGGGATTCTAATAAGAACTGCAGAACGTGCTCCAGCACACAGCACTAGAAAGCTAAATCACTGACAAGTGCAAAAGAAAACCTCAAAGGACAAAGTGCTTGTAGCAACAGCGATGTCTTACCCCCTTGAGCATACTAAGCACTGCTACTCTGAGCACTGAGGTAATAATTATTTTGAGTCCCTAATTTTGCAAAGCACTAAAGGAATTGAATTATATAATCTCAAAACTGTACCAAAAAGTATCTATGTATGTGCAGAGTTTCTACTGGCTCTAGAGAGAATTAAGCAGTTGGCCGTATGGCCTCAAAGGAGAGTTGATGCTTAAACAGTTTGGTGCAGCCTCACCTCAAGTACTGTGTGCAGTTTTAGGAACCACAGTATAAGATATAAAGCTACTAGAAAGTGTCCAATGAGGGCTATGAAAATGATGAAGGACCTATATGGGAAGACATACAAGGAGCAGCTGAGGTCACTCTGTTTTTTTTCAGTCTGGAGAACCAAAGACTGAAGGAAAACCTCACAGAGGTCTGCGGTTTCCTCACAGGGGGAAGGGCAGGGGCAGGTACCAATCTCTTCTCACTGGTCACCAGTGACAGAACCTGAGGGAATGGCCTGAAGCTGTGTCAGGGGAGGTTTAGGTTGGATAGTATGAAAAGGTTCTTCACACAGAGGGTGGTTGGTCACTGGGACAGTCTCCACAGGCAAGTGGTCACACACCCAGCCTGACAGAGTTTAGGAAGCATTTGGACAATGCTCTCAGGCACATGGTGTAATTCTTAGGGCTGTCCTTCACAGGATTGGGAGTTCGACTTTGCTGATCCTAGTCCCTTCCAACTCAGGATAGTCTATGATTCTAAATTGGAAAACAAAATTATAGAAATGTATCTGTGTGTATAAATGTTGACATTTCTGGATATTTTAAAATATCTATACTAAATTATATTAATGTTTCAGTTAACTGTAGATTAGGATACAAAAAAAAAGTGAGTGTAACTGTAGAAACTAGTACAGTACAGTTAGGTTCTGCTAAAGTACAGTTAGGATCACAACCAAAAAGAGATGTAGATGCATTAAAATGGGATTTGAGTCCATGATAGACACCCAGAATGAGGAGGAAGGCACTGGGAAGTCATAGTTGATTCACCTTTAACTTTATAAATGTGTGAGTCCTCCACATGCTTCTCTTTGCATTATTCAAAGTTACAAGACACAAATTTTCTGCTTTTGGAGGTTTTTTTAGTGTGGTTTTTTTTTTTTTTTCGTATTTTCAGAAAAGCACTGTTCATCCTGCAGCTCATGCCTGGTGCTGAACAGTCCCCTAGCATGCAGTAACCTCATCCTTCAGACAGGCATTGACTATAGGGAAGAATTTTGTTTAGTTTCTTTCTCACTATGATGAAGGTTAAATTTTCCTCTGTCCTTTCTTGGGGACTGCACCTTAATTGAACTGATTATATATTTCCCATTACAGCTCTGGGACCATCACTCCTTCAGGGAGTGATGTAGCTCTTAAATTAGACCATCTCTCCCTGACTGTGCAGTAGTGAATCTCAAAATTCCTTATGCAGAGTGGTGTAGGCAGATGCCAACATCTGACCACCACCTTCGTGTAGTCCAGTGGTTATGACACTCCCCAGAGAGACAGAAGCATGGTTTTGAAAGACTTCAGGGAAAGACTAGTACAGAAATAGGGTGTTTTGTATATGAAGAACACTAACTCTGGCTCAGGCTAATGTTTTAGTAGAGGAGAGTTTCAAATGCATTCTGTGAGGTGCTCGCTCCCTCTGGAATGCCAGGCACCTCTGAACATCCACAAGAACCTTAACCTCTAGCTCAGCAGTGGGATGTTTTTTAAACAATCCCCATTTGGGCTTGAGAAATTTTACAAGTGTAGAAAAACTTCCTGGTAATGTCATTTTCTCCATCACCGTGGCTGAAATAAACTTCTTGTTCTTACCTCTTTTCAGTGGAGGGAACGATGGTGGCATTATGGGGATTAGGAAACTGCATGCTGAGATTTGAGTTCCCATGCTCTTCCTCAGACAGCCTGTGGATCTGACTTCTGCATCTGACAGATTGCTAGGAGAAACAGAAAGCATTAATTTATGTTAACCAACAGCTCTTGCAGCAGTCATAAATAGTGTTTTAGATACAACAGATTATACTGATCTATCATTGCTTTCTAAAATAGACTCCTTTTATCTGATGTTAATTACAAACGTGTTCTTTTCCCTCAGTACCAGAGAGATACATATATAGTCTCATGAAAATGCACCCCATGGTAGATGGTATGAATCGATATGAAAGACTTATTGGAAGGTACTAATTATACGGTTTACTTTTATAGATATGTCAGCAAAGCAGTAGTACATCTTTATAAAATAGCAAGAGAGAGCCTGTCACAGAAATTAGTTAACGTAAAGTATTTATTTTCTCATAGAATCTACTAAGTCTGATAAGCTGAAATTTACTGAGAGAAATATAGTTCTGAGTTTTTGGTATATATCATACTGTTTTTTAAAAAAACTGTGTTGTTATATGAATTTCCTGAGGTAGTATTATATTTGCATATATCAATTTATTATATATTTGTATCTATTGAAAGGTATCAGAAACTTAAACAGTTTCCTATTAAAAAAAAAAAAAAAATCAAAACTAATTCTTGAGATTCTAAGTTCCACTGCTTCTCAGCTACTGTGTAGCTTCCCAGTCTGTCTATTAGCAGCTTTTGATTGTTTTGGACATTGCACATCTCCATTGTATATGTTACTATGTTTGAAGAATCATAGTTTATCAAAATTGATTAAAGAAACGATCTGGGCTGCTTAATCATTTCCCACCAAGTGCAACAATGTGGTGATTTCCAAGTGAGATAATTTGGAAATATAGGTTATAAAATAGCTTTTGATTACTGCCAATTAAATGGAGCAGCTGATGGGGAATTTTCTTTTGCTTAGTTTTTCAGCAACAAGACTTCTCAGAGAGATAACTATAGATCGTGAATGATTGGAAGCAGCTTTACATTTTGTTATTTACTGGTGGTCCTTGACTGCCAGTACACAGAAGCTGGCTTTAACTTATTGTTTGCACAGTAGAAAAGAGAATAAATTTCTGCTATATTTTGTCTCCAGCATCACTATTGCCTATTTTTATTCTTAGTTTTATTTTTTCTTTCTATATCCTTCCTCATATTACGAAATGGCCTAATTGCTAGTTTATCCTATTGCAAGATGGCATATAACTCACGGGCTTGCATTACATTATCTATGAATATTCTTCATTTTCCCAAATGTCTACTGATGAGCAATTTGGCTTTCAAGGTGCGCAGTAAACAGATCTTATTTGCATATACATTACTCTCTAAAGTCTTCATCTAGGGAGCACCATTACTTGCATCACATGCCCGCCACTTTAGACAGCACTTTGATTTTTAGCCTTTAATTACACAGCCCATATTTCAAAATGTTTCTACCATTAAAGAAAAATGCTAACAGATAATTGGGATTTAAAAAAATGCACAGTGAAAGACAATGTGAAGTTAGCATATTTGTTGGTAAAGCTGTGTTCTCAGCAGCAACAGCTGCAGTTTAATTAAACTCAACTGTTTGCAGGTGTTTACAAGAGGAAATTGTATAGATATGCATATACATATACAATTCAGCTGAAGAGATTTACCTTTGTGAAAAATCATAGGCTTCTAACAAGGAAGCATCTTTCTCTGTAGTCTTATGATTAATGTTCAGGTTCCTTTCTGATATGTAAGGATGAGATATTATCAGAGAAAAATCCACAAGAAAGCACCATAAAGCAATAAGGGAGGAACACCAGCTGTGTTCATATATTTAGACAGTTAGTATAGCTGAAAGGCATTATCTGTCCTAAGACTGGCATTATAGTTAGGTGAGTTTAGTGCATCAGACAATAGAAAAGGATTTAATATGTGTTAAAGAAGGAAAAGTAAATACAAAAAAAAAAAGACTTTTTAAAGATCAGAACAGCTTTAGATGTTGTGTGGATCAATAGTAGTCTCATCACAGGTAAAAGTTCACTAGATAGCATATTGAGCTGCAAGTTCAAAATGTCAATAAGGTGTGCAAAATTTAAAACCAGAACATGTTGTAGGATACTTGTGCTTAACTTTTGGTGCTGGTATTATAAATATTTCTGCTCAGCAGAGGTGTTTGTGAAAGTTGACAAGAAACTAACACCACTAAATCATTTAAAGTTCATTTATTGCGCACTGTCTAATGATCTAGTCCAATGTGGAATTCTATAAATATACATGTACCCACAGAGATTTATAAGTAGGTCAGAATGCTGCTTCCACATCTATTACTAATTAATTAGGTGCAAATAGCAAAAATACCTCAATGACAAAATCTATAACTTCAAAATTTCTGTTTTACTGTGGCCATATCAGCAACATTTGCAAGTGCTAGGTTAAAGGGAAAAAAAAAAAAAAAGTAAAGGATTAATTCTTACAGACTGTACAACACTCTACACAGTATGTGTTCACTTCTGATCTCTAAACAACGTTTCTAACATTTAACTGGAGTAAAGCATATGTTTAATGCTTGTGGTCATTCTGAAATAACTTATTATACTGCTGCAGAATCCACAGATTTACCCATGAAGAAAACAAAAATTAGTATTAGTGTTAATTTGAAGGGGAGGAAGATCATGGATGCTCTTTTTTTTGTTGTTGTTTTAAAATGCATATAGTTACTTTAGTACCACATTTAATCATGGCAAAAGTACAGCTTATTTTTGCTACTGTTGAATTTAAGTTATGA
The DNA here is from genome assembly GCA_035222235.1 of Margarornis squamiger. Classification (NCBI taxonomy): domain Eukaryota; kingdom Metazoa; phylum Chordata; class Aves; order Passeriformes; family Furnariidae; genus Margarornis; species Margarornis squamiger. The sequence continues at coordinate 12,660,459 of JAWWTY010000005.1, forward strand.
AGGTGACAAACAGTAGGATACGAAACTAGTCAAATTTATCTGAAACGTTTTTAAACTTTGTATCAATGAGACATATATTCAGCCTGGTGATTAATAAACAGACACTTCCATAATAAAATCTCTATTACCCATATATATAAAACATAATGCATTCTTTGGACTTATAGTGGGCTGTTATAGGAAACTGAGTTTTAACCAAGATTAGTTTTGAATTATATGCTTTTTATATTTATGTCAAAATTTAAAAACCATGACCAAACTAACTTACTTTTAGATAAGTCAGTAGCATAGCTCAGACTTATGTTTGATCATATAATAAATGAATATATTTTAAGTTTACAACACAGTTGTTTATAAACACAGTTTAATAAATTGAGAAACTTGAAATATTTATTTTGTTCTAGTATAAATACACATAAAATTTTTAAGGAAATATATATTTTTATATTGCAGGTCTGTCCTCTAGTCCTTAAAAAACTAACAATACTCATGTTTTAAAGGATTAGTGTCTTTGTTGAGAGGCTTGATTTTTCAGTATTCTATTCTTGATGGTATTTCAGTGACTTTAACTGGAGCCATGGTTCTTTATGAGTCCCTTATTTGGAGGCATCCCATATATTTTTATTTTTTTTTCTGAAAAGCGTAAGAAGAAATGACTAACATTTAAAGTTTGGATTTCCGTTGTTTGAGTTTGTTTGACCACACTATCCAAGCAATAATGCTCATATGATTTGAATTTTGTTCCTCCCATAGTGGGCAGAAGAGGTTTTGTGTTTACTAGTAAGTTAATGTCAGCAGTTTTGAGTTTTTGATTGTCAATGAAAATGCAATGTGGGATAATTAAGCAATAATGTAGTGTGCAGAGCTTTTTTTTTAACAGGATAAAGTCATGATGAAGATGAGCAGAGTCAAGGGATTTAATGTTAAAGCAGAAAGCATTTTTCACCTAATTTGCATTAAAAAGAAGTTTGCTATAATGCAAATTAAATGATGTGAAGAAACAAATGAAAAGGCAACTTTTAAATAAAATTAGTTCATATAAAGTTTAACTAAGGTGGCTATCAATTTGTACATATTCCTTATCTTTTACCAACTTCTCAACGGTGCTATTCCATCCAATTCAATAGGGAATAGCACAGAGAAAGAGCTGGGAATCCACTCAGGGCAGAGCCGTGACTGCATAGGGGATAACTTCTACCTTTTAATTCCAAATTAGCATTGAAAACAGTTCACTTGAGTCTCTTTTCTTTCTGCTTGGTAAAATTAAATCTTTTGAAGCCTTTAACAACCCAGAACTTACTGGAAGTTCTGATGTTTCAATTCAGGCTAAATAAAATTAATTGCTTAATAGAAGGTGGCACTTCCTACTCCCTTGGTAATGTCAAGAAATCAACTCTTCAGTAGGTGCCAGCCTGGTCAGAAAGAGGCGTGATAAGGGAAAGCATTGTCTTGTATATAGACTACTTTTTCCATCCAGTACCTCTGACTCCAGTGCAGTGTAGGGCTGGAATTGCAATTTTTCAGACATTTTTTATACATTTCCTGTAAAAAAAGGCTGGAACAAATCTGTCTTATATTAGATAAAGCAGAAATGAATGAGGAGAACAAAATATCAATGGTCTTAAAATCATGCGCATCAGGCCTCTTACAACTGTACTATCAAGGGGGTAATTCAAGTTGCAGAGCCTGGTGTGACTGAGGAGCACTGCTTTGGCTGGCAGGGCCATGCTACAACTGTGATATGAGACACAGTTTAAGCCCTCCTAGAAACTTTGAGTCCAGCCCATATCCATTTTCACAGCCAAAATTAAAAGCAATTAATTTACTTTAAAAAGGTCCAAAGATATATGTAGCTGCACCTACCAGAAGAAAAAATAGTATTTTTTTAAACATGGTATAAGAATCTGCCTGAAATGTGGAGTTATCTTTATTGCACTGAACTAAGGAAAATGTGAGTTTGGTTTTCCAAATTGTTTTGACTATAGATACACAGGTCAATGTTTCAAGTTGTCAGAGCAATATCATCCACAGCAGCCTGTATCTGATGGCTGGAGACAAGCTTTCTCAAGGCAAATGAAGGGAGTTTGTCTTCTCCTATGTTTTCAGTGCTATCCCTCCTAATATTCAAAGACAGTGAGCTCACTGCAAAGAGAGTGCAGGAAAAAAAAGCAGCAGTTATTTCCCCTAAGGCCCACCTGGCAGGGAAATGATGAAATAAAATGGAACCACAGATTGGTATGTTTAGAGGAACAAGGAGCAGTAGGAAAGAGAGCTTGGAGGCAGAAATGTTGTTCATGTGTGAAGGTAGTGGGATCTCTTCCTTGCACATGGTCCATTCTATTTCTTCATTGTTCCTCCTTTGGAAAGACATCCAGGTAGTGCATTAGTTCCCATTTGGATCAGTCTTATCATTACAAACACACTGGAATGTGATATAATTATGCTATTTGCAACTACAATAGCTAAGAGGTAGCTTAGATGAAGGCCTTATTTTAGTACTTATTTTAGTAGTCTAAAATGCATTATTTTGATAAAAAATACATTTTCAAATTAAACCAATGATAGAACCAAGGCTGGTTTAGGAGGTGAAATAACTTCATATGATCTGGGAAAGTTGTAAACTGATTTAACAACTGAAACATACTGACTTGGATTTGTGATCTTTTATCTAGCCAGCTTCTCAGCTGTATTTTCCTGCATAATTCAATTGAATTTACAAAAAACACTTCTTAATAAGGTATTTTATGCATTTGCATTCATTCTGTCAGTTGCTAATTCAAAAGTGTGGGTTTTGAACAAAGTTGGATTCCATGTATTGAAAAAGTGACTGCAATTTACTCATTCAGATTAACTATGTGATCCATCATCCTATAGCATCTTTTCCAGAGCAGTGTCTTAAGTGATGACTTATTGCTGGTTTGCAAAGAGATGTGAATGGTACAGAAAATGTAATTTACTTTTCTCTCTTGGACTGAATTTATTGTTTACTAATTGGAATGTCATATACAATGAATTATTCAACAAAAAAGACAGTCAAAAGGAATGTCAGTAATGAAAGCCAAACAAAATCATTGCATCATTGATTCAAGTTCAAATAATATTAATTGGGCTAAATGTTTACATTTATGGAGGACAGGTAATTATTTTTCAAATAATCCATGATAAGTCTTATTGAATTTATTTTCTCAATAGAAAATAGAATTTTTCTAAAAGACGTGAAGCTCAGTGATGGTGCATTAATTTTTACGTGTAGTAAAAATGTTATTGTTCATAAAGGATGTATTAAAGTGTTTTGACTGATATTGTCTTCTTCTTTTCCTTAACTAATTTTCAGCCACCAAAGCTTGCTTCATTTCTCCACAAGAAAGTAGTATATATTGCTGCTCTATGGGTTATACAGGGAGAGAATACATCATGGAGAGCATAAATACATGAAAAATATAGAGAAATTTGTCAACATCTCTTTAAGCAGCAACATTCTATGTACTGGAATCTCCTACTGATATAAGAAAAATAAAAATGTTCTTTTTTCTTTGTTTCCTCTCCGATTCCTAAATGTCTATATAGTCTTGATTCACTCTTGGCAAAAAGCCATCTTGTTTTGCAATAAAAGCTATTGTGGTGTTATGTGAAAAATGAAACCTATTCCTTTATTCTGAAATAAAAAACATGTTACATTGTATAACTGTTGGATTCAGCTAGGCACCACAGATTTGGCTATAGACCTCAGAAACTGGCAATTGTGTTATGGCAAACATAAACTTTGCAAGCAAATAGAGTGACTGTACCTAAATGAATCATTTTTTCGTATGTTTTCATTCACTGCTGTAAGACTGAAAAACTGTATTATAGGTCCAATTATCAATGGATCATCTCCAAAGTGGATATGTAGTTTTGCTCAATATTTTCATTTAGGACCCAGGTTTGCAGATAGCAGCTACCTAATGTCATTCAAGGAAATTAAAATATATGAGGTTTCAAATTCAAAATTATGTGGACAAGTTGGAAATATAATCTGAAAGAAATGAGACAGAAGAGCAATAGGGACAGGTGCAACATCAGGACAGGTGTGTAGGTTGTTTGCCCTCTTTTAAAGTAAGTTTGACTTCTTATTTTTCACATGGTGACTCCTTCTTCTATTGTTCATTTCTGTGCCTCATGCCTCTAATCCTTTATAGCCTGTTGGAACCATTTTAACAGAGATTTTAACAGATGGTTCTGCTGAACCAAACCAAATCAATCAATGAAGTTTCCAGCCTAGTTGTTAACTGGAATGTTACCTGTAGGATGCTTAAGTTAATCCACCAGAAACAGGATAGCCTCAACTGGAGTACTATGTGGACCAGTAGAAGGAACTGCACAAGAGAGAGACAAAAAAGCCAGAGGCCTTATGAACAGCTAAAATAACTTTGTTAAAGGCCCTTAAGGCATAGCAAAAGCCATTGCACAAAAAATGAAATAAACTGTTCCACTTCTAGAGAACAAGATGGAAAGTAATGGACTTGAACTGCAGCAAAATACATTCAAGTTAGATGTTAGGATAAACTTTCTAATGGTAAATGTATTCTTAATTGTTGTCCTCAAAGAGTAAGACATCTTCCCCACATTGACTCAATCCAAACTCTAATATTACAGCACAAAATTAGAGTGGAAATGCATCTTCTAATATCACAAGGTCAAACTCCTAAAAATGCCTTGAAGAACTGTCCTGTGCTAAACACAAGCATAACAAACAAACCAATCATCAATTTAATAGCTTAGTTTAATTGAAATTTTTTTAAAAAATCCATTACTGACAGTAATGGAAAAGCTGAGGTGCACAAAAGTATTCAAAGAAATCCATTTCAAATCCATTGTCTCATTTTCTAGTCTAAGAACAAATTCTGTAAGATTAGGGATGGCACACAGTATAATTAATACATAAAGAAGAGGATAAATTCTAGCCTTCAGTTATGGAATAATAATCAATGCATTAGTGTGCAAATCCCAGTATGTTAAAAAGCATAGTTTAAACTACTTTGGGATTATTCTAGCTAAAATGTACATGAGAAATGTAAATCATTGTTAAAACATTTATTCCCTATTTCGTTAAACATGCAGTTTGCTGTTTTTTTTATTTTAATTACTTTTTAATAAAATGTAATCACCCTGAAAGATGCTATATGGATACCTGAAGAGAAAGAAGATCTTTGTTTAGCTACAAAAGAACTGCAGGACAGGAAAAAGAAAAGTACTTTGCAATGTCTCAGTCTGATTTAAGAGATTACCTAGGAATAGTCTTTGCTGAGACAGGTAACAAAGACAATGGTGCTTTTTGATTTGGGTGTATGGATTTGAACCAACAACCACACGGAACAAAATCAAAGCACTTTATAAAATTTCATGAACTATTATTTTTTAATTATATTGCATCAAGAAACCACCAAGGAAAGAAAATTAGAATTATTTCATTTTAATGGTTTGCAAAACAATTTTATTTGCTTTTTTTTTGTACCTTTTTTTTTTTTATTTAGTATTCTCCACTGACAGAAGTGGTAGTGACTGTTTAATATCCTCTGCATGCTTTTCAGCCTTGTTTTTAGGTTTAACATCCAAATAAGATGAAGGATAGCTAAATGCTGTGGAACGAATTTACAGCAAATGTCAATCATCACACTGCTTTTACATCAATTTCATACTTGGAACTATGCATAAAGAACTGAAAGCTCACTACAAATCTTCCTATATATTTAATATTCCAAGACTGAATATAATTTAAATTGTTTCACTTTCAGCGCACAAAATCTTGGTACCATAAATATTAAAAATGTTATAAATATTGATTTTAAAATATTTGTTTTTCTGTAAATATAATAGATGCAATATATTTTCAGTAAAACATCTGTTAAAAAATGATGCCCTTTTCAAAGTTTTTGAATAGATGCTACAAGTGATTTTTATATAGACATCTCTTCATTCAGGCAAGCTTGTATCAGTTTTTCAACCTGAGCAAACTTATAAATGGTATATCAGAAGAAGAGCATCTATGTGAGACCAGATTTGTATTTTCTACTTGCTTTGCTTCTCACTTCAGCATTTTTCTAGTTCTCTCTATCTATTAAAATTTGAACATGTTTGAAACTGCTGGTGATTATCAAAGTAAGAATCAAACTCACCACTTGAACCAGGATGTCAAAAAAGCCTCCCAATCATTAAAAAAAGGGTAGTGTTAGTAAATGATAGAAAAAGACCTGTCTCTTCATGCAAAAAAAGGCATCATTTTTGTTCAGACTGAATCTAAATTAGTTATACTAGTGTTTACTGTAGAGAGTGCTTCAATGAAATGAAGACAACCATGTTTGTAGCAGAGATATTGCATATTGTCTAGTGTGGGTGGGTACACGAAGGCACATACATGTTTTTAGCAGTGATTCCACAGGGAAATAGCAAGGCAAAATTAGCTCTTAACATGAGAAACCAAACTTGGTTTCCATACCCATGGTTCATTGTATTTATGTGGCCTGCTAATGTTTGAATGATAGCTAAAATTACAAAAAAAATAGAAGTAGAGAAGCTAGCACAATTATGTTGTTCATGTGGGAAATGGGGTGAAAAATCCACATGGTACCATCTGTACTTAGGTCACTGTCTAAAATGTACCTATTAGTAGTGAACAAAGAAATTGTGTCCGTTCTTATTGTCCAGCTTATCTAGAGGATTACCCTGACTAGCAGAAACATGTGACAATGAAAATGCCTCTAAATGTCCTGATTATTTTTCCCCTCTTTTGTCAGCAAGAGTTTGATGAATGAGATAAGACATTGAAACTGAAAATTCTGGTAAAAATACTTTTCTAGTCACAGTAAGCCCAGTATTACATATTGTACAAAATTAATCTAACTGGAAGTACAGCATTTATTACTAGTAATATCTTCTGCGGACTTGTGCTCAAGAAAAAATTGATTAAAGAAAGCTTTGTTGGTAAATATATGCTGAAAACTGATCACGCGGTATCTGAGAACAAGGCACAATGCCACAACAATATAAATAAGATTAAGTGGTAGGTCCAAGGGAAAAAGTAGGGAGAGTAATTGATTATATATAAAATTGAGACATTTGTGTGAATTTCTTTTGTAACAACCTAGTGTTCTCTCTTTCTAAGTAAAGGATAATCAACAGCCATGAAGAGGAACTGGATCTAATTAATAAAATGACTACTCCATTTCCCGAACATTCAACCTCAGAAAGCAATGTGCTATTGATAAATGTGAAATGTGTTTGGGTCTGCTGATCAATTCTTTCTTTTAGATACTTACAAGTGCTTTATGTTCCTTAGCTTAAATTAACTTTGCCCATCCAAATTGGATGAGTTTCTTAATGTGGTTATATAGTGCTTTCTGAATTACTATGTTTATATGCAAATATTCATTGAACACTATTCCAAAGTGATTATTAGCAAAGCTTGTGTCACTTGCATGGTCACAGTTCTTTTAAAATAATCAGGAATCTAGAGAAATATTTAATCTTGTCTTCAAAATAACTGATATTGCTGAAATCATGGATACTTTGCAGTGCTGCAACCTGTTGTTTAGACAACTCTATTATTGCATTGTAATTAAAGTGACACGTTGCAACTAGAAGAGTTAAGAATCACAAACTGGGCAGTTTAAAATAATTAAATAGTGTTAGCACTGGTTAACAATACTAAAAGGAAGAAAAATTTGTAAATTGCCTTCCTTAAAGAAGTTCTTGTTAGATTCACAGTCTCCAAAAATTGTGTTAAGGAATAATTATGTTGTTTTATTTATTAGCAGGCTGATGGAAAAAAATGGTTTGGCTCTTAAACAGGGGGTGCTTCTTTGGTTTGTTTTGTTTTGGGTTTTTTAAGGGGAAAATGGTTTAATTTCAGGAGAACTGAGCTGTTTTGTTGATTGATTGATACACTATTCATTTGTGTTGTGCCACATCACTCTACTACTGGCAAAATAGAAGACTATCCACTGTTTCAGGTTAAGTTACTGGAACTTCAGCATGTTTCTTCCACACATTTGTGTTCATAATGTGTAACAGTGCCTTGTCCTGATAAAGCGTACCCGTATAATTTTAAATGCCATTGAATGAGACCAATGCATGAGATTTGTACCTGTTTAAAAGACCAGTTTCTAAGAGTTCTATTCAAGAGCCAACTGGATGTAATCCTGTGCAATGTGCTCTGGCATGACTCTGCTTGAGCAGGGAGGTTGGACCAATGACCCACTGTGGTCTCTTCCAACCTGACCTATTCTGTGAGTCTCTAATCCTATATTTTATTCTGTAATTCTGTGAAATACCAAAAAGTATGTGCTTCTCAGAACATATGTTTATATATATGTATTAAGAACTTGCAACATTAGCAGATACTAAAATATGTCCTCATAGTAATAGCAAGGTCTGGAGATTTGAGAACAGATCAGTTTTTATCAGTCAGTGAATGATTTATGTCATATTAAAGCACCATGACAACATCTGATAGCAAAAGTTATGTGTGGGAAATTGTGAGTAGTGAAATAATGTCCATGGGTGGGCATAGTATATCAATTTCCTTCACTTCTTATTACTGAAAGCTTTTATCTCTACATCCTCTTCTCTCTGATGGTCAGATATCTTCATACCTGTTTTGAGTTACTGCAGATATCATTGATGGTACATGTGACATCTTGGACAAAGAGTTGGATGGGAATTTGTTGATAGAATATAATTAAATTATAGAGTTGGAGTAGGTTGTGATTATATGGACAGCTGGCATTGGATTTAAGGAGTAATATAATTTTGTATTGCAAGTTTAAGTTTTATAAAAGTTCTCTGCAACTGCCCTGAGCTCCTCAATTATTTGTATTTTGAGTATCACAATAAACAGATTCACTACATAAAAGTTATAAGCAAAAGGAAGGGCTAAGAGTAAAAAGTTAAATTTTTAAATGCAGTTTTATAGACCTGTTAATAGAGCTCAATAAGTTTCTGATGTATTAAGACATTTCACCTAAGGGAGACATACTTGTCAACATCTACCAGAAATTAGCATATCTCCATTCAAAAATCCTTTTATCATCCCCTGGATTACTTGTGAATGAATCCTATTTATATCAGATTGCTCCTCTCTGGAGGCATTGCTCATCAACAGCAGAGGCTGATAAGGAGTCTCTTCTGCTGCCACATCTTCTCTGTAGTTCTGTACACAACAGTCTCACCTGAGATTTGTCACACATCACCTGGGGTTTTTGGGGCTGATCCAGAGAAGTTTACTAAATTATCAATTCAATCTAGTTCTGAAAAATGTTTTCCATAGAAATTATTTTTAATTTATACGCTAATTATTCACACAGCCTCACTTCCAAACAAGTACTTGAACTTAAGATAGTAGCATTGATTTAAGTAGTCTATTTAATTTAATAACCATCACAACAGAGAAAAAATATGTTTGGGATTCCTGATTGGTATTGTACAAAATGAGCTGTCATTTTTATTATCCTATCTGCTTATAGGATAGCAGATGATCTTAAGTTTGTCACTAAAGAAAAACAACTCTCTTTAAAAACCAACTTTGTACGTGGTCTGTAGCTGGTTGGCTCTTTGGTTGGTTTATAAAGGAGTCTAATTTTACAGATGCAACTATATACAGAAATACTATTCATCAAAGTTTCCCTGGGTGGTCAGGCTGCAGTCAGAAAAATGAAGCTACCCATTACAATAAGAGATGGAGAAAAAGTTTCTCCCGTGCCCTGCAGTGCACACCGGCCAGCAGTGCATGGCTGCTTTTCTTATTTGGTTGTATTTGACACCAAATCCTGCCCTGGACTGAATAAATGATCAGACCAACAGAAAAGAAGACCTCAAGATCTTAAGCATCCATTCAGGGTGGAATAAAGTGAAAAGAATCAGGTTATCTATACGAGACTGTAAATCCTAAGCTCCTTAATTTCTGGGAGCTCTCACAACACAGATATGTCTCAGTCCACCCTCTAGGAGATGAACTGCTGGCAGGTTATCTTTAATTATCTGGATCATACAGTTTGTTGCAATGCATATCCTTGAGCTACTCTGAGAAGATATTGAGACATAATAAACTTTAATGTAACAGGTATTAGGAATGTGGTGCTTCTTCCTTGGAATGGAAAGCAATCTCTGTATCTGCAGAAAGGAAATGTATGTGGAACATCTACAAACCTAACAGCTGTTGAATGTCACTTTGGCTAGATCAATGGCTTAAAATGTGCTCAAGTAATCTACTGCAGCTCTTACTTTTAGAAAGTACATCTGTGCTGACAGTTTTTCCACCAACATACTCCCATACATGCTAAAATGATAAACAAACTAGCCTAAAATCAAGGTGATAATGGAAGATACTGGAAAGCTCAAAGATATTTCAAGTTGAAATGATACTTGCTTAACACTTCAGTGTAATTAATGACTTTGGAAGAAAGGTTTCTCTCAGACCCACATAGCTGTCTTGTTTGTGATGCGCCTCACTAACAGAGAGTTGTTGAAGTTTTACCTCTTTCAGCTGTATAAAATCTATTGTTTTGTGATAACCATGAGCAAATTACATTTATGCTTTGAAGTTTTAAATGCTGTCTTGCCAGGGGATAATAGACATTCAATTTTCACTCATCATATAGAGCCCAGTAAAACAGTTAGTAAAATCAGTAGGGGGCTTCTGTTGATTTAATAGTTCTTGTTTTAAAATCATAATAAACTACATACAGAAACTAAGCCATCAGATTACTAATAATTATTTTTCCTGTAATTATTTCAAAGATAGCTCCTTTATATGACATACACTGATTTTATCTGTTTCCTAAATGATCTTTTCCAATTTTAAAGTGATTAGAAAGCTATTTACCAATGCAACCATGCAGGGAATGGCATACTCAGATGAAAAACCATTGCTAGGCTGCATTGGGAAATAATATAATGGCTTAAAAAGGAATGTAATATCAATTATTAGTTAAAGCAAGGGGAAAAAAAATTACCAGAACAAACAAGAAAATTGTGTCCCCCAGTGAAAAGGCATCACTTAGAAAAAGAGGTAACTTTTTTTTAATGGTAACTTCCACACTCTGATTTGTCTCATAGTCCTTCATGCAGACTCACATAGTCCCTTGCCATCTAATATTTGTATGAATCTCATCTTATATGTTAGCAGAATTGCTGGTAAGATTTTCATTTATTGAAATAATATTTGTCTCAAATATTTTCAGATCATTTTAACTGAAACAGTGTGTCAACATTTGGCAGTTGTTAAGTTTTGAATATTTTCATCATATAGAACATAAGAAAATTTACATGCTAAAATATAAATTTAAATAGAAGAAATAAATCAGATGTGCACTGCTAAATGATTAGTTTTGGAGGACTAAGATTAGAAACTGTTTAGGGATTTTAAAGCATGAAAAATAGAGTAAATATTTGATTAGACATTTTGTCTTTTAAAAATTAGCCAGAATAAACCAGTTTAAAGCTAAGTGGAACACCTTAATTTTCTCTTCTCATTTCTCTGAACAAAAAGAAAAAAAGATTCTTTGAGTTTTCTATAGGAAATAAATAAATAAATTTGTAATGTAAATTTGTAAAGTTGAGTTTTTATATACCAGAAGTATTTACAGAGCCGGAGAGCTTCAATTCAATGATGTATTATATTAAGTTGAGTTTCAAGAACTGAAAAACCAAGTAACAGAAAAGCATTGTCAGTTTGGGACTGCAGGAAATGAAAGCAAAAATATTTAGTTCCAGGTATAATTATGAAATCACAGAGAAAAAGTGTGCACCAGTAAGTACATACCTTAGCCAAAGGAATGTACTTAAATTAAAATAAGGGTTCATGGGAAGGGCAGGAAAAAGGGAAAATGAGCTTATGCTAATGATGCATATAGAAGGGGAGCACTTGCTTGCGAAACCTGATTGCTGGAATAGATAAAATTTCTAGATTAGTGAATGAATGAAACAATGAAAACATAATGCAAATTGTTTAATACAGTGTTTTATAAATTTTTACATTCAAAATTAATCTAAACTATCTTGGTTGACAGATTTGCATTAATTTTAAATGGACTGAAGAACTAAACAAAGAGCTATAATAGAACATAAGATGATAAATTGAAAGGAAGTGCTTAGTTTGGAACTGTAAAAATAGGTTGTGGTTCCAGTCTTAACTTACTTCTTCTTTAATGGTCTGGAAGAAGAAATATGCAGTATATAAATGGCTTTTCCGCTTCATACTGAATGACACTAAAATGCAAACTTCCATAAGGATAGAAGGAAAAGTACAAAGGTAGGCCATGAAACATTAAATATGTAGGAAGTAAGCCTATAGAAAATCATTAACTTGAGAAGAATATATGCCACAATGCATTTGGAAGAGAAAACATGATTGAAATGGTGATTTAGAAAGGGAAGAAGAAAAACCTTAGAAAGCATATACAACTAAGTGCACACAACTATGTGGGAATGCAAACAAAGGATGCACTTGAACAATGGTTCTCTCCAGCGCAAGTGACAACTGCTATGGACAGACATACTCATAGGAGCTTATGGTCTCCAGAGGATTTTCAAAGATCTCTTTGTTGTTGTTGTTCCAGCTTTTACTTTCACAGACTGTGAGCTAACTGAGAGCAACGTGGCTGGCCACAGGATCAGACATCATCTTTCAAGCTTTGCATTTTGTTAAGGGTTCCTTTACCCCCTTAATCTGTAGAATTATTTTTTCCTCATTTTATTCCCCCTGTAGAATCTGCTCCATTTATTCTTTTCTCCTTGGGCAATTCCTGCTAGCCAGCTCTTTCCTATATATTGCTCATATTTGCTACATATTTTGTAAAGTTTCTTATCTAATGCTTTCCGTAGTAGTTTCACTGTCCTTTTCTTTTCCAGTTCCTTCACCTTGAACCTCTGAGACTTTCTCCTTATTCTTCTATCCTGAGAATAACATTTTTCAATCCCTTGAAAGGATTTTACTCTTTAAAGGTTCTTATGTAAAACCTTTGAACTTTAGGATGGTCCTGTAAGCCACAAAACTTGCAAGCAAGAACAATCATTTTATTTGAATTTCACAGAGAAAAGACATTAGGGCAAAGAGAAGAAAGTAATTTCTCATTTGTGTGGAAGGAAAATAAAACCTCTGAACTGCAATGAAGGAAAAATATGCAAAATTAAATGTTTTAAGATGGAAATTCTCAGAAGAATTAAACAGGAAAATGAAGGTCTCCTACCAAGCCATTCATTCATGGATACCAAGGCATTCATTCAACAAGTGCTTCTCTAGCAAAAAAAAAAAAAAAAAAAAAAATCATTTCCCCAGCCAATCCTGACTGTGAAGTGGAATTGCTGAGCACAGGAGATTGTTCTTACTTTGCTTGGAAACTGTAGCTGCTTTTCCCACATAGCACGAAACAGCTTTCATAATTACTTTTCAATTGTATTGTGACAAAGTGCTAAACTCCAAAACAGTGTGGATATAGTAACTTTGCAATCTTGCATTCTAGACAACAATACACTGGCAATATTTGTGACATTTTCAAGAGAAAGAAAGAATATAATGAAATTACTTAAGCTCAGCACTTTGCATATTACCTGAGCGTAGTAAAATGTAGGTCAAGCAAAGTTTGATTTATATATCTTTATTTTCTGCACAGGTTGTTGTGTTTGAGGAACTCCAGTTTTGTGGAAGTCCTTACTAACTACTCAGGTAAAAGAAAGCAGATTCTCTCTCCCTATTTCTTGTTATTTATTTTATATTTTAGAATATGTCACATCTTCCTAAAATGGATTTTTTGTGGTTGATTTTCTCTGATTGATCACAAAAGAGCTTTTGGTGTTTCAAGGTTTTACCACTGCAAAGTATATCAATTAAGAGCCTGTGGCGTCCTGCCTGAAAACATACCTGAGGCATGTATTAATGGACCAATACAACATGGCCTGTCATACCTTCATCTTATATTCCCATTCCATGTGAACAAGCCTGCTTCCAGAGTTTGCCACAGGCAGTCTGGTATTTCAACTCTGTGCCTGTTTTAATCTGATAGATTTTATCCACTTTCTGTCAAATCCTGAACACTGGTATTTCGAAGTGGTTTTTTTTCATGTTCATTAATGCTTTTCTGTAGTTCTGTTTGTGTGTGCAATGTCTCTTTATCCAAATCCTTTACACAGGATTCATTTGTATAAAAATCACATACTTGCTTCTCACTGTTAACTGGAAAAGTTAAAAAATCACTTGCTTTATTTCACTGAAATTTTGGGAAATATCGGATTTAGTTACAGTTCAGATAGCTCTGCAGCTCATGATTTTCAATGTACAAGAAACATTTGCTTGCTAATTGTGACTCTTAAAACATCAGCTTACTTTGGCACCTATAACAATCATCCTCCTGTTATGACCCACCCTGAAGGCAGGGTAAGTGAGGGTCTTGTTAATAGATCCCTTGGGGCAGATTAGAGTGAAATGACGCAAGTTTATTTTAGAACAATTTTTTTTTTCAATAGAAAGGAGGTATGTAGCAGTTTTGGTTATTATCTATAGTAATATAATAGTATAAAAGTAAAAGAGTATCACTTAAGGAAATGCATAAGGAAAAGAAAGAGAGGAGATATATCACCACCCATGAATCCAGCAAGGAGACTTGTTTCTTGCAATTTAGATGTCCATAGGTCAAAACGATGGTAACAGCCTTGATCCATCAGGGGTGGGGTGGGGGAAGCCCATGAAACACAGAATTCAATAGATTAATATACACTGAGGTTCAGATGGGAATGCCCAGGTACCTCCTGCTGGGGGAGAGTTTTACACTGTCTGATGCACACATGTGCAGTCCACTGGTTGAAGACCCTAGAAATGAGTATGGGAGTGCTTCGGGGGGTTATGATGATTTATGACCCTTTCTAAGATATGACCACTGCCTTTCAGGACAGCATAATTGAGCCAATTATGCTCTAGCAGAAGGGATGAATACCTTCAGGCCTACATGTGAATGTCCCCATACCTTCCCTGGGGAAGTTTTACATCTGAGCCAGTTGTGTAAGGGAGGAAATTGGCATGTAGGAAGTAAGCCTCACAGGATCTGCTTCTTGTTGGCCTTTTCCCTCATCTGGCTCAAAACCCAGCTTGTTGCTAAACAAAGGTTGGTGTGTTGTGGTTATTCTCCAGTTTTGGGTGCTCACTCCCTCTGCATCTCGGTTTTTCTTATGTAGGTCAGAAATATTGCCACCACACACACAAAACTCTCCTCCT
Source organism: Margarornis squamiger (assembly GCA_035222235.1). NCBI lineage: Eukaryota > Metazoa > Chordata > Aves > Passeriformes > Furnariidae > Margarornis > Margarornis squamiger. Next base: position 12,675,700 of record JAWWTY010000005.1, read on the forward strand.
CTCCTTCAGTTGTGGGGTGCAAACGTGGCTTTAGAAAAGCACCCTGCTGCTTTTGCAAATGGCCAATTGTTTGAGTCATTAACCTTTAACATTTCAGTCTCTCACACTTTCTCAAAAGACACAATTTTGGATCCAACGGAATCCCAAAATATCGCAAAATTCTCCATTTACAGATCATGCCAAAGAGTGACGTTTTAAGGACTGGATTGATGAAATACTAAAGGAATGCCCCAAAGCATGCTCTGCAATATCCTCCAAATGAAAAACACCTCGTTTTTTACTGCTACTTTTTTTCAGGTGTGTGCATCAGACAGCTCCAGGTGGAAAATACAGAAATAAAATCAAGCACCTCCCAAAGGCCAGACTGTGGGTTTATCAGATCCAATCTGAAGCTGCTGATTTGTAGATTAGCAGTATCTATGAAAATACTTTATTTATTGATACCCACAACCACACGTTTTGATTAACATTTCTTGATTTTTAAAACTGGCCAAAGACTCAGCAGTTGGTATAACGATCCATTGGAAGGGAAGCAGAGCTGACCCGAAGTGACAGGGAAGGGATTGGTCACCAAACCATTCCCCCCTGAGCAACTCAGACACTTTGAGGCCACTGTTTTGCCTCCAGCAGGCTCCTGCCCATGTGTTGGGATCACACTGATGCTGAATGGTGTGGAGGGTACAGGTGTGGGGGAGATCCCCCAGAGCACACATCACCTGCCTCCTCTGCTTCCCCAGAGTACAGCAGCAATCAGAGTTAATATACTAACCCTGGAGTCAAACTCAGAGAAATTCCCATTACCTTCAGAAGTAATGGATAATCACATTTTAAGCACCAGCCTTGCAGAGAGCCAAATATTTTCTCATTCTAGTCTCTACCTTTCAGTTTTTCACATGGCAATGAAAGCTGTTTTCCACAGAATAGCAGTTTTTTCACCCTAAGAATTGCTCTGCTTCTGTTTGTATTGGCAAGTGGGCATAAAATATAAATGTGAACTATTTGGCATAAAAGAAATCTATAAAAATTGCTCATAATTACGACTGTGACTCCAGTCCAGAACTCCTTATTCACATAAACCTGACATTGCTGTTGTAGCTGGTTTTCCTTCAAAAAAGAGCTTAGAAGGGCTCACCCACACTGGGCAAGTTTCATGATATTTAAGAAGGCACAACTGTGGATATTTATGCTTGGACTGAAATAGGATTAAATGTATTAGTGTCAGAACAAAATAATTTGACCCTGTTGCTTGCAAAGTGTATTCATGACTGCAGTGCCATCCTTGTTCATGTTTTCTGACCAAAGTACTCCCGTACTGTGCAAGGTGAGGCCTGGGCTGGCTGAAACTCATGTTCAGTGTCCTTCCTTTTTTTGTCAGCTTCAGAGCAGAACATCACAGGCTATACAAACATGAGGTGTATTTCCAATTCAAAGTATCGAATTGAATTTTAAGTCATTGTAATGAGATTCTTGTCTTATTAGGAGATATATTTCATCACACACCCTTTATTCTAGAATTTTTCTATAAATCTGATAATACATGATGGTTAGCTGGGAGTTCCTAGCATGTGTAGGCCATTTTTCAGTGCTGTTTACAAAGTATGTCTCTTGTACCAAAATAGTGTGTTTGGTCTAGTAAATATTTATTCAACGAATATTCCCATGATGGTAAATATAAAAATTATCAAAAGGCCCATCGCACAAAAGTTCCTATGACTTCAGGTAACTCATGATTTATGGCATTGTTACTTCCCATCGTTGAGGAAATGAGCCTTGCAACTGACTAATGTTTCTTTTTATTTTGTTTGCTGGAAGCATTTATAACTTCCTCCTGGGATTTTTTAGAACTACATTGTATGATATTCCCAAACTAGTTTTGCACTATTGTTTGATTTTAATTATAGTTGAACGGAAGTAAAATCTTGGGAATACTTCTAATTTACTTAACTCCTTCCTGCTATGTATTGCTAAAATTTATCCTAATTGATTACTGAAAGGATAGGTCTATCTAAAATCTACAAGATCTCAAGGATAGCTGCTCCCTGCCTGTATAACTGCCATAAAGAACAAGCCATACAGCACACGTGATCAGCATTGCCTGACACCCACAGACCTTCAGCACAGGCCAAAGAAGTCCCAGGAGTAGAGGAAAACCTAAGATGTTTCTTGATAGAGTTTATCCTGTGTCATTCTGCTGTTGACACAAGGGTGAGACTGGTCACCCAGACACTCTACAGTAAATTCACTCTTCAATTGCCATGTATCTGGCACCTCTGGCCTCAAGAGCTCCGGGCTCTACTGCCTCCAGAGCTCCCTGCTCTGCAGCTATCTGTCAGCACTGCCCCAGCCCTGCCTGTGCTGATGAGTATCTCCTGCACAGATGCCTCTGGGACTACTAAAAAGGAGGAGGAAAGAGTTCTATATCTTTTCTCAGAAAACAGGAGATCTAATCTATATTAACTAATGAGTGCATTCCCAATAGTACGGGTGGGTGGACTAAATTGCCACACAAGATGATGTGGCACTCAGGTAATGAACATACATTCTTGAAACTGCTTTTATATCCATTGAAGGTGTGAGAATCAGTTCTGCCTTAATTTATGGATTGTCTGAGTTGGGAATGAAAGTATAATAACTCTTTTGTGATGATTAGCAGCCTCAGAGAATTCTTCGACCAGGGAGAAACGTTGATTTGTTTATGGAGTCAATCAGAAGACATACACCCAACACTGCCTTCCTAGCTGAGCTTTCAGTTACATTCAGTCATTTGTTATCTTACATTGATAAAGTTAATGCAGAGAATCAAAGCCAAGCTTATAACACCAGTAAATATTATGATCACATACATCTGCAGAGCACACAAACTCTGTCCTCACTTAACTAGAGCTTTTAGAAAATCTAAACACAGTACTTGATTTATGAACACAGTGTGACATGTTTTGTCTATTGATGAAACAGAAAACATTTATTTCCATAAGCTTAGAATAAATTATTAAACCAAAAATTATTTTTAGATGAGGTCATCATTCTTAATGATATCTAGCTCTTTGATAGCAATCTTTGTTGATATATTTTCAAAGTATTTTATTAAGACAGCTGACCTTATTACAACTCAGGGAAACTGAGTCACCCAGTGAGCTACACCTACCTTTTTATAAATCAGTGAAGCAGTAATAGTGTCAGTTCCTCAGACCTGCATTCCTCCATCTTTACTGGAAATTTGTCCAGACCAGCTCACTACAATCTGCAATATGTTGCCCCCACTTCGCACTTCATAACTGATTTTTGCAATTTAAATATCCTGACTAAGTGCCTATTTGCATTTTCTTGCCTAAGTTTTCTTAACATTTTTGGGTATTCTTGACAAAAATGCTCTACATATTACTGTCTTGTCTTCTGGTGACTTTCACTCTCTCTTGGCACTAGATCCAAGCTTTCTCCAGCCACTGAAGTGATCTGGGAGGGTCTCTCTGTCCAAGTAGTTCTGCCCCACTCCATGTCAACCACTGCCTCTGTCAGTTGCTCTGAATTTTTTTTATTCTGCTTTGAGCATGTTTCCTAGGATCTTAGAATTTTGAAGTTCTGACATTCACAAATAATTTTTGTTTGCTTGTTTTACTCTTCTATGTAGGAATATTTCACTTTTCAACGTCCTGTGAACATCTTCTCTATGAGATGCAACTGCCAGAGTAATGTTCATCAGAATTTAATAATCCTTCATAATCTCCAATTAGGGAGAAACATATATAGCCCTAAGAGGCTTCACAAACTCTGATGTACTGAGTAAATCAGCAGTTCTAAAATTCTTTTTAATTTGTAAGCTGTACTCATCAAATTTTGGGAGAAGTACAGTAATGTGTCACAATGTTTTTACTGCTATGGTAGATCTTTGATGAATGCAGGCTTTTTAAAGAAATCTTATCTGGAAGGCTGGATGATCCCACAGTGAATCAATTCACTCACACTCTTTATTTATAAGCCATCTCAGCATTCATCTTGGCAGTAAGCAGCTGCTCTCCTTTTAGTTTTTGGTCGATTATTAATAAAATTACACCTGTATCATACTGGAATGAGCAAACACAAAATATTTTTGCTGTTAATGAGAAAACGCTTTCAGTATCCAAAGAGATTAAGTTGAAGAAAAGGATATACTCTTAGCTGCATGAAAACCTATTGTGATTTTCTGAGAAAAAAAAATAAATCTTCCTCTTGCTCTTCGAAGTTTAATGTCTCAATTCCACTCTATGGATACATAGGTATAAATTTTAAGTAATCTCAGAAAATTTCAATTCAGACCTTTTTCTTAATGAAAACTGAATTTTTAATGAGTACTCAAATAGATATGTATTTTAGTTTTGTAAAAAGATTATGCTTTAGACATATTTTAACTCTCAAATATATAAGCTTGCTAATAGAATCTCAGTGCTTTGCCTGGGTTTTGCTAAATTTTGTTCTATTTTTCTTCAATTTTCAGCTGATTTGCAGTCTCATTATTTTTTTCAAAGCAAAAAATTTTCTTCTCTAAAGCAGCTGCAAGATGAGATCTTCCTCTTACTCTGAAAATTAATTTACATCAGCAAATGCAACCTGTCTTATTAGAAATTGCAAGAATAGCCTACATTCTTTGTAGGACGTAGGAATACTTGTCATGGGTTTCAAAATATACTTTATAAAAAACCTTCTTCATTTTCCTTTAGTCCAGTCCTGTTAGCTATATCTAAAATGCACTTGTCAGTGGCCAGTAAAATAGGGATCATATTTTTGGTCCTCATTTACAGAAAATGATGCTTTCTTGATTCCGTGTCCTAACTCAGAGGTTGAGTTACTGCATGCAAAAAGTTCACTGGGGGAAAACGAATTCACAGTCCCCCATATAATGTATCAGTTCAAACCTTATAAAGATATATCATATGGTGCAGTTCCTGGTAATATGGTTAAGTAAGTCACTTTTAACCTTTGTTTATTTTATTAAATAATGGACAGACTGCTACTATAAAGGGAGATTAAAATAACTTTTTTAAGAAGCTAAAACGCTCTGTCAGAATAATACAATGAAAAGTCATATTTCAAAGCAAGACACTGTCCATTCACAATATTTTAAATGCAGCTCAAGAGAACAAATGTGTTAAAATACAAAAGGATTTTTAAGGCACTTTTCCTAAAGCAGTAATCAATATGGGAGAGTTTCCAGTCTGTTAAGAAGGTCAGCAGACAGTGTCTGAATAAGTAGATCACTTGCTCTGGTCTTTAGGTATTTTTGTTTGTTCCATGGAGATTTGGAGGACTGATTGGTAACCTTTTACTTAATAACTTCCCATATTTTGGCTATAGCTGAATATTAAGTACAATCAGGAATTTTTTGTGTGAAAAAAGGAGCACACCACCTCAATTAATAATTTTTCACTATTAGATAAATTACTTCACTTTGTCTGTACTTCTCTCCTTCCTCTTGAGTGTAGTTACAAATGACTACAGCATCTGAAAGGTAGCACAGTCTTTGGGGACCTGATTTCAGAAACTGGAGTAATTTATAATTACCTTAGAACTCACATTCCCACTGCTCGTTGGGTCACTTTCTGCTACTTTTGCCCTAACTGGGGCCAATATGAATGCAATTTACACCCTATTTACTCCATGGAAGTTCATTAAGTTTTGGTCAGATAAAAGGTATAAGAATAGCTTCTACATAATAGAGTGGTAGCTTCAAAGTAATGGGCCAGGTAATTAATTCTGAATTTCAGTGGAAATTCTACTAAAGTTCTATTGCAGCCATATTAAAACCAAACGAGTCTATCAGAATTAATATTCCTGCAATAAATATCAAGGAGTTAAGAATGATTAAGCAATCATTCTTAATGATTAAATGTTAAATGTTACATGATAAAAAAGACAAAAAAGCTTGAAGAAGTTATGAAGATTTTCCAGGTCCTTACATCATACATGGTAACATCACCAGGCTTGTCTGCATGCAATAGTTAGAATGCAGCTGGTCAGGGAAAATGTGAATGTATAGCATACTTGAAAATCAGCTGTAGCTCACTACATGCACAGAGTACACCTGAAGTTAAGGTCAATTATTCTACTTTGAGTTATAATAAGTTACTTCACATGAAGACACTCTCTGTGCTGTATACTCTGGCAAGTCAAAGAGAAATGCACTGCTCAGTATGAGCAATATTTGCTGGTGAAAACATTTTCCTTTACATGACTTTTCAGAGCAAGAAGAATTCAGTATGGGTCACAAACCACAAACTTACATTGTTATAATTCACTATAATGAAGCTTTGAAATAATTGTTAATCTGCTTGTCTCCCTTCCTCATAACTTGGAAAGGATTCTGAGGACTTATTATGGAAATTCACATTTTAGTCTACATCACTGCAATGAGAAGGGAAAGTGGATCAGGAAATCTAGCAGCTACATTCCAAGTGCATCCTTCATTTTCATCAAGTTGAAAAGCTACAATGGGCTGTACTTGAGCTAGGTTTTGAGTGACCCATAAACGAGTGCTTAGGCAAATCCAAGGTACTGTACCTATTTCAATTCCTGCTGACAATGTAAATCTGTGCATCTACTTCTGTGCTACCTTCTAGCTCATGGGTCATTGCATACACCATGATACATATGCAAGATGTAGGTATTAACAAGATGTAGGTATTAACACTAGTCACAAAAATTAGCCCTGATTTTTTTTCCTACAGAGCAGCTTGAATCAAAATCTAACCTAATTGGTTAGCGAGCTTTGACCCAATTTAATTCTTTCTCCGTAAGCGTGTATTTCCAGACTATCAGTCTTCAACAATTAAATTAACGTGTCTCATCCTATATTTAAAAATTTTCATTTTTAAATGTATTTCTGCGGTTGTAATTAAATGTAATGAAAATAGTTATTTCTCTGGACTTTCCTTGCTACTATTTCTTATTCCTTATCCCTTTCATTCCTTGTTTCTTTTTCATCCAGACAAAAGAATACATCAGATAATAGGCAAACTAAAAACTACTAGTCAGTACTGGACTTTTTTAATGAAACCTGAATGCATTATTTCCCTATTGAAACTTGCCTATTTTCTGTTGATAAATTGTCACTATGACTGTCTCAGAGGTACGTGAGATAGTCTATCTTAGAAAATTCTGACCCCTTGATTGTATATCATCAATCATTCCAGCTACAGAATTTGGAACAGATATTAAAATTGTTTGATATTTTATGCATTTTGGCAGTGTCATTAACAAAACAAGAGTCACCCGCAAACCAGAAATGCAGAAGCCAGGCATGATCTCTTTAATATTCTACCAATACCTTGTATGCAAAGCAAATTATCTATATTTATCACTAATTTAAGATTTTTCTGTATGGCATCAAAACTCCCTTGTTTAAATATAAAATCTGTGTAAATACCCATCTGCAAAAAATGCTTAATTTTGCCAGAGAAAAAATAATGTTAATCATTGAAAGAGTCTGGAAAGAGAAAGTTAGAAGACCGGAAAAGTGGAAAACTCAAAAAAAAATCTCAAGGAATGTAAGAGATGTCGCACTGGCCTCCTCAAGGCCATAGGCATCATGACAAAAAAATATGAAATAAAGACTGACAACAGAGGCTGACTAATGAATTGTCAAAACAACATGGATGTAAATGAAAGGATTGGCAAAGGTTGTGAAAGATGGGCCACCAGCAGTGAGAAGTCCTTCCATTCCAAAGAGGGTAAAGGAACAAAGTAACATATCTGAAAAAAGTAGTCAATTTGCTTGCCAAAAAAATTGAACTACTGTTGATGTGTTATGATGATGGATGGTAGAGTCATCTAAATAATTTGTTTTCACTTTTGCTGCCCGAATACTGCATGTGATCAGTCTTATTAAAAAACCAGCTTAAGCAGTGATCAGAAAGGTCATCTGCCCCTTTCATCCTGGCAGTTGCACTCCAGATACCTTGCTGGAGGCAGAAACTCTACCTGACCTGAAAACTACTGTTTGCTTCAATGGGAGAAGCTTCTGGAAAGTTTGTGAACAACAGCCAGGAAACACTGGGCAGGAAAATGCTTCTCCTGAAGACCCATAGGACATTCTGTGGAGTTTAATGCCTGTAAGCCACTGCAAAAGAAGGAGGAAAAAATTATGAGTGTTCCTTGCTTTCAGAACTCTATCAGAACTCTATTTAACCTTTTCTTTTTTTTAATTTTTTTTTTTCCCACACAAACGTTTTCTCTTTTGACTATCTTCCTTGTATGTTTGTATCCAAAAAGAAAAAAAAAAAAAAAGGAGAAACTCTACTCCTAGCTTCTAGGCTAAAATCAGAAAAGTTTGATTGGGAACAGCCAGGATATATCTACCACAATGAGAGCTGTCATGAAAATCAAAGTATATTCTTTTCCCCTGGTTAGATATCTTTATCTGTGAAACTTATGAGCCAAATACTTACACTTTAAATTAAGAATTAATTGTACAATAGGCATTTGTAAGTACCTCATTTTCTGTTATGTTCTTCTCCACAAATTCATTAACTATAATATTTGTGGAAAGTAATCACAAAAGCAGTGTATATACAATTTAAATTATGTCGTTTAAAATCAAAAGAATATTCATATAAATATGTTTGCTGTATTCATCCAATTCTAATTATTACTTACTTTTGACATCTGTGGAAATCAGATAAAGTATTAAAATAGCCTGAAAGAATAAAATATCATTCTTCCACTACTATGAAACTAACATGCTATCAAGTTCATCCTTTAGAAACTATATAAAACTTTAACTACAAATATTCAATTCAATTATATCGCAGGAAGTCATTGACCAGCTTATTAATATGATAAAAATATGGAAATTATTGCAGTTTAAGAACACATAGGGGGGTACTAATATGTTAATTGCAATTAAAGCCTGATATCAGTTCCATGTAGGAAGTCCAAGTTTTTGGTGATTTTAATGAGAGCAGAAATGTTAATTAAAAGGCTTTTATTTCATATTGCTAAGTCTTGCTGATGATTCTAGCAAGTAAGATGACTATTGCTGACAAAAAGACATCCAGCCAGCATACCTCCTTATGACCCCAAGTCCAAGGATCCAGCAGAAGTGCAGTGACTACCCAGCTGGGTGGGTGCTTTTGTGACCCAACTACTAAGGCTACCTCTTAAGCCAGCATTACTTTTCATTGCTCCTTCATGCAGTATTAGGTAATTATGTAGTAAGTGGCTTTTGGTACTGTCATCAGAGCCAAAAATACAAATGCTGAGAAGCAGTGAATATACAGTAATTTTTGCTAATCTCCGAGTAGAATCACAAAGTTGCCTCCTCCCGTCATGCTTTCCAGAACGTCAACCCCAAAAGTCAGTACTTCTCTGGCTTGAGCTGAGTTCCTACAAAATAGACATGAAATACATTGGCTCTTTTCTATTATATTTCCTTTATTCAAGTAGCTTGTGCTTTACAAGATAAATTAATAAATATCTCCACATCAAAGTCCCCTAAATTATATCACACTCAGGCTAAGTATTGGTCAGCATGATTAATTATGCTTTATGCAAGCTGAAAGCTATTAACTACATGTTATAAGCAACAAAAAAGAGAATATTGCAGGCAGCAGCTGCATCTGCCCAAAGCAAACCCTTAGTCCTTGCTGTGACAACATCTGATGGAGAGCTCCTGCCACTTTTTCCTTAATATGTATAAATAACATAATCAAGGGTGCTTTTCCTCTTTCTTCCATTTATTTGTATCTCTAGTTTAAAAGGCACTGGAATACAAAAGAAAGATGTGCTAAAATTAAAATACATGACAAAACATCATCCAAAAGATTCAGTAGCAAACAGACTAATATAGAGAGATATTGCTAGCATATCCTTATTCTCATTTATGTTCCTACAGTCTGGCCTTCGCAATGGGCTGTGACTGCACTTTAAATATAGTTAGAAATTAACTTGAACTTCAATACTCAGCTCTCTAGCATCTGCATAGAGGAGCTGGCAATCTTTGGTGCAAGTGATGCTGTGTGTCCTCTTACACTCTCCTCTCCACAGACAAACCAAGGTGTCATGTAGGACACTGATAGATGACCTGTGCCACACAATTAACCTTGTGGTTAATTCTGCATTTCTCAGCTACTAATCAAGCATTTGCAAATAGTGGCCCCATCCTTTAAAAATTATATAGTCAGAGAGTCTTCTTTAGGGCTGGTGGTAAGGGGAAAGAGTCAGACACTAATTCTGCTTTCTTACTATTTTATACTGCACCGCTGTCCTTCAGTTGTGAATGCTGATGTGTACGTGTGCTGCAAGTTCTGAAACTGCACAAATAAAAGTGAATACTTTTTTTTTCCGTGTGCTTTACTTACAATGTTAGCAACTTTTTCTTTTCCTTTTTTTTTTTTTTTCCTGGGCCTTTAATTTTCCTCTTTAAACTCAAACATATCAATAGATTTCTTTGTGACTCTAACTAACCCAGCTATATTTTTTTTTCAGCAATAGTAGGTGTTGAGGAATTTGAATTGAAATTTGAAGGTTCCTGGCTCCCAAGCCAGCAGGAGATGAGGTTTAATTGCTTGGAAATACATTTTCACAGCTGATTCTGGGGAACAGAAAAAGTCTGTATGTCAAGAGCCTTTAAACTAATCATTTAGCCATAACATGCACCACCCCATACCTGGGGACAATGTAACTGTTAACAGCTTGAAGCTGTTGAAAAAATAACCAATGAGAAGCTTTCCTCTAATTTTCTAATGCTATTCTTCACCCTGAGTAAACTAATAGAAGAGAAATGTCTTATTTTCAATTCTGTCAGTTCAAATGAAAACAATTGTGTGTTCACCTAGTTTTAACATTGGAATGTATTAGATCTGAGGTTGCTCATTAAGGCAACAATTTTGAAGTCGCTCAGTTGTTAATACACTGGCTGTATAAACTGCGGGCCTGCCTGGTATATCTGGTTACACTTTGGAGACTGAGATTTGGTTTCCAGCCCTACAGATCAGGTCAAGAATTGCAATAACAATTAGCCATTAGTCACTAGATCTCAATTTACCATAATAGAAGGTCATTTCTTCTGAGCATTTTCTTCTTGGAAAGGAGGAGGAAGCATAGGAAACTGCTAACATTTTGAAAATTGGAATATGGAAAAGCTGGGTATGACTTCTGAGAAGATAACAGGGATAAAGCTTTGAGCTTACTGTTTTACTGTGGAGCAGGATCTGCATATATTGACTGTGTCTAGTATAAGTTAGTATTCTTTCTTTTCAAATATCAGTGAAAGGGAAGATCTTTCTAATTCCACCAAAATTCAAACAGATTGGGCCTCACTCAACACAGGCATATGAGAGACACAGAGAAACTTCACCTAAGCAACATCCCACTTCTCACTGCTATAATTATTCCTTTCCCATCACTTCCATGAAGGACTGAGCAGAGGCATATGGCTGCCTTTTTCATTAACTTCACTAACCTTTTGCACTCACCAGTGAAGGAGTCCCCCTCCCTCCTTGGTGCTGCAGAGAGGCACAAAAGGGCATCTGTAAGCAAAGTAGAGCCTGACTCCTGAGCTGCTGCAGATTCAGGCTCTGAAGGAAGGAAGGGGAAATGACACTCATGTAGAGGTTTGTTCTCTTGCCACGCAGGAAGCCCCATAACAATTCCCTGACCCAAAAGGGTATCAGTACTCTGCAATGCCACCTGGGCTTGAGCTTGTAAGGTAGCAGACAACTGTGAGGTGCTCAGGTTACATGGTAAGACTTCCTGCTCTCCAAAAGAAATATTTTGTTAGCACTGTAAGTGCCTACAAAACATGTAAACATGAGATCTGACTGAGCTGTTGCTGGTTAATTTTCTAATTCAAGTTGTTCAAAGAATGAGAATATACATGAACATTTAACTCATCTCCAGTTACCACTTAAGAAAGAGCATCAACTTGCCAATGTTCCCTTAAAATAAAATAAAAATTTAAAATGGAATTGTTTTTTGTAAGGAATCAGCTATTTCCCTGTGAACTGCTCAAGGTGTAGGAGGAAAAAGTGTGGTGAAACTCAGTTTTGTTAAGAAAGTTAATCATTAATGAAGACAGTGGAAAGACAGGACCAGAGAAAGAGTACATAGCCTCTCAGACCCAGTCCCTATTTTTAGTGGACAGTAGCAGCTGAAAAAGAAATTACAAGAGAAGCTTCAAAATTTAGAAGATGTATGTTGTGAATTGGTCTTACCTAAAACCTATATTTGTAATTAAAATAAACAGAGAAGGGATGCCTGCTGGTAGCCTTGCTAACAATCAGCTGACAGATAGTTAACTATAGAAAGGTCAAAGGGCGGGACTTTTAATCTATAGGTTGATGATCCCCTGGGGACAGTGTGGTGTGAAAAAGAATTTGGTGTACTTGATGCTATTATAGGCAGGATCAGCCCATCAAAATCCATTAGCACTCACTTTTACTTCAAATAAGCATTAAGCTAGCTTTTGGTATGATTTTTTCAAAGTAGATTTCTTATCATTCTTAGTAATCCTTTATAAGCACAAAACATATAGTTTCTCGTATAATAAAAAGTGATTTTTCAGAAATTTTTAAAATGCATGCTATATTCTTCAATTAGATCTATTTAGCATATTGGATATTTTGAATTTTGATAGGCTTCAAGTTAAATTGAAAAATCTGCAAAGGAAAAATAGTTGTCTTGAAAGTGAAGCTTAATGTGTGGGACACAGTGTTATCTTGTGTAAGTCTCTTGTTTGTACCATGACAAAGACCAAAACAAATCTGAATATTCTAAAAGAAAATCAGAAATAATTTTAGTCCTATTTTACTGCCTTTAGACCCAAAGTGTTTTAACTTGACATTTTCTCTGAATATTTTACGAGATATTCTTTGACTCTCTAGATAGCTCTAAGGGAGAGAAACTTCATTTGCTTTTCACATTTGTTCGTTGCAGTTTCAAAAACGCTTCTTATAATGACCTTGAAAGTAAAGGAACTCGTGGAGGTTTTTTGCTATATGACATTCATTAGTAAGTAATGTGGAAAGAATGTTAATACTATGTTGATGAAATATAAAAAGAACTGTATTTTTTCATTATGTTAAAGACCAAGATGTGTAACTTAGATGACAATAAGGTGTGGCATATGTACCAAGAATATTCTGAAAGCTTTTGTTAGAGTTAAGTTAGGGAAATGTAATAAAAGTAAAATGAAAACAAATTCCTCAGCAGAAAATAACATATTTATAAGTTACATAATGCTAAGTTAAAGTATGATTTAAATCTCCTAAGTAAAAAGCTATTACATGCAGCTTTGAATCTGACTTCTGTCAGCTTCAGAACATGCAGCCTACCATACATTTCCGTCCCATATGTCAACCTTTAAAAATAGGTTTGGAAAATAGAATGAAATCTTTTGATGTTCACTATCATAGCTTTGGCTGTTTATGGAAAAAAAAGAAATCAAATCAATGCCTCCCAATATATAATAAATCTTGACTTTACCTCCCCATAGATTACATCTGTATCTTCAGAAAGGCTCAGTCAGTCTGGTTCATTTGATGGGCACATGCATGTCATGCAATACTTGATGAGAAACTTGTGAGCATTCTTTGGCCATATCTACTTTGAGCTGTCAGATGGTTTTCTCTTGGGTATGTTTCCTTTTGCTGTGCATCAGAGCAAAATAATATTTTATTGTTGGTCATAATTAATAATTCATTGAAATGCACCAAATGAACACACACACACACAAAAGGGTGGATATAAATCTTATTAGGTCCCTGGATAAAGTCACAGTATGCCTTTGCATTTTGATTTTCCAGGCATATATTATATCATCCAATATTGGAACAAGCTGAGAAATGTAATATAAAAATTTGATAAATTGCTTTCTGCCTGTAAATGAGAAAACAGACTTGTAAAATGTGAAATGAACCATTCTGGCAAAGAAGAATTTGAGTTTAGAGTGTAAACACTTGAGTTAATGGCTAGGGTATCTCTCAGTCTCAGAAGCTGCGGTACACAGGGAGGGTGAAAGTGAGGTTATGGAAGCTCTTCAATATTTTACTTTGAACATCCTTACAGGCCTTAATTAGACAGATTACCTGTTATGGATGGTGCAGTGTGCTGAACAGTTTTAAACTGGCTTGTCCTCAAGGCAAAAGGAAGGCAAAGTCAAAAAGAATTACACTCTACACAAATAACAATGAACCTGCTATTAATGTTATGGTGAAAAAAATGAAACCTTCCCAGCCCATACACTATTTAATTTTTAACTTTAGGTAATACAAAAGAGTTTGTTAACTATTTAATGGCCATTTGAATTTATGTACCTATCCTGTCCAACCCTTCAGTGCCTCTATCTGCATGAAACCATAGTGACATTTAGTGCTGTAATTACTTGAATTCTTCTGATTTGTGTTGCTTTATATCTAAGAAAATTAGACAATATAATGAAAACTTTTCTGACATGAAAATTAAGAAATGATTTCTATATTTATTTAAAGCGGATTTTTTAAAGTTTCAGTTCAATTCCACATCTCTAGTATAAAGCATAGGGAAGCAGGAAGTATGTTTACTAATGGTTCCAGGATACAAGTGTTAACTTGCTGTATATATGCTAAATTCCTGAATCTATTTAATCGGTTTATTCAGCCAGCCACCTACAGGGAAGGTCACCATGTCAAGCAATCCTGACTGGTATTTTGTGTGAATTGGGAACAGAACTTTTAAAGGCCAGAGGTTTAGGAACATAAACCAGATGTGCTCATTTGAAATAGTCTGCTTATTAAAAAAAGGTCAAACACTTAGATCTTTTTAAAATCTTACTGTCAGACACACTCCGTATAACTAAGAATTTTACTGTTCTGAATGGTATTAATTTTACGAATTTCTTAGATGAAATATGTCTTCTGATTTTTTCTATAAATACATTACTTCCCTGTTTATAGTCTAATATTCCATGTAAGAATTTTATTAATTCAATCAGATGAATATTTTTCGATATAATGATTTTAAAAAACCCTTTTCATGTTTTTTTTTTTTTTAAGTTCACAATTATTGAAAGCAATTAATTCATTCACTGGTTTGCAAAACTGTTTATTAACAATTTGCACAGCATAAATCTAGGTAACGGTGTGGTTAGTGTGAAGATGTTTGCTGTTTTGGTGGGGGATTTTCTCTCCAGATATATGTCTGAAGATTGATCCCTTATCCATAGGAGTCACATCAAATGTCATTTAATTATTAGTGCAATTAAATCCATTGGTTCTGCTAAGCTATTTTACTGAACTGCCTATGTTGATTGGCAGGATCTCATTTATTGCTCTCTTCAAATCTCTGGATAGAAATTTTTAGAACCTTTCAAGAAGACAAATATTGAAGTGTGATCAACTAACATGCAAAATGTATGGGAAGAATGAGTCAAAACTTTTTCCAACTTCCACTGACCTCTATGCCTTCTGCTTGAACAACCTGTCCACTGAATGCTGAGAAGTTGCTCACAGCAGTAGAGGCTGAAAGCATCCCTTCTCCTCCCAATGTGAGTCCCACCTTTCTTGCTAGAACCTCTCAAAGGAGCAGAGCAGATAAAAAAGAAAAATAAATACCCAATAGAGCAATCAAAAGTTGCAGCAGAGCAGAGCAAATGAAACACCTCTCTTTGATAACATACAACAGCTGATTGATTGCCACTAAATGTCTGCAGTTCTGCTTTCACTGGTATGGATTATGTAGCTATAGCAATTTTCTTATTTCAACTACTTCGGGATCTTGAAGGTGGTAGCAACCCTGGAGTTGTAATGAACAAAAAGCAAATCCGCCAGCTGGAGATGATGTTTTGCCTTCTGCTTGAGCTACATTACTCTGTGTCCCTCACAGAGGGGCAGTAGCTACACTGAATAGGAACATCAACCAGACAGTGGACTGCTACAAAAGCAAACAAACAAACAAAATCATGAAAACCAGCTCACCATCAAAAAAAAAAAAAAAAGTCCAATCAGAATTGAGAATTTTATTTTTTTTTATTATATTCAGATGGTTTGTTCTGTTCTGCATTTTGATAATACTTTTTGCAGAGTGTTCTTTATTCACAGTGAACTGCAAATGACTTTCCATTTCTAGGTCACAAATATTATTCACCCTTCAATGTACATCTTTAAAAAAAGGAAAAAAATCTTGATTGAAATTCTGGGCCATACCTATTGAAATTTACACAGGGAAAACCCCTGTACCCTGAGTACATATTCAGTAAATGTTTTCCTGAAAAGACTTTTTTTCTTTTCTCTTAAGAGTACTCTGATTTGTTTTTGTATCTTATGAAAAGTTAAACAACTATTTTGGAAATATGTTTTTCTTTCTGATATAAGATCTGAGTAGAATATATCTAGCATAAGCCGTTTCCCAAAAGAATCTTCCTTGTAATGCTAGTATTATTTCTTAGAATAGTAATCCCAAAATTTGTCATATCTGATAACTGTAGAACTTTCTTCTAAATTTTACATAAAGAAAGCAAGCTTTAAACAAATTTATTTTCTGATTCTATATTTTTATGGAGATTTCATAGACCATTAGTACAAAAATATTTGATAAAAAGGAAGAAAATGCTCTCTACCAGTATTAATATAGGTAATGTAACCTTTCAAAATAAAAAACGAAACCAAAAAAACCCAACACAAATAAAAGAGGCAGATAGTCCATGAACCTCCTTCCGGCAGTATTTATCTTATGAGTAATATTATAATTTTTTAAAAAGCAGATGATATAACTGACCTAGTTTCTTCTTTGGGTAACTTATTGAGATAGCATGTTTAGGTGTTACACGCTTATACTTCCAAAGCTTAGAAACTTTTGGTTTCTTTTAATCAATTTTATTAATTAGAAGAGTGTACACCTGATACATAACTTTCAGAGGCTGACTTCATGAAATTTTCCTTTAAGCGTACAAATTATAAATTGGTTCATTCCTACACTAATGTTAGTTCAGCCTTCTATTTAAGGATTAAACATGAGGACTACTTAAAGTCAAATATTCTACTGAATATTTAGGACATTTTTTTTTTTAATTACATTCTTTGTACTTTTTTATTTTATTTGTTAATAGTAAATGAAAGACATTGTTCTATTTTGAAAAGGCCTGTTCAAAGAGAATTTACAGAAAAAAATGCATAATGTATCAAAATTTCATCACTGTAGTACCTGCAGAGTTTTTGTTCCTTTTAAAATATTGACTTCAGTATTTCCTACTTTTCCCAAACAGACATTATATTTTAATTTTATTTCAACCTAATTAAAGTAGCAATATCAAAATTCATCATGTTATATGAGAATGTGTGAATGAAACTCGTTCATGTAAGTCCATGAGAAAAGGTATATAAATATATTAAATTAGCACATACATCTTTAGTTTATTAATCCACCATTATTTGCTTCATTGTTTTCAAAAGCCTATTTTGCTTCTCAGTCACGAGAAAAATTAATTGACTTGGTTTGCAAAAGAGGGGTTATATTAGCATGAAGCTTAAAAAGACATCTGACGGAATATTGCTATTATACTGATATCCAAGGACAGAGCTTAAACACCCAGAGTAGTTCAGTGATGATAATGTGAAAAGTCTCAGAGGAAAATTTAAAAGTATGTGAAGCAAAGTGACATTTTATAGGCTATGCTGGAAAGCTGTGTATAAGAAGCTGGATTCAGCGGGTCCATCTCAGCTGTATCTGCCTTTCTGTGAGGAGCACCCTGAAAATGGAAAAGAAAATGCTGCAGTAGCTTAGATTTTCTCACAACTCCACCTTAGCAGTGAAGATATAAATTGCTGTTTCATACTCTCTGACCCATGAAACCTAATTATCTCCTTTTCTTGGTTAAATTGATATCAAATCAAGCACCTTCACATTCTCCAATATTACTTCTGAATGTCTGCTTCATTCTTGCTTTTGGATAGGGAAAATTGACCTTGCTGATATGAATTTGGAATAACCCCAGTGAAGGTCAGAAATAGCTGGAATAACATATTTTCTAATGTAATTTAATTGGTGTTGGTTGTTCAGAGGATTCTGCCAGTATAGTGCTGGCCTCCCTGGGTTGAGGTCTTGATCTGAATCATTGGCAAAATGCTCACTGACTTGCCCAGAACAGGGATTTTTCTATATAGTTTCTGGGATGTTAAATTCTTTGAACACATATGAATGTAAAATATTAAAAATTAAACCAAACCAAACAAACAAACAACCCCCCCAAAAAAAAAACAAAACAAACAAAAAAAAACCCAAACAAAAAAAAACCCACAACAATTTCAAGCATTTTCTGTAATTGTGTTCTCAAATTTTTAATCATTTTTCAGTAAGCTCTTTGACTTTAATCACCGTAATGATTTGTGAGACAGTAGAGCATAACATTCCAGAGCTTTATTGTATTAGGTACTGTGCAATGGGGAAAAGGTGTGTCTTTACCCAAAGGAATGTTATTCTTTTCCACTTTCTCTGACAAAATGTTTTAGACTATTCACAGTTATCTGCCACCTGTGCAGTTTAATACTGCTTCCAATTATGGCAAAGTAAACGTATGCTGTAAAAAGCTCTGCTGCTTTATATTCTGTGTGTCACCTAACAATCGTCTGCCCTGTTTGCCTTTTATACTGCTGTTATGCTCTGGACTGATGGTTTCAATGATTTTCCTCTTCCTGATCATTGTGCTGGATGATTGTTCTATTAAACTCAGAGTCCCTAGATTGGTTTCTTGCTTCACACCTAATTATTTTATATTTATCTTATGCTTATATGAACTCATCTGAACCTTTCTGGCTTAAAAAAATTGGTGGGGTTCACAAATAAGGAAGCTGAGAAATTCTCTTGGTTAGTGATTTCTGAGTTACAACAGGGTCCTCTACTAGTTTCAGATAATTTTCTTGACATCAAGGAAGTCATTCCATCAGTCAGTTAGAACCTTCCTGGATTCAGACGCACTCCCAGTTCTCTGTCTCCTTACCTTTTGAAAAACCGTTGGCTTTTGCATGAAGAGGATACATATTGTGGAGATTCCATGTTTTCAGCAGTATACTGGCAAAGAAGGTTCTGTATAATTTTTAAATTGTTCTGATTAAACACAGGAGTGTGAAATAATTTTTTTTCAGATAGCTTTAATATAAAAGAAAGTGGTTCTACAAAGCACAGTTTTGAAAGTTCTGGTTCTTAATTTACATTACTGTTTTCATGACCTTTTTGGATATATGAGAGACATTTAATATTGACTTATTTCTAAAGGTATTACAGGCCACATACTTTACTGGGCTTGATGAGTTTTATTTGATTTAATTATATTGCTCCATTCATTTTGAATTCTTGAGTATATTACTGCTATTGCATTCTAAAAAGCTGTAAAGCATCAATGTTATCCAGCTCCTGGGACAGTAAACATTCTCTGCATTGGATATAGTTATTTGTCAAGCAGAACCTCTAAAAAACCATCATACCAGAAGAGGTCTGAGAAAAAAAATATACACAAAATTGGAGTTGCCATCCAAGAACAGAAAATGTCAACCCTACTCCCCAAAGCATTACTGATGAAAATAGTATTTTTTGCTTAAGTACTGCTTAATAAAACTGTTAAGTGCTTTGTTTGTGCTACATTTTCTCATAGTAGTCAAACTTATTCCCTTTCTTTGTCAATTTACAAAATACATCATCCTTGAGCTGTCTTTTGAAGAAAGTCTACTGCTCTAATATATATATTTCAATAATTAATGGAATAACAAAGTAAGCTTAGATTTGACTGTGTCCACACTGAAAATATAGAGAAAGAAAATTAACAATAGCTGTTTTCATTTTAATAATACAATGGAACCAATTTTTAGAACATAAATTTAGCTGCCTTTTTTTTTTTTTTTAAATGAGATTAGGTATTTTAATGGCCATTTTAAGATACTGAAAAACATACTTGATTAAAATGTCCTTTATACACTAATATCAATTGAGTTCAAATTAAGGTTTTGTGAACTGTGAATCAGGAGTTTGCATTAACCTTATAAGTAATCACTAAAATCCTTTATTTAACAGTGATTTGCTCTTTACTGATTTCAGTTATAAATCATGTTTTCTGTTGAACAGAGTTTAGAAACTTCATATCCTGAGAGGCCCAAAGGAAAAATGTGTAAGGAAAGTCTCAATGGACATCAGAGACACTTAGAATTAAAGAGGAAAATAGACTGCAGCAGAGACAGTTTGTTGTTTTACTGGTTTGGCTTGGTCTGTTCTCTAGCAAGATGCGCCTTTGTAGTCCTGCTGTTGCCAAAATCCTCACTCACTTCTTTGCTCTGGAGATCTACTGCTGTCTTTATCTCTTTGTGGTGAGATATGACATTCCACTGTCTTTAGGGCTTTAGGTTTTGATTCTGCCCAGCACAGTGCAGAACATGTCAATGACTCTTGCACTGACTTCATTGTAAAATTACACTTGGACTTCAATGCCTCACTGGATATGGGCTTCCTGTGATAACAATTCAGGAATCCTACTTGAGCACTGAAATAATTTCTACCAGTAAAATATATTTTACTCATCAAGAAGAGTTCAGTTAATAGTAGTTTTTAATTTTTGACCCTTATATTCCTTGATGAAACCTAATTTGCTTAATTTTGTTTAGCCACTTGCTAAAGAGAAAATGCAGCAGATATACTTGCAATGCTGTTTAGAATGTCTACTTGTCTTGACATTTTGCACCCTAGCAAAATTGCAATTATGATGTTATAAGTATACCTAACATACCCTGACACTCCATTTAGAAGAATGAACATGGCATTAAAGACTGTTTTCTAAAAACTTTTATGTTCCTACAGTATGAATAGAACAAATAGTTCAGCAATTGAATTTGGTTTTGAAATCAAACTTCAAAGGGTTTTAAGAATGTTTATTACAGAAATAGAGCATGCATTTAACAGAATAGAGATGCAATTAGAATTCACTAAACATCTTTTCCCTCATAATGTTGGCAAAAATATTTTGAAAGAAAAAGAAATAACAAGTAAATGCTAGTTGGAAATTTAAACTCCCCTTAGTATAACAATAACCTATCTCACTCAGATATTTTTGGAAGGTCAGTAACTTATGTGAACAAAAGTGTATTGACATGAATATTTATCAAAAATGAGTAAGACTCATAATCATGATTGTGAAGAGGCATTTGAATGTACCTCTTCTGCAGTCTTTCTATTTCTGAATGCTGAAGGAGCAGCAAAATTTAGTAGTGTAAGCAACGACTGATGGCATGAAAGAGCAGAGTTTAACTCCAAACTTGGGCTCAGCATCCCTCCAGGACACTTGGCAAAATCCTAACTAAGCACCTGAAACCTAGAGTTCAGTGGTTTGCCCGTGACTTAGTTCCTGTTTCCAAAACAAATTTAATTACCCCTCCTCACTCTACAGGATTGTTGTGACAATACATCCATTAAAGACTGAGGACAATTGGAACTGTAGGAGCACAGTGAACACCCAGAGGGTTGGCCACGTGAACCACTGCATACTAGCCAGGCTGTGAGCTCTGCGGTTCGAAGCCTGTTAGCTCTGCCCTTTAGTCTGGAAAACTCTGCTGAACTCCAGTGTAAAGAGGTACCACACATGCTTACTTTCCTTTTCCTCAGCATGTTTGGTACTACTGGAGCATGCATTTCTGCTTAGGGTCTCTTAACATGTCTTGACACTTGCAAGAAAGTCAAGAGTAATGCAGACTCTTATTCTTGACATCTGGCCCTCAGTGTCACTCTTCCTTCCTCTATTAGAGCTAAGGAGAAAAATTCTTAGAAAGCAGCACAGCTTCCCTCTAGGCAAGTTCTTTGACAGGTTGTGATATATTAATAGGAAGCACAACTCTAAATTACCCTGGTATACCCCCAAAGAAGTGATTGGAATGAAGAAATGTGGCTGACATTACCCAGGTTTGTTGAAGGGAGTCTTAATGTCAGCTCTAAACAGCACTGAAATCACCTACAACTAAATATAGGACAGAAAACACAACTGATCAGTCAGAAGAGCAGCCCTTCTCTCTGCCTGCAGTATGTCCCTTCTCTCCTCACCCTGCAGGTGAGTCTGCCTTGGAAGAGCACCTGAAAGCATCACCCAGCTTTCCCAGGTAGAGCAAACTTCATTCTTAATGCTACATATTTTTTTTCCTCTTAATGCATTTCTTGTTACTGCATACTAAGATTGCTATTGGCACTGTAAGTTATTAGCCGCAGGTTGCCCAAAGCCCAAAGCCCTTTGGGTGCTAAAAATCCATTACTGTGGTATTTATTTTGGAGCTACAAGACTGGATGAACAAGGGAATAGGGTAAGATTTGCTCTGGTGGGCTAAGAATTTTAAAGAAACTATGTTTCACTGAATATATGGATTTTAAATGTCTTTATTAGAACTTCCATTTAAGTGTTTCCTAAAATCTTACTGTGATAGTATTAAAAACATACAAAATTTGAAAGCTGAAAATGCACAGATAAATGAATTATTTTTTTACAAAAAGAGCCTTGCAGGTCTCAAGGGAAATAGAATAGTCTAATGTCTTTTTATATCAGCAGAAGTAAATTGTATTTGGTGAATATAATGTTAATCATTTGCAAACATGAAAAATTGCGGGGTTTCTTTTGTTTATTTCAAAGACTTTGCATTGCACATTGAATTTACTTGAGTTAAACTGAATTGTAGCACAGTAAGAATTTGCCTTTAGATGGAAATTCCCTTCTATGTAAACATGGCTTTTTCTTCTCCGCATTTCATTTCTTCCTTCCTTCCTTCCTCTCTCCCTCCCTTCACTCATCTTTATTCCTTTTATGTTCATCTTTTTTCTTTTTTTTTTTCTCCTTCAGATTTTTTATTTTCTCTTTTTTCTTTTCTTTGATTTTTTTTTTTTCTTCTTTAGACTTGGGGAAGTTTAGTACAAAGACATGACTTGCTTTTCAAAAATCAATCTAATTTTCAGTGGTCTAATTATCAGACTAGGGAACCAAAATGAACCATCTGAAATTGAATTTTGGATGAAAACTTCCATTCCATTTCTCATGGCAAACCTGGAGAGTTTTTAGCTTTGGATTCCAAATCATGAGAAAGAATAATCAAATATTATGTTGCTTCTCAGAGTAGGGGTAGAGAATACCTGTGGTCTGAGCTATTACAAAAAAAAGAGGCTTCAAATTATTTCAGAAAGTAGTTACTTCAGTAATGGTGAGAATTACCAGAACAACATGAAGGGCAAAAATAAAAGGTAAAGAACTGAGTTATTCAAGGTGTTCTTCCTTTAATGAAGAACTTCTCCATTTGAAAAACAATCACAAACATTTAAATTCTTTAGGTTCTGAGATATTTGTTCAGCCCAGCTGTCAATAGGGTACAACACACACTATGTGTTATGGTGTCGACCAGTTCCACACAGGGTACTCATCATATTAAATGATGATATAAATAAAAAAGCCTCACCATTACTGCAGACAGCTAAGTTTTATAAGTTCTTTACAAATAACAAGGAACATAACTTCAGGAGGAAGGGACATAAAATATAAGTTCAGTATGTATCTAGTTTTAGCTTATTTGTCTTTCTCCTGTTATGCTGTCTATCTGGATTCACTTTTTGGCTTCCTTGACTAACATATTTCAGGTTATAAATATCAAACCTACATGTCTCAGGTAATGGTACTCAAATTATACATTACAGAAGGAAATCTGCAAATAAGTAAAGTCAGTTTGAAGAATTACTAAGCTGTCATCTTCCTAATAAACCACTATATGAAGTAGGTCACATCTCAAAATTATTAAGCACAAAAGAATTGACAATATTTTCTTTATTTTTTTTCAATTGTGAAACAAACTATGAGATGGATATTTTAAATAAATTAATATTTTCCAGAAAGCACAATTTAACATCCATTCAGATTGAATTAGACCTTTGCAGCTAAATTTGGAAAAGTGCATTTTCCCACACTCTCTTCTTTAAAAAAACTAAAAATGTCCAATCCTATCCACCTGATTAATACAGTGCTGTTGCTGTACCATAGTGCAGCCAAGGGTAGATGGATTAATATGTCAGCTAAAATTGACAGTAGGATGACTAGTAACCAGCTCAATATAATTCCATGGGGTTTCAGACCTTCTACATGAATGCTTATAGCCAAAAAAACTGGTTTTAAGTAAAGATATGCAATTGCTGAAGTAGCTTTTATTCTGACACAGACTACTAAAATAAGGAGTTTTGTAAAAAAAGAAAAAAAAAAATTAATTCTTCTCTTTTACAGTTATTGGAGCGGTTTTTTACCACCTTGTTCCAGAGACAGAGGTGCATTGATCACAATGTTAATGCACATAAGAAGGGACTTAATTTTGAATGCCAGATGACACATAGAGTAAATAAGAAAACTGGAAACAGATACGAATTGCGTGTAGGAATGGATGTTTGGTAACATTAGCTAAACATTCAAGCAGGTGACGTTATGAAAGTAGTAATGTGTCAAGTGAGGTTTATAAAACATCTACTTTTCCTCTCCAATACAGTTGAATTCTGGTCTCTAGTGTCCTGTGCAGCCAGGTGTTACCTGTCTTAGGAAGAGGCTGGGGTCCAGCTCCTCGAGAGGGAGAGCAGGCTGAGTATATGCCACAAGGGAATCAATTCTCAAAGCAGTTGTTTTGCCCATCTTTGCTTCCTAGTCCAGACTTGGGTCAGATAGCAGGCTGCCTAAGCAAGAAAGTGAAGTACAAGAAAGACTGGTTCAAGTTCAAGCCCTGCCCCTTAAGGCAGTACCTTGTATTTGTAAGTGTTTGTAAGCAAAGCCAAAGAGACATTACTTCAGGCTTTTCCTTCCATGGTTGTTTTGTTCTAGTGTTTTAGATGAAAATCAGTTCCTATGGATACAGCCTCATATTAGTAAGGTTTGCTTTATTTTTATTTAAAGATAGTAGCTCATATGGCACGAAAATGTTTTTGCTTAATTAGGAAAAATATACAACTGTATATGAAAAGGCTCCATCTCTCATACAGGAGTCCAAATGCAGTCCAAACATGTTTCAAATAAAATCAAAAGATGTGTGCTGCAGACTAAGCCTCACAACATTAATTGTGCAATCTTACAGAATTTAAACTAAAGTTTTGCAAGTGTGCTGATCGATGCCTCCGGCTTATTGTCAAATATTAACTCTTCTGTCAGAGCTCCTATTTGCACTGTCTAAACAACTATGTTTCACCTTTCATTCAGAGAATGACCTTTAGTAACTAATAAGAAAATTAGCAGCAAGATCTTCCTTTAAATGGTGTGAGAAAAAAATCCTATTTAATCTGCAATAACATTGGTTTTATTCCCAGGAGTTTCTTTTCTGAAAGATATAAATTTGTCACCTGTGGTGTTCTGACAGACTTATCATACATGGACATAAAAATGCAGACCTTTTGATTAGATAATTGTATAATTGGAGATAGATCTCCAGTGAATTTAGCACCCACCCTCATGGAGGTGCCTAGAGTGTGTTGCTTTTGTCAGAGCTGCTGCTAGTAATGAGGACCTGCCACTCAGCCAGCCAGGGTAGGCACAAAGTACTTTAATGTCCTGCCTCTCTGGAGAGGAGATTAAACTAGCAGACTTGGAGTTTCTAACACGAAGAAAGCCAATGAAGTGCTGGCAAAAATGCCCCGTGAAGCAGTAGTGGGTTCCTTGACTCCGGGGCAAATAGCACCTTTCTGTCCACCAGGAAGTGTCTGGGAACCCTGAGGCCACTTCTGTTTTCATCTAAGTTTAGTTAGACCTCAAAATAAAGCCCATCATTTCAAGATTATGATTCTTATGTCTGACAGAGAGGTAAAGTGTGGAATATCTGCAAGCACAGGAAGATTTTATAAAACCAAACATTGCCTATTGATTATGTTTGTCCTCCTTTCCCATGATACCCCAAGTCACCTCATGTAACTATGAAGGCCAGAACCTTGGTATGTGTCCATGAAAGACTGTAAGCAAAAAGAAATTTGATTTGCTTTAGATGGGTCATCAGTGTGGAGGGTGGTGGCTTTGGCTACCAAGATCTAAGGTGTTCAACCTGGGGAAATCATTTGTGAAAGTTTCAGCTGGAAGTAATCATTTGACTGAACCTAAATATGTGTAACATTTCATTTTCATGTTGATTAAGACAGAAATATCCTAATTCACAGTAGAAAGCAAGTAGTTTGGGGTGTTTGAGCAAAGGGAAAACATTGGACTTTGAAGAACATATTAATGCCTAAGATGCCTCAGGTGAGAGTTTCTATGGAACTCAAGCAAAAACCCTTATAGCAAGAAATGAATGAAACCAAAATGTTCTATGGAAAAGTATGAGGCTTCTAGAGAATTTATTCCTAATTTTTAAAATTTCAAGGAAAATTGTGCCTTTTTTCATATTTGTTAAGCTGACTACAATAATCTATACCATTGCATTGTTCTGCACTTAAATCCCTTGGGTGGTTGAAAACTTGGCTGGAATAGATATTTGTTATTGCATTTTATAGGGCTTTCCCATAAAATGTGACAAGATACACAGAGAACGTTAAGATACACTAATCATGACAAAGACTTGAACTTCAGACATTTTTTCAAGATTTCACATACACGGAAAAATGGCCAAGATCAGAATGCAGTTCAGATGTCATAAGCTCCCAGCTCTCTTCCTTATCCATTGCATAGACAAATGATCCACTATTAACAATATACTTAAATGTATACTATATTAATATGAATTTTATATGAATTTTGTAGAATATACAAGCAAAATTGGAAAGCATACCTCAACAGGAAAATTATTTCCTTAGAAAAGCAGAACCTGATGGGAAACCAGCAGGTTAATCCATTTCTTCAACATGTTTTTGACTGAGACTAATGCAAACTGTTTAGGTTTTCAAAATTAATACAAAGATTCATCAATTATTTTTATTCTTCTTTGACTGATTAATAAGGTAAACAGAAGGTCAATACTGTGTGTCCCTGTGGTTTAACTCTTTACCAATACACCTAAACCTCCCTTGTTCCCTTCCCCCTTTCAGCAGCAGCAGTGACCCAATGGACTGGTAGATAATGATAAATTAGAAGCAGTGGTTTGATCTGATTTTACTATCTAAACGTCACCTGCAGAAAGCCTTCTATCGCAGTCTGTAAAACCCTTTGCCTCTCCAGCTCATACAGCATTTTTAAGAGGGCAGGGAAAGGGTGAGGAGCTTTCAGCATGTCTCAATGGTTCTTCCAAGGCAGTTGCTATCTAGATCAATTTTGGTTCATCCTTTCAGCCTGGCAACCACTTGTGTGCCATGGTGACACATCCAAAAGCACAAGTCTTCACAGTGGATGCAAATACAGAGGTGAAAGATACGCAGCTAATGATGATGGGAAAGGCTGCAGTGCAGGGGCCAGCTGGTTTACCAAAAGTTTGCTTACTCAGGCTCTAACAAATACTGTAAAGCTGCTGCCTGCCTGAAATATCATGCCCATTATGAAATATATGTTAATTTTGCTGCTTGGATCTTCAAACACAGTTCCATGGTGGTCTGTCTTGTCACGCAAGATTTAAGGCTGAATTTCAATTTGTTTTCTCTAGGGAAATAAAAACATGACATTGTCAAGATGGCAGTTCCTGACTCACACTAGTAAGTGCTACAGTTTTGTCCCTGCCTGCACCTCAGCACTCGAACGTTGGGAGGCAGTGCTGATGGGGATGATGTGGTGACAGCGTAAATGAGGAAAGATATAATGCAGAATGATAGATTTTCTAATATATACTTTACTGTTTCATAGAAATTACATATTGGAGAAATCTTGTGGTTTTGCCCCTCCCTCAAAATTGCTCCTATTCCCTAAACTACACTGATATATCAACTAATTTAATTTTAAAGGAGTAAAGTAATAGTTACTCACTTTTCCCTTTTTTTTTTTTCTCTTACTTATAAACTCTGCACACCTGGGATTGCTAAAAGCTTCCTCTTGCTTCACTGAGGTGTTTATCTTTTCTTCCTTATTACTGTTTTGGGTAAGAAAATGTGTATCTGGGGCCAATATGGTGATTATTCACAGCACTCCCTAGTTAAACAGTTTCAGTGGTGTGGTTCCTCTGGGTAAAAGTTTACAAGAGTGCCTTTGAACTTTCTCTTGAAAAGGGTTTCCTTTACTCTTTTTTTTTTATACTGATAATTATTTGTCAGCTTAATTCTGGTGTGGTAGCTAAACTTCGCGAATATTAGTGGAAATTAAAATTTCTTTTACTGCTGCTAATAATGTAGTATATAGTGTACAAGCACTAATAGAAGTTTTCTGCTACATAGAAATGTATTCCTTATATACAAACATTTTCTAATTCAGAAAATGTTGGCTATGTTTAAGGTCACTCTGAGATATGATAGTGCTGAATACCATACACATTTCATATATAAAACATTTTTATTTATTCAACTGTACTAATTGTCCCAAAGCATTAAATGATGAAAACCATTTCCATTACACTCTACTAGCAATTCCTTATAAAGTGCGCTATAACATGCTTTAAAGAAATATGTGTTTTTCATGGTTCAATTATTGTCATGGCAAATATCCAGACCAGTGAACAAAGACAATAAAATACCTTATACGAAGTTAGAGGCCCCTGAACACTTTTATTATACTGTACACACTGGAATCAGTGAAATAGTTTTTAGGTACTATAGTCTGGGAAACCATCTGGTTTGCTCTGTTTTGAACAAAGAAAGCCATTTTTATATTCATACTTTTCCCCTTATTGGAGGGGAGGACTTCTGCTGCTGTAGTGAAGATTGTGTCAGCACTTCCTTTATTAAATCCATTATAAGAACCAAAAGAGAGACTGGAGAGTCATCAAGTGTCTACAGGTGGGCGAGAGGGAGGCGTGAGATCGGAGCAGTTGGGGACCTTCTTGCTGGCCCAGCTGTGCACGTCAGCCTGGCTGAACTTCACAGACTCCGCTGACTTCACCACGGCATCTGTAAATGAATTTCACAAACGTAATTAAAATATTCAGTCAGCTCTTGGTGCAGCAATCATCAAAGGAGCAGGAGTCTATCCATCGCTATCAACTGGGCATGTTCGAGAGACTAACTCTTGTCACTGAGTGAGATCACCTCCCATAGGGGCCATTATTCAGGCAAGTTGCTGGGCTGGGTTTGAGGACTGATATGTGATGGAGAAAGGTGGGTGTCTGTTGAACATCTCCTTGGGATTTTTCCTGAAACCATGCCTGGCCTGGAGTGGGGCAGCAACATGGCAGGTCTCTGGGCCCTGCAGTCCCCCTGGGCATATGGTGGGCAGCACATAGTGCCATCCACACCCTGTCACCCTGCAGGCAGGGGTCGCTTGCCTATAGTGAGGGCCTGTGCTGGAGCCTTACAGTTCCTGGTACTTGGTGGTACCAATACAAAATAACAGAAAACAAGGAGAATGCCCATGGTATTTCTAAACTCTGAAGAGAAACACTCTAAGATACAGTAGAAAAAGGGGCAGAAAATGTTG
Organism: Margarornis squamiger; assembly: GCA_035222235.1. Taxonomy (NCBI): domain Eukaryota; kingdom Metazoa; phylum Chordata; class Aves; order Passeriformes; family Furnariidae; genus Margarornis; species Margarornis squamiger. Next base: position 12,705,143 of record JAWWTY010000005.1, read on the forward strand.
AGATTTATTATTTTGCTTCACTTCACAATTGAATTTGGAACTCCCATTGTATACAGTGGGAATTTCTATCCCCATGAGAGACACAATCATGTTAATTCTTGCTTTTATTTCTTAGGAGACTTTTTAACTATAATTTGTATTCAACACATTTTGCCAGCAGATAAAATCAATATTTGGTATTAAAAACAAAGACACTTCGCTCTCAAGATTCCCAGTTTGCTTTTCATTAATGGCATAAAGTCTTCTACTACATTATAATTTAATTTTTAAAAATTAAAGGTTGACTCTTACTCAAAGTTGCAGACCTGAAGCTCTCTCTTGCACAGTCTTTTACACTGGACCTAATGCAAAGGCAGTGAATGGTAACATGATGGGAGCCATGCTTAAAGGTATAAAGGGAACAGCACTTCTTAAAAATGTCCTGACATTATCAGGCATCATCATTGAAGTACAAACTAATAAAAGTAACAAAGGACTTTTATGCAGAGTACGCAACTTAGAGTATTTGAGAGAATGGATGAGTTTTTTTCAGCCTTGCTGATTGTCAAGTCTTGACAACACATGAGGAGTGTGTACAACTCACCTACCTGATGTATAAGTTTAAGAAATTACGTCTTCATGTGATACTTCCTTCATCATAAATAGCTTGCATAGGTGTTTCTGGACAACTTCTGGGCCAAGTCAGCTAGATCAGCTTGAATGACTACCAAAGGTGATTTAAAATAACTAATAACATTTGTGTGGAAAGCAGCTTTCAATTAAATTGGTCGTCAGAATTGCAGCAGTTTTCCTAAGAAATAAGAATCTGATGTGGTTAAACTCTAAAAATGGTTTATTTTGATTTATCAAGTCAGTAAGGAGTCTTCTCCAGTTTAATTCATATGTGTCGCTTTTGAACTATTTTCTGTGCCTGCACAGAAAATTACACACTTAACTAATTAGATTAAAAACTTTCTATGCTTGCAGCTGGAAAATCCATCACTATGACACAGCTTTCCATGGGAAACTGCTTTCCCATACCATACATTTTTATACTAAAAATAAAAAATCTGTTTCCCCGCAAAGATTTTTCATGAGAAACTAGCAGAATCACAAGCCAGAATAACCTCACGCGCTAACTGTAATGAAACCACTCCAAACTCATGTTCACATCAGGCCAGGAACTTGAATTTGACAGTCCTCTAACAGCTACAGGAATGCTTTTCTCTCTGTTTTAATAGATAGCATCTTGCAACTGAAAAATCTTTCCAATAAAAGTTTCAAGGAAATACATTTTTTTGGTGCTGTGAAAAAAGTTCCTGATCTCAACTTCTGTCTTTCAATATGTTTATATTTCTGCTGCATTCCACCCCCCTTTTTTTTTTTTTTTTCCCAGTATATGATTCTAACATGTAAAAAAAAGCTTTTCTCTGTAAAGAAGACTGTCAGTTTGTGGCACTCCAATTCCATGTTCAATTAGTAATCTCATTTCTGTATCCCTGAATCTGGCAATAGACAGTCATGAAGTGCCCATACTTATTATTCCTTCTGGATTTGCATATGGTGGGTATGAAACCATGTACTGATCCCAAACTGAGTGCTGCTCTGTGTGAAATTCAGCACAGCAGATTTATATTGTCTTTGCCATACTTGAAGAATGCCTTGAGATAGCATCAGCTCTGTCAGGATTTGATTCCAATCTTACTTCAAAGGCTTCTAGAGGACAACAAACGGTGGGGATAGGAGTTACTGATATGTACGATAGATAATAAAGCTTTCCTAGATTGCTGAGATTACTTCATCACATTCCACAAATGTTCATAATTCAAAGTTTTTCTGTTTGCTCAAGACCTATGACTATCATGGCACAGCTTTATCACCAAGCACATGAGTGACAAAGAGACTTCTGTTCACTGGGAAAAGGCTCACACAAAACAGTGTAACCCTGAACTTCTTTCCACCCCTCAGTGTTATCCTGGAGGAACAAATAAATGGTATGAATTGCATTTTTTCATACACTGGGTTTGGAGCTGTCTAGTAAAATTTACTTCAGCTAAAGTAATTTTAAGTCATCTTTTTGTATTGATGAAACACTGAAATATTATGATCTGTTTATCTGGGTTTTGGAAGAGAAGTCATTCTGGTCTGATCTTGCCAGGTTAGGTACTGAACAGTGAAGTCACCCACATATATGAAATTGCTTGCAGATGGCTAAGCATGGAAGTTGAGCTTCATCTTCTCATTTCTCTAGCTTTTATGAAACCTATTTTCAGGCATGGGGATATTTTATTTTATTGCATTTACTCATCTTGATTTCTCCTGTGACTAAAGAATTCCTTCCCCAGCTGCTTTGTTCTTAATTGTAAGTGAGCAATTACTTCAGGATGTGTTACTTTTGTAGTACAAGCTATTCCCAGAGCAAAAGGAACATTGAGAAAGACAGGGTGTGCCCAGGATGTCAGGATGTTTCCAAAACTCTAGCATTGGGTTTTTTTTGCCTTTTTTTTTTTTTTTTTCATGCTGAAGTTTCTTTTATGGTATTAGCCTTAGCAGGGTGACTGCTATGTGATTTTCACAAATTATATTGTCCTTTCCCAATTATGTTGTACTCTATTTATGGTTGTTTCACTAAAATTTAACTTCTAATCTTGTGTTTGTAGACTTGACAATTCCTTTGTCTTTCTGTTAGTCATGAAAAATGCAGAAACACAGATGCACCTCTTTATAGTGTCCATTAAATTTTTTAAGAGATTCTTGTGAAGTCTTAGAAAGATACTCACTAATGAGGTAGGATTGTCTTATCTTTGCTGAATACTTAAAGAACCACTGACCTGTTCATTGTAAAATCTAATTTGGAAAGGTGTGGCATTTATATCTTATTTAGAAAACTCATAATTCAACAAAAGATCTTACATAAACCTGAAATGACACAGGTAAATACTTTACAAATGAGGACTCCATAAAATGAAGAAGTTGTTTATAAAAGCTATAAAATTTGCTAGGCCTTCTCGGATATTTTTGGTCTCACAAAATTTGTGCAAAGTCATGCCATTCAGACAGCATCAATTAAGCAATTTATTTATGTAAATGGTGAATGTAGTAAGTTAATTAGAACAGCAATGGGTGTTTGCTAGAGATTCCAAGTTTGGCAGGCTAATCATTCCACTCTGGCATGCTGCATGCCATTTGTCCCTTAGGCTTCCCATAAAAATCAGTCAAAACTCCTCATAAAAATGACAGATTGCTTCAAACTCAGGAGCTGTGTCCTGAATATGTTCTAAATAGGATTTGGTATTTTGGGGAGAAATGGATTTGTAATCAGATGCTGAGACCCAAGAGAGAGAGAACTAAAGCAGACAGGAAGAGAAGATTAAATGAATATATATGAAGCATCCAAAGAGCATTTTCAAGTAAGGTATGAGTCAAGATTCAAATTTTCCTTATATATGCACACACCCAGACTCATGCTTTTCAGTATCATATTGCATCTATTGAAACCCTCAAAAAAATGGCAAGGTAAATGTTTAACTGGGAAAAAAACCCAAAAAAACAACAAACAAACAAAACCAAAAAAACCCACACCAAAACCCCTTATGTGTTTACCTAGCAATTCGTTGCTTTCCACTTCAGGAAGGAGATGATCCTAGATAAGGCTGGTAAAGAAAGTAAATCTCTCTGATGCTCCAACCAGAGAACATCAGTGGTAATCTCTGCTTAAATATTGTCGAGCTTTCAGCTTCAAAGACTGGCTACCAACCCACTGTGTATGGTATAATTGTAATCCTTTTCATCATGCAGTGATGAGGTAGAGCATTTTACATGTAGTTGCTCGCTCTTTAATTTGGTGTAATTCATTTTATTCTTCCACAAAAAGTCAGTTGATCTTTTGATTATTATTTATGCCTTGACATACTCAAAATATGAAGATGCCGATGGTCCAGATTTTCTATTTTTTAGCTCTGTCAGTTCAATCCTTTTTTTTTTTTTCTCTGATTCAGTAAAATTGCTACTTCTGGTGCTGCATTTACTTTTTTTTTTTTTTTTTCAGTTTTTATTGGCTTCCGTTACACTTCAAAGGATGAAATAAATTCCATTTAATTGCTCTTATTTGACATACACTTGTGGACTGAGAACATACACTTCATACTGTCCATCCAATAATTCTGGCAGCACTCACTGAAATAGCAACAACATGGGTCAGAGATTTGGGATTAAGTCACAATTCACATGGCACAGTAGCTGGAAATTCAGGTTGCTCACAATGCATGTGTGTGGTCCATGTGAAAATTATTAATTAATCCTGATGACATTTGGCATAGGAGTAGGAAAGGCACAGAACAGGCAGTGTCATATCCACAAGCTGCAAGGATGTTACAGTGGATTTAATGTGTTTTCATTGCATCATCTGTAACTTTAATGAAAATGTTATCTTGTTTAGGTTTGTTCTTTTTATTTTCTTTTTCCCTAAATTATATTTCATGTTTAGAAATGCATGGAAAGAGCTGCATAGATGCATGGGGGGAACACTGATGCTTTTTAGAAATACTAGTTTTTTAATTCTAGATTTTTTTATTTTTTTTTTTTAATTTCAGAAGAATTCTCGCAATTAGGTATTTTGCCTCACTGATAACTGCCTTGCTGCTCTGATAAGATAATGGTCAAATGTCTCACATCACTCTGCAGATAAATGCTGGTTTATTTTTATAAAGAGAATTATTACACTCCCTGCTTTTGCTGGACTGGGCTTATTTCTTCACTGTTTTCAGCCTGTAGGGTGGGCAATATATTTTACTCCTTCCTTTCTGCAGCTTTTCAGTTTCAATCCATCTGCTAAATGGGAACAACATCATCCATTGTTCTTCCTTCTCACATTTTTTCTCTGTTAACGCTGATTTGTTTTAATGTCAAGAGATACTGAAGATTTTCTGTTTGTTACTGATGAAATGGCTAGTCATCAGTTCATCCCAGGGGAAGAATCACATATCCAAGTGGAAGGAACATATCACCTTTTAAAAGGAATTGATGATTGAAATTTTGATGAAATGGAGTAACGAAAGTGAGGATTACACCTACAATGACCTTCCTGAGAAATTGTCAAGGTCCATATAAATCTCCTAATCCCACCTACGGTTCCTCTTTTATAACTACTACGTGTTCTTATGTCACCTTCTCCTGTAACTTTGTCTGTGCTCTCAAGAAGTCTGCATAATAGCTGAAAAAGAAAAGTGATCCCTTGTTAATGTGAAGTCTTTTCTCCAGCTGATAGTGAGTACTGGCACAGAAAAATTCTTCCAGAAGTGTTCATTGCTGGGTAGTACCTGACTGACAAGTGACAGCAGAGCTGCTGTCCAGGTGATGGAAAAAACCACCTAGCTTAAGGTTTGCTGATGAACAGAAGACTAAGAGATTTGGATCCACAGAAGTGGCTGTGGGCAATTTCTCTTTTGTCATTTTCCTATTTTCATTATTTTTGACATTTCAGAGATGAAGCTTTGTTAGGTACCACAAACCTATGGCAGTGGGCCACTGAGATAAGAGTTCACTGAGATACAGAACATACAGCCTAAGAAAATGTGTGAAAAATTGAAATGACAAGACTGGGTTGGTAGCTTGTTGCTTCTGAGCTGTAGTACCTTGGCTGGAGAATTAGGCAGTTTGAGACACAGTAAAATAAAATATATGCTGGCTGTGCCTAGAGAGAAAAAGGTGAAATATTTAAACCTCTCAAATCAGGACTTATAAGAGACAGACAGTCCAATTCAGCTTTCACATAGGAGTGTTACAGATAAAGTGTGATTTATATATTTGATGAAGTATCATTTCAAACATGTTGTACTGAGCTTGTATACTTCAGTGAATAAAATGAAATGTCAAAAGGATGTCCACACAAGTACCAAATAAAATACAGCAATGTTTAATCAAATATGATCATATACACAAAAACTATTAGAAGGAGAAACTAAAGATATTAAGAGATAGAAAAAAAATTGTAAATAAGAACTTGTAATACTGATCTCATTTAATCTGATTTCTTTTCTGCTAGTGTTAAACAATCTCGTATGAATTATTTTCAGTTACCCAAGCTACTCCCTCTTTTTCATTGATCTGTCTTCCCATAAGCTAAAGAATTAAGAGGGTCGTCTCTTGGCACTTCCTTGACAGTTCAAAGAAAGTTTGTTGCCTTGTCTGTTAAAAACTAGAGCAAATATCCTGTGTTTAGATAAGTATAATTTTCCTTGTCTCACATAATCAGCCTGCTGTACAAGCTCCATTGGAAAAGGTGGTGATAGGGCCATTATTCGCCCTGCTTTTCCACCCTTTCCATCACACTCCAGGTATTAATAAAATCCCAGCTGTGCTCCAAAGCATTTATTTTCTTCTACAAGCACAGGTCTTACAATTAGAAATGACCCTGGCAAAGAATATTGCATCAGATAAGTTTGAAAAAAAGGCAAATTAGACTTTGAATTATATCAATTGATTCTTAGGTATGATGAAATAAATTCAATCTAACTTCTATCAAGTTTCTCTATCAGCTTTGTTCCTCCCATCAGACTATCCTCAAGGAATATGTCACATCAAAATGCCATACTGTCTGAAACAACCATACTCTGGCCTGTCAAACTCTGCACTTACATTTGTAAATTAATTTCATTGGACTTAGAGTCATTATACAATAACCTCACAGCATAAATGTCATCACAATGTGTTGTTAATAGATTGAGTTTCACTGGAATCTGTGATCCAAGTCAGAAACTGATCTTTTTTTCCTTAGATGCATAGTATTGCGCAGTGCTGAAACTCAACAAATATTTAATTAAATAATCCTTTCAAGCATAGGAAGAATTGCATTGATTTTCCTCTGGAAAAAAAAAAAAACAAAAACAAAACAACCAAACAAACCCAATGTGACTAATTTTTAAATGTAATTTAGAAAACAAGTTCAGATCATCTGAGTAAATGTTCTCATAAATCAGGAAATTTATTTTTCTGAATGACATATTTTGCAACTAAAAAAAAAAAGAAAAAAATAGGAGATTAAATAATTTGGTTAACTAATACCTGAAAGAGTGTAAGATTTTTTTACAAGTCTCTATAGTCTAATTCTGAAAATGTTTGGCCCTATTTTACAGGCATTATGTACTTAACTTGTTAGTAATAGAAATACCATTCCATTTCCTTGTGTTGGTGAATTAAGAAAAACAACTTGTCTTTGGTATTAGATGAGCATAAGACTTGCAAACATCAATTTACAAATAAAATGACAAGGTTTTATATATTGCATTTCCATTTGTTCATTTAAGAGAACAATCTCACAGCTGAACCTGAGAAAGGGCCCTCTGTTACACTACACTGTGAATAAAACAACAAGCAACCTATCCCCCAACAGCTTTCTGAAAATTCTTAATTTAATAAAAATCTGCTGAAATTGACAAATTCAAATGTATTTTCTGTGGCCTCTATGCTCTCATATGCTCTTGCACATGAAATCTTTCAATAAGGACTTGGTTAGCACACCATAGAGTGCTCTGGATAAATACAGCATGGCTGGCTTCCTACTCTACATGAGTGGGTGCATTTACATACACAAATATTGCCGAGAAGGCTCCTCTACTTTTTCTTTATTTACAGCTAATATTTGTTGCATATGCCCTTTTCAGAAGCAACTTGCTTTTCCAAAATCCTATCTGAGTGTAAAAATACAGATTAATATTCTGTTATATTAGCACAGCTGTGACCATTGGTAAATCAAATATATGATGCAGGTCCCTGGGTTTTTTTTCCCTCCATGATCTATTTTGTGGATCTCTAAAGAAGCACTTTTTATTCAAATGAAAGAATTTTTAAATAACTATTTCTATTGCCTAAGAGAATGAGTCCTGTGAGAACAATGTTGAATGTTAAAACTTGTTTTGCATGACAAATATCACAAACAGTACAGAGATCTCTTAATTATTCAGTCACATTGAGGGTGCTGTCCAGAGGGGAAAAAAATGAAGACAGAGTAATATTATCTTAATCCTCTTGAAACTATACAGATAGAATAAATTGATCAGTAAGTGTGAGCAGTAATTCCTGAAAATGAGCATTGGGCCTCTCTGGCTTTCTGAATGTTTTCTGCTGTCTGATGGAGGGGAAAAGGAAAGCCCAACAATATTCTTCACAGTGCAAATTAATGTATTCAACAAATAAAAGTGACTGCAGCAGGGGATTTGAACCATGCTTCCTGATGTGCCAACTTCGTTTGCTACTTACTATACGCCACTGCTTTGTCTCTGCAAGGGTTCTGCTGCTTCAGAGCCCATCCTACAGACGGACCGGTGGCGCTAGAGGAAATTTGTTACTAGAACCCCAGATTGGGGCCAATACCCACCTCCCACCACCCTGATTTAGCAAATGTCTAAAAACACAGTGGAATGAAGTGAGCAAAGTCCACTTGTTAAAAGGTTAGTGCAGCGGATGTGATCCAAATTATGCTAATATAGTCTCATCATACTAGCATTAGCATGTTAGTTGCATTAAATAGACCATCATGAAAATCTTAATGAACAGTATATAGCAACCACATTCGAGTGTAGCACAGGGTATGGACTCGCCTGCCCTTAGAAATACAACTACATGTTGTCCAATTTTTCTACAATAGTTAAGTACAATGATGGGATTAGTTGGAGATGCCATACAGCTTCCAGTATTGTAAATTGTTAAGGAAAGACTAGCAAGATCAATCATAGTGTCAATATTGACACATTTGTAGTTGATATTGCCTGGAAGAGTGAAAGGAGACTTGCTGTGATTCTTTTGTGATTCTGGGGTATTTATTAAATTAATTAGTCCCCCAACAATAAATTAATTAGTCTCCCAATACTCTCTTTGAAATACAATACTGACTAATATTTAAGACATGATACTGAGTGTATAAACAAAATCTAAGAAATTAAGGAGCACATAGCTCAGTTTTATAAAGTGTTTTCTCATATCCGGGGACAACAGATTTGCAGCAGGACATGAGAAATTAAAAAGTAATTTCCCCTCAATTCAAATAAAAAAATTGCCTAAAATCCTTGCAGGGTTTCTACTGCCTGTGTACACAATAGGGCAAGAGAGCAAAAAGACCTAATGGACTTTACTACTCTCCCATGTAATTCGCTCTCAATATCTAAACAAAACATAACCTAAAGTAAATCTGAATGGAAAGTTTCTTGTCCGTCAAAAGCCTGTCAAAAACCTTTCTTTAAATTGCAAATTCTTTACAGAAAGTATCCTTTTTAAAATATTATACCCTAAGAAACAGTTGTCTCAATATAAATTGTGATTTTTATTTATAAATAATATTGCTCAATAGTGAAGTATTTTTAAAATTTGATTTAAGAAACCATCCAAACAACAGTGGCACTTAATTCATCACAGTTTTCCAAAGCAGTCTAGCAGTTACCGGTGAGGAGGGTATCTTCCTGAAATAGAATTTCTTCACTTATGGGAAGGATTTTGTTTTCTATGACTTTCTTCTCCTTTCTATACTCTAAGACCTGACATTTGTCTCCTTGTCTTCAGAGTTTTGCATGCTGTAATGGGAAATTTCATTGCAGGTGATGCCCCTTTGCACACAGTTCATGTTACATGATATGACGAAACTAAGTGCTTTGTTCCTGTAATTTCATTGCTGAAATAAAAACCTTGCAAGGTTCTTGCTGAAGTATGTTTTCTTTTCTCATCATGAGTAACACAGAACCAATATATGATCTATAGCTGGTGACAGAACTCCAGGTTTGGTCACTGTTGGCTTGCAATCAGCATGTTGTATTATGTATTCATCTAGAACAGGAACAGTAATTTGTTGGGAATATTTAATGCAACCTAGTAAGAATGGTGTGCAAGTCTTCACAACGACTGAGCTTGATCTTCATTTCCCTTTTCATTTAATTTTTGAAAAATTGTAACAGTGAATAAAACAAAACCAGGAATTGTGTACAAATATTTCAGTGCCTTGGTAAGCCTTAAATGTAGAAGGAAATGTTTAGCAAAGTAAAGCAACTTTCTGACTGCCTTTTTATGCACAAGTTCACATTTTTCACAATTAATAATCCCTCTTCTGCAGCCATTTCTGTGCTGTCCTGGCACACACACATACGGTACCATTGTCCACCACAGTGAACTTGCTTAGCTCCACTGATTTTAGTAGTACAAGAATGATTTAGACCATCTGATGAGCTGACCCTTAGATTCTTACCTTTTTTTTTTACTGCTGCATGCCAGGTAATTTTTTTTTTGCACTGTTATTTTTTGACAGTACAGTCTGACTGACTTAATAGAAAATAAGAACTAATTGCTTCAGTTTCATGCCTGAGGAATCTTTAATATGAGAATATTTTTGTTAAAACATTTGAACACATTTAGGACACCCTCTCCTTCTGTTAGTAGCTCACCTCCCACTTTAGAACAGAGACACTTAATTGCTATTTTATATGAAAAAGAAAATAATTGAATGTCCTGTCATGTTTTGGGTTTTTTTAATGATGTTAAAGCCAGAAGAAGTCTAAGTCCTGGTGGGTGTTTTATTGTGTTTGAGGTTTGGGGTTTTTTTTACCAGATTGCGAACAGTGACCACTAATATTGTTACAATTTGAAGAGGCAGCACTTTTTCCTGCTAATGTAGTAGAAACACAGTGTTGGCAAGACACAGGGTTCAAAACTGAACCACAGCAGAACACTGTAGAAGGCCCAGTTGCGCCACATGTAGCTCAAATCACAATCCAGATGGTGAGGTGGGCTGACTTAAAATTTTGACTATTTTTTTTCTTGCTTTGCTCACTTTTTCTGCTGTTTCATCACCCAATCAATGATTTATACAGGCTATACAAGAAATTGGTTGCAAGTCAATTGATACATAGGTTTGACGCTTCCACAAATACACTAATTTAGTGAATTAAATTGCAGAATTCATGATTGATTATTTTAACCAATTGGGTCAATTGGAATACTGGCTCGCAGTTCAGGTTAGGATAAATATTAGGACCAATTCATCATATTAAGAGAAAATATATTCTAATTTCATTATATGAAAAGAGTCTCATATTTCTGACTATTGCCTAAGTTTTGTGAAAACAAGGTAGGAACTTTGTCTTCAATGAAAACCTGCCGTAATAATCACAGTCATGAAATGTTTTCTGGCCACTCAAAAGAACACAGAACAGGATAGAAGTTTTTAGTGCAAATGCCCATTGTTAAAAATACTGGAGCAGAGTAGGAAGACAGACATATTTAATGGTCCTTTGAGGGCCAACTTACTCATATTAAGGTTACAAAAATTTCTGGCTTCTTTACCTGATTCATTAGCACCCTAAGTATTTCACAACTCTTTTTTCATTAGCATCTCAGAAGATGCCACAAATTTGCCAGGTGATTTCTCAGATATGTAACTGATCTGGATCTCATCCCATTTGAAAATTAAAGGACAAGGAACCCAATTTTTTTCTCTTGGCTTGGTAAAATACAGTTTTCAAAGGTTGTGTTTATGCATTTTTGACCAGACAAATTAGTCATTTTATCTTCTTAAACAATTCATTAGTTACTAATGGCTGCAGTGACATCTGCTGATGACAGTGAAGCTGATCAAGTAATGATTTCAGTGCTGCTAAATGCATCCTCTCATAAGTTCCTGGGTTTGCAAAGAGCACAGAGGAGCAGGCAGAGATTTACTTGTGAGCAATTATTTATTTATCCAGAGTTGGAACCTCTAAATCTTCTATCACAGCTTGAATGCAGGAGTGTACTTTTAAGTGAGCTAAAGGGAAAAGTTGTAGAGAATTCAGTTTGCATTGGCTACCTGCCTTTATGTCCTTGTTGATATTAGAGAGGTCCACTCTTTCCAAGTGTGTATACAAACGGATCCAGAAGGAGACAGTAAGTTTGGGATAGTTGGCTCTTGTGCACACAGCAAGGACTCTGCTCCAGCATTGCAAAGATCCAAAAGCCTGGAAGATACTAGGTCCCTCCTGCAGCTTTGCTAGATTGCTCCTATGCTGGTTTTTTAACCTATACATGCAAATCCCTATAAACAACATCAAAGCCCTGGATGTGAAACATTGCCAAATTCCCTAAAAGCTGACCCATACTAAGCTTTCCCCTCTGAAGAGGAGGGTGAGAAATCTGTTTGTATTACTCCTGCAGTTCGCTCCTACCACCCAAACTGAGCCAGAGCATTTCTGCAAAGTGCTGAGTAGTGAGGGGTCAGAAATGTGTTTGAGAGAGCGCTAGTCATCAAACCCTATTGGAAGAGTGCTTTGACCCTGTTTAACTAGTAGAGGCATGAGTACCACTGGGGACAACGTGACAAATCATTCAAGGAGGACTTGTTCATAAAATAGCCGTACCACTATGGACTTGGTCTCTGCTGTCCTCAGAGGGTAGGCTAGAAGGCAGCAGCAGCTCTAGGAGGTAATGCTGTCTTACAGGATTCATACAAGTTATATCCTTGCCACTGGTGACAGATCTGGTAAAAAATGGTTAATATTTTCTATGCTTCTTAGAGCTCTAAGCCACCATACCACCTTATCCTTATCAATGGGACACTCTGTGAGCAATGGAAAAATATGTTACTGAAAAAAGAAGTGGAAGGTGAGGCAAGATACTTTGCTTGTAACACGTATATATGTATGTATGTCCTGTGTCTTTGATTCCTAAGTCTAAGATCACTCCCACTCCTCTAATACAGCTTTTCTTTTCCAGTTTGCACATGACCTCAGAGTACCTGAGTGTGTCAAACTTCTGACTGTGAAAGGTACTGGGAGAGAGGATGTTAAGTGTCCCCATGGTTCAAGCTGGTTAGGTTATGTTCCAGGAGACAACTGAGGCACACTGAAACCAGTCCTTTTGCTGCCATTAACCGTCTGTCAGAGAGGTTCCAGGTAGATGACAGACCCATGTGGAGGTTTTCTGAGCATTCTGAAAGGATAGCACATGATCTACCGTGTCCAGCAAAGCACAGTGGACAAATACAGCTTTTAGGTGTATCTGAGCAAACTGACTTATTCTGGATTTATTTGTACAAGGATTATTTCCTTCCTAACTGGTAAAATACATTCATGGAACCTCAAATTGTCAAAGGGCCAAAGCAGTCTTCATGCCCTCTGTGAATAAGGAGACTGCATTTTCAAGGAGACACTAATTCAGCATATGCTATTATGGAAACTTTTTATTGCAATAACATTTTTTATATGTAAACAACTTAGTCTGTGTGCCTAACTCCACAAATTTGTTCCCATGCAAATATGGGGATGGAAATGAAGCCCAGTTACAGGCCCTCATCCCGACACTTATCCTGCACAAGCAGAATGTGTTGCTTTCATGCTTCTATAAATTGAGCCTCAAGCCAAAGTGTCAGCGACCTCAATGTTTTGTCTCTTCTCACGCAGTCATTAACATTTCAAATATTCATAATTTTCCAATCATTTTACTGAAATGTTAAAAAACCCACTTTTCAATAGAATTTTATTTCAAGGTGTTTTATTGAAATAAAAATATTAGTGGTCAATCCAATACCTACCTTACAAAAAGCTTAGATTAAATATCTTGATAAAACCCTGCTTTAACATTTACAGTAACTCCGGGTTTTTCCCCTTGAAAAAAATTTCAATAAATAAATTTTTGATTTTAGATAGAAATTCATAAGCTTTTGGTAATTTTCAATAGTTTCATTTTTTTAACCTATGTAAATTCTTATGAAATAGAAAACCATTTCCCATTCAGCTGAATTTTAAAGTATTCAGATGATAATTCCACTAAGAAAATTATTGAAAACACAGTAAGTGACCTCAGAGAATCACTCAGCATACTGAATTTCCTCTTCATATGGCAGAGAGCAATTAGATTTTTACAAGAAGAAAGAATATATCTATTACCTGTTCATGTTGTTAATGGTCACATCCACAATCCAATGCATTTAAACAGTTCCTAGATATTTAATAATTACAAAAATAACAATTTTATCATACCTCTGCAATACAGAAGTAGTTTTCTAGTGTGAATGTCTGCATCTGCAATTATTCATATTCAGTGACTTGAATTTTTATAAAAGGTTTTTCTAGCAAATTATTTTAACTCGGTTGTAATCCTGCTTTGCAATTTAAAAGCTGAATGAATGTTTCTAGACTTCACTTATACTATGGGAACTATAATGGGAATGATTTCCCAGCCCACTGAATTTAGTAGTAGAATTTTCCTTTGCTTGTTTCTGTCTAAACTCCTAGTCCACAATGCTGGATTAACCTTCCTTCCTGAAAATGGCTTCACAAACAAGGGAGGACCACACACCCCTGCAGCAGCCAGTTACATTCTCAATAGTCTTTCCAAACTACCATTTCTTTGTACTTTCTTTGAAGTTAGAGCAATCTCAAGTAAGTTAGCGCCACAGTTAGAGAACAGATTTTTTATTTTCTTTTCATATTCTGACAGAAAGAAACTGCCTTATTCTGTTTGCAGCTCAAGTAGAGACATGAGGGCAAATCTTTAATTACAGCCACAGCTGTTGCATTGCTCATAAAACACTTTTTTTCACAGAAATTTCTACACGTGGGATTTTACTGTGGCCACATACTACACTTCACTGAAAGAAAGAAGGTGACAAAAGTCAATACTCTTTATATCTGGGTGAGTAGCAGAAAACACAGATGGCTTTTTTGATTATGATGAAAGAAATACATAACAATATATATGTTCTATTTGCTTTATTTATTCACTTTTCAAATAATCCTATTCTGATCCTACTTTAGTCATAATTAACTCATTATCTTAAAATTAACTCATTATCTTAAAATTCAATAGTCTCATTTTGCCTAAAATGCCACTCATCTTGAATTCCCAATTCCACAACCTATTTATGAACTACAATTACTATTATCATGTGTTCAGTCCTGCAGATTCTGTAGCTATGGAAAATTGGTGTCAGACAGATTTTTCCATTTGCCTCTCCCACAAAGAGTAATGCTTGATTAACTGCTGTACATGGCTTGCTGAAATGTCACTTGGGATAAGATTGCCCACTGCTCTTTGCCCAAGTGTGCTGCAAGACCAATGTTTGGCTCAGTAACATTCCTGGACGGGATGACTCTCTTAGTTTGCCTACACAGCAGTATTTGTGGCTCTCTAAGGGCAAAATAATTCTGTTAGATTTGTGCACTGATCTAGACAGATAAACAGGGCCAGTGGTACTGAGGCAGTCTCCACCCCAGTGCAGTCCCTAAGGCCCTCGGTCGCTCAGCAAGGTCAAACCAGCAAACAGAAACTGTGTCAGGATCAGGTTTAAAGCTATCCCTAAGGCACAAGCTTCATCCATCTCTTCCATCCGCTGGAAAAGTGGGTGAAACTCATACAGGATGTTGCTGAGAGACGCTTGGGAGAAAGGGAGCACATGTGAGAAAAAGGCATTTGTTTTTGTCTTGCTGAAAGTTTAAATATTTCCTGTGTTATTAAAGAACATAATCAGAATAATATCAGAACATAATTCCTTACATTAATGCTAATTGTGTTTCCTTTTGATTGTATTTGAGCTTTGGATGATTTTTATAATACCTTAAGTAATACAGCATGGGACAGTTGATTATATTTTAAGACTGTAATGTTTACAATACTTTATACAAACACACAGCTGCCACATTTATGGTTTAATGTCTAGATTTCATACCAAAGTAGCTATCTCATAACCCATACAGTATTTTGGAATAGTTCTTGTTTCTGCGCTGCTTAATGAGAAAAAAAAGTAGTTAAAATCATTGCCAGTAAGGAGGAGAAAATGTCTGTGGTGCACAATGACCTAGCTAAACTAGGCATGAGTAAACACTATGTGTTTGAACATATGAAAATGTAGCATTGAGAGAAGTGGCAATTTTGGGAATGCCTTAAAACCAGGTTCAAAAGCTGGCTGAATATGAGCTTATTGACTGTTTTTCTGAACATATGACCATGGGCATCTTTAAGTGAATAAACAATAGAAATATAGTGAAACCATAACCTTCACGTTTGATCACGACAGTATGATACAAAAATAAGATTAATTTTATGATAACCTGAAGGATACACACGTAGAATAGAAATCTGTCAAATAGCAAACTGCTCAGTCTAGTTGGTAAAACAATGGAAAATTGAAGTGAAACAGCTTTAGATGTTTTTATTCACCTTTATTAGTAAGAGTAATTAGCTCAGTGATGACTGTAATGCAATTTCTCTCCTTAACAATTTGCAAGCTAAGACTGGTAGATACTTTATAAAATTTGTGTTCTCTTTCAGATATAAATTAAGAGTTTATAGGAAGCCGGTACAAGCGATTAGTCAACTTTCCTTTTCTTATAGGAAGAATTTTAAACTTCAAAAGCTTTTCCCACTGAAATGAATGCGAAGTGCTACACAGAATTTAGTAGTAGACAGAAGATGAGACGCTATGTTATACTATTATATTATTGTTATACTATTGTTTTTTTGGGCCTTTTTTTTTTTTGTTTGTTTGGTTTTGGTTTGTTTGTATGTCTGTGTGTTTTTTGTTTTGGAGTTTTTGTTTTGTTTGGTTTTGGGGGTTTGGTTGGGCTTTTTTTGTTTTGTTGTTTTTTTGGGGTTTTTTTTTTAGTTGTTTATTTGTTTTTTTAATTGGGGAAAAACAGCAAGAACAAAGAACTAAATTCTCAACTGGTATAAATTGGCCTGTTGACTTTATTAGAGCTCTACCAAATTATACCTACTGATGATTTCGCCTATGAGTCTTAAACTGTGGGATAAAACAGGAACTCTCAAAAGGTAGAGGTAAACAAAATCATTCTTAGTCAGTAATTAGTCTTCTAAACTTCAAGAACCTTAATAAGCTGCAAGCAGCTGAACTTCCTTCATTTCAATGCATTGCTGCTCATGTTTCATGCTACTTTATTAGATTAGCTTGCAAATTAGCTTATATTAATGAAAAATGATTAAACTTAAACCAATGGAAATTGAATGGCTTAACTGTAAAGGCATTTGAAATTGCTTTTAAAATTAACAATGGATTTATTCACTGATCTCTCTATTCTTAAAGTTTAGCAACAACTTCTTTTTGTGGATGGATTGTGTCTACAAAGCAGTTAAGGGCGCCTTTGTAAAGTGACATCTCAAGTCTCTTGTCTTCAGGCTTTTCCCTGCAAACTCTTCACTGTTCAAAGCAGGCTCAGAGACATTTAAGCAGCACAGTATTGCAGTGACAAGAAGTGCACTGCCACACTATGACTGACAGGTCTGCTTAGAACAGTAACTCAGAGGCTAATTTCAGAAGAAATTATACATTTGTCTTTTATATATCTGTGTATTTCATGCAATTTATTTGGTGATATGCTAGAAAAGGTAGACTTCTCAACTTTACTTGAATGATTATGTTTGGATCCTTGTAATAAATTACATTATTCTTACATGGAAAAAATAAACAACACTGGACAGTATGCATTTAGTATGCTCTACAAAGACAGCTGAAATTGCTGGAGTTTGTTTTTTCTTATATATTTTGAAATTTTTCAATTCTGTCCTAAGTACATCCACCGGTTAAGAGTAAAACACCCCAGACAAATTACAGCTTAATTTAATTTATGGTACGGAAGGACCACACATTCATTCCTGAGCTGATTTATAGGATCTCAATATAAATTTGAAATGCAAGATGCCTGCTGAAAACAGTGAGTTTCAAAAAAAATATAAACCAAAAAATGAAGTTCCTATATCCCACACAAGGACAACAGACCCTTACAACTGTGTAGGGACAAAAAAGATGGGACACAAGCTGGAGGGAGATTACAGGCTCTTTGTGATTCGGGAATGCAGGTGTGCTTTGGATGAAAAGACCACTAAATGCCTGAGAGGGACTGGTGAGGAAGGCACTGGTACTCCCCAGTAGCAGCAACCTTTGGACCCCAAGGGACCAGCTCAGCCCTCTGATTTCAGCGGTCTCCCAAGGACTTCAATGGATATTATATCAAATAATTTCTTTGTTGAAAGCTAGGCCCTTCCTTTACATGACACTCAGAAAAAGAAAGTTTAAGTAAAATCTGAATAATGCCTTCTGTTACTTTTTTGCAGTGAATTTCATCCATAAACCTGTGATTATGCAGTCTTTCATGAACATGCATACAAAGAAAGAAAGGCCTTACTGCTTTGTATTGTAATTTACTATTATTTACTCTTTGGAAATAAGTGGTTGACAAAGAAACAAGGTTTTGAAAAGCATACAAGGTTAGGGAGAAACACACAGAGTTTAAATAGTGATTAAAGAAAGGTTCATGCTTTTATGAAGAATCTAGATTTCATAAGTCTTTAAAGATATTGATTTCATTATCTTTGAGATCTAGGAGATTGTATTTTTGTTCCCTCGAATAGCCAAGAAAATAAGATATAAACTATGAGAATTGTTAAAGCTACAAAAAGTCTCTCTGTGTTTTCTTTTGAGGGTAAAGGTAATTTGTTAAGAAACCTCCCTGACAGGATGATGAAGCATAGTTCTTTTACTTTTTTCCCCACAGTGTATAGCCATTAGAGCCAAAAGAAAGCTAGTCTTACTGTAACACATTGACTGACAATTAGGTTTTAAAAAAACCCCCACAAACCAAAACAAACAAAAAGACTAACAACAAAGGAAATCAGATCTTATAATGGTACCTAATGGGGTTAGAGAAGAAAGCATACTACTCTCAGGTATCATCAGATAATGAAATTAAAAGAAAAGCACAGCACCTCAATTATTGTGAAAACTGGCTCTTAAAGGATGCTGTCACAAGTAGACATTTCTTTGGCTCCAATGAGAATTTTAGATTTCCTATCATAAGAGTTTATTATACCTCATAAAATTAATAAACGTTTCAAATGTTTGGCATGATCTACATATCAAAGCTTTCAGAATTTTATTCTGTACCTTTAAAATATACATGATAATGAAATTAAGCAGCTGAACAGAAAGAAGTTATTTGATTCAGCCTTACACTAAAAACCCATGAGAGGTCCTGGTTCGATAACAGATATGGCACAGAGGCAAGAACTTTCAAAAAAAAACCATGAGGTCATCACAGCTCTCATGATTTTCTAGAGATTCAATTCTTTTACTTGAATTACTAGTCATGCACTCACTTCCCCACTTCCCACCACTGACATCATGGACTGTAGGTAAAGTGGAATGGTGTATTATAGTGCTTTTATTTCTTCAAGATGAGGTTAGATGGTTATTTTAAGTGTTCCACATTATTTAATTTTTGTTATTAATTATGCACTACCTCCATTCTGCACAAAGTTCCATTCATTGAAATGGAATAGTGATGGCAAAGTTTCAACTATTTTTGTTTTTAAAAAGCTAATTGGTAACTTGGTCCATAACTGCTCCAAAATAAATATGAATTTAAGTGCAGAATACACAATAAAACCAAATTTCCTCTAATAGCTGTAATAGCAACTTTAATGCATAATGTTGTTTTGTGTTCAAAAAGTCATTTGAAGTTTTCAGAAATGCAATGTGATAGTACCATTTTAAGTGGCATTAACCTTGTTTTGAAATACACAACAAAATTAGAAGATAAGATGAAAATCAGTTTCCCTGTGACAAAATAATAAGTCTTTCATAATAGTCTTGCAAGTTCTAACATTTAGGTTTTAATATTTTAAAACTGGGGGCAAAGTTAAAGCTTGCTCTGTAAAGCACTCAGAAATAATTCAGTTCAGTGAAACACTGAAACGTTCTACCAGCCTTATTAAAAATGCCAGCAGTACCTGTCTTCATGGTTGAACCCCTTGAAATAAATCATCAACCATGGACTGGAGTGTTCACTTGCTTAGCAGTTTCACACGTAGTATTTTGAGAGCATTTCATCTTCATACAGATTCTAGAGACAGCAAAAGTTAATATATATTTCCCTCTGCAGAACTGCTGGGAGTTAAGGAAATATTATCCCCATTACGAAGATAAAAGTGATAAAGGTAAGGACTAGAGCTCACAAAGGAGTAGCATAAGGTGCTTAACATCAGAGGGCATTTAGGCAGCCAGCCACTGAGCATCGGAGCATTTCTGTTTGCCCAGCATACAGTGCATGACCACCCCTTGCAAAAGGTGGCCTAATGACATCAAGCCCACTTTGTACCCAACTCTGTGAGAGACTGCTGTTTGGAGGTGTAATTCCCACTGCTTTTCTTAGGCCAGTGCAACCTCCCAAATGTAGTTATGCGTCAGTGCTAGCTAATAGTTCTTAAAGATGTGTGTGAGCATTGTTTGTATTTCAGTCTCTAGCTTAGGTGGTTAAATTAGGAGTTAAGGCTTCCAAAGGCATTTCAGACCTGCCCAAAACTTTCTGCCATCCAAAAAGTACCTTAAAGGCTAAGCATCTAAAGAGAGGTGGTTTTAAATACTTCCTTGTATAATACAGCCCTTAATCACAGAAACACTCTAGAACATTCAATTCATGAAATGTAATCCACTTAGTTTTCCAGCCTTTATAAAACTATCCAAAAGATCTCATGAATGCATTTTTAGCTTTATTTTGCCATGTCCTTCTCTTTCACTTTATTTCCTCTATAAATATCACTGAACTCATAAGTATCTACTGTTTCACTCAATGCAGACATATTAAAGATCTGTGTTTACAACTAATCATAATGTTTACATGTTTTCCTGATAAGGATATAGACTTTCTGTCCATGAGAATGGCTTAAGTGAGGCAACTATTATTAATGAATGTACATCTGCTTTAGTGAGTGCATGCTGTAAGAGTTTATAAAGAACACTAAATGTCTTCAGCTTGGGTTAACAGACTCTATTCCTGAATCTCAAGGAAAGCTGCCAGAAAGAGTTCATTTATCAGACACCTGCAGTCCACAAGTGAACTTCAGGCAGTTCAGTCATGAAGAGGGAGCTGTACTCCCAGATGCTAAATTTCACTGACTTAAGCCATTATTTTATCCTGCTGTCTCTCATCAACATGTACAATAATTCCAATTCTTCTATCATCTGCATTCACTTCAATGAACATATACTTACCCACAGAGCTGGTACAAAAAAGGGACAAATCAGGGCTGGTTCTGCAGAAAGTCAGCAATCATAGTACATCCCTCTCCTTGAGTTTAGCAAAACAAAGGAGGATAAAGAACACTTAAATCTTCTTCAGGGTAGTCTCAGCTGGAGTACAGCTGCCTTCATCAACTTTTCTCACAATACATATGCAACACCTGGCATGAAAGTCAGTCACAGATGGAAGTGAATCTCACTAAATGATGCTCTGTGTTTTGGCTCTCTTGGTGTATGAACTGCCCCTTAGTAGATACAGGCAATCAAACAAAATAGAGGAGTCACACAGTCAGGGAGAGACTTGCATATTCTTTGTGAACATCCCTCCTGGCTACATGTGATAAATCTGGCTGAAACTGAGAACTTGGCCTGTTAGTTTGAATCTACATACACATTCTTTCCCTTTTTCTCTCATCTGAGATGTACATTTCTGATGTGTCCACATGGAAGGGATTACGCTCAAGCTTCTCTTATTTTTCAAATGTGCTTGGAAAGCTGATTATGAGCATGTCAATCGAGTGGCATGTGCTTGGAGGACGAAGCAGAGGAGAATCCCAATGTGACGCTGCCGGGGCATGCACGCGGACAGCTTGAGCCGGCCAAAGGGAAAGGCTGTAAATCATGCTCAGAAGGAGATTGATGATGTTTGTGGAACATGCTCTCAGGGTGCCAAAGAGGTGTTTGTTCCTGAGGCTTAAGAATTATTTTTGTGGAAGGCTTTTATCATTAAAGTTGATGATGTGCCTACAACCGCGAAAATAAAAGAGCAATGCTTGCAACAGAAGAGTGATTTGTATTCTTTTGCATGACAAAAACTTTCATCATCCATCCCTTTGACAGTTATGATTTGTTAAAGTTTTCTCCAGGGTGTTTGTAACAAAGATTTGAATTTATTTTTATGTGATGTGCATCTTTATTTCCACTATGTATGAAACCTGTAGTATTTAGCAGATCTAGCTCATAGTTCTTCCCTAATTTACATACAGTGGAGATCTCTTAAACTTGTAGCCTTTGTGTACAATAAATTCATTCATTGTAAGAGGCTGGTTTGTTTTATGAGGTGTTAATTAAAGTTCTCCTCAACACAGGACAATGTAGGGGGAAAAAGCCAGTATGCACTAGTCCTATTAATTGAAAAACTTGATTTAGGGTTACTTATATATTTCACCATTATTATCTTCATGTTTGCTGGGAAATAATTGAGAAATCATAAATATTGAATGAAAACATAAATATATAAAATGAGCCATTTGTGAGATGTATGTATGAACACTCAAGTACATCTTTTATATGTGCAATTAAAATGGTAAGAAGAAATGACAACTAAATAAATGCTTATTTTCCATTTTTAAATATTTGTATCTCTTTTTTATTATTTTATTATGCTAGGATAATAATAAAAGTAATATATGGCTAGTCAATATCTTCTGCAACAACTAATGTAGATAAGTGTGTAATGTAGGAAAAGCCAGTGTTAGTGTGAAAGACTGCTTTATTATAAAATCAGATATCCATTGTGCTGGGTCATGGTGTTGTTTATTTTATGTGCACACTTACTAATGTGTTTGTAGTTCTAAAAGTATATACCATAATAAAACATCAAGAAGGATATGGCGTGTTCCAGTGTAAGCAACTTCAACAGTCTTTGCCCATATCCCATAGTTTATACACAGTATCACATTAATCATAGTCACATTGACATTCAATAACTAGAAACTGTGTAAAAATAAAAACAAAGCAAACAAAAACAAACTAAAAAAATCAGGCAAATTGTTACTTCTTTGTTGCCATTTACTAAACTTAGATTGTACAGATAGCTCAACTGTACTTTCTAAAGCTCAGAAACCTCGTGCTGACTGAATGAATGTTGGG
Source organism: Margarornis squamiger (assembly GCA_035222235.1). NCBI lineage: Eukaryota > Metazoa > Chordata > Aves > Passeriformes > Furnariidae > Margarornis > Margarornis squamiger. Next base: position 12,728,037 of record JAWWTY010000005.1, read on the forward strand.
TGAAATGACTGAGCTAAAGTTCATTGGAGACTTCCCACTGGCAAACATGCCAGCAGGGTTTTAGCCTGTCATTTTGCCAGTAGTTGTCTAGACTAACCCCCAAAATGTTCTAAATCCTGCAGAACTAAAGAGAAACTGAACTTTGCAGAAACCTAGCTGCAGGTCTGAAGCATACTTATCCTTATTAAAGTTACACTGCGTAATTACATGAAACTGAGGTTTAGAGAATGGCAGGATAGTACCAGTAACACAGCAAAGACATGTAAGATACATACACCATACACAGTAATTGGACATGCATCAAGCAGTTGTAACATGAAGTAAACAAAGCTTGCTCAAATTATGCTGGCTGGAAGAGAAGGCAAGTGCTCCCTTACTAAACCAAGCCAGATCACTCCTTTGTACAGCTTTATTTTCCTTTAGCACATACAACAATTCTTTGTTGTTACTACAGAAAGCTGCCATTCAAAGGACAGAAAAAATTATTAGATATATATAATAGTAGCAACCATGAAGCAAATATAGGATCCCATCCTGTTCGACATTGCAATAATATAAAATATAGCCTAATCTTGAGATTACAAGAAATTAAACACATACATAGCATAATGCATATAAATGCATGATTAGATGATTGCTCCTCTATTTTACACAGGTACCTTTGCAAAATAAGGATTAAAATTGTTAAATTCTTTGAAATAATGTTTTTCTGTGCACTGGAAAGCATCAAAGAATAAATTGATTTAAAAAAATAAAATAAAATTGTTCCTTTCTAGAACCTGTTAATATCTCAACATTTTACAATTTTTAAACATTTAGGGCAGCAAAGATTTTAATGTGAAAAACAAAAAATCTTGGCAGCATTAATTGTTACTGTTGTTAATTCAATACATATATCTATCTTCCTATCAGCCTATAGCACGCTATAAAGTTTTTAAAATATTCATCATGGTGAGTTTGTATAAATTCTCCAAGATCTAAACTTCTGTTCACAGGACAGGAAGAATTCTTAAATATGCACTGTGTTTGATTCCCTGCAAATACTACACCACATAAGCACTATCAGCTGATTAAAAGGTTTTCCAGGGAAAATTGGGAGCACTGCAAAGAAGCATTTTCCCTTTCTAAAATAGTTCAGATTGTCTCAAACACTTGAAAAAAATTAAATTCAATTAGTGAAAATACTTAAAGCTCTATTTCATCATAAGCAAAATCTTGAACTAGAGTAGTGATAAATATATGCATATAATGATAAGCACATTACTCTCTTTTCTTGCCATGGCATATGAGATTTTATATTCAAATAAACACAATTTTTCTCATACATTCCTTTTCACTTCAGGTTTATTCCACAAACATATAGATATTACTTAGTAAATGTTAACATTCACAGTAACTGCAACTAATTTATCTTAAAACTTCTAATTTCCTCTTTAAAAATACCTAAGGAAAAACAATAAGAAGTACAATGGTAAAATAGTTCAGTTTTCCTCATTCAAAGAAATCCTGTCATTTCGCTTCTCATTTTCTGTTGAAATCGAAGACTTTCCTGGTACAAGGAAACCATATTCTTTGCATTCTTAAGAACCTGTGTAACCATTGTTCATTTCAAATATTAGTTGAATATCAAACAAATACTTTACTTTAGTCAAGACAAATCTTTCTTGCCAATGAATTTTTACAAGATATATGCATAAATTACTTTACCCACTGCTGAATTACATGTGTATCTACAGAAGATTACATTTTTCTTACACAGAGAATTAGGGCCACAAAAAGATCATCACAACAGTTCTTGAGGGCACCATTTTCACAAGGACCTGATTCAACAGCAGGATCATAAGCTCCTGAATGGGAAGGAGAACAAGGTGTCACCCAACCATTCAGTCACACAATTTGTCAAGCATTTGGCTTGTTTCTTCATTCTCTCCTCATTTCACTTCCACCATCCTTTTCCTTCTAATGTCTTCAGCCTGGCTTTTAAAAGGATGGATAGATAACAGGTAGTAATTTATGCACTGAACTTTGAATTACATACTAAATAAAAGACTGACCATTAAAGCAGATTTCTGAAGCTTTCTGTTAAATGTATTTTCCCATAATAGGAAAAACATATTTGAAGCATTTCCATAATCAGCCATGCTAAGAATATTTTTTGGCTTTAACTGCCCATACATGTGTTGATTTAATAGATAACTTGAAAAAACTGACCAGTGGTTAAAAGTTTCTGAAATATATTCTCTTTCATTTTCAGATATACTTTCATTTGTGAAAATACTAAAATATTCCAACCAGGTGTCAAATTGTCCATAAAATGTTTGATTCAAAGTTATAGATTACTTGGACATCCCATAATTCTTTATTTCAAACCATAGTTTTAATATTTAACTTCTGCTCTGAAAATACTTACTAATAATTAATTTGTCTGGGGTGAAACTCTTCCCCAATTCATCTCCTCCATCTGCTTGCACATACTGTGAAATTATAATCAGCTGTAATTTGTGACAGAGACGTGCCAAACATTTCTAAAACAATTTGGAAAGTGGCAGACTGGAATTCTTGCCAACTTGCACTCCATGCAGATGCTATTTCTTCTTCTCGCTTTCCTCACCAAAGCTGAGTTTAAAAAAGAAATCTTGAAGTTCTGTTAAAACAATATTTGTGGAAACCATTCCATGCTTTTTTTGTTTTCCTCCTAAGTTGTAAAAATTTAGGGTCTGAGTCCAAAGCTCATGGGAATCAGTAGAAAAATTCCCATTCACTTGGCTGCAGTTAGCTTCCATGTTAAATAGTTCTTTCCCAGATTCCAGATGCACCCAATAATTATAGGCACAAAATAGACAGTATAATTCCTCAGAGCTTGCCGATGCCTTCATTTACTCCATACTCACAGGGTTAGAGGTGGATTTACAAATGTTAGTGACTATTACTCTTCAGATAAATAACTAGAATTATTTTGGTAGTAAAATGAATGCAATGGGTGTTTGCAATAGGGTAATTATTACCTATTGCTACTCTTAATTTCTCTTGAATTTCAAGACATAATACACACCATCCTTAATGGAGGTAGATTATGAAAAGATTAAACAGGTGATTAAACAAGATCATCAAACAGCAATAGGATTTGTGGGTTGTAGCAACTACATTTAGTTCCTCTCATACAATTGAAGTTTCCAGTTCGGAAAAATGTAGATCACTTGAGGTCACCAGTTTCAAATTACTTTAAACTATAAATTTGTGAAGGGTGAGAAATATTAGTAGTTAATCAGCTTGTTTCAGAGCTCAAAGCTTGCAAACTCTAATTCATGTGCATTTATTATTTGAAGCTGAAACTCAAGTATTCCAAGAAACCAGTACAACAAACCCTGTTTGAGATGGTTGTGCTCTTTCTTGCACAATGTGTCACATAGCATTTCCACTTTATGACAGATTTGGAGAAGGTATAACACAGACACAGACAAAAAAGTATTTAGAATGAGTCCTAAATATTTTTCGTATAAAAATATATGAATATATATAGATAATAAAATACATTTTAAGCTTTTCTTGAAGGGTTATGTATTTACAAACTAGGAAAAATCTGAAATGAAGCATAGCTACAAAATGTAAAAAAAAAAAAAAAAGAAAAAAGCTCCACTAAATCTTGTATTGCTCTTTGATTAAACTTACAAGTTCAGTCAGATATTGTTTTCTCAAACTTTAATGTTAAATTGGACTTTATAACTTTCAATTCCCAGCAAAATTCATATCTAGGATTACCAAAGGAAAAATATCTGAAGTCCAAGATGGAAAGGAAATTGCTGAATGCTGTAAGTTGTCCTATCTTCTTAGTGTCCCTCAGGGCCAGACAGCTGTGCTGGCTGGGTGCAAGGTTGGGAGGCAGGAGGGGTGACTCAGGCCCCCTTGCACATCCATGGTGGCAACAGCGCCAGTTTTATGTGGCTTTACCTGCCTGTCTCTCCTGGATGGCCTCACTGCTGCTGCCATCTCGGGGGTCTTTACTGCAGGAGGCCAGTCCTGCATCTCCAGTATTTACTGGGCTTTACCTCAGCTGCTGAAGCAGCTTTTGCCAGCTGTCTGACATATTAAAGCAAAAGGGAACTTGGTCTCTCTTGTTGCTATTGTCATCTGTGTTTGCTTTTAGGGGAACCAGTTGCATACATTTCAATTCATTATTTGTATGTGGAGCAAAGTGTTTCTACTATATTGGGAAACTGAGTTTACTCAAGATGTTCATAGTCTTTTCAAGGTAAAGATCACATCTACAGAAAAAAATTATTTCAGACTTAAATATGGGCTTAAGGACCCTTATAAAATGAGGATTTAACGTTCTAACAGTGCATTTAGGTATGACATTCACTTCCATTTTATAAGGCTGTACAGTTATTTGAACTAGAGGCACACATGTAAGAAATGAATAAATGGAGATTATAGGAAGAAAGCTGTTATGTGAGGTTTTTTCTGCCAAGCAGTTTAGCTATAGGACAGCACAAGCTTGCCAAAATTTTTCAGAATTATTTTCTGTCTAAATGCCATGGATGGTGTGTTACAGTGGATAAGGGGAAGGTAGCATTAAAACCATATAACATGCCTTTCAGTTGCTAGTAATCAAATGTGACAGTTTTTCACCATATGTATAAAATCAAAGATTTTATAAGGAGTATAAGGATGCTATGTTTATCAGCAGAGATGACAAATAAAACTGAAGCAAATATTTGGGAAAAATAATACAGGCTACCAAAGAAGCATGGGAAATGAAACGAGTGAAACCAATTCAATTTCTTTATTTCTTGAAGTGGTTATAACATATAACTGAAAGATTTTATATGCTTAATTTTATTCAATTTTTTTTCTAGTTCATTCGCTCCTCCTTTCACAGTTTTAAGCCCAAATCCCCTTTGTCTCGGGAAGACTAAATCTTCTTGTATAAGTAAAAATTGATGTCAATAAGTATCCTGTGTACCATGTCTCACATTTCTAAAATTATAACTTTTTGGTTTTAATTTTATTCAAACAACTTGAAAATTCTTATCTGAGTCAAAAATAGTCACTCATTTGTCAATGGATGTCAGAGGATTTCAGTAGCAACAAATCAAATCAAACTGATGTCCAGGTTCTCTAAGATCTTGAGATATATATTATTGTGAATAATCATGTTTACATTAGGAACAGGAATTCTTCTGCTTTCTGAAACTTTCATTTTTTATTTGCAGGCTTTTTGGTAATACTGCAAAGGTTAGACTGTACTTTCCGTGGGTAAATGAAAGATGCTTCTCACATGACTCCAGGATGTGGGGCTCTTAAAATCAGAAATGTGTTGAAAGGCTTAAGCTGCGTTAAGTTAACTGGACTGCAAAAGCCAACTGTCTCACTGGAAAAATTATGCATGACTGTTCCACTAGCAGCATCAATCAGCCTATTCCTTATTTTAATTCTTTTAACATAAATTTATACTTCTTATCAAATGTTTTTCAAATAAATAATATCAACCATATCTACACATTCAATATTGTGTTACTTTTATATCAGATTCAATAATGCAAGAAAACAAGGGCAACTTACTGAGAGAGCACAATGTGTATGTCTTTAACAACTTCACCAGATCAGAAAACAAAACAGATATGACTCTCAGTGTACCATACTTCCCCAGCCTTATGCATCACATCCACTGCTGTTACTGGACCATCTAATGACCCGTTTTTTTCATTTTGAATAGCATAAATGTATTAGTTAATTTAAATAACTATTATTAAACAGGGTTTTAGTAATTATCCAAAGAAAAAAAGAAGAGAAGAGGAAGAGGAAGAGGAAGAGGAAGAGGAAGAGGAAGAGGAAGAGGAAGAGGAAGAGGAAGAGAGGAGGGGAGGGGAGGGGAGGGGAAAAGAAAAGAAAAGAAAAGAAAAAAGAAAAGAAAAGAAAA